>OX637534.1:6557016-7757016 GCA_951800035.1 Linnaemya tessellans
AAATTTATATATTCGAATTTCCAAAGGTATTTCAGACATGAGACCTTTTTTGCCAGCAAGAGGACGTCTTCAGCCAGAATTTCCGCCTAGTGGCATATGTGTACGCAGCCCCATTATTTTATAATGGCCAAATTATGACAACTAATAATCACTAAAATTTATATATTCGATTTCCAAAGGTATTTCAGACATGAGACCTTTTTTTGCCAGCAAGAGGACGTCTTCAGCCAGAATTTCCGCCTAGTGGCATATGTGTACGCAGCCCCATTATTTTATAAATGGCCAAATTATGACAACTAATAATCACTAAAATTTATATTATTCGATTTCCAAAGGTATTTCAGACATGAGACCTTTTTTGCCAGCAAGAGGACGTCTTCAGCCAGAATTTCCGCCTAGTGGCATATGTGTACGCAGCCCCATTATTTTATAATGGCCAAATTATGACAACTAATAATCACTAAAATTTATATTATTCGATTTCCAAAGGTATTTCAGACATGAGACCTTTTTTGCCAGCAAGAGGACGTCTTCAGCCAGAATTTCCGCCTAGTGGCATATGTGTACGCAGCCCCATTATTTTATAATGGCCAAATTATGACAACTAATAATCACTAAAATTTATATTATTCGATTTCCAAAGGTATTTCAGACATGAGACCTTTTTTGCCAGCAAGAGGACGTCTTCAGCCAGAATTTCCGCCTAGTGGCATATGTGTACGCAGCCCCATTATTTTATAATGGCCAAATTATGACAACTAATAATCACTAAAATTTATATTATTCGATTTCCAAAGGTATTTCAGACATGAGACCTTTTTTGCCAGCAAGAGGACGTCTTCAGCCAGAATTTCCGCCTAGTGGCATATGTGTACGCAGCCCCATTATTTTATAATGGCCAAATTATGACAACTAATAATCACTAAAATTTATATTATTCGATTTCCAAAGGTATTTCAGACATGAGACCTTTTTTGCCAGCAAGAGGACGTCTTCAGCCAGAATTTCGCCTAGTGGCATATGTGTACGCAGCCCCATTATTTTATAATGGCCAAATTATGACAACTAATAATCACTAAAATTTATATTATTCGATTTCCAAAGGTATTTCAGACATGAGACCTTTTTTGCCAGCAAGAGGACGTCTTCAGCCAGAATTTCCGCCTAGTGGCATATGTGTACGCAGCCCCATTATTTTATAATGGCCAAATTATGACAACTAATAATCACTAAAATTTATATTATTCGATTTCCAAAGGTATTTCAGACATGAGACCTTTTTTGCCAGCAAGAGGACGTCTTCAGCCAGAATTTCCGCCTAGTGGCATATGTGTACGCAGCCCCATTATTTTATAATGGCCAAATATGACAACTAATAATCACTAAAATTTATATTATTCGATTTCCAAAGGTATTTCAGACATGAGACCTTTTTTGCCAGCAAGAGGACGTCTTCAGCCAGAATTTCCGCCTAGTGGCATATGTGTACGCAGCCCCATTATTTTATAATGGCCAAATTATGACAACTAATAATCACTAAAATTTATATTATTCGATTTCCAAAGGTATTTCAGACATGAGACCTTTTTTGCCAGCAAGAGGACGTCTTCAGCCAGAATTTCCGCCTAGTGGCATATGTGTACGCAGCCCCATTATTTTATAATGGCCAAATTATGACAACTAATAATCACTAAAATTTATATTATTCGATTTCCAAAGGTATTTCAGACATGAGACCTTTTTTGCCAGCAAGAGGACGTCTTCAGCCAGAATTTCCGCCTAGTGGCATATGTGTACGCAGCCCCATTATTTTATAATGGCCAAATTATGACAACTAATAATCACTAAAATTTATATTATTCGATTTCCAAAGGTATTTCAGACATGAGACCTTTTTTGCCAGCAAGAGGACGTCTTCAGCCAGAATTTCCGCCTAGTGGCATATGTGTACGCAGCCCCATTATTTTATAATGGCCAAATTATGACAACTAATAATCACTAAAATTTATATTATTCGATTTCCAAAGGTATTTCAGACATGAGACCTTTTTTGCCAGCAAGAGGACGTCTTCAGCCAGAATTTCCGCCTAGTGGCATATGTGTACGCAGCCCCATTATTTTATAATGGCCAAATTATGACAACTAATAATCACTAAAATTTATATTATTCGATTTCCAAAGGTATTTCAGACATGAGACTTTTTTGCCAGCAAGAGGACGTCTTCAGCCAGAATTTCCGCCTAGTGGCATATGTGTACGCAGCCCCATTATTTTATAATGGCCAAATTATGACAACTAATAATCACTAAAATTTATATTATTCGATTTCCAAAGGTATTTCAGACATGAGACCTTTTTTGCCAGCAAGAGGACGTCTTCAGCCAGAATTTCCGCCTAGTGGCATATGTGTACGCAGCCCCATTATTTTATAATGGCCAAATTATGACAACTAATAATCACTAAAATTTATATTATTCGATTTCCAAAGGTATTTCAGACATGAGACCTTTTTTGCCAGCAAGAGGACGTCTTCAGCCAGAATTTCCGCCTAGTGGCATATGTGTACGCAGCCCCATTATTTTATAATGGCCAAATTATGACAACTAATAATCACTAAAATTTATATTATTCGATTTCCAAAGGTATTTCAGACATGAGACCTTTTTTGCCAGCAAGAGGACGTCTTCAGCCAGAATTTCCGCCTAGTGGCATATGTGTACGCAGCCCCATTATTTTATAATGGCCAAATTATGACAACTAATAATCACTAAAATTTATATTATTCGATTTCCAAAGGTATTTCAGACATGAGACCTTTTTTGCCAGCAAGAGGACGTCTTCAGCCAGAATTTCCGCCTAGTGGCATATGTGTACGCAGCCCCATTATTTTATAATGGCCAAATTATGACAACTAATAATCACTAAAATTTATATTATTCGATTTCCAAAGGTATTTCAGACATGAGACCTTTTTTGCCAGCAAGAGGACGTCTTCAGCCAGAATTTCCGCCTAGTGGCATATGTGTACGCAGCCCCATTATTTTATAATGGCCAAATTATGACAACTAATAATCACTAAAATTTATATTATTCGATTTCCAAAGGTATTTCAGACATGAGACCTTTTTTTGCCAGCAAGAGGACGTCTTCAGCCAGAATTTCCGCCTAGTGGCATATGTGTACGCAGCCCCATTATTTTATAATGGCCAAATTATGACAACTAATAATCACTAAAATTTATATTATTCGATTTCCAAAGGTATTTCAGACATGAGACCTTTTTTGCCAGCAAGAGGACGTCTTCAGCCAGAATTTCCGCCTAGTGGCATATGTGTACGCAGCCCCATTATTTTATAATGGCCAAATTATGACAACTAATAATCACTAAAATTTATATTATTCGATTTCCAAAGGTATTTCAGACATGAGACCTTTTTTGCCAGCAAGAGGACGTCTTCAGCCAGAATTTCCGCCTAGTGGCATATGTGTACGCAGCCCCATTATTTTATAATGGCCAAATTATGACAACTAATAATCACTAAAATTTATATTATTCGATTTCCAAAGGTATTTCAGACATGAGACCTTTTTTGCCAGCAAGAGGACGTCTTCAGCCAGAATTTCCGCCTAGTGGCATATGTGTACGCAGCCCCATTATTTTATAATGGCCAAATTATGACAACTAATAATCACTAAAATTTATATTATTCGATTTCCAAAGGTATTTCAGACATGAGACCTTTTTTGCCAGCAAGAGGACGTCTTCAGCCAGAATTTCCGCCTAGTGGCATATGTGTACGCAGCCCCATTATTTTATAATGGCCAAATTATGACAACTAATAATCACTAAAATTTATATTATTCGATTTCCAAAGGTATTTCAGACATGAGACCTTTTTTGCCAGCAAGAGGACGTCTTCAGCCAGAATTTCCGCCTAGTGGCATATGTGTACGCAGCCCCATTATTTTATAATGGCCAAATTATGACAACTAATAATCACTAAAATTTATATTATTCGATTTCCAAAGGTATTTCAGACATGAGACCTTTTTTGCCAGCAAGAGGACGTCTTCAGCCAGAATTTCCGCCTAGTGGCATATGTGTACGCAGCCCCATTATTTTATAATGGCCAAATTATGACAACTAATAATCACTAAAATTTATATTATTCGATTTCCAAAGGTATTTCAGACATGAGACCTTTTTTGCCAGCAAGAGGACGTCTTCAGCCAGAATTTCCGCCTAGTGGCATATGTGTACGCAGCCCCATTATTTTATAATGGCCAAATTATGACAACTAATAATCACTAAAATTTATATTATTCGATTTCCAAAGGTATTTCAGACATGAGACCTTTTTTGCCAGCAAGAGGACGTCTTCAGCCAGAATTTCCGCCTAGTGGCATATGTGTACGCAGCCCCATTATTTTATAATGGCCAAATTATGACAACTAATAATCACTAAAATTTATATTATTCGATTTCCAAAGGTATTTCAGACATGAGACCTTTTTTGCCAGCAAGAGGACGTCTTCAGCCAGAATTTCCGCCTAGTGGCATATGTGTACGCAGCCCCATTATTTTATAATGGCCAAATTATGACAACTAATAATCACTAAAATTTATATTATTCGATTTCCAAAGGTATTTCAGACATGAGACCTTTTTTGCCAGCAAGAGGACGTCTTCAGCCAGAATTTCCGCCTAGTGGCATATGTGTACGCAGCCCCATTATTTTATAATGGCCAAATTATGACAACTAATAATCACTAAAATTTATATTATTCGATTTCCAAAGGTATTTCAGACATGAGACCTTTTTTGCCAGCAAGAGGACGTCTTCAGCCAGAATTTCCGCCTAGTGGCATATGTGTACGCAGCCCCATTATTTTATAATGGCCAAATTATGACAACTAATAATCACTAAAATTTATATTATTCGATTTCCAAAGGTATTTCAGACATGAGACCTTTTTTGCCAGCAAGAGGACGTCTTCAGCCAGAATTTCCGCCTAGTGGCATATGTGTACGCAGCCCCATTATTTTATAATGGCCAAATTATGACAACTAATAATCACTAAAATTTATATTATTCGATTTCCAAAGGTATTTCAGACATGAGACCTTTTTTGCCAGCAAGAGGACGTCTTCAGCCAGAATTTCCGCCTAGTGGCATATGTGTACGCAGCCCCATTATTTTATAATGGCCAAATTATGACAACTAATAATCACTAAAATTTATATTATTCGATTTCCAAAGGTATTTCAGACATGAGACCTTTTTTGCCAGCAAGAGGACGTCTTCAGCCAGAATTTCCGCCTAGTGGCATATGTGTACGCAGCCCCATTATTTTATAATGGCCAAATTATGACAACTAATAATCACTAAAATTTATATTATTCGATTTCCAAAGGTATTTCAGACATGAGACCTTTTTTGCCAGCAAGAGGACGTCTTCAGCCAGAATTTCCGCCTAGTGGCATATGTGTACGCAGCCCCATTATTTTATAATGGCCAAATTATGACAACTAATAATCACTAAAATTTATATTATTCGATTTCCAAAGGTATTTCAGACATGAGACCTTTTTTGCCAGCAAGAGGACGTCTTCAGCCAGAATTTCCGCCTAGTGGCATATGTGTACGCAGCCCCATTATTTTATAATGGCCAAATTATGACAACTAATAATCACTAAAATTTATATTATTCGATTTCCAAAGGTATTTCAGACATGAGACCTTTTTTGCCAGCAAGAGGACGTCTTCAGCCAGAATTTCCGCCTAGTGGCATATGTGTACGCAGCCCCATTATTTTATAATGGCCAAATTATGACAACTAATAATCACTAAAATTTATATTATTCGATTTCCAAAGGTATTTCAGACATGAGACCTTTTTTGCCAGCAAGAGGACGTCTTCAGCCAGAATTTCCGCCTAGTGGCATATGTGTACGCAGCCCCATTATTTTATAATGGCCAAATTATGACAACTAATAATCACTAAAATTTATATTATTCGATTTCCAAAGGTATTTCAGACATGAGACCTTTTTTGCCAGCAAGAGGACGTCTTCAGCCAGAATTTCCGCCTAGTGGCATATGTGTACGCAGCCCCATTATTTTATAATGGCCAAATTATGACAACTAATAATCACTAAAATTTATATTATTCGATTTCCAAAGGTATTTCAGACATGAGACCTTTTTTGCCAGCAAGAGGACGTCTTCAGCCAGAATTTCCGCCTAGTGGCATATGTGTACGCAGCCCCATTATTTTATAATGGCCAAATTATGACAACTAATAATCACTAAAATTTATATTATTCGATTTCCAAAGGTATTTCAGACATGAGACCTTTTTTGCCAGCAAGAGGACGTCTTCAGCCAGAATTTCCGCCTAGTGGCATATGTGTACGCAGCCCCATTATTTTATAATGGCCAAATTATGACAACTAATAATCACTAAAATTTATATTATTCGATTTCCAAAGGTATTTCAGACATGAGACCTTTTTTGCCAGCAAGAGGACGTCTTCAGCCAGAATTTCCGCCTAGTGGCATATGTGTACGCAGCCCCATTATTTTATAATGGCCAAATTATGACAACTAATAATCACTAAAATTTATATTATTCGATTTCCAAAGGTATTTCAGACATGAGACCTTTTTTGCCAGCAAGAGGACGTCTTCAGCCAGAATTTCCGCCTAGTGGCATATGTGTACGCAGCCCCATTATTTTATAATGGCCAAATTATGACAACTAATAATCACTAAAATTTATATTATTCGATTTCCAAAGGTATTTCAGACATGAGACCTTTTTTGCCAGCAAGAGGACGTCTTCAGCCAGAATTTCCGCCTAGTGGCATATGTGTACGCAGCCCCATTATTTTATAATGGCCAAATTATGACAACTAATAATCACTAAAATTTATATTATTCGATTTCCAAAGGTATTTCAGACATGAGACCTTTTTTGCCAGCAAGAGGACGTCTTCAGCCAGAATTTCCGCCTAGTGGCATATGTGTACGCAGCCCCATTATTTTATAATGGCCAAATTATGACAACTAATAATCACTAAAATTTATATTATTCGATTTCCAAAGGTATTTCAGACATGAGACCTTTTTTGCCAGCAAGAGGACGTCTTCAGCCAGAATTTCCGCCTAGTGGCATATGTGTACGCAGCCCCATTATTTTATAATGGCCAAATTATGACAACTAATAATCACTAAAATTTATATTATTCGATTTCCAAAGGTATTTCAGACATGAGACCTTTTTTGCCAGCAAGAGGACGTCTTCAGCCAGAATTTCCGCCTAGTGGCATATGTGTACGCAGCCCCATTATTTTATAATGGCCAAATTATGACAACTAATAATCACTAAAATTTATATTATTCGATTTCCAAAGGTATTTCAGACATGAGACCTTTTTTGCCAGCAAGAGGACGTCTTCAGCCAGAATTTCCGCCTAGTGGCATATGTGTACGCAGCCCCATTATTTTATAATGGCCAAATTATGACAACTAATAATCACTAAAATTTATATTATTCGATTTCCAAAGGTATTTCAGACATGAGACCTTTTTTGCCAGCAAGAGGACGTCTTCAGCCAGAATTTCCGCCTAGTGGCATATGTGTACGCAGCCCCATTATTTTATAATGGCCAAATTATGACAACTAATAATCACTAAAATTTATATTATTCGATTTCCAAAGGTATTTCAGACATGAGACCTTTTTTGCCAGCAAGAGGACGTCTTCAGCCAGAATTTCCGCCTAGTGGCATATGTGTACGCAGCCCCATTATTTTATAATGGCCAAATTATGACAACTAATAATCACTAAAATTTATATTATTCGATTTCCAAAGGTATTTCAGACATGAGACTTTTTTGCCAGCAAGAGGACGTCTTCAGCCAGAATTTCCGCCTAGTGGCATATGTGTACGCAGCCCCATTATTTTATAATGGCCAAATTATGACAACTAATAATCACTAAAATTTATATTATTCGATTTCCAAAGGTATTTCAGACATGAGACCTTTTTTGCCAGCAAGAGGACGTCTTCAGCCAGAATTTCCGCCTAGTGGCATATGTGTACGCAGCCCCATTATTTTATAATGGCCAAATTATGACAACTAATAATCACTAAAATTTATATTATTCGATTTCCAAAGGTATTTCAGACATGAGACTTTTTTTGCCAGCAAGAGGACGTCTTCAGCCAGAATTTCCGCCTAGTGGCATATGTGTACGCAGCCCCATTATTTTATAATGGCCAAATTATGACAACTAATAATCACTAAAATTTATATTATTCGATTTCCAAAGGTATTTCAGACATGAGACTTTTTTTGCCAGCAAGAGGACGTCTTCAGCCAGAATTTCCGCCTAGTGGCATATGTGTACGCAGCCCCATTATTTTATAATGGCCAAATTATGACAACTAATAATCACTAAAATTTATATTATTCGATTTCCAAAGGTATTTCAGACATGAGACCTTTTTTGCCAGCAAGAGGACGTCTTCAGCCAGAATTTCCGCCTAGTGGCATATGTGTACGCAGCCCCATTATTTTATAATGGCCAAATTATGACAACTAATAATCACTAAAATTTATATTATTCGATTTCCAAAGGTATTTCAGACATGAGACCTTTTTTGCCAGCAAGAGGACGTCTTCAGCCAGAATTTCCGCCTAGTGGCATATGTGTACGCAGCCCCATTATTTTATAATGGCCAAATTATGACAACTAATAATCACTAAAATTTATATTATTCGATTTCCAAAGGTATTTCAGACATGAGACTTTTTTTGCCAGCAAGAGGACGTCTTCAGCCAGAATTTCCGCCTAGTGGCATATGTGTACGCAGCCCCATTATTTTATAATGGCCAAATTATGACAACTAATAATCACTAAAATTTATATTATTCGATTTCCAAAGGTATTTCAGACATGAGACTTTTTTTGCCAGCAAGAGGACGTCTTCAGCCAGAATTTCCGCCTAGTGGCATATGTGTACGCAGCCCCATTATTTTATAATGGCCAAATTATGACAACTAATAATCACTAAAATTTATATTATTCGATTTCCAAAGGTATTTCAGACATGAGACCTTTTTTGCCAGCAAGAGGACGTCTTCAGCCAGAATTTCCGCCTAGTGGCATATGTGTACGCAGCCCCATTATTTTATAATGGCCAAATTATGACAACTAATAATCACTAAAATTTATATTATTCATATATTTATATTATGACAACTAATAATCACTAAAATTGATATAATAGCCTTTCATCATAAATAATATAAAAATATTTTAATATTTCAGAAAAAGGCATTTCTTTATTCAAATTAAAATGCTACTCCAATTTTAATTAAAATTAAAATGATACTTCAAAATAAATATCTTGGCCCGCAAACACCTCTTTAAGCATCAGAACACTTTTTGGCAAAAATATACTCCCTCTGCCTCTGCAGCCATTACCTGCATGCTGTTCCAATTAGAAAAGCTCTAAAAGCAACCGTTTAAAAACCAAACAGTAAATATTCATCGTATGTGTAGAAAAAATCGTTACCATTTTACTGTTAATATTTACGTGATTTTGTAAGCCCACCAACAACAAGCTGACCTTTACGATTTCCTTATGTTGGCCTGTTATATATTCGAATGCAGTTACTTGTTGTTATATTTATGGTTGAAAAGGAAACCCAAAACCTTTTATTGGCTTTAATGTTAAAAATTCCTAAAACTAAAGCACGTTTACAATTTAACACAATTTCTGTTGGGTTTTATTTAATTTTTTTCGCAAAGTTTAAGCAAAAAAAATAAATAAAACCTAATCCAAGCATTTGTTGCTGCTATTAATATCATGTTCGTAGTTTTATAACTGAAAGCATTTAATCCTTTATTGTTAACAGAAATTAAAGCTGAACATTTTGTTTGTGAGGCGAACAACTTAAGTAATTCAACATTCAAGCAGCTGGAAAAAAATATATTGTAGCAAATATTTCCAGTCAATGAACAACAATTACAATACAAGCACCGGTCATGCCTATAAAAATTATGGCATTTATAAAAAAAATTGGTGGGATGAAGTAAAACTTAAAAGTAAGCAGGCGGTTATGCTGTAGAGCCCTATTTCCTTGTGACAAAAATTAACAAGAGCTCATGTAGACCGAAGAAGCGGAAGGGTAAATTGTCTCCGATTTTTTTTACGCAATGCTGGTGTTTAGCAAACAAGAACTACAGACCAGGAAAGTAATTATTTAGCTATTTTCTAATTTTTAATATGGTAACCTTTCTCAACTAATTTTTCAAATTCTGTCATAGCAGTTAATAAAGAAAATGGCCATGTGTAGGGTATGACCTCCGACAACAATTTTTATTGTGTTGGAATAATATGTTGTAATATATTTTTTTGCAAGAAGCTAAAAACTGATTTGAAAGAAAATTGCACACCTCTATTTAGTTTTGTTTTATTGTTGCGGTTACTGTTCAGATTGTTGCCACAACGACAACGTCACGTGTTATTGCAGAACGAGCACTGACAATGTCTATTTCATAGAAACGTTTCTTTTCGTATCGTTTATTATTTTATTGTTAGAACTGCAACAACAAACCAACTGTTAACAACAGTATGTAGTTATTTTTTTTTTTGCATTTGCCTTTTTATTTTTTTTATATTTTTAAGAACAAAATTGCAATTGAAAAAAGAAATATGCTGCAAGAATTATGACATGTTTATGGTGCATGTGCGTTTTTAAAGCTCTGCCAGTCAACAAACTACAACAAAAGCAGAAGAAAATAAAAAAAAAAAATATTTAAGAGACAATAACAACTCGAAACCATATTTCTAACAAAGTAATAAAAGGATGATTTAAAAGTTTAATGACAGTTCAAGTAATAAGAATGAGCACTTAAAAGGCAACTACTTCTGTGCTTTAAAAAAACAGACACCATGAATTTTTGTTATTGTTCCAGGCTAAAGATTTGTTTGTTTGCAACACGTTTTTGGTGTGTTGCAGAATAGCTTTGTGTTTTATTTTTTTATTTTTTTTTTATATTTATATTATGTGGCAAATTCAAAACGAAATGTGTAAGATAGTAATATGTTTACCACCAGGAGAAGTTACAAAATACATATATTATAATTTTTTTCAAGTGTCTTTGGATAAACCTAGCGTTAAACAAGGCGTTAATTACTGCAGGCAGACCTCAGCACTTGATAGAAATTTAAAGATTTTTACCTAAAGTCCATATACATGAAACAAACTTTTCGTATAGATGGTTTTGCATCACGCTACGACCTGTCCCACGATGTCACTTGAAATCGTCCTGTCGCACAATTACTTAGGAAACACAAAAAATATTTAATTTTGTTTAAAATATAATTATGCAATAGCAAGACATCCAGTGGCAAAAATTTATATATTAAGTGTTGAAAGTTTAATTTTATGTAGATATTACAGTCCTTAACCTGCCTGCTTCACATGGTGCAATATTTAAAGTAATATATTACCTTAACGTACGTTCACACTTATCAAATATTTGACCAAAAAAGCGTATTCACTAAACAATAATAAAAAACTTTTTAATTCAAAAAAGTATTTATTGATTAAATAGTTTCGAATAATATTGGATTCCTGATACTGTCTATTTGTCTTGTATGAAACTGTTTTAATTAATAAACACGTATCTGAACAAAAATATTTTTCATTAGTGTTTAGTGGTTACGCTTTTCGGGGCAAATATTTGATAAGTGTGAACGTGCCTTTAGATCGTAAAGGGCACACAATAAAAATATATATTTTTAGCAACCTTTTCATCATCTGTAGCATGTAGTTTATTTTTAACCGTCTTACGTAAATTGTAATATGACACTCGTAGTAACTTTGATAGTTAAAGTTTTTCTACTCGGCTTGTGAAATATTATGAACAAAAAAATGTACTTAAATATATAAAAATATATAAAAATGTAAAAAATTATTATATAAAAATATATACTCACTTTTTTATTAGACATAATAAAAAGTATGTTTTGCACATTCACAATAAAAATAATAAATTTCTTACCAAATGACGTCATTAGAGAAGGAGAGGGAGAGAGACAAAACAATGGGGAGATACCCATGATTGTCATAAAGTCATATATCAATATATATCAAATCCTTCTGCTGATTATTTTATAGATTTAATTACAGATTTAAATAAAAAAAATTTTAAATGATTGTGTTTGCTTTTATAATAAATAATTTCAAATGTATAACATTCTGAAATAGCTCACTAAGCTACGACGCACTCATATATCGATGGCTTAATATAAAAAAGGCCTATCTCGATATATGTTACTTTGCAGTAGAAGAAAAGAAACTTAATAAAATCCGTAAAATTTATGATACCAAAAAAGTTTTGATGGCTTTTTAATAAAATATGTTCTTAATAATTACATCAACATTTTTCTGGTGTCAGAAATTTTACGAATTGTACGAAGTTTTTTCCTTCTACTGTAAAGTAACACAAAATCGAGTTAGGCGCTTTTTATATTAAGCCATCGATATATGAGTGCGTCGTAGTTTAGTGAGTTATTTCAGAATGTTATACATTTGAAATTATTTATTATGAAAGCAAACACAATCATTTAAAAATTCCATTTGTAATTAAATCTATAAAATAATCAGCAGAAGGATTTGAAGTATGTTATAATCGGTTTGCTACAATTCTCGTATGCAGTTTCCTAATAAAATTTCAATAAATTGTTATCGTATTCAGCTAAGACAGCTAATAAGTGGTGACAAACAAAAAAATTCACCTGAGTACTAGTTATGAAAGTGTAGCGGCTTTCGAAAACAGCTATTCTGCTCTGCTGTGCAAGTTGGATAGTTAAAATTGAGTTAGTTAGGAACCTTTTATCGTGTCTTTCTAAATTTAAAACTCATTTTTCAACAATTAGTCTGTCACTCCTAATTGAATTCCCGCAAAAAAAGTTATAATTGAAAAAAAATGGGAAGTTAATGTTTTTACGCCGTTTTGAAAAAATCGAGTTTTCGCCAGATCTCAACGTTTTGAGTCCCTAGGAAGCTTTCCTGATTACTCCTGAGAAGATGTCACTAGGTCTGTATGTATGTGTATATGTGTGTGTGTTTGTGTGTGGGTATGTGTGAAGTTTTCCTAATTACTCCTGAGAAGATGTCACTAGGTCTGTGTGTATATATATATTTGTGTGCATGTGTATGTGGACGACTGCACCGAATCCAACCAGCCGCGTTTCAAAGGGTCCCTTCAAACTTAGATTTCCTGTGAATTTGAACCTGTTCGGAACGGTACATTTTCGGAAGTATGAAAATAACTGAAATTTTTTTTAATTTTAATTGTTATTTTAGAGTCACTTTTAAATGGCTTTTCCGATCAATTCAGCTCTTAACAATGAAAAATCACGGAAAAAACCGGGTCAAAATTGGTTAACGCGTTCGAGAGATATCGTAAACGAAAAATTCGAAAAAAGTGAATTTTTCAAATATATGTGATCAAATAGGTATTGAAGAACTAGTTCAATCACCACCTATCACGTGATCCAATAATACCACTTTTAGCGGTTAAAATTTGAAGGAAGTTGTAGGGATGGTCTTTAAGGTCAAGCGTTTTCTATATTTTTTTTAGATCTTTTTGGAACGACTGTTTTCCTTAACATATCAGACTATGACATTATGACTAAATAGTACACCTTGTGAATACCCCAAAGATGTTATTAAAAAATTATGCTTTAAAAATTCAACTTCCACATGAGAAATTAAAATATTATTTACAACTTATACATAAATCTCAACATAGCTATTCTTTTTAAGAAAATTAGTTGTACTTTACAGGCTGTAAAATTTAACATGTAAAATATCATTGACTTACAAAATTTTAAAAATTCATGGCCCATGAGTAACAAGTTTTTCTCATAAAATCAATTTAGCTTAACCAACTTTTAAATCCACCAAAAAAAAACACAGTGAAACAAATTCTAAACTTAACTTTATTTATTTTCAAAGTCATATAATAAATTTCATGTTGTGTTAAATCTCTTTCAATCCACCTGCCAGTCAGAGGAGTTACGAAAACCATTCATAAAAATATAAACAAAACGCCCCAAGAAATGCGTTCTAATTATCTAGAATATTATAAAAAAATAATTTTACGATTCACATAAGACTTGCAGCAGGTATATGTAATGGGGAGTAAACGTAAACTTAAATTATTGTAATAAAACTGGGGAAAAAATTCGAGCATTAACACGTTTGTGTGATAAAACTAACAATAAAGCAAGTACGACATAAACATGTTGCTAGCAAAAGAACAGCAGCCAAACAAACGAAAGAAATTTAAAAAAAAAACCAAACACTTTTGTCAACACAAGATCTCCTAGCGAACTGACAAGACTTATGCCAGGCCAGACAGAGTTGGGTAAACACAGGGGTAGATATGAAACATCAAAATCTCTAATATTTATTCTCTGCAACACAAGTAGTCTGGGCCCAACTACAAAAGATCTACACTAAAAATTCATTTAACATGCATGTTTTACAGCCAATAAAATTGCATTTTTCACATCGTATTATAAATTTTATTAGACAAAAAGCAAAAACTAACAAACACACTCCACTTCGTCTTATCTGCTGCAAATGGCCAACTACAAAAGAATCTATTGTAACTTTGCCTAAGACAAACAAACATAAATTTTTATTTTCAGCACTCACTGCCTCTTTTTTATTTATTTATTATTTGTTTTAAAAGGGACAGCAGAGAGGGCAGATTAAGATGCAGCTTTATCGCTGGGAATTACAAACAGAGAAGCTACAAGTCTCGGCTGGTTCATCCATTTGAAACTTAGTGCTGCTAATCAGCAATGAAAGAAATTGTTTAAATTTTGTGATGCTGTTAAAATATCTTATTGACCTTTAACATTTTTTTTCTTATAAAACAAACATATAAAAATTTTATATTGCGTTGGAAACTCTAAACAGACTCTTGTGGTTTTATTAATTAAATTTTTTTTCATAGAATTTTGTTTTTAATAAAGAAAGATAATAAAATCTTTTACGATATTTGTATGCACATGTATGTAGGTCATGCTAAATAATTATCTGAGGACCTTTTTTTATGTTAAATATTAACTCATGATGGAAACAATTTGGAAAGAAAGATGTGTACGCTCAGGTCCTAAAATTGTTAAAATTAGGACTATAAAAAGAAACTAGTCCAAGTCATATAATTTACGGCTTTTTTCTTAAAATGAAATAAACTTGCATGATATGTAAAAAGTTCTCGCAAAGGGGATGCCTGCAAAATCTTTCAAACGATAGATCTCTAACTTTTTCCTATACCCTCCAAAAAAGCATTGCAGGGTATAACCACTTTGTCAAGCCGTGTGTAAAACAAGGAAATATCTATCTGAGACACCATAAAGTATATCTATTCTTGATCAGTAATGAAATCTACGACGATCCGTCCGTCCGTGTGTGGAAATCACGATGCAGTCCAAACGAAAAGATCCACAACATTGAAACTTCGTATAAATATATCTTAAATAATATCACAGATCAAGTTCTTAAATGGGCTAAATCGGGCCAGAGAGCAAAAACTTCCCCTAAGAAGAACTAAACCAACCTGTAAAAAACAACATAATTTTTAAATATTTTTTTTTTCAATTTTGTTAAGGAAATGAAATCTATGTTTCCATGTCAAAGAAGGTCCAGCGCATTAAATTTGGAGTCATAAAATAAAAAATAAAAAAAATACTTTTTGGACCCCCGCACCTTTTAATAGGCGTTATTGTATGCAAAATTAGTGTTCGATCCCGCGCTGAGTCATGAAATACTGTATTGAATTCTTCTGATTAGCATTAGTGCGTGGTTGTGTTGGTTGTTGCCAGCCTGTTTCAATGATGAAGGCATAGTCACTGGCCACTGAACATAATTGGCAGCGAGTGACACTATCATGTACTGAAATCAGAGGAACAGCACCCACCTTCGTCGGCCCTGTAGCAAAAATTAGCGGGCGAAGTAAAAAAGTTTGAAATAGCTACATAAAAAAAACTGTCTATCTTCTCATATTTCCTAATTTGTCCCTCCTCAATACCATCCCCTCGTTTTCAGTTCCGGCGCAATGCATTGCATATATGGGAGTCATCCCCTGAGTGCTGGTTCAAGATAAAAAAAAATTTGTGTAAAAATCTAATAACTTGTTTTACTTAAGCCTACATTCCTTAAAAATAACATTTTTAAGCTTTAATGACGTAACTGAGACGTAACCTGGTACTCCTCTGCCCTACCCCCTGCTCTCCTTTGCCTTCTAAATGACCCTTTAAAAAAAATAACAAAAATTTAAAATAATTTTATGTGTTTAAAGATAATTATGCCGAGTTAAATATGTTTTGACGTAAGCAGTTACGAAGTGAAGTTAAATATGTTATGACGTAACGAAATGGCAATCAGTGAATATTTTTTTTTTGGATGGAAATTCATATTTATATACAAAATGATTGTGGGAGTGCCTTCTATCCAGAGCTGTTAAATTTGGATTACGATTAGTAATCAATTAGATTAAATTTTAAAAAGAATGGTATTGATTACATAATTCTTATTTTCAAAATTCCTAATTATTAATTAATTATGATTACAAATAATCCAAAAATAATTAAGATTAGTTAGGATTACTAGAATATAATCAAAAATAATCAAAAGTAATCAAAAAAATAATTGACTACTTTCAAGGATTATCTTTGATTATTTTCGATTATTTTTTAAAAATTTAGAATGTGCATCATTTTATGGTATAAAATTTATACATACAATTTATTTTGAAAAATTTGCATTTAAATCGTAAAAAAATTGTGAACAAATAATACAAAAAAAAGTATAATTTACATATATTTACAAATGGCTTTCATTACAACTAATTTTTCAAAAGAAAAATCAGATAATGATTGCCGCCTTCGACTGTTGACGATCCCGGCAAATGAAAACAGTCGTTCAACTGGAGCTGAAGACTCACTACAATTTATATTACCAATTATAAATAACATAAAGTGTAGCATAAAACTCACCAAAAGATATATATACTTTATAATATCGTAAAATAAAAAAAAATAATAAAAAATAATCAAAAGTAATCTTCGAAAGTAGTCAAATAATTTTTCGATTACTTTTTATTATTTTTGATTATTTTTTCGTAATTGTTATTAATCTTGATTATTTTTCGATTATCTGTAATCGTAATCAATTAATAATCGTGCAAATCTGAAAATAGTCGTAATATAATCATTACTTCACCTTTAAAAAAATAATAATCCAATTACTAATTATTATGATTAGTAATCATTACTTAACAGCTATGCTTCTATCCCATATAACATTTTGTATATACTGGCAATGCATGCCAACTCCTTATTTGGGCACTAGGGGCAAAATCCCTACAAGATCACACACACTCTCATGGCCTGTAAATATTTTCACAAAATGATCGAAAAATTTATTAAATATGGATTTTCATTAAACTAAATTCACTGTTTGCCATTTCGTTACGTCATAACATATTTAACTTCACAGCTAATTACGTTGTTTCGTAAGTACTTACGTCAAAACATATTCAAAATTTATTAAATATGGATTTTCATGAAAAAAACTTCCTTGTTTGACATTTCGTTACGTCATAACATATTTAACTTCACAGCTAATTACGTTGTTTCGTAAGTACTTACGTCTAAACATATTTAAAATTTATTAAATATGGATTTTCATTAAAAAAACTTCACTGTTTGCTATTTCGTTACGTCATAACATATTTAACTTCACATCTAACTACGTTGTTTCGTAACTGCTTACGTCAGAACATGTTTAACTCGGCACATTTATCTTCACTCACTTAATAAATTTTACATTTAATTATCCCAAATATTTATTTTTAGAGTCTTATGGCAAAGGTGAAATGTCTCCCCCACGGCCCTTGCCAGAAAGACCCCAAAAACTTCAGATTTAATGCTCTCCAAAAAGAACTAGACCACATAAAGTATACATATTCTTGATCAGTGCTGAAGTCTGAGACGGTGTAGCAATGCCCATACGTTCGTGTGTGGAAAACATGATGTAGTCTATTTTTGGACCCCACCCCATCCAAGGGGCGTTGACGTACGATATTATATAAAGGAACTCTGTCCCACCCAGTTAATGATTTTAATTTTATTTACTAAATATTTGGAGGGTATTTACGATTCGGCCCGGTCGAATATAACGTATTTACTTGTCATAATTATTATATATTCTTTACATATATTTAAATAAGGAATACTTCCAAGACCTTATTTATACAAAATATATAAAGCTTATAAACCGCTTATTTGCCAACTTTTTTCTTTGACTTATTTTTCATTAGCACATGCACTTGATTGAAAATAATTTTAGTCTGTGGGCTTCTTAATGCTCATCTTTGTAAATGTATATTTTCTCTGCACAATTTGATATCCATAGCAATACACACGCACAACAAATAGTAAAAAATACACAAATTAAATTTGGTATTTCTTTTCTATTTCAAGCCTTTCTGCCAATTATTGTGTTCATTTTGTTCCAGCAAATTATTCAAACAAATTAATTGGAGAGAGCAAACCTTTCATGCCAATAACTTTCTTAAGCCACTTGTCGGTAAGCAATTAAATGTAACATAAAATCATGTCACACGTGCCCCAGACATTAAAAATACAAAATGAATTAACCTTGTAGCCATGAAAACGCAGCAACTCATCTAGATGTCATTGCTGCTCGTATATAAATTTCACAGACATTTTATGATTAGCTTTGAAGATATAAAAGCAGCTAAAGTTGACTGTATTTCTGCTCAAGACTTTGTAAGAAATTTTATGATAAAATTGTCTTTATGTAGAAAATAAAAATATATATTGGAATTAGTAAAAATGGTTTGTGGGACAGGGTTGAAGGAAAAGTTAATTTTAAGAGGCATAGGAAAGATGTTAGAAAGGCTTTGTGTGTAAGTAAGTGTAGCAAATTGTGCTGGATTTTTAAACTTATAATCAAGACATAATAAAATTAACGTTAATAATATTTCTGTGCCGTTTATTTAATCATACAAAATGACTTTTGAATGCGTGTGTTGACTGACTTGCCAAAGGGTGGCCTAGAAGAGAGATAATTATTAAAATTTTCTGTCATCCATTACAAGGGCGCACGACTGAGTGTTGGCATGCAGATTTAAAATTACAGAAATGTTGGGATAAAACAAATTGATATTCAAATATATTGCTTTAATTTTTGTAAATTAAATGCATCCGGTATATAATTGGTTTTTTAAAGTTTACCTAAAAAGTAAATAAATTTTGTGTATTTAACGTTACTATACTTTTCAAACAGTTTATCATTGTTCTTTTCATTTGTAATAATCAATCAATAACAGAATGGCATTAAAAAATTGCAATTATCCACCAAAAATTACTCGTAAAAAGGATATATCTTCCAACTTGAAATTCTATATCTAATTTTACTCATTTTAACTACTTATTCCGCCATGTCACAGTTTCTGATTCCGTTCGCAAACTGAGTTGATTCTGTGTAAGTATTTTTTTAACGAACATACAGATCGCCATATAAAATTCGATTAAGATTTATAGACTAATTGTTCGAAATGTTTATTTTAAATTCAAAAATATATAAAACAATTTTCCAATGCACAAGGGAAAGTCATACATTAGTTTTTAATTATTCAATTTACATAGCAGCGCACAACAGCTATTTTCGTAAGCCACTACACTTTCATCATCAGTACTCATGTGTGTTTTGTTTGTTTATGAGTTGGCCGAGTTGAATATGATGCCAGTTCTTATTGATATAGTTAATTCTATATATTGATTCCTCAGAAAACAAAGAAGAAAATCAATGATATATATATATTTTTTTTAATTTCACTAGCAGATTCCGTTCATGGTATTAAAAATGATTTAAGTGGTGACAAACACAATACACATGAGCACTGATGATGAAAGGGTTGCGTCTTTCGAAAACAGCTTTTCTGCTCTGCTGTGTAAGTTGAATAAAACTGATGTTGACTTTACTTTGTGCCTTGGCATATTTATCATGTCTTTCTGAGATTTAAAAACAAATTTCGAGCAATTAGCCTATGAATCTTAATTCAATTTAATATAAAAATGATTTCATTCCGAAAAATTGTTTCGTTTACCGTTCTCAAAGAACCAAAATATGGAATCGATCCCATTATCGAACTGCATTGAACTCTTTGACGTGGCTGATTTAAGGTGTTTTTTAGTCTTGAGTTTTTCATTTTTCTTTTCGAAGTATCAATCATAAGCATTCTTACTTGGGGTATCCACAAAAAAAAAATAAAATAAATGAAAATTTAATGCTTACACGAGTAAAATGCCAAGGAAAAAATATAAGACCGTTAGGTTAGGTTAGGTTAGAGGGCCGTTGTCCCTGGCGGGACAATCCACTTGGGTCCGTCAATTCGGTCCCTTTGTGATGCCCTTAAGCAAAGGACCTCCTAAGGGATGTCCTCCGCCGTTTCAAACCATCCTGTACCCTTGAGGAAGGATGATACCCCTGAAAGCTTCATGTTTGCCAGGCTGCCAAAGTCTGACAGGAATGGGAAGCCCAGCGCCACTGCCCTTGCATTTTCAAGGGCAGGACACTGACACAGAAGATGGAGGACAGTCTCTTCCTCCTCTTCATCATTGCAGCTTCTGCAATAGTCGTTATATATTGGACCCATCCTCCTCGCATGAGTCCCAAAGCTACAGTGTCCTGTCAGAACAGTCACCAGTTGACGCATGCGCGCCTTGTCAAACTTGAGAAGGTCGCGTGTTTTGCGCAAATCATAATGGTGACACGTGGCTCTTGCCACGAGACAGTTAGCCACGCTTTCCCACCTAAGTTGAGCTAGTTTGTATGATTCGCTTTGAATCAGAAACTTGCATCGCGCTAATGGAATGCCAGTGAAGTGACTGATCATTGAACTGTTCAATTCAGTCCCTTGTCTGGCAATCTCATCTGCAGTATGGTTGCCTGGACATCCAAAATGTGCCGGCACCCAAACCAGTGTCACCCTCGAATGTCTCGCTATCTCGTTGATAGACAGTCGGCATTCGACCACAGTTTTTGATGTACTGTACACACCACTAATAGCAGAGATGGCTGCTTTGCTATCGGTAACAATGAAGATATCATTCGATATCCTATAGTACCTTAGCCATCTCGCTGCCCGAGTGATAGCAGAGATTTCGGCTTGCAAGACAGTACAACCGTCTTGGAGCCGGAATGGAGATTTTACATTGAAGTTCTCCACATAGAAGCCTCCGCCCGTTCTTGTTACCCTTTTGGATCCGTCAGTGAAAACTCTAACTGAATCCTCGGGATAGGAAAGTCTGTCCACCTGTCAACGACAATGGAACGGAAAAGTCCACCAAAGAAGGGTCTTGGTACACAATAGTCAATGTTGGCATGGATTTCCGAGTGCTCTCTTAAAATCCTAGCATGCCCATAGTCAGCCCTAGTCTAAGGACCTACTGTATTCAACCTGACCGCAGAGAATAGAGCCAATTATCTGGCCAGAATGTCAACCGGGAGCCAATTTAGCATATAAGACCATTAAAACTTTGCTAAATAAATTGTATTGCGACCAAAAACTTTTCCCCTATATAAAAATTGTCCTATATGCTTCATCATTTTGATTGGCCCGGGTAAATGTATAATTTTCAGGGGATGACCCCTAAATATGCAGTGCATTGTACCGGAAATAAAAAGGATGGGATAGTATTGAATGGATATATATGGGAATAAATGAGAATATAGAGAATTTTTTTGTAGAACATTTTACTTCGCCGGCCAATTTTTGTTCACTAAAGGGCCGACGAAGGGGGCTGCTTTTATTCTGCCCTTTAGTAATGATAGCAGCCAGTATTATTTAGGGACCAGTGCCTTTATCATTGCAACAGGCCGACAACAACAATCGTGCACTAATGCTGATCAGAAGAGTTCGACACAATATATATGACTGCGCGAGGAGTTAAACTCTAGACCCTCCACTTCATCATCTCGTGTTAAGTACTTCAGCCAGCAACACCTCAGCTTTCCTACGGTATCTTGATATTCGTTTAGTTAAACTGTCAAACATCATTAAGAAATTGGCGGAGAGAAAGGGTTCATTCAAGTGGTCTATAATAACCAACTCCAGAGTTTTCAAGACTTTTTTCCCCTCATTTAGCAGTTTTAACTCCAAGCAGCTACTCTAACACTTGTATAGAAGTGTTATTACTATTGGTTGTAATAATCACAGGATATTGGGTAATGGGACGTATGCTTCCCCTAGGATTATTGTTACAGGAGCTGTTTCGGGGGACATACTCATCTAGGCTTTGTGAGAAATAGTGTACGAGTGTGTCTTTTTGCGTTACTATTTATGATTATAATTTTTTATTATCGTAATTATTTTTTTCTTATTATAAATTTAGGACTAAACTATTTTTTAGCATTGTGGTTTAATAAATTAATTTACCACTGAGAAGCTTACAATACCATTTTAAGCTTCAGCAAATTGTTATGTGCCTAACGAAAGGACCGTCATCACTATAAAATGGGAGGAAAAATTTCAAACTCCGGCAAAATACCACATACATTTTTGCCATCTTGCCATCATAGATTTGATAAGGGAGTTTCATTAATTTTTAAGCTCAATTAAATTTTACCCTTTAATTTTCATTAAATGCCAGCATAAGCAGAATATATAAGAAAACAGACATCAACGGAATAGAATATAAAACACACCAGTAGCTTAAGACTCAGTTGATGCTATCAGCAAATAGCGCTTATTAATTCTGTGCTGATAAAACAATATAAATAAAATGTGCAGTTTTTTTTAATTAAACACAAAAATTTAAATGTTTTACGATGTCATTCATTAAAAAAATTAATAATATTATTTAGTTTCTTTTTTCTTTTGTTAAATAAACTTAAAGCAGTTTAATGAACCTGAGCACCATATTTTATCTGCAAGACTGAAAGTTTGAAAGTAACAAACATTTGAAAAAAGAAATTAAACATTTCGTATGGCATTTAATTTCATTTTTTATCAAAGACATTTAAGCAAAGTTTTTAATAGTCAAAAGATAACACCCTGTATTTAAAATAATTTGAAAATAAAGTTTTAGTGAAAGTGTAGGACTTTTTATTGCAAAAGTAAAATAGTAATTATCATCATACATGTGGGTATGAGTGTATATGTTGATATATAGAGATGCTGGCTGAAACATGCTGTAGCGAAAATAGTTCACAAAGTACACTGTTTCCAAAAGTATTTAGGAAACGTAATTAAATAAATTATTTAAATAGGCTTTTTGAACGAAATCTTAATACAAATTGATTGATAAAAATATATATCTTTTTTTTTTACTAGAACCGTCACTAGGCGAAAGATCCCTGCTCAAGACAGTTGAAGAAATATGAGAAATGCCAGAAGTTATTTTTTATTTTTTTTTTTTTAACTCGGATCAGCTCTTAGGGGATGACCCCTACATATGCAGTGCATTGCACCGGAGCTAGAAAGAAGGGGATAGTATTAAGGGGCCACATGAAGAAAGATGGGAAGATAGCGAATATTTTTTTGATGTGTTAACATCTATACGCGTGCCTCTAGGGCAGTAAACTATCAGTTTCAATACATACGCAAGTGTAAGTGTAAGAGTTTGTTTGTTTGTTATTGTTGCTTGGCAGTCGGTATTGAAAGTGATTATTGGGCGATTTTCATAGCGATTTTCTTCGGAAATTCATAGCCGATTTTATTAATTTTTGGATTAAAACGCTAGTGCGGGTTTCGACGAAGAGTTTAGGCCAAAAACTAAGGCGATCCGATATCGGCGAGCGGAGACTTAAGTGTTTTAATTCGGAGTATTAATTTGGAGTAATATTAAAAAAGTGTTTTATGTTGATCTTCGGTTTTGTCTTATGCATAGCAAAGAGAATAGTGACGTGTTTATACGTACATATATAAAAATGAGATAGCAAGACAGCAACGTATGTTGCTTATGTACAAACATAACAATGTATGTATGTACATTTGTCTGTTGCTTTGCATTTTCTTTGTTGTTTGTGGGTTTAATATAAAATAAATAAAAAATACTTTATATTAACTCTACCTCCGGGTTTGTGGGTCTGTGTTCATAGAAATCGAACAGGTACCGTGTAACAAAATGGTGTTAACACATCGCCCTTGAGTTCGAACACTCATTGATTTTTTTTTAACTATTTGAACTTTTCACTTCACCGACTAATTTTTTACTACAGGGCGGGCCATAGAATTTTTCACCGCAATAACAGCCTATTAGGATTAATGGGAAAATCAATATCAATTCCGTTTTTAACACACATTGCAGCATAGAACAGTACTATTTTCGGAAGCCCCTACACTTTCATCATCAGTACTCATCAGGGTACTTATTTTAAATGCATACGAGTTTTATAAGAAAATTATATATTAGAATTTCTTGAGATTTGAAATCGTAAACAGTGTAAATGTCAAATATCACATATAAAACTTTTATTAAAACGTAAATCTTTAAGGACACGTTTACTAGTTTACGACTCCAGACAAGAAACATAAAACATATAATCATTTAACTCATTTTCTACAAAAGTTTTCAAATAGAAAAAGAAAAATGCTTTTTCATTTTTTCAGTTTCTTTATCTGGAAATAAAAACTTCTACTGCAAGGCAACAACTTAATTTACAGTCACTTTTTCTTTTGTGAGTTTCACTACAAAAAAAGAAAAAAAAACGTGTATCCTTTTATATTTAACAACTTTTATCGTTGTGTTTGCTGTGCCATCAGACTTAATTATTTAATTACAAGAAAATTTTGGAATGGCTCGTGTTAATTAAATAGATGAAAGTATTTCTTATACTAAATACAAAAATTATTATTTAAATTAGCATCAATCTGTAGGAGGAAAATATGCGACAATCTCAATTAAGGCCACCATCAAATGCCCATAAATTTAATTGCAATATTCTGTACTCTTGCCACGCACCTACTTGTGATCTTGTAGCTGCACAGATACTAGTATCAACGTTTGATTTATTTATTTATTTATTTTTTGCTGCAACTTTCAATTTCATTATGTACAATAATTATAAACAAACTAGAAATATATTTTTATTTATTTTTATTACATGCAAGTGTGTAATAGATGTTTATGTTTGAAGAGAGAGAATTTTATAAGTTTTAATTGTCAATGACCTAGTTATTAATTTAAATGTAAATAAATGTATTTATGACTATGACTAGTAGGTAGAGCCTTGTGAACACAAGTAATAGAAAACTGTAGAGAACAGAGCAAAGTATGGAATTATATATTTTTTTACAAAATACTTAAAAATGGCAGTGGCACCAGGTATTTACATAAGGGGCTTTCCATGGAATTCATGCATGTGAAAATATTTATGTACATTCTTAACTTTTGTTGACTTACAAATTTTATTGGTTGCGATCGGTCTTAATGATAGTCTTAAAATATGCGGACAACACCATCGCTTTTCTTTAGTTATAAAATATATTTCAATAAATCATTTTTCATTTGGAAAATAACTGAGAATAAATTTGTTTGAAAATATTTAAATATTCTATTTTTTTAAATATTCAAGATAATTCCATTAATTTTTGGCATCCTTCCCCATATTTTGATTCCACCTACTGTATACAGTTTTTAATTAATTTAACCATGTTTTATTTTGTTTGTAATTATTATAACTTGTTCTGCTTCCTTCTCCCTCTCTAAAATATCATATAAAACTTAATGAAAGAATTTTGATTCAGACAATCTGGGCTGAGGAGTATTGTTGTTGTCTGTGTTGAGTGTGTGAAAGCAGAAGGATAAGAAGTATTTTATTTTATCGTTACACAGTTATTTATTAAAAATTGAATTCTATTTATTTTACTTTTACAAAACTAAGAAACCATAATTAACCATAATTTTTTTATAAATCTGCTGTTTTCATTTCTTTCTAGAAATCGAAAGTTTTGGTTGCAGGAATGCCTTAAGGCATAAAATGAAAATCAGAGATTTTTCAAATATGAACATGTCTTAAATATTTTTGTAACATTATTTAATTTTTTTATATATTTTTATTAAAGAAACAACTTTAAAATTACCTCCAGAGCTTGATAACAAATTCTTCTTCCCTTTTATTCATCTGTGGCATAAACACAAACATTGCATTACTCATACTCGCAGTAGAGTATCTTAAGCAAAAAAGGAATCTACTTTCACACTCGCATATTTTTATGTACTCGTATATGGGTTAGGGCAATGCTAACCCAGCAGCCAAGAATTTGTAAAAATAAAAATAATTTTCAATTTCATTTTATTAAAACTTTTTAAAATAAAGATTAAATAAAAATAAATGAAACCAAATTCCAAGCAGGAAACATTTGCCTAATAGAGAATAAAATATTTTTCACATGAAATGTCCATTCCTCGAAGAAGGACAATTTGCTCTTATGAATTGAGTATAAAAACTTATTTCCGCTTATAACACGCAGTGCAGCGTCGAACTCGGAATTTTTTGTATTACTGATCTAGCATTAACTGCTTCAACCAACACCACTTTTTATTACTTTAAATGCTGGAAACAGCTACAAACAATTCTCTATCTTCTCATATATCTTTATCTGCTCTCTCAATACTATCCCCTCCTTTCCAGTTCCGGTGCCATGCATTGCATGTGTACAGGTAATCCCCTGAGCGATGGTACTACTCCTAACAATAAAAAATAGTCTTCGCTAGCTAAATCTCTACCATCCAGCATGACTTCGATCGCCTGTGAAACCTTTTTTCCTGGAGATCCTATGAAAAGTGGCTGGCAATAGCTGACAATGCGGTAAATCCTGGAAAATTTTATTAGGCAGAAAATCCAAGCATTAATTAAATTGAATTAAGGTTCATAGGCTAATTGTTCGAAATTTGTTTTTAAATCTCAGAAAGACATGATAAATATTCCAAGGCACAAAGGAAAGTCAACATCAGTTTTATTCAACTTACACAGCAGAGCAGAACAGCTGTTTTTGAAAGACGCAACCCTTTCATAATCAGTGCCCATGTGTATTGTGTTTGTCACCACTTATTAGGTGGCTTAGTTGAATGTGATAACAGTTCCTATTTACACAAATTTTATTGTGAAAAAGAATCCGAGAACTGTATCAACCTGATGTTAACATGTTATTGTTATAATACCCGTGTTACCGTTTGATTATTTTTCTTCATGTCTAATTTTTCTGAATTTTTTGTTCCATCATACCGAAGTCAAACTTTTTTGGTTTGAATTTTATACTGTGTAAGTTGAATAAAACTGATGTTGACTTTCCTTTGTGCCTTGGAATATTTATCATGTCTTTCTGGAATCCACTATGGAAATTGTGATTCTGTTAAAGTTACATTTCGTAGGAATCGTGACATTTTCGGACAACATAATCGTCCTTCTGAGACCTTCTGGCAACAAGCAAAATTGCCGTATTTGATCTTCTGAAGATTCTAGAGCGATTATGGAGAAGCCTGTGCATGATCAGTGTGTCACTGTATGATGCGCTATGTGGTCTGCAGGCGTGACTGGACAGTTTGTTTTTCAAAGACGGTAACGGTCATTGGATCGCGCAATCGCGAGATGTTAACAACTCAATTTTTGCATATTATTGATGACGTCGATATCACTGACACGGTGGACATTTTTCATTCATAATTGCTGAACTTTTCTCCTCGTAATACAATAGCCCTATTCACAAACTTTTGCAAATGATCTGGCATCATTGCATTTGCAAATTGAGAAAGTATTTAAGAGCATTTTCAATGTATTTCGTTGGTGTAGAGTACAATTATTTTGCAATTGCAATGATGCAAGCCCATTTGCACAAGACTGTGAATAGGGCTAATAAAAATTTTCATCATCTTTATCGAAATATTTTGTTTTATCTTGTTTCAGAAAACAACGTTTTCGTTCAAAAACCCTGTATATCCCTGACGCAAGTCTGAGGCAGAAAAATATACTTTTGGTGCCATTTTTTAAATCTATATTATTTCTCTGTCAATTATTTCATGGCAAAATAAATCAGTTTTCTGCCTCTCCTGAACAATTGCCTGATTGATACATAATAGGTAATGAATAGGGACCCTCGATGTAAATTTTCTAACGAGACTATTTGTCTCTATTGCTATTATTTTTATATTACTGCCTGTTTATTTATATGCAAAAATTTTTTAAGATTTAATGTATTTGCAACTGATCCTGGCCGAGAATAGCACCAAGAAATAAAATAGCTGATAAGATTTAAGTTGATATTAAAAATATTTATGAATATTTTCTTTGAAAATTTATTCTATATCCCTGTTGCAATTCTAAACCCATTTGGTTTACCAGGTTTTATTGTACTTGCCCCTGCAACCTTGTGCACATTAAAAGTACGCAAGTACACACTCGTACACCAGCATATTCGTACAATTTCTTTGTTTGTTTCCGTGTCTTGTTCATTAAAAATTAATATTTCAATCAAAGTTGTAGCAAAAGACAAGGAATAAGAAAGAAAAAAATATATAAAAAAAAACAAACTCGTAGGAGCACAACAGCAGAAGGACTCAGGGAAAAAAGTAAAAGCTCAGCTGGTTTTTGGGTATTATTTTGTTCATGGTTCTGCTGCTGGCAAGAGAAAGAAAATAAAATATATAAAATGTCTATTGCATATTGTAATGGAGAAAAAATTTTTATAAATACCGCCGTAAAAGCTTGAGTAATAAAAAATAAGAAAATTTATTATTGCTGGCCTGATGTTGTTGCAAAGCTGGTCTTTAATGAGCTTTTTATTTTTGTAGCAGGAATTTTTGCTAAGCAGGGGAGCAGCAAAATCCCCTTTAATTCATGGTAAAAATTTTAAGGAGTATTATGGCGGCTTTTTTTTATTGTTGTCAATAAGACAGAAGTGCACAACAACTAAAAGAAGTAGTAAGAAAGTGTTTTTAAATAATTTATATAGATTGCTGCTTTACTTCATTCTTTTACTCTACACATATATTTTAAAATCCACTTGAGTATTTTGCCATGAAAACTGAGTTCATATTTCATTAATTACAAACAAGCATTTTGTTGTTTTCTTTTCTTGATTTTCTTGCTAAATCCTGGGAGTATTTAAAAAGGACCTTTCACTCTCTAGGGTATAAACTTGTATTCATTTATTTCTTGTCATTTAAAAGTATTATTTTGTAATTTCTATATATTGATTTTTTATTTTTTTTTTTTGATAAATAATTTTCCACTCTAGTGTTGTAATTATTCCTCGGCACTGGTGTTGTTGTAAATTTGTTGATTTATCTCTTTTTAATGTGCTAATAATCCTTTTTTACTTATCACTTGTTTAAGCCATGTTTTACATTTGATTCTTCCTTTGGCTTTGATGTGATGGTGTTGGTAAAATGTTTGTTTTGTAGAGAGTGTTACAGCACGCTACATCATGTGGAATAGTATTGTGGGAATAAGTCACAGTATGTTACAATTTTGGGGCAAATTTTTTTTACACAAATTTTTAAAACAGTGGAATTGTATCTATTATAATTTTTTTTTTTTTTTTTTTTTTAGGGGTAAGACCAGCACTCAGGGGATGACCCCTACATATGCAATGCATTGCGCCGGAACTGAAAACGAGGGGATAGCATTAAGGGGACAGATGAGGAAAGATGAGAAGATAGACAGTTTTTTGTAGCTATTTCAACCTTTTACTTCGCCGGCTAATTTTTGCTACAGGGCCGACGAAGGTGGGTGCTGTTACTCTGCTTTTTAGTACATGATAGTGTCAGTCGCCGCCAATTATGTTCAGTGACCAGTGACTATGCCTTCATCATTGAAACAGGCTGGCAACAACTAACACAACCACGCACTAATGCTAATCAGAAGAATTCAACACAATATTTCATGACTCAGCGCGGGCTCGAACTCACGACCCTCCGCTTCATAGTCTCGTGTTCTACTACTTCAGCCAACAGCATCCAGTTAATCTGGCCTCATAATTTTTTCAGATATTTTTATTTTTAGTAGGACTAGAATTCAGGTGATGACCCCTTCATATGCAGTGCATTCACAAATAAATTTTCTTCAACATAAAATTCGAAATAAAATGCCAAAACTCGAAATTTGATTTGATTGCAGAAAAATAATTTTTTTTTTCAATATGCAATCTAAATTTTCCATTTTATTCTATTGTTGAGTCCCCAAAAAAATACTCTATTGAAAAATGTACGGTCTGCTCATTTAAATGTGAAATAAAAGAAGTGAAGCCATATTAAGAAAGACTAGAAGATAAAGAATTTGTTGAATTTTAATTTTTATTTTGACGGCAAATTGTTTCTACTGGGCAGACACCGGTGAGTGTGTTAATCTGCTCTTCAGTACGTGTTAAGCTAAGATCACAATATCGGCGCAATGTACCGATTTTCGTCGGCTCTCTGCAATAAAGTCATAAGTACTAAACCAAAATTGCATTATTTCTCAATTCTGTATTAATTCTATATTATATGTATTAATTCTATATGGCTTTATTGCCAATGCAGTGTGGTGCAATTATTTATTTCCTTATATTTCAATTAGTTGACAAATAGGGCAAATTTAGCTTATTAATTATAACTTTATTTCGGTGAGCCGGCGAAAATCGGTACATTGCGCCGATAGTGTGATCTTAACTTTAGTGTCAATCGCCGCTAGTTAGAAGGCCAGTGCTATGCCTTCACTGCAACAGACCGGCAACAACTAACACAACCATGCACTAACGATAATCATGTCTGAGCACAGAGTCGAACTTGGAATTTTCGGCTTCATAGTTTCGTGTTAAATACTTGAGCTATAGGAGTTCTAAGTTTTAATTCAGTGAACTTAATTCAAGCAGGAATAAAAAAGTTAATTTGATTTCTTTTAAATAAAATTATTAGAATTTTGCAAACAAAATTTTGACTAGATCCTTATGAAATTTAATATTGATTATTTAGATAAGAATTTTTTATTCAGACTCAAGTTCAAATCTGCCATCCACAAATTATTTTTGTTAAATTTTTTTATTAAATTCAAATAATTTTTATTAAGTGATTTCATAATTATATAACAGGTTGTTAATTTTTTTCAACGGCCTTAAGTTCAAATCTGCGAAACTGCAAATTATTTTTTATTTATATTTAATAAATGAATTTGTTCAAATTCTATTTATTTATATTAAGAGTGGAATATTAATAATATTTTCGTCAGGGTTGGGGAGTTTCGTACTAACCAAAAAAGTAATAACTTCAAAAATTAATGTGGGAACTTCTCATATTAAATGTTCGTTAAAAACATTGGTTAAATAGCTGATATTCCTACAAACTAGAACCACTTGAAACAGTGGAAAAATTGAGCAACGAACGCTGATGAGATGACGTAGCGGCCTCGAAATCAGTATTGATCCGTTCTACTGGTTTGATGATTATAGAAAATATTAAATTCGTCTGGTTTCTTGACCTCTTTTTAATTAGTATTGTATTTTGATATTTTTAAGCTTATGATATCTTCATTTTAATTTAATTTTTAATTTCAATAAAAAAATTAAAAAAATAAAATATTTAATTTCCTGAAGAAGTCACACAAAAGAGTGACGAAATATTGAAATTAAAAATTAAATTAAAATAAAGAGACCTTAAGCTTAATAATATCAGAATACAATAATAGAAAATATTCTTAATATTCAAATCTTAATATAAATAAATAAAATTTGAACAAATTCATTTATTAATAAAATAATAAAAAAAAATAAAAAAAAAAATTTAAGCTATGGCTTGAGCTACCAATAATAAAATATTGGAAAAACGTTCACATGTATTAAGTATAAAATTGAAACCAAAAAAAGTTTGATTTAGATATGATGGAACAAAAAATTCAGAAAAATGTGACATGACGAAAAATAATCAAACGGTAACACGTTTATTATAACAATAACATGTTAACATCAGGTTGATACAGTTCTCGTATCCTCTTTCACAATAAAATTTGTGTAAATAGGAACTGTTATCAAATTCAACTAAGCCACCTAATAAGTGGTGACAAACACAATACACATGAGCACTGATGATGAAAGGGTTGCGTCTTTCGAAAACAGCTGTTCTGCTCTGCTGTGTAAGTTGAATAACAAAAACTGATGTTGACTTGCCTTTGTGCCTTGGAATATTTATCATGTCTTTCTGAGATTTAAAAACAAATTTCGAACAATTAGCCTATGAATCTTAATAAAAAAAAATAAATTATTTGCAGTCTTGCAGATTTGAACTTGAGCCCGTTGAAAAATTAACATACAGTAATATAATTTACATAAAAAAGTTCGACTAATAAAATAGAAATTCATACGTGATTTCAAAATGATTAATAACACCGTCTAAAATTTTAAAATATAACATAGAACGTTGATGAGATGGCGTGGCGCTCTCGACATCAGCATGGACTCGATCTGCTAATATGATAATTATAAAAACATTCTAAATATTCCACTCTTAATAAAAACTATATTTTTAAAAGTCTTAAATTTAGAAAATTTCTATAATCATCAAACTAGCAGAACGAGCCTGATTATAATAAAGGGGTTTTCAACAAGAACTTTGTTTTTGCAAACAAAAGGAAACAAAAAATTTAGATAAAGATAATTAAAATTTTTATTGTATTACGAAGAGAAAAGCTCGACAATTGTGAATGAAAAATGATATCTGGCAAATGTCCACCATGTCTGTGAAATCCACGCCATCAGTAATAGGCCAAAATTGAGTTGTCAGAATCCCGCGATAGCGTGATCCCTTGACTGTTACCGCATTTCCCACTTTATTTTCGACAAAAGACGGCCCAGTCACGCCTCCACACCACATAGCGCACCATACAGTGACACGATGAGCGTGCAAAGACATCCCAATAATCGTTCTAGGATTTTCAGAAGCTCAAATGTGGCAATTTTGCTTGTTGACAGAAGGTCTCAGAAGGACGAAAATACCACGAATTTTACGAAATGTAATTTTAAGAGAATCACAATTTTCTTAGTGGATTTTAATTATTTTAATGTGATTTTCGAGCGAAATTAAATTCATTGTAACAATTGCCAATAAATCTACTACGAAGACGTCAAAAAAAAATCAATGAGTGTTCGAACTCAAGGGCGATGTGTTAACACCTTTTTGTTTATTTATTTTATATTAAACCCACAAAAAACAAAGAGAATGCAAAGCAACAGACAAATGTACATACATACATTGTTATGTTTGTACATAAGCTACATACGTTGCTGTCTTGCTATCTTATTTTTATATATGTACGTATAACCACGTCACTATTCTCTTTGCTATGCATAAGACAAAACCGAAGATCAACATAAAATACTTTTTTAATATTACTCCAAATTAATACTCCGAATTAAAACACTTAAATCTCCGCTCTCCGATATCGGATCGCCTTAATTTTTAGCCTAAACTCTTCGTCGAAACCCGCACTAGCGTTTTAATCCAAAAATTAATAAAATCGGCTATGAATTTCCGGAGAAAATCGCATGGGAAAATTATATGAAAACCGCCCAATAATCACTTTCAATACCGACTGTTAAGCAACGAACAAACAAACGATGATTTACTCTTACATCTTACACCTAACACTTGCGTATGTATTGAAACTGATAGTTTACTGCCCTAGAGGCGCGCGTATAGATGTTAACACATCAAAAAATTAAATGTCAAAAATATCATGCTGATGATGTTGCCATACTTGAAAAACAAAGTTCTTGTTGAAAAATCCTTTATCAATAAAATAGCACTAAGAAATTGTTTAAAACTTAATATCAAAATCATGGATCCAATATTTAAAATATCCTCGCTTATATATTGAAAAATGTTCAAATAATTATGCATTTTCTCAAGATACACATAAATAAAAAAAAAACTTAAGCATATGTTACAGGTAGTGCACTTCAAATTCGGCCATACTTGCCTCAGGTCGCCTAACCGTTGTTTCATTTTTCCTCACACAATAACGTCACGTTTTATTTTAAACGTAATATTGTGCAGTTTTTTGCTCTTTCAATTTGGTTTTTGTTGTAAAGTGCTCTGCACAGCGCCGCATCCTATGTAAATATTTGCCAATTTGTTGGCACACGTTCTTGGAGAGCAGACTATGAAAAGCAGCAAAAAAAAACAAATACACATACACACCATGAATCTTATAAAGTGTCATTATTCCGCTCATGTAAATTGTCATAGACATTATAAAAAAAAAAAATTATATATATCCAAACCGGCAGCATAAAAAATAGCAAGAAACTTAAACAAAATTTAAAACGTTTATCCAGAATATGGAAAAACGTCTAAAATATTATTAAAATATGTCCGCATAAGACAAGAGTATGTGTGTGTAACAATGTGTGGTTGTTAAGTATTTTCATCTTTCCAATAGCAAACAACCAAATCGAGTAACAAGATTTGAAAAGTCTTTTCAATATGTGTATGGTTTTCCGGAATATTTTATAACTTTTTGTTTTAAGGAAATCCAAGTTATAGTATCACTACTCCCTTGGGGCATCAGGTGGCATGAGTGCGTTCTCCAGCTGCAGTGGTAATTTATTTTAAATATTTAATTATTAGCACGTGACTGTGGAGAAAAATTTTAAATTGTGTTTGTGCTTGCATGCGTGCAATTTGTTTATTGAGTGCTTATGCTGTTGAAATTAAAAATAAATATTTATTTTAAATTTAACATGTTTTAATTAAAATCATGTTAAATAGTGTTTAATTAGTTATTGCCATAAAGTGTTACGGAAATTGTTGGCAAAAAGTGTTCGTTGAGGAGATAAATTCTATTATCATTTCAATGAAAATGTTTGTGTATAAAGAGTAGTTAAGCTAGGAATTTTGTTAGCTTGTGCAAAATATTAAAAATAAATAAAATAAAGTAAACTAAGTGAAAAATCATCAATGAAACTGTTGGTGATGGGATTCATAAATATATAAAAAATATTATAAATTATTAGTTTGTTTTAAAAGTGCTTTGGAACTCCAGCCTGCCAATAATGAAATATATGATAAACAATTAATTCATATTTATTAAGGAATCATTGCCATCATGAGGGTGCTGCTGGCTGAAGTAGTTAACACGACACCTTGAAACGGAGGGTTTTGAGATCAACCCCGTTCTGAGTCATGAATATTGTGTTGAATTCTTCTGATCAGAATTAGTGCATGGTTTTGTTAGTTGTTGCCAGCCTGTTTCAATGATGAAGGCATAGAACTGGTCACTGAACATAATTGGCAGCGACTGACACTATCATGTACTAAAACAGCAGAGGAACATCAATCTCCTTCGTCGGCCTTGTAGCAAAAAATTAGCCGGCGAAGTAAAAAAAGTTTCTAATAGCTACAAAAAAATCTCTGTCTTCTAATCGCTCTTCATCTGGCCCCTCAATACTATACCCTCCTTACTAGTTCCGCCGCAATGCACTAGGGGTCATTCCCTGAGTGATGGTCTGAGTTGAAAAAAAAAATATTTGCTCTGAAGCCTTGAGAAGAATACTGGAATATATTCGTCCACTTATCATTATCCACGTACATTTAAAATAACTTTTCCTGAAAATATAAACCATAATTTGCAAAGGAACCATAACAAAAAACTAATAAATAAATAACTAAAAATTGAATACTCTTGCACTGCTACAACTGAATTAACAACAACAATTTAATAAAGTCCACAAAATATTGGAAAAATGTTACCTGGTGTATAAAATTACACAACTAACTCCCCTGATTATAATTTAATCATCCTTGTTATCAGCATCCTGGCTGTCGACATTAAAGGCATGTACTAAAGTAAAGCAGAAAAGAAAAAAGCAGCATTAAAGCCATTGAAAATGAAGACAAATAGAAATTGTGGTAAAAAGAAATAAATAAAATTGCTGTTGAAAAAAAAAGAAAGAACACCAAAGAAATTAGAGCATTTCTAACTGGGCTTTAAACAGGAATAGAAATGCCAGCGAGTGAAACAAATGCAAGGACGACATTTTATATCTTCTCAGAACTTATTTGAAAGCAAATAAATGGAAATCAATTGTTCCCATTATTATAATGAGATTACTTTTACCTGCTAACAAATATATAAATCTAAACACTGAAAGAAATTATCTGACAAAATGAATTATTATTTTAAATTATTTTAATTTTTTAAGGCCAGCAGTCAAAAATTTTTCATTTTCTTATAATATAATAAAATTCCATTATAAAAAATAGTTTATTTCGTGGATGCCTTAGCCGTTTCATATTCTCAGTGTAAACTTTGTTGCTATTTTGGCTTGACTCCTTTGGCTTTTCGCAACAATATAAGTAGAGCACTAAGTTAACATTTTTGTTTCTCTTGCTGCTTACAAATAAAATAGTGTTGAAAACCAAGGATTTAAATTTGTAATTGCAGATCATAAAACTGTTTTAAATAACGTTTAAATAATTCAGTTAAGATGTTGTAGTTAAAATAAAAAAAAATTAAAATTAACTCGTTGTATGAGGAGTCTGTTATTTCCTTATTGAAATGGAAATTGCTCGTAGTGCCTTAAAGAAATAATTCGACTATAAATTGTTGGGAACTCAATATATAAAAGAGGTAGCAAGAGCTTATTTAAGACATACTTACAACTTTTTTGATGTGTTAACATCTATACGCGCGCCTCTAGGGCAGTAAACTATCAGTTTCAATACATACGCAAGTGTAAGGTGTAAGATGTAAGAGTAAATCATCGTTTGTTTGTTCGTTGCTTGGCAGTCGGTATTGAAAGAGATTATTGGGCGATTTTCATATAATTTTCCCACGCGATTTTCTCCGGAAATTCATAGCCGATTTTATTAATTTTTGAATTAAAACGCTAGCGCGGGTTTCTACGAAGAGTTTAGGCCAAAATTTAAGGCGATCCGATATCGGCGAGCGGAGATTTAAGTGTTTTAATTCGGAGTATTAATTTGGAGTAATATTAAAAAAGTGTTTTATGTTGATCTTCGGTTTTGTCTTATGCATAGCAAAGAGAATAGTGACGTGGTTATACGTACATATATAAAAATGAGATAGCAAGACAGCAACGTATGTAGCTTATGTACAAACATAACAATGTATGTATGTACATTTGTCTGTTGCTTTGCATTCTCTTTGTTTTTTGTGGGTTTAATATAAAATAAATAAACAAAAAGGTGTTAACACATCGCCCGTGAGTTCGAACACTCATTGATTTTTTTTTTATAGAAACTGTTTTAAAATTTTTTTAGTTGTAATAACACTTAATACATCAGCTAACTTTGAAATATGCAACATTTCTGTTCTGTTTTTCGTGCAAATTTACTAGTTCCAGGAAAAATAGAGTTCATGTTAAAATAAAATTTTGCCTGACTTTTTTAAAAATATGTTGGCTGAAATAGTTAATATTAGACTATAATGCGGCCTGAAGTATTTAAAACGAGTTCGACTCCCCATGCAATCATGAATATGGAGTGGAATCCTTCTGGTCAACATTAGGGATTGATCGTATTAGTTTTTGTCATTGAAGAAGGCAAAGGCACTGGCCACTGAACAATTACAAGCAGCGTTTGATAATAAAATGATTTTCAACATGAACTTTGTTTTTCAATTGTGGCAGCACCAACAACATGTTAGCTTTGCCATTTAGTTTTTTGACGTATTCGTAGTGGATGCATTGGCAATTGTTGCAATGAATTTAATTTCGTTTGAAAATTGTATTAAAATAATTAACATATTTTATAAAAATTATGGTTCTGTTTAACTTAAATTTCGTAAAATTGTCAATTCCTCGACGTTCTCAACTATTTGGGTTATTCAAAGCTACCACATGGCGAATTTCAAGTAAGGATTTGGCTATGAAGCCCTTATATATTCAACTGCTGCAGGAGTTAAAGCCGACCAAGCATTCACATCGCCCTAGATTCGCTCAATTCATTCAGGAACAATCCGCTGGTTTTCATTTTTTCAAACGAAGCCAATTTTGACTCGTTAGGAAATGTCAACAAGTAAATTTGCCTTATATGTCAGCGTGTTCATGGCGGACATTTGCCAGATATAATTTTTTATTCATAATTGCCGAACTTTTCTCTTTATAATACAATATAAATTTGAATCATATTCATCTAAATGAAATGAGTAAAAATATACAATTTACATAAGACTAATAAAATAGAAATTCATACATAATAAGTAAAAAAGTTGAAATAAAATTCACTATCCTTTCATCTTTCTTCATCTGTATTCTCAATACTATTCCCTCCTTTCTTGTTCCGGCTTAATGCACTGCATATGTATGGGTCTTCCACTGACTCATGGTCTATTAAAAAATAAAAATACTAAAAATAATGACTGAATTTGAACTGAGAACTTTTTTCTGATTCATTAGCATAAAACCGGGAATTCACAAGACTTGATAGCGAAAAATCATACGTCGTTAAAAGGCATGATTTTTGTGGCCAGTTGACCTAAGGTGTTCTGGAAATCGCTGCTGCCTTAAATTGAATATCTCATGTGTTTTCGTCTGTTTTGAAATCATATATCATCCATAACTACTCCCGTCCACTGGCGGCCTCAAGAACTCCGTTGTCATATCCCTATAAGGAATCCCCATTTACATTCTCTGCAATTTTGGCCTCATTTAAAAAAAAGTATGAGCGAATCACTCTGCCTGACCAAAATCCATTAGTTGTGGATCCATGGATTGCATGAGGATTTTATTAGTTTTGAATTCAATAATTTTGCATATTTCCTAGAAATTCGTTTCAGAGGAGAAAAGTTTTTTTTTTGAAGACTTGATATTGGGTAGATCTCGCTTCATTAGCCATTAAACGATTTGAAGGTGCTTTCCAAAGGCTGCTGGTAAGATCCCCTGTTTAAATTTGTACTCATAAAGATGGGATTTGTTCTCATAAAGATGAATTTAGTACTCAGAAAGCTGGACGATTTTTTCCCAAATTCGCTGCATATGAAATTTAATGTTGTTGAGAACGATACCGCATTAATGCTCTAAGGTGCTTAGCGGCTTTCTAGTCTGCAGCAGCAGACTATTTACTTTCGATTTTCTTTGGGAATATTGTGAACAAACAGTTGCCCTTATAAAATAAAATAATTTGCTTATTTTCGACACATATTGGGTGTTTTTTATTGAGGTATAGAACTTTAAGTTGGCATCACTTTTTTAACTGGCGGCCATTTTGTCAGCTGTCAAGTGATTAATATTTAGTTTGGTTTGCCATTTCATCATGAACAGGTTGACAAAAAGAACAACGCTTGCAAATCGTGCAAATTTATTTCGAAAGCAATGGTTCAGTTCGCGAAGTTTACCGCAAGCTCCGTCCATTTTATGGTCGACATAATCGTCCATCAGAGCAATTAATTCGGTTAACCATGGATCGTTTTCGCACTACGTTTACTCTATGTGATAATACGCATCCGCAGAGACGTCGAACAGTGCGCACCGAAGAAACAATTGCCGCTGTAGAGCAAAGTGTTGAAGAGGACCCGAATGAATCGATTCGCCACCGTGCACAGCAATTGGAGCTTTGTCCATCAACTTTATGGAAGATTTTGCGCAAAGATCTTGGCTTGCGACCTTACAAGATCCAGCTTGTGCAAGAATTAAAGCCGCGAGACCATGCAATGCGTCGTGATTTTGGTGTATGGGCCGAAAATGAGATTGATCTCGATGCTGATTTTCTTCGCAAAATTTTGTTCAGTGATGAGGCTCATTTTTGGTTGAATGGCTACGTCAACAAGCAAAATTGCCGCATTTGTAGTGAAGAGAATCCACATGAGACCCTTGAGACGCCATTACATCCACAAAAACTGACTGTTTAGTGTGCTCTATGGGCTGGTGGAGTCATTGGGCCATACTTCTTCCGAAATAATGCTGGAGAGTCAGTTACCGTTAATGGAGACCGGTATAGAGCCATGATAACCGACTATTTTGTTCCCGAATTGGATGGCATGAATGTGGATGAGTTGTGGTTCCAAGAAGGCGGCGCTACAGAAACGTTAGGGGACTTGGAAGCCAACATTCGTGGCGCTATTGCCAACATACGGCCCCATATGCTCGAAAAAGTGGTTGAAAATTGGACCTGTACAATTGGCTTTATTCGAGCCAGCCGCGGCGGCCACATGCCCGAAATCATATTTAAACATTAATGGCATAAAATTATCCTTCCAATAAAGCCAAATTGATGGACATTAAAACGATTTTCTTGTGTTTTATTTCAATTCGAAGTTCTATACCTTTAAAAAAGACACCCTGTATAATTAATAAAATCAATTCTATTTAAAACCAGATCTTTGCCAAATCCATTTATATTAAATAATTATTTTATTACCACAAAATAATGTCAGTTGTATCTTAACTATTCCCATGATAAATAATAATTTTTTAATCACTTCGAATAATAAACTTTAATCAATGACTATAGTTTTGCTTTCACTCAAATGACACGTACACCACGAAAATTACTTTCATTTCACAAGCCACTGTTTTTGGCAATGAGCTCTTTTCTTGAAAAATATCTGGAGCACTTAACTTAATATTACGGCCTGTGATAAATTTTATTTTAATTTATTAAAAATTCATATCCTTTCTAGCTGTCTGTTTTCTCTTTTATACATTTCGGGTTATTAAAATGGGAAAAAGATGTATTATAGTTTCGAAAAATCTGTCACTACTCTATTACGACATTGTCCTTTATATTATGCATGAAAAGAAAAATGCTTCCATTTTTATATTTCTGCACGAATTTCATGATGGATAAATAAGTAAGAAGACAATTTTATTTTATTTGTAATTGTGCTATTTTTGCAGCTGTATGTATAATGGGTAAATATATGTATATATTTAAATACAGTAGCAACTACTGCTTTATATATTTATGTGGAAATATCGTAGGCAGTTTTAAAAGTCATATGCAAATTTTTTTTTTGTCACATATGATTTTCCTAAATTATACATGAATGCTGTTGCATTAAGTCCAGTCATTTAAATCATATAACATCTTAAAGGCAAACAAATTCTTTGGACTCCTATTATATTTATCCTAGAAGTTTTTATGATATTTTTCTGCACACTGGGCACTAAAATGAAAAGGTGGCTGGAAATTGAAAATTAAGCTGACATTGAGTTTGCTGTCTTATCTGTAATATTTATTACATTTTTCTGAAGTCCAATCTAAACCTCCAAAACTTGAAATTGATAACGGATATTTCACTTAAAATACATCTGCCATATTAGTGGTCCCTTCAGTTCTTTTTAGTCCTCCAAATCGCCGAGCACGTATGTAGTAGTTAACAACAGGTGGAAACCAACAAATTTTTTTATCATGGGAGTTCATTCCACTGAGAGGACTATTGAAAAGGTGGTTGATAGATTTGAGCCCACTGGCTGATCATTTAAGGATCGATGAACAGCCGTTTGTCTGTGAAACTGTACAAAAAACTACGAGGCAGTAAATTTTTCGTCTATCACAAGAACCCGTTCCTTGGCGAATTTTATGGCATGACTTGGCTCTACAGCCGTACAAAATTATCCTGAGCCAGGAACTGAATTTAAACAGTAACAGACAACGACGTGTGTTCCCTGAGCAATTATTTACCGGGCCTTAATTTTTATCGAAAAATCATCTTCAGCGATGAGGCCTTTTTCTGGATCAACAAAAAAATTTTGATTTTGGAAGGATATTCATCCTTGTTAGATCCAAGAGCGTCCAATGCATCCCGAAAAAGTCTCTGTTTAGTGTAAATTTTCAGCTGACGGCGTCAACGATCCTCATTTGTTTAAGAACGATGTGGTTCAAGCCATCACTGTTAAGGGCGATTAACAATTTCTTTTAGGCTGGACGATCTGAACCCCAATTATTCTGTGCATACGATTCCAGGTCATGGTCATTTCACGTGGAAGTGATGTGAGCTGCCCATTGAGATCGTGAAGAGAAGCCATGATCGATGTTCTAGCCCACACATAATGGCATCAGCAAGTCTTTCAAAGACATACAAAATTTAAAAATAAGAAGGCCTTAATGGAAAACCTTTTTTATTTCGAAAATAAAACAAAGTTTATTTAAAAAAGATTTCAATTATTTTTTTTTATAAACAACATTATTTGATCCAATAAATTCGAAAAAACATTTGACATTGAATCGCTGACATACGAAGAACGGGCTTATTTACTACTGAAATACTCTTAAGATTTTTCTTATAAAATGCATGTCCTAAAAGATTTTCAAAATCTATGGAAAATGCATTAAAATCGTTTCAATCATTTAAATATACATTACAAACTTTTCAAACTTCCCTCGTACTTGAAGCCATACTGTAATGTAAATGGTTAAAAGAACAAGGACACAGTCATGCAAATATGCCTGACAACAATAACTGTAATATTGCATAAAATACAATGAAATATTCAACATACAAGCACTTTGCCATACAACTGCATATACGATTGCAACAAATACTAACAAACACTAACACAAATACTTGTTCACAATACACGTATACATCTACATAAATTGATCGTAATAGAAGACATTGTATACTTATGTACTTGCATTTACTGCTACACTTATTTAAGCTGTTGTATTTGTACCACAACCACATTAACACTAACCCATACACACACATACATACATACAACTGACTGTTATGTATAGCAGAATGACCCAGAATCTCAGTATGGCAAATGGTCGGAAAACATAAAGCAGAATAAAATACATGTACATGAATGTATGTGTATGTGTATGTGTGTATGTATGTGTGTGTATTAAACTGGAGTAAAAAATGGCAACAATTTTTGCATAAAATCAATAATTTTAAATGATGCAATGAAGAGCAGAAATTAAATGAAAACTATGCTGTACAATCTGTTAAAATGGAGAAAAATGTCTTTAAATAACTTTAAATAACCATAAAAATGCCAGAGGTTTATTCAAATGGTGTCATAAATTGTTTGTTAACTATTTGAAGAAAACTGTAGTAGCATCGGAATTTTATATTTAATTACATGCAGTCAACTAACACTTTTTAAATATAATATATTTCGTATATAACGACTGCATCTGGTTTAAAATTAAGTAAAATATATGAGTATGCAAACTTAAGCTGAAAGAAATACCATACAATCGATAAGTTAATATAATTTGTTGTTAATTATAATACAAGCAGCAGGCCCATACTACAACACTTCATTTAAATAATAATCTAGTAAAATTAAAGTCTTCAAAATATATCTAAACTAACGATGAACTAAGGCCTCACAAAGGCGGTCTCTTAAAGACAAAAATATCGATGAATATAAATTTAGGTGTTTTTCCTATTTTTTCGATTTAATTTTTGTTTTTTTCTCGACAACAATGGACACGTGCAGTTGCATTGTTTCCAAAACAATAACTCCAATCTTTATGAAACGCAGAGTGTACGATTGTGTGGCTGGGAAAGAAATAACGACATCACAAAAGTTGGTCGGAAACAAAGAAAAACAACTAAGAACGTTATATTCGTACGGGTCGAAACTTAAATACCCTCCAAGTATTCAGTGTCTATTTTTATTCTTATTAAAATTTCCATTTTTAAAGTATTTGGCTTAAGTAACAAAAAATAAACAAAAAATTTATTTTAATACGGTCGCTTGCAAAGTGTTGCGAGGAGCATGACCCAGACACCTTTCCATCAGAATAAAAAGCTACCTATTAAACTTTATATGAACGTGCAAGAAAGGGACGGAGATAGGTTAAAAATATTTTGCATCATCATGCAAAAACGGTCAAAAATGTTTAACCTGCTGGTGCTCAGTTCCTTTAAGACATTTCTTTTGCACAATTTTAAAACTCTATGCAGGGTTCACTCCGAGAAAGGTCGTGGGGGAGACATCTCACCTAAATCGAAAAAACTTAAAACTATGGCTTGAGCTACCCAATAATAAAAATTGGAAAAACGTTCACATGTACTTAAGTATAAAATTCAAACCAAAAAAGTTTGACTTAGGTATGATGGAACAAAAAATTCAGAAAAATGGGACATGAAGAAAAATAATCAAACGGTAACACGGGTATTATAACAATAACATGTTAACATCAGGTTGATACAGTTCTCGGATTCTTTTTCACAATAAAATTTGTGTAAATAGGAATTGTTATCACATTCAACTAAGCCACCTAATAAGTGGTGACAAACACAATACACATGAGCACTGATGATGAAAGGGTTGCGTCTTTCGAAAACAGCTGTTCTGCTCTGCTGTGTAGGTTGAATAAAACTGATGTTGACTTGCCTTTGTGCCTTGGAATATTTATCATGTCTTTCTGAGATTTAAAAAACAAATTTCGAACAATTAGCCTATGAATCTTAATTCAATTTAATATAGCAATATAAATGTTCGTTAAAATTCTTACTACATACAAACTTAAAACTATATTTTCGGAATAGTTTAGTGTAGAAAAAAAAATTTTTTGTTTAATGTTGATTTCTTTTCTAAAAAAGTATGCTAAATTTTTTTGCACTTTTCAATGGAAAATGGTAACATTATGGCATTTGAAAATAGTGAATTTATTGGAAATTAATCTACCATCTCTTATGAAGATGTGTTTTATTTTAAAATTGCTTCTAATTGTGTTTTTTTAGAACAAAAGGTGAGAAAATGGTACATATTTTCCAGAAAAGAAATCGCCAGAAGTCATTTAGGTGGCAAAGGGCTCTGGAAGTGTAGGAGAAAATCAGAGAACATATTATCTTAGTTGTAAAAGCATATAAATTAAAGGTCTTATTCATAAAATATATTTTAGATTTATAAAAGGTTTATAAAACAAATTTCCATATAAAATTTGTTTTATAAACCCTTAATAAAGCAGATATATTTTTTATGAATAAGGCAGTAAATTTTTAAGAAATGTAGTCTTAAGGAATGTAATTTATTAAATACTTACTCCATTTTTTCACATAATATGTAACTTCAACACCCACTAAAGGGGGCGGGGTCCACAAGTAGATAATATCGTGTTTTCTACAGACGGATGTGTGGGCATTGCTAGATCGTCTTGGACTTCATTACTGATGAAGAATATATTCTTTATGGGGTCCAAATCTTTTTAGAAGATATTGAAAAATTCGAAAAAGAATTGTGGTCGCAGAGGCATGGCACGGGGGGGAACATTTCACCCATGAAACACAACAACTTTGGGATAATTAAGTGCAAAAAAAAGTTTTTTTATAGGGTCATTTGGGGTGGCAATGCTAAAGGAGAAGGGTAGGCCAAAGGAGTATCAGGTTACGTCTCTGCTTCGTCATAAAAGCTTAAAAATGTTATTTTTAAGGAATTTAGGTTTAAGCAATACAATTTGAATTTTTACCCTATTCTTGAATAAAATAACGCCCACTACAGAGGGCGGGGTCCCAAGTTAATTTTTTTGATATTCGGGATGCAAGTTCAATTCTTTGACATAAAAATACATCATTTGCTTAACAAAATTACAACAAAAAAACTTTAAAAATTATGTTGTTTTTTAGAGGTTGATTTATATTTTTTAGGGCAACTCTTTTCCCTCTGATCCGATTCAGTCCATTTATAAACTTGATCTTTGCAATCCTTAAAAATGTTCCTATACCGAATTTCAATGGTCGGGATCTTTTGATTTGGGCTTAATCGTGATTTCCACAGACGGCCGGTCGTATATGGCTAGATCGTCTTAGATTTGATAATTAATCACGAATATATATACTTTCATTCCTAGAGGAATATTCCGCTGCGTTACATACGGCATGACAAAGTGAATATACTCTCCAATTTGTTTGTGGTGTGTATAAAATAAAAAAAAAAATTATGTACGAAGAGATGGTAATAATACCACACATTCCTACTTATAAACGTATCAATAATGAATGACGTTTTAACTGCGAGTTTCTTTTTGTATGCACAAGGAATTTCACATGGTTGGCTGCTAACACGTACTCATAACAAAGATTTAGATGCTACAGTGGGATACAAATTTTAATGGCCGATCAGTAAGACATAAACTTTAAAAATATTTTTTTTTTAATTGTTTAAATTTCAGTCATATAAATCTTAAAGACTGTAATATTTTAGTCATTATGCCAATTCATTTGAAGGTCTTAAGCCGCGATGTCTAAAAAATTTAAAAACTCATATGTTTGTAAAGGGTCTGCCAACAGCTCTGCCAACAGCGGCGTCAGATCTGACTATTGATAACAGCCATTTTGTTGCAGCTACTCTGTCAAATTAGTTGTCATTCATTATTATGAACAGTCCAATCGCCATGGACGGTCATACCATTCAACAACGCGTGCTAATATTAACAATTTTTCTATCAAAATAAGTGTCCCATTGGGACAACGTACCGAACGATTTTTTATCCAAAAATCATATATAATGACGAGAAATATTTTTGATGGATTGAAATTCATAAGCAATCAAAGTGGCCGAATTTTAGAAGATGCCAATTAACATGAGGCCCCAGAGTGTCTAATGCATCCCGAAAAGTCATCTGTCTGGTGTGGAATTTCAGCTGCCGGCTTCAGTGGTCCTCATTTGTTTGAGAAGGACATTGGCCCAGCTATCACTGTAAACTGCGTGTACTATATAGATCTATGATTACAAACTTGTTTTGGGCCTGAGATAGATAATCTGGATACTAAATATATTTGGTTTAAACAAGACGGTACTACGTGTCACATAGATCATGGCACATTGGATATTCTGCACGATAGATTTGAGATGGCGCAATATGACTGCATTAGAGTTTTTATTGTGGAGTTTTCTTAAATCGCTGGTAAATGCAAATGAGTTACAAACAAATTTAAATATCGGATTCATTCCACCCGGAGAAGTGAAAGTGTACTTTTAAACGATGTTACATTTCTCACATAATGGCATCAATAGTTCTTCCAAATGAATAAAAACAAGTAAAAACGTTATATTCGACCGGGTCGAATCTTAAATACCCTCCAAATATTTAGTAAGTGATTTTAAAATGTTTAACTTGGTGGGACAGAGTTCCTTTATATAATATCGTACGTCAACGCCCACTAAAGGGGGCGAGGTTCAAAAAATATACAATAGCATGTTTTCCACAGACGAACGTATGGGCATTGCTAGACCGTCTTAGACTTCATCACTGATCAAGAATATATATACTTTAGGGGGTCCAATTCTCTTTGGAGGGTATAAAAAGTGTATTTTGGCGGGGTCGCTCTGGCAAGGGCTGTGGGGAAAACATTTCACCTTTGTCATAAAACTCTAAAAATAAATGCTTGGGATAATTATATACAAAATTAAAATTTCTTTTTTTTTTTGATAGGGTCATTTAGATGGCAAAGGGGGAGAGGGGTTAGGGCAGAAACAGATAGACATAAAACTTTAAAAATAAATGCTTGGGATGATTATACACAAAATTAAAAAAAATTTGTATTTATTTTTAATAGGGTCATTTAGCGGGCAAAGGGGGAGGAGGGGGTAGGGCAGCAACAGGCAGTCATAAAACTCTAAAGGTAAATGCTTAGGATGATTATATACAAAATTTAAAAAAATATTTTTTTTGGTAGGGTCATTTAGGGGCAAAGGAGGGGGGGGGGGGGGGGTAGGGCAGTAATCGGCAGTCATAAAACTCTAAAGATAAATGCTTGGAATGATTATATACATTGGTAGGGTCTTTTAGGGGTCGAAGGGAAAGGAGGGGGTAGGGCAGAGAAGTACCAGGTTTCGTCTCAGCTTCGTCATTAACGCTTAAAAATGTTATTTTTAAGGAATGTAGGCTTAAGTAAAACAATTTGTTAAATTTTTATGCTATTTTTGCCTATAATAACGCCCACTAAAGTGGGCGGGGTCAAAAAATAATTTTATTTTATTTAATGGCTCCAAGTTTAAGCCGTGGAACCGTATTTGACATAAAAATATATCATTTGCTTAACAAAATAACCAAAAAACTTTAAAAATTATGTTGTTTGTTCTGGGTTGGTTTAGTTCTTCTTAGGGGAACTTTTTCCCCTCTTGCCCGATTTAGCCCATCTTCGAACTTAACCTGCTCTAAGCTTTAGAATATATTTATGCCAAATTTCAAGAGTCTAGCTCTTTTCGTTTGGACTGAATCGTGATTTCCACAGACGGACGGACGGACGGACGGACATGCTCAGTTCGTCTTAGATTTCATCACTGACCAAGAATATATATACTTTATGGGGTCTGAGATGGATATTTCGATGCGTTACAAACGGAATGACAAAGTGAATATACCCTCCAAATTTTTTTTGGAGGGTATAAAAATATATTGATAGATGAATGACAAGTGAAAATTTTGTTCCCCTGAAATTTTCATACTCCATCAGGGGAAAATAGCTATCGTGAACTTCATGTCGACTTTTTGCTTCCTTTAAAGAACAGAGGGAAACTGTCATTGCTTATTAAATGACAAAAGTTGGAAAGTTTTATAAAAACAGAAAATTAAGCAGGAAAATTCTAAATACTTTTAGGGAAATATTATTTGCAATTGGAATCCAGAGAGAATGGAAAACTTTTCGGGGAAAAATTATGCACGATAGTGGTGATTATCTCACTCACACTTTGTTTGATTTAATAAAAATAAGATAACAGTCGCTTACTGCAGGATTCTTTATAAATTAATTCTAATTCATGAATATGTAAATTGTTATTCACCGGCAATGTTCAGTTGTCGACAGAGCCTTTTCCATGTTTTGTTGCAATATTTCTAAGTCTTGATGACTACTATAGCGTACCTAAATTAGAATATAATTTCGACTTGTATTTTATGAGAAAAAAAAAATTTTTACTTACTTTTGCCTCCAACTGTATTTGTTAAAGTTCATGCTTGCTGGAATATGTGAAAATTGTCTTGTCTAAAAACATCATAAAAATATTGTTAAGATAATTCTACACTACTGACATTGGCCTGTTGGTGCTGTTGCATGATTTTTTCTTTTAGTTAATTTTTTTTTTTACAAGAAATCCAATGGCGATGATCTCAATGTTTTAATGCCCTAAAAGACAAATTTTTCAAGCGTTTCTTTACACTTACCCAATAAACCTGTATGCCACACAATGAGTTAAGCTTTTTACACGCAATTTGGTTTAAGGTTTTTTTTTGTTTTTTTCTTTAATGATTAACATCAGTGTGTGAGTTGAAAGACTATTTTGGTTAAAAAAAATCTAGAGGAATGTATGAAAACGTTTTCTAACTTTTCAAATATTTCGTGCACTTTAGGAGTAATTTATTATTATAATCACATGTTAGACAAAATAACGATAAGAGAAGGTATATCACACACAAAAATTATAAATACGAAAAGAAAAGATTTTTATTGGTGCTAAAATGTAATTTCAAAATGATGGATTGCAACTTGGAAGCCACCAACAAAATAGTTTATTAGTGAAAGCCAAAGGAAATATATTATATTTTTATTTCTAAAAGAAAAAGTTTATTAGGCTAACATTCGCAACATTGATTTAAGGAATAACCAGATATGGTGAAGCACTAGCTTGTGTATTGTTATTATTATGGTTATAATTATTATTATTATTACATTTCTAAAGGGTGCTTTTTTATGAAGTTTTTTTTATACGAATCACTCTGTTGTCTGACAGCTGTTTTGACAGTTTAAAGTGACGTCTCTACTCAGTATTGTTTGGCAAATCATCATGAACAGTTTAACTCCAGAACAACGCTTCCAAATCGTACAAATTTATTTCCAAAAACAGTCTTCAATTAAAAATGTTTATCCGCTTTTTTACCGCAAAATTCTCTTCAGTGATGAGGCGCATTTTTGGTTGAATGGATATTCAACAAGCAAAATTGCCGTATTTGGAGCAAAGATAATCCACACGCCGTTCAAGAATTACCAATGCATCCCGATAAATGTACTGTTTGGTGCGGTCTATGGGCTGGTGGAATCATCGGTCCTTATTTCTTTAAGAATGAGGAAGGACGACGCGTTACCGTGAATGGAAATCGATACAGAATCAGGATCAATGAATTTTTGGTGTCAAAACTTCAAGATATGGATGTAAACGAAATGTGGTTTCAACAGGATGGTGCCACTTGTCATACTGCGGGCGAAACAATGGACTTATTGAAAGAACATTTCAACGACTACATTATTTCGAGAAATGGACCGGTGAATTGGCCTCCGCGTTCGTGTGATTTGACGCCACTCGATTATTTTTTGTGGGGATAACTGAAATCATTGGATTACGTGGATAGACCAGCAACGATTGACGCTTTGGAAACCAGTATTCAACGTGTCATTGTTGAAATACGCCCTCAAATGCTTGAAAAGGTGGTCGAAAATTGGACCTCCAGAATGACCTTTGTGCAAAATAGTCGTGGTGGCCACATGCCCGAAATTATATTTAAATGTTAAATGACAAGAAATTATCTACCAAATAAAATTTTTTTTTTGGCCATTTCATAATTTGGCATGTGTTTTATTTAAATTTCAAATCAGCAAGCTCTTATAAAAACACCCTTTATTAAAATTAGTATTATATTTTTTACTACTTGTGTATATATTTTATTTAATTTTGGCCAAAAATGCTTTAACTATAAAAAAAGCCAACAAACCAGTTTCCTGAATTACCAGATATGAACAATTTGTATCGAATGGAAGAGAATAAATTTAAATGTAAAAAAACTTTTAAGATATATCGGCAGAGGGGGATATAGGGTAGCTGACTCCCTAGCCTTGGTCCGATATGCCGCCACTTTTGATCCACAAAAATAAAAACTTTAATTCATTTTGATCGAACGCTATCAAATACGAGACATATTCATAAAATAAGGTGAATTTAAATTTTTCTCATTATTAATTATTTGGTTTTGTCCCCTTCAAAGTAGACTTTTTTAGTTATAATGTAATTGTGCTTGAAATTTTTCCTGACGTCTTAGATCTTGAGAAGAAGAAGAAGAAAATCACGGGATTTCAAATATGGGAAATGTTTTTGGCCAAAAAGTTATAAATATACGACTGTTTCTTTTTTATCAAAGTTTTCGAATTTTTCCAAGAAATTTCCCTTATGAAGAAATCCGTTCTAAATGTCTTCTAAATGAGCATCCACTTATTGTGAGTCTTACTATTTTCCTAAGACGTCGTTATCTAATTTTAATTCTCAATTTTTGGAGTTTGGAAAAATTTTCGATTCTACCCTATAGACTGGATGACAAGGGATATAATAGAAAAGAACTATCAACTTTAATAGCAGAATTGCGCTTTTTTCGAAATTTACTACCCTTGCGTCATCAGTACTCAATGGAGTTTTAGTTTTAATTTATTATTATTTCTTTATTTTATTTATTTTTATTAAATAAAACACAGCACAAGGAAAGTGAAACCAAAATCATCATGTTTCAAATTCCAACTAAAATCATATAAAACTAACCTGTTTTCTCTTATTTGATTGAAGCCCACATGGGAAAAAGTTCAAATATCCTGGATAGTCAAATTAACGAATTTCTAATTATTGGCTGTATATGTTGCTATATAATCAAGAAGTTTAAGGTCTGATATTTTAAGGCCTTAAAATTTTTACCCCTAAGGAAATTATGACGCAATTACTAACAAAATATGTATACAAGTGCTTATATACACCACCACCCATTCTTATCTATATGTTACACCAACACTCTAAATAAAAACTTTGCAGTGTTTCTTTTTGTTGTTGTTGTTATAACAGATGATTATCCTTAATACTCCTACACTTAATGTTTGTACTCTGCTTTTGCAAATAGTTTTCTCTAAAGTTCATTTTACTTTTATGAGTTTCTACTGCTTATTTTGTCTGAAGTTAAACAAATAATATAGTCATTTCGTTGGAAGAACGCAACAAAAGTATTATTTAGTTTGACACTTAAATGTCATAGTTAAAGATAATGATATGACATTCATTTTTAATATGAAATGAAGAAGTTAACGAAAAAATTTTTGTTTGCAATTTCTTTATGTTGGCTACAAATTATAAACAAAATTGTAACAAAATTACTAGATAAAAAAAGAAACTTTTTGATATTGCAAAATATATACAAAGTCATGGCATATAATATTTTTCAAAAGGGATGTAGTAAAAACTATTGTAAGTATTAGTCTTATCTGTGATTAATATTGTCTGGTGTAGGATGATACGTGGGAGGCTATTCCAAACTCATTGGGGCATTATATAAATTATAAAATTCTTCCAATATGCGCTTTCAGAACAGAAGAGCAGGGAATTTAAGGAAAAGTACTTCAAGTTGAAAATTTAATTTGAAAGTATTAAAACTTTTGCATGTGAATCTCTTTATATACTACAAGGGGGGCCAAAAGAAATCACTGTATTGGAAGATGCTCTTATTTTTGCAAATTGCGGCCAATGTCAAATCTGTTTTGACATTTGTGAACTAGACAGATGTAGAATACAGGTGAACAAGTCTGTTTTGACATTTGTGAACTAGACAGATGTAGAATACAGGTGAACAAGCCATGGTGCAATACACTGCCCAAGAACGTGGAATAATCGTGTCTAGGACGAAGTGGACGATTTTTCGATCAAAATCATAATGAGCGATGAGGCTCATTTCCACCTCAGCGGGTACGTGAACAAGCAAAACTATCGCTTCTGGTGCACTGTAAATCAACGAGTGATGCACAAGTAGCCATTACAGCCGCTGTTTACGCTGTAGAAGTCATCGGGCCATTTTTTTCGAGGACGCCGCTGGTCAAACGACAACAGTGGATGGTGCACGCTATAGGGTCACGTTAACCGATTTTTTTCTGCCGCAATTGAACGAATTAGGACTGGAGGACATGTGGTTCCAACAGAACGGAGCAATGGCACACACTGCGCGAGCCACAACGAAATAAAATGAGAGCCAAACAACATCGGATGACTTCTTTTGGCTCATCTTGTATATTTATCAATTCATTAATATTTTCTCCTGTACGACGATAATTCGAATATTCATATTTTAAATAAATAGACTGACTTCATAAATATTTTATTTTTTATATTCATTGTTTTGGCAGGACCAGCACTCAGGGGATTACCCCTACATATGAGTGATAGTCTTGAGGGCATAGACAGAGAAATATGAGTGTATAGACATTTTTTTTCTAGCTATTTTAATTTTTTTACTTTGCCGACAAATTTTTGCTACACTGTCGACGAAGGAGAGTGCTCTGTAATAGTGTCATTCGCTGTCAAAAATGCTCAGAGATCGGTCCAATGCCTACGTCATTGAAACAGGCAGTCAACAGCTGATCAGAAAATATGGACTCAATAATCATGACTGACTGTGGAGTCTTAACTCAGGATTTTGATTCTTAGTCTCAGCCAAGCAACACTTTACTAACACAGAATAGATGTAAAATTAAACGAAATTATTAAAGATTGAAATTGTTCTATTAGACCCACTCTGTTACGAATAGGGTTAGGTTAGGTTGAAGAGAGGAGCCTAAGCTATCCCAATCCGTTCAGGATTACACTTAGGCCGCATGGGCTTGTTGTGCGCTCTTTAATAAGGAGTTCCCATTCTCCTGTAGGGAGCCTCCACCGATACCATGGAAACCTTTAAATTTGATTACGTCAAGAACCTAGTTTCTTCAATGTATCTCCTTAAGTTCCTCCAATTACAAGCCCTAAGAAATTCCATCTCCTGTATAATCTCCTGATTAAATGTTTGCCTTCGAACTTGGCTAAAAGCTGGACAGTCCCACAAGTAGTGCTCTAGTGTTTCGTCCTCTTCCTGACAAGCCCTGCATGTTATAGCGTCAACGATACCCATTCGTGCCAGGTGATTCTTTGACTCTGTATGTCCTGTTATTAAATAAACCAATCTCAGTAGTGCTGGCCTACTCAATGTTAGGACCTCCTTTGTCCTACTACCATCTGGGTCCCCCCATAGAATTCTAGTCACCCTACCTACGGTAGCGTGCTGCCAATCTCTTGTATGCAATTCTATAGCCCATCGTTTTAGTTCGTTCTTGAAAACCTGAAATGGCTTCGGACTGTCTAGTGTGATGTTCGCCATTAATGCTCCCATCTTTGCCAGCCTATCTGCCTCAACATTTCCAGGTATTCCCCGATGTCCGAATAGGGTTAAAAACCAATTTTACAACAATGGCACTGACATCAATTTCGTTCGGAAACGGAAAATTTATTCCGTGCCTCAGCATATAATTTTTAATATCATGAATGAAATCAGTTATTAAAATTAAAAAATATTCATTGAGAAAAGTTGTTTCGTTCCTTGTTTTCTCAAGAATCAATATGTGAAATCTATTTTGTTTTTGAATGGAATCGGAATCCGTGACAGAAAATATTGATTCCTTCTTTGTCTTCTGAGGAATCAAAATGACGAATCAATTTCGTTTCCGAACACAATTGCAATCTATGGCATGACCGATTGTGTTTGTATTAGGGAATTAATAAATTAGATTTTATCGTTTTCTTTATTATTTTCACACAAAATTTTAAACATCTTTAAGTACTCGTTTGCATGTGTATCGCCTTCTGATGGTGCAACAATTTTAAATTGTAGTTAAATGTCAATTAAGTTAAAATTTTTTGGCATTTTTTACATAAAAAAAAATGCACAGCAACTGCAAACCTTTGACATTTTTTTTTTCTATTTACTAACAGCTATTAGTTTTTGCTAAATAGGAGTACACACACACAGACACAGCAGCTAACTAAACTAACAGCTTTAGTTAGTTAAGAGGCTGTTTTGTTAGTTGGTGGCCATGGTGTTGCTGCTATTGTTATTTGTTACTCCATATTGCATGTTGTGCCTAATTACTGTGCAAAATTGCCACAATATAAAATGAATAAAAAATTTAAACCGAAATTTGCAATTGAACTTACAAGACAGTCAGTTGATACAGTAGCAAAGAAACAATTTATAAAACATTGGCTTGGGCTTTATGAAGATAAAATTAAATTAAAGCTGAGAGAAAAACGTAAAACCTAATTTTTTTTGTTAATACGGAGCCCAAAGAAATGAAGCTTTAAGGTAATGAACCAACTTGAAATAAGGGGACGTTTTTTTTTTTGTAAATAACCAACAGTGGGTAGATATTGAAAAATTTTGCTAAAATATGGCTGAAGTCAACACGACGCATTTTTTGGAGTCAGCTTAGTAATCACTGAACTTGTTTTCTGAATATAAAATTCCTACCTGTAATTATTTTGCTCCAACTAAAGTTTTAAACATCGTTTGAGCAGGCATTTAAATATTTAAGTAAAATTCTGGAGAAAAGTCTCAGGCAGTGAATTCTAAAGGTTGTTAAAAAAAATTGTTTAAATAAGCATGATTTTTGTTATGATTCTGTTGTTATTTTTGAAAATAATTTGTAATTTACAAGTTGTGAATTCTCAGATGGTTTACGGAAGTATATGCATAAGATAAGGGGTTTTTAACTTTTCAAAACTGTGGTTAAAGTCTACTGACGATTTGGTAAAGCACCAATGAAATGCATATAGACATTGCTTAACCACCAACAAATAAATTTCATTTAAGCATGATCTATGTGTAGATTTATTTAATGCATGGTGTTCAGACAGTCGCTTTAATTGAGTTTTTCGTCCTCAATGCCCTTATTGAGCTCAACTATCCATTTAAAATATTAATTAAGTAATTGCTCAATTAACACTTAATTGTTGTAATATAGAGTGAAATTACAAATGCAGCACTGCTAAAAAAGTGTGTTTAGTGAGCAACACGCAACTCACACTGAACAAAGTTAGTCGAGACTTAGCACCTAAAATGTGGAAAATGTAAAAAAGTCATGTTGAAGTTAAAATATTGTCTTAAATTTAATATTAAGTAGAAAATTAAAAAAACACACACAAACAAAAATGTGCGTTTAGTGAGCAAAACGCAATTCACCGAACAAAGTTAGTCGAGACTTAGCACCTAAAATGTGGAAAAAGTAATAAAAGCCATATTTAAGTTAAAATATTGCCTTATATTTAATATTAAGTAGAAAATTTAAAAAAAAACACACACACAGACACACACAAATGTACGTTTAGTGAACAAACCACGACTCACCGAACAAAGTTAGCCAAGACTTAGCACCTAAAATGTGGAAAATGTAAAAAAATCATAATGAAGTTAAAATATTGCCTTAAATTTAATATCAATTAGAAAATTAAAAAAAAAAAAAAAAGTAAAGTTACCAGATTTGATCTTGATGTTTTTATGAATATAAAAATTTTTTGCTTTTCGTTGTCATACGATAATTGAATTGACTAAATTTTGTGTGTGTGTGAACACAGACCAACAAATTACCGCATTCGAGAGCGATCGAAATTTCTATACAATTTAAATATAAATTTTGATCGTTATTGAGTGCAGTAATTTGCCTCCGGGAAGATAATTATTTCAATAAAGTGAATATTGACTCAATTGGAAATGCATGTCTGAACACCATATTACCCTCCAAAATCTTATTGAATTTTGCTAAAAGCGCAAAAAAATTATTTAAATAAAATATTGAAATATAAATACGTGCAATATTTAAATATAATCACTTAATTTTAATTTCATTTTTTTAGCGAACTTTTGCCTCATGTTACCTTCTGTTTTACATGGGAACAACAACTACGTCTTACCTTTGCCTCAAAACTGTCTTTATATAAGACTACTTTAAAAAAAGTATTTATAACTAAACAAGTAAAAATGTTATATTCGACCGGGTCGAATCTTAAATAGCCTACAAATATTTAGTAAGTGAATTTAAAATGTTTAACTTCGTGGGACAGAGTTTCTTTATATAATATCGTACATCAACGCCCACTTAAGGGGGCGGGAACGGAGTTCATTTATATAATATCGTACGCCAACGCCCACTGGAGAGGGCGGGGTCCAAAAATAGACTACATCACACTTTCCACAGACGAACGTATGGGCATTACTAGACCGTCTTAGACTTCATCAATGATCAATAATATTTATACCATCAGATAGATTTTTCGCTGCGTTACAAACGGAATGACAAATTCTCCAATTCTTTTTTGGAGGGTATAAAAACAGACTGAAATTTACTAAAATAGTTGTAGTTACAAGCTTTAATTAAATGGTATTTCAAGTTAACAATAGGCCATAACATCAGCAGCAATTGCAACGATCACCGTTTCCTAGTGATCTTTGGCAACAAAATAAAATCAATATCAAACTGTTTAGAAAAAAATTCTAAAACAAAAAAAATCTTAAATGCGTGTTGTACTTGACACTTTTGGCTGCTTAAAAAAAACTTAAAACAATTGTTTACAAGATAAAGTTGCCAAACTAGGAAAACAGAACACCAACAACAACAACAACACACCAGCATTGACATGAGTCAACCTTTTAAGAGCAGAACAAATAAAACTGTCGTATTTAATAGAAAAAGAAAGCTTAAATTTGCTTTTGTATGAGAAAAGAGAAATTAACATATTTATGTTCTAAAAAGGAATTGATTGATTATTTTCCAATAACAGTATTTTTCAAAGGGGAAAAGTATGATTTGGCATAATCTACAGTCTTTAATTTTCATTTTCAAATAAATGGGTTACGTTTCTAATAAAATAAAAAAAAAATATGGCCTTTGTCTTTCTATTTATTTATTCTTTGTTCTATTGTTCAATTTCTTTGTAATAAAGCTGTTATGGCCTTTTGTGTTGTTTGAGGCTTTGTCTTTCGCTAGAGAAGGTGTTTTGGGCATGCGGGATATATTTATCTTATAACCAGCTGTAAAAGTGAAAACTAAAAAATTTTTTTCTTGTCATTCTTAATAAAAAGCTCTTGAAAAATCCACATTATCACCCAGAAATTATAATAATTTCGTGACTTACTTTCTTTAACAGCACACTCACCAGCAACAACAAAGATATACATATATATATAAAAAATACAACAATAAATTTAAGGCTGGATTCTGTTTTAAATTGTTTTTTATATTATGACTTAATATCTAAGGGAATGTGGAAAAAAAACACATAAAAACTATTCAAAAACACATTAGCATGCATTTCTATAAATCTCTTTTATCAATTATAACCTACTTAAAAAATAAAAAAACAACAACATACTACAGCTAATGGAGTGTTAATAGGAAATTTCAAAGCAACAAAGACATGTAATTAATTTAAATTGGAAAACACAAAACTAGACCAGCTGTAATAAAATTTTATGAGATGAAAGTTTATGCACAAACACACACACACACGAAATACTGCAATTATTACAAAGCACAAAAACAACCTTATTTTCGTACACACAAACTCACAGAAAATTAATTAAATTTGACAACTTTCTAAGAAGCCAATTGTTACCATAAAACTTAACGCATTTCACCACACATAATAAATGTTGAGGCACTAAAAAAAAGTTAAAACAGAAGCTGCACAAAAATATTTGCGCAAAAAAAGGTGCCAATCCAGCAAAAAGAAACTTGAAACCACAAACAATCAACAGAGTCAAAAAAATTAAATTTAAATTATGCAAAAAGTAACTGAAAGAGCAAATCTAAACAAAAGGAAAATAAATATAACATCCTTGAGAAACGGAAATTTGAATTTCCGAAAAGGTACTTGAAGCCTCTTTAAACGTAAAACCAAAGGAAAAAAATAGTTTATGGCACACAGACAGACACACATGCAAGAAATACACTAAAACGTTATGCAAACCGATATTCCAACAAGAATTTTTTTTTCAGTGCCAGCACTTTCATGCCATACTCTTACCTAAGCAGGGTAATATGTAGATGGCAAACTAACAACAACAATAGAGCCAAAATCAAACCATCAGAAACTTAAAGCACTGACTAAGCAATTTTCATATTTTATATTACCAAAAACAACAACAACAACAAATACTATACGAACATTAAAAGTTCGTGAAAAAATGGTTTAGAAATCTAAAAAAAGAAATAACAATCAGGTTCAACTATAAAAATATGCTGAGAAAAAGGGAAACTAGCAAAGAGCATAAAAAGTGTGTGGCGTTGAAAACTCTTTGGAGTTTAGAACCAGGAAAATGCAATAAACATAAACTTAGATATAAAGAAAAGCACACACGTAGAGGCATATCGCTATTCAAGGGAAGTACACTCAGCGAAAACATTTGTGTATAGTCGTTCAATCAATATTTTAAATGCATAATATATTGTTTTTATCAAGATAAGGATTCCGTATTCAGAGTCAAGCTCAAATCCAAAATCTGCAAATAATTTTTTTGTGTTTAAATTTTTATTAAATTCAAGTTATTTTACTAAGAGTGGAATATTTACAATATTTTTATAATAATCAAACTAACAGTGACTTGCAATTTTTACTATGATTTGCACTTTTTACAATGATTTGCACTTTTTTCGATAACTTGCACTTTTTACAATGACTTGCACTTTTTAAGGTGACTTGCACTTTTTACAATGACTTTCACTTTTTATAATAACTTGCACTTTTTATACTGGCTTGCACTTTTTATAATGACTTGCACTTTTTATAATGACTTGCACTTTTACAATGACTTGCACTTTTTATAATGACTTGCACTTTTTACAATGACTTGCACTTTTTATGATGACTTGCACTTTTTATGATGGCTTGCACCTTTTACAATGACTTGCTCTTTTTACAATGTCTTGCACTTTTTATAATGCCTTTCACTTTTTATAATGACTTGCACTTTTTATAATGACTTGCACTTTTACAATGACTTGCACTTTTTATAATGACTTGCACTTTTTACAATGACTTGCACTTTTTATGATGACTTGCACTTTTTATGATGGCTTGCACCTTTTACAATGACTTGCTCTTTTTACAATGTCTTGCACTTTTTATAATGCCTTTCACTTTTTATAATGACTTGCTCTTTTTATAATGACTTGCACTTTTACAATGACTTGCACTTTTTATAATGACTTGCACTTTTTACAATGACTTGAACTTTTTATGATGACTTGCACTTTTTATGATGGCTTGCACCTTTTACAATGACTTGCTCTTTTTACAATGTCTTGCACTTTTTATAATGCCTTTCACTTTTTATAATGACTTGCACTTTTTATAATGACTTGCACTTTTTATGATGACTTGCACTTTTTATACGGCCTTGTACTTTTTATAATGGCTTGCACTTTTTATAATGACTTGCACTTTTTATACTGGCTTGCACTTTTTATAATGACTTGCACTTTTCATAATGAATTGCACTTTTTATACTGCCTTGCACTTTTTATAATGACTTGCACTTTTTATAATGACTTGTACTTTTTATACTGGCTTGCACTTTTATAATGACTTGCACTTTTTATAATGGCTTGCACTTTTTATAATGACTTGCACTTTTTATACTGGCTTGCACTTTTTATAATGACTTGCACTTTTCATAATGAATTGCACTTTTTATACTGCCTTGCACTTTTTATAATGACTTGCACTTTTTATAATGACTTGTACTTTTTATACTGGCTTGCACTTTTATAATGACTTGCACTTTTTATAATGGCTTGCACTTTTTATAATGACTTGCACTTTTTATACTGGCTTGCACTTTTTATAATGACTTGCACTTTTCATAATGAATTGCACTTTTTATACTGCCTTGCACTTTTTATAATGACTTGCACTTTTTATAATGACTTGTACTTTTTATACTGGCTTGCACTTTTATAATGACTTGCACTTTTTATAATGGCTTGCACTTTTTATAATGACTTGCACTTTTTATACTGGCTTGCACTTTTTATAATGACTTGCACTTTTCATAATGAATTGCACTTTTTATACTGCCTTGCACTTTTTATAATGACTTGCACTTTTTATAATGACTTGTACTTTTTATACTGGCTTGCACTTTTATAATGACTTGCACTTTTTATAATGGCTTGCACTTTTTATAATGACTTGCACTTTTTATACTGGCTTGCACTTTTTATAATGACTTGCACTTTTCATAATGAATTGCACTTTTTATACTGCCTTGCACTTTTTATAATGACTTGCACTTTTTATAATGACTTGCACATTTTGCAATGACTTGCACTTTTTATAATGACTTGCACTTTTTACAATGATTTGCACTTTTTATGATGACTTGCATTTTTTGCAATCACTTGCACTTTTTATGGTAACTTGCACTTTTACAAGGACTTTCACTTTTTATTTGTTGGTTTTCAATGTTTATTTTATGAAAAAATTATCAATCCTGCTAGTGTTATGATTATAAAAATTTTAAATACCCCACTTTTAATAAAAAAGTCTAATTTAAAACATATAAGAAAAATCTATTTATTAGTTAACGGATTTGAACTTGAGCCTGAACAATGATTCTTAGCTTCATAAATCACAATGTCAAATGAACAATATTTGCTGGGATACATTCCCTGATTCCGCGTATTATATTTGCATAGACGTAAAGCTATAAGAGCTATCACCACTACCACTGCAACCCACACCTGCACCACCACTAACATAAACTTTAAATACATGTAGCATACTTTTTTGGATACCTTTTTACCTCTTTTGGCTGTTGGTTGGCTGAATAATGTACACAATTGAAATAATTTTCCTTATTCGCATTTAATTTGGTTACAACCTGTTTTCGTTTTGGTAGAATTAAACAAAATAAATACAAATATTTCTGCTGCTTATAGTTGTTGCATTTGTTTTTGCAGTGAAATTGTTAAAAATTGTTTTCTTCGCAAAAGAAACTGCAATTGCTGAGTGTTCGTTGGCATGTTGCAAAGCAACGAAAGCTCGTAGTCAGCAGAATAGGAAATATAGTTTTTTATTTCTAGTCTGACTGAAATAGTCATCTTAACAATGGCAAATGATGGTGGACTGACATCAAGTCTTTTATGGTCTGTTTTTAAGATATTCGTGGAAGTGCTCTGTACTACACTTTGCCAATCATATTTGAATTTTGCTTCTTTACTGTTTAATTTATTTTTTTCTTGCTGTCATTATTTTGTGCGATTGCTATCTTGGCTATTTTTGTGCTTGAATTTAATTTTATGTTTTAAGTAATAATATTTTGTTGTGTGCATAGAAAATTTTAGGAAAACATATTAAAATTAGAGAGTAACAAGTGAAGTATATGATTTTAGATAAGAATTATGTTCCTCTATTAAAAATAAAATTTTCAAAGCGTCTGTTTTTAAATTAAATTGATCTAAAAGTGTCCTAGGGAGGCTATAATGACAAACACATCCAGCTCATCATAAAAATATATATATTTTCATGTACAAACAATTTGATGTTGCATAATTTTTTAAACAAAATCAATTCCCCTCTATAGCCTTACATAACTGCCAATTAGCAAAATAAATTACCATAATAAAGATAGACGGAGCATGAAAAAAAAAACTGAAATTATTTCCATGACAAAAATGATCAATTGAGCGTAATATTAACAACAATTTTCACTGCAATTCTGTAACGCTAGAAAAAGCATTACAAATATAACAAAATGTTTTGCTAACATTTAAATAAAATGAAATATTAAAAAAAAACTTATATGTTGTATGTGCATATAAATCAAATGCTAACAACAATGACAAAAAAACCATTGCAGATAAAAATGAAAGCCAAAATTTTATTAAAAGGCTGATAAAGAGAGTAGGAAATACACCCACTGTGAATATCAACCAAATAGAAAGGACATTGTCCCTTAATATAAATACTCTTTTCTTTTTTAAATACCATTTCTTTTTTGTTGTTGTCCACGTGTTGGCGGAAGTTGTATGTGTAAATGTTTTGCTAAATCACAGGACACACTAAAATGGAAGTAGAATACAAACAAAACCAAAAACCTACTGACAGTTTTTATTTTTGCAATATCTGGGTGTGACTAATTCAATTACGCCCTACAAAATATATATTTTTTTTCTATTGTATAGTGATGTTTCGATAAATTCCATTCAATTATTTACATTCATTTAAGTGAAAAGGTGCATACTTTACCAAACTGGGAGAGAGATTAGAAATTTTTCTCTTTTGTGAAGTTGTGCATATGCGAAATTTACTCATGTATATAGAGCGACATTACTGCAACATATGTCAACTTATGTAAATACACAATTTTTGTATATATTTTTGCAAGAACACCGTGTGGTGCTTTTGTTGCAAATGTAGGACATTTTTCCAATTATATTCACGGTTATATAGGCAAATTCAAAACATAAAATATTCATAAAGTCTGATGCACACGTCTAATAGGAAATTTGTAAAAGTATAAGTTGATTGAAAAAAAAAGGATTGAAGATACATATATTTCTACCTCCATCACACATTTAAATGTAGTTTTATTCAATTCAATTTAACAATACTGATATTGAACACAAAATAAAACAAATTTTTAATATCAGATATTCCTTTTTTTTTTTTAGGAGTAGGCCCAGCACTGAGGGGATGACCTCTACATATGCAATGCACTGCGCCGGAACTGAAAACGAGGGGATAGTATTAAGGGGACAGATGAGGAAAGATGAGAAGATAGACAGTTTTTTTGTAGCTATTTCAACCTTTTACTTCGCCGGCTAATTTTTGCTACAGGGCCGACGAAGGTGGGTGCTGTTACTCTGCTTTTTAGTATAATGATAGTGTCAGTCGGCACCAATTATGTTCAGTGACCAGTGACTATGCCTTCATCATTGAAACAGGGTGTCAACAACTAACACAACCACGCACTAATGCTGATCAGAAGAATTCAACACAATATTTCATGACTCAGCGCGGGCTCGAACTCACAACCCTCCGCTTCATAGTCTCGTGTTCTACTACTTCAGCCAACAGCACCCACTTTTAAGTTAAAATAAAGGATTCTTCAACAAGAACTTTGTTTTCTAAAACAAAACAAAATAAAAAGTTTAGATGAAGATGATTAAAATTTTTATTGTCTTACGAAGAGAAAAGTTCGGCAATTATGAACGAAAAATCAGCTCTGGCAAATGTCCACCATGTCAGTGATAACCACGTCATCAATAATAGACCAAAATTGAGTTGTTAATATATCGCGATAGCGTGATACATTGACCTTACCGCAGTTCCAATCACGCCTCCATACATGGCATTCCATACAGTGACACATTGATCATGCAAAGGCTTTACAATAATTGCTCTAGGATGTTCATAAGCCCAAATGCGGCAATTTTGCTTGTAGACAGAAGGTCTCAGAAGGACGAAAATATCATTAATTTTACGAAATGTAATTTTAAGAGAACCACTATTTTCATAGAGGATTTTAATTAATTTAATGTGCTTTTCGAGCGAAATTAAATTCATTGTAACAAATGCCAATAAATCTACTACAAATACATAAAAAAAGAACTAAATGTCAAAACTATCATGTTGTTATTGTTGCCGCAAAAAAAGGTCAGGTTGAAAAACAATTTTTTCAATTTATATTATTCTTCAATTAAATTTTTTACAAATCTGTGAATTTTTTCCAACTGGGTAATTTTGCCTAGAATATAAATATGGCATTTTTTTCCTCACTACTGCTGTTCAATTAAAATAATTGTCATGTTTAACATGATGTTTTTATTAGTTTTTTTTAACAGATTTGAAAACCGAAAAATGTTGTAGTCTCTGTAACAAAAATATTGATTATCATCTAAATTATGAACAAACAAAAAATTTATAGAAATAAATGCGTTTTCCTTTTTTTTTTTTTTGTTAAATTTTAAGTTAATAAAATATAATTTTGTTGCATGAAATCCCAGGCAACAATTTAAAGTACTAGAAGACATGTTTTTTAAATATTGAAATATTAAAATGATGCAGCAAGTTTATCTTAAGTGATGAAGTCCATAACAAGCCGATAACAACATCCTAAGTAGAAAACGAGGTAAACCAATTTAGCTAATCCCCCTTATTCTTTAACATATACTTTGTCAACATCACGTCAAGACAATATCAAAAACAGGACACTTCGTACTCATTGTGTACAACTACCGACTGCAGCTGAGAGCCGCTAAATATTGTCTAATGCCTAGAAAATAGCCAGAGGCTGTTAAAATTAGTAAACTTTTAAAAAAGTGATCGATTTTTGATATTCTTTTGATACAACGTTAACAATAAGTTACAGAATAAAAGGGAATAATTTTATCTAGGTTTTGTGTTAACATGAATATAATAATTGCCTGGTCTCTGTGTATTAAACAATTCTGTTTATAATAGAAATTTTTTTTCTTCCAGCATATCCTTAAATATTGTTATTTAGATCATTAAAATGTGGAATAAAATATAAAAGTTTATATATTGCATTGCATATGCGAGGTTGCATAAGTAAGATCGTAATCGTCTGAAATGAAAATTAATTTTTTTTAAACTAAATTTTTTAATTGTATTCGTGATGATTCTTCTCCCAAATTTAAAAAAAAAAATCTGCGCATTTGACTGTGGCTAATGCAGATTATTAAGGAAGTTTTTCCCAACACTTCTTAGAATAACTAAAGATATTATTTTAAACTTCGACTCGATTAAATGAGAAACTTAAATATCAAAGTTATACTAAGAACTCAATAATCCGTTAGCCCTTTTGCATTTTCTTACTATTTTTGTGAAAAGAATCTGCACGCATAAAATTAAAAAATTTTGTGTTAAATTACAAATTTTATATATATAAAATTAACTGGAAATTTATTTTATTTTTCAAAAAAGTCGTTTTTGAGTTTTATACACTTAATCCCACATTTTTTTATCCCTTATGATATATATAATTTGCGGGGTTATTAAAATAGGCATCTGTTTGTGAGACGACTTCCTCCTTGAAGTCCAAAATCTTTCTGCCGTGCCATTTCTACAAGCTTGGGAACACGAAATAGTCACTGGGCGCTTAATCTGGCATCTGGAGATGGGAGCAACTCGTAGCCAAATTCATTGATTTTTGCCCTAGTAACTGCGCATGTGTGCACCCTTGATTATAAGAAAACATTCCATCCATTATCCGGAAGGCCGGCATGTGAGATGCCTGTGGCTTTCACAAGCTCTCTCACTTGCAATCTAAAAGAATATCGTGAATTTTTTCAATTATTTCCGATATTGAGACCTCAATTAGGCATCCAGAACTTTTGGCATATTCCATGCTTATAAATTCAGTACAGCACTTCTTTACCAAGCAAATGGAAGGTGCAGAGTAGAGTCTCCATAATATTTATCAAGCTTATCCTTGATGGTATTTTTTTGCCGTAAGAAAATGCTTAATGAGCACACGACATTAGTTTTTTTCCATTTTCTTCTCAAAACTTGCAATTCATTCCTTTTCTTCTCAAATGATGCAGTTTGTTAAAACTTTGCCAGCATTCAACTGACACTTGCTGGGAAATTCAAAAACTCTTGGACTTATTGAACTGCCCTCGTATATCAAAATAATTGCAGCACATTATCTATGCATTTGCTTGACGCTACTTATAAGCATTGAAATACATATACGATTATGGTTTGTTAGTTGCTGGTATAAGAGTCAAAAATTGGATCGTGTTATAGTCTCAGGACTCTGATGGCTATACCACATTTTGCAACAACATTTTGATAAGAAAGAGATAAGCCAGCAATCATTTTGAGAGAATTTTTTTTTTTTTTTATCTTGGACCAGTACTCAGGGAATGACCCCTATATATCCAATGCATTGCGCCGGAACTGAAAACGAGGGGACAGATTAGGAAAGATGAGAAGATAGACAGTTGTTTTTGTAGCTATTTCAACCTTTTACTTCGCCGGCTAATTTTTGCCATCTGCGAATGTTTTAAATTGCCTAATTTAAAGAAATAATTGGAATTAAATGTTTTAAACTCAACAAAGGATTCTCCAAGTGTTTATTAGTGCCTTAATGAATATTATTTTATAGAAAGATTAACAAAATCTAGCGAAAATATTGCTGTAATTTATCTATTTTAATAAAAAATTATGCAAAAAAATGAAACACATATTTATAGTAAAAATATTAATGCTTTGCCAAACTGAACTCGTGCAAACAGCCTTTGTCTTGCTAAAAAATTCCACTAGCATGAGAACCTAAATAATGAAAAATACAATTACATTGCAGTAAACGTGGCAAAGAGCATGCAAAATAAATCGACCAAAGTGATTTAGGTGAAAAATTTAACTGACTAAAATTGCCACCACACTTACACATTATGGCACTACAACAATTCCAACGTAACACGTGACGTGAAGGACTCACTCATACCAACAACAACAACAACAACAACTTTTTCTATTAGGAATTTTCTAATGAAATTTCAAATTCGTAAAGGACAACTATTGTGTGTGTGTGTGTGTGTGTGTGTACATTTAGGAGCACAAGTTTGTAAGTGCGCTTGTGTATGAAAAAGGATAACAAATGTCAATAAGGATAATAGGTGAAATATGGTAAAACGAAAAAAAGCCTACAGAGGAAAAACTGACACAAATTTACCTAGAATTTAGAATTCCAAAAAAGCTTTGTAAAAAAAACTTTTTGGTACAGATTGTGGGTGTGTTAGTGTGTGCCAGATTACTTTATATACAACTACAAAGGATTTCAGCATGACTTGCTGGGCAAATATATACCAAAAATGACCTAAATTCTAGTGTCTTTTTTTAATTAAAATTTTAAATTTTTATATGAAATGCAATGGGTGCAAAAATAAACTTGCTTAAGCTTTTTGTGTTCTTCCAGAGTATTTAAAATATTTTAGCAAAATTATTTCTAGAAAATTGTTAAAGAAACTTAATTTTAGTGGTAAAGGCACAAGGATATAAAATTTCATAAGGACTTTGATTACTAATATTAATTAAAACAGCATTATTTATTTGCCATCCTACAACTATATTAACAACTCTGCAAGAAATTATCATAAAATATTTATTTATACTCGCATAATCTTGATTTATTTATATTTGTGTGGCTGTGTAATACATACAATCAAGCAAACACATCATAATTTACTCATAACCAGGCTATAAATAATTCTCTTCATTGCGTTATATAAAATAGTCATAATCATAATGGCCACAATGATAGCATAGTTTAGTATTAGTGCAAACAAATATTTATAACTAATAAACAATGTATTTGTGTACACAAACGCTTTTATTTATAATACCGAACGAGAGTATTCTTAGAAATTATTATTGTTATAAATGTTCGTAGAAATCTCAGGCAGGCATTTAGCCAACTCAGCTTTAAAATCGATAAACTATCAAGTGACAACATCAATAATACGATTAGCAGCGTTGCACTACAATATTGCCAACACACAATAGCAACAGCAACAGCAGCAAGCAATATGAATACCAACAACAATAGCAAAGCAAAAGCTCAACATATTTAGCAGCAACAACATTAGCAGCAAAACAAATAAGCAGAGAAACCAACAAGCCTATTACAACACACACTCATAATCACACTATTATGTGGCAAAATATAATGTAAATGTGTCTGTGTGTATAGTTTCTTAATTCTATACATGTATGTATGTGTGCAATATGTCCATGGATTTTGTTATAATTGTTTATAGCGCATTAAGTGAATCGATTCTAAACAGTTGCAAATAGGTCGTGCAGTCTATAAACGAGGCCAATAATTATCTTTGCAATATTTAAAAAAAAAACATAGAATCAAATGTAAGAAAACATAATTGATATTGTTGTGTAGCCTATATGTATGCAATACATCTGTGACAAATAAAGAAAACACCCATACACACATGCTTATGCTAATTTGGTCTCTTTTTAGAACAAAGAGGATTTTTTTCTTATGCCTATATTTTTAATAAAATAATGGCAAAATAAATAACACGCTGCTACAAATGAGTACTTCTTTTATACTTGAAAAGGGACCTAGTGTAGGTTATAGACCTTATTTAGTAGATCATGAATCAATTTTTAAAAGTTCGGAAACACCCTCAAATTTAAAAGTTGTAAATCCGATAAAAATCAACTGAGTTACGTGTTCATAAGTACTCGGACCTACCCGAAAATAGTTTTTTCGGAATAACTCCGAAATTTGGGGGTGTTTCCGAACTTGTAAAAATTGATTTATGATCTACTTAATAATGCCTACAACTTACACTAGGTCACTTTCCAAGTATATTTTCACTGTAGCACCGTGTAATTATAGTACCAAAAATTGTTTAGCGTGCTTTTTTAGAGTATTACAACACTAGAGCAACGCCTGCAAATTGTTGAAACTTTTAATCAAAATAATTATTCTATTCGTCAAATCCATCGTGGACTTCTTCCATTTTATGTTGTACATAATCGTCCTTCAGAGCGTCTACTTCGAAGAACAGGTATGATAAAGTTTTACGTCAGCACCTGTCCAAAAGCACCTCATCCGACGATGTTCTCAACATAAAGTGAAATTGGGTATTCACCACCACACCCCCGTGCAACTCAGGGGCCTCACCTAAGCGACCCTTGAGTCACTCAGGTGGCAATTTTTAGAACATGATAGGGTAATGTTCCATGCCCTAACACCTTGCTAAAATGTTCGATCCTCTCTAGAAGTTCTTAGCTCTATGAGACACGAAAGTAACCCAAAAGAACCCCATATCGACGCTTCCATTCTGTAACGTTCTAAGTGTACTTAGAACGTTTTTAATGTTCTTGAATTTTTGAATCCTACCTTCTCTAATTTAAATACTGTCAAAATTTTGTTAAGATGGGCCGATCCGTTCCAAAGTTATAGGCATAAATATACTTAGACTACACACAGAACTTTGAGAGCTCGTAACTCAAAGATCACATTTTCGACTTAGAATGTTATAGAATGGAGGCATCGATATGTTGATTCACAACAACACATAGATTTTGCTACTATAAGCCGGACCGAAGCCCAATCGTAAAGATCGGTCATCACTTCATATCTGACAAATCTTCCACCAATTGGTATCAACCACAAACCACCACGTGAACTCCCGAAGGAAACCTCACCAATATCCAGTTGCAGTAAACTGCTGGGCCAGTACTTTATCCCGCGGTACCAGTTTAGACTACTGCTGATGCCTCGAAAGCCAAACTAGTGTTGGTTCTATAAACTTTCTATTGATTTCAGTTCCTGTTTTACCCAGACTTGGGTGCCCTTTCACCTGTTGTTTCTTACTCAGACTCGTAGGCGAACCTACTTCTTTAGATTCTTAGTGGAACACATCCGTTCCGCTGTTATTTAAAGATTGGGCAGTAGAATATAAGTTTTAAGGAGCTACCTGCAAAAGTAATGTATGAAAAGCAGAGGAACCCCTCAAAAGCCAATGATTATGGGTCTTAACTTTTTATTAACTTTTGATTTTTAGTTTAAATCGAGGCGTCCTTGTGCCTACTTTCTTATTTCAAACTTGCGTAGGTACAGGGGACAGGTGGACCCCCTACTGCTCTAGATCTCCTTACAGTTGTCCAGATAAGTTTCCTAGTTGGACCTGTCCCATTCGGTAACTAGGCAGGTACTTATAAATTTTAAGGGTTACTAGCAAAAGTTATGCTTGAGAAAACTGTGTAACACCCACTTCGAAGAACAATAGATCGTTTTCGGATCACACTTACTGTTACTGATAAAGAGCACTCCTTGAGGCACCGAACATTGCGTACTGAAGAAGCTGTAGCCGCGGTAGACGAAAGCATTGAATCTGATCCTAATCAATCAATTTGTCGTCGTTCTCAGCAACTGGAACTGTATCCTTCCATTTTATGGACGATTTATTTAGTTGTTGAGAATTTGTGTTCCACATTGCGCCTTGTACGCGCCAGCCGTGGCGGCCACATGGCAGAAATCATATATAAACATTAATTTCATAAAATAAGTATTCTTTCACATGTAATTAAGTATAAAATTCAAACCAAAAAAGATTGACTTCGGTATGATGAAACAAAAAATTCAGAAAAATGGGACATGAAGAAAAATAATGAAACGGTAACACGGGTATTAAAACAATAACATGTTAACATCAGGTTGATACAGTTCTCGTATCCTTTTTCACAATAAAATTTGTGTAAATGGGAACTGTTATCACATTCAACTAAGCCACCTAATAAGTGGTGACAAACACAATACACATGAGCACTGATGATGAAAGGGTTGCGTCTTTCGAAAACAGCTGTTCTGCTCTGCTGTGTAAGTTGAATAAAACTGATGTTGACTTTCCTTTGTGCCTTGGAATATTTATCATGTCTTTCTGAGATTTAAAAACAAATTTCGAACAATTAGCCTATGAACCTTAATTCAATTTAATATAAGTATTCTTTCCATTTCAGTGATATTAAAAATACATTTCCTTGTTTTATTATGATTTAAACTTGTATCACTCTATAAAAAAACACCCTTTAGTTCAGGGCCTATGCACTGCATATGAAGGGTCCGAATTAAAGAAAAAAGACGTGTGTGGCCAAGATTGGACATGAAATCATTGTACCTGCAGAACACACTTACTTCAATTTCCAAATTTTTTTATAATATAATAATCGTTGCTACTATTTGAATCCTCTGCCATCATGCAATTTCAAAGCGTGGCATCATGACAATCATTTAGTAGATTCACGGAACTAGTGTTGGGCTCGTGCGCTTGAAATTTTTCATTTGCAGAATTATATTTCCCAATAAAGTTTAAAAAACAAAAATTACACCTAGAGTACAATTTAGTTAGAGAACTCATTTTTTGCTTAACAATGAAAAATTTGCTAAACAATACAATTACAAAATGAAACCAACTGTCAATGCAAAAAAAAAAAGTATTTGTCCATTGCTACAAAATGAAAGAGTGCTTTCTATGGCTGGGGCTAATATTTTGATTATTGTTAATTAACAAAATGACAATATGTTGAAAAAGTCAAATTTAAAAAAATTTTTTTTGGACCAGCATTCAGGGGATGACCCCTATATATGCAATGCATTGCGCCGGAACTGAAAACGAGGGGATAGTATTGAGGGGACAGATTAGGAAAGATGAGAAGATACAGTTTTTTTTTGTGGCTATTTCAACCTTGTTTTACTTCGTCGGCTAATTTTTGGCAAAGGGGCTACGAAGGTGGGTGCTGCTACTCTGCTTTTAGTACATGACAGTGTCAGTCGCTGCCAATTATGTTCAGTGATCAATGACTATGCCTTCATCATTGAAACAGGCTGGCAACAAAGAACACAACCACGCACTAATGCTGTTTAGAAGAATTCAACACAATATTTCATGACTCAGCGCGGGCTCGAACTCAGGACCCTCGCTTCATAGTTTCGTGTTCTACTACTTCAGCCAACATCACCCACATAAATTTATGGCATATTTCATAAAAAATATTTTATGTTTATCAGCTGCTTATTTGACAAATTTTACATAGAAACTAATCAAATATTTTTGTTTTATGCATATTTATTTGTATTATGAATTAATTCTTTTAAGTATTGCCGGAATAGTTAGTTACTACCAACCGTCTACAAAAAGCACTGAAACAGCAGTAACAATAGCAAAAGTCTTTTCTGACTACTAGTGACTACATTTATAATATTATTGCAGCAAATATGACGCAGAATTATTCATACAAAAATAAAGAGAGGGATATCCTTGTGGCTTGAGATTCTAGACTAGACTGGTCAACTGCGAAACTAACCGCCTGATATCCCAACTCTGAGGCAAACTTTTTCTGAACTTTTTGTATAAATATGTTTTCAAAAATCATTCGCAAAGCAGCTCTGAGTCAGACAACATCAAGCTTTTTTGGAAACTATTTTGTACATGCAGCCAAAGCACTGATCGTTTACCGCCCTTTAAGAGTTTTGCATCACACTCCCACTAGTCAATATCAATACCTCAGATAACCCTGCAGATTTACAATTCTTCTGATGAATTTTCCTTAGTTGCTACTTCTTAAGTGAAGACCTAAGTCGTGTACAGTCAGTCAAATAATTCGGGCTAAAAATATCAGCGCCATATGGTCCCAGTCATCCCGTCGGCATGTGTGCATCGAAGTATTTTACAAAAGAATTAAAAAAAATATATATTCCCTTTGAAGCACATCTTGTACTACAATTTCTGTTGTATTTCAACATCTAGTTGCATTTATATTTGGTTACACTATTTAATATGTTAAATAAAACAGTATCCCAATTTACTTTAACATGCAGATATCCTGCCCAACTTATAAATATGCAAGTGATTCCAAATAGAGATGAAGCGTGGCATTATTATTTTATATTATTTTTGGTTATTTCATTCATATTTTTATGTGTCGTAAAAATGTTCAATATTTATAAAACTGGGTCATATTGTGACTTAACAAATACAAACAACAACAACAACAACAACGACTGTAACAAGTAACCAGTAAAAGTTTGTCGCAATTTTTATGTGAGAAAAAGTTGCATGAATGCAAAGTTTTTATATGCATTTTTTGGTGTTATTATTATTACAAATAATCCAATGCCGGCAAATTGGTAGAAAACGTATGGAGGTGTTATTTGCAAAATTTTTCTATAAAAAGGATCTAAATATTTATAGGATATATGAACTTCTATGTACACAGATTTTAAGGACTTTTCTGATGTTTAAAAATTTTTTTTAAGAGGTTGATTTTTAAAACAACTTTTATTGATTAGTTTTACTGGAGAATTCAAATTCACATGAGCATTGATGATGGAAGCGTTGCGGCTTTCGAAAACAGCTGTTCTGCTCTGCTGTGTAAGTTGAATAATTAAAAACTGGTGTTGATTTTCCTTTGTGCCTTCGAATATTTATCATGTCTTTCTGATTTTAACCCTTAGAGTACGAAGCCTAATTTTTGACTTAAAGTACGGATTGGGGTCCCTAAGGTCCCCCAAAAAAAAAATGGATTTATATAGTATAAAGGTTTGCATATTAGTATAGAAAAGATTATTATAAAAGTAAAAAGGGATTATTTTATTAATTTTCAGCATTTATTTTAAAAAATCTGATCTAATTATTTCAAATAATTTTAATTTTAAAGCGATGATGAAAGCGTTGCGGCCTTCGAAAACAGCTGTTCTGCTCTGCTGTGTAAGTTGAATAATTAAAAACTGATTTTCACTTTTCTGCGTGCCTTGGAATATTTATCATGTCTTTCTGAATTTAAAACAAAATATTTCCGAACAATTAGCCCATAAATCTTAATACAATTTAAAAAAACTAACAGTTTTTATTGGAACACCTTTTAAGCAAACAGGTATCTTATGTATTGAATTCAAGTCATCATAACATTTATAGTTTTTTTCCAGAATTATATTCTACGAGGATAATTAAGAAGGGTAAGATTAATTAAGATCTCACCAGCTGCTAATAATGGAAATATAAACTTTCTTTGCTAATTTCTGATCTTCTGTTATAGACTTCTATATGCGTTTTTTTTTTAATAATATCTAGAATTTTTAAACATCCAGAATTCCTGGTATATGGCCTGCATTTTTCATTGGTGACTAATCGTTTTAATATATTTTGCTTCATTATGACCTAGACCTAGAACCGTTTGTTCTGTTCACACACTTCTTTCTAATACTTCTGTAAACCCAAGACCTCGAGATAATTTTGTAAATAAGAATAAATAAATTAAGTAAATAGTTTCAGCTACAAAATTACAGATGCTAAGGCAACAATTTGCTGTAGACTTGACAGCTGCCAGTAGATCCTATAAGTTTTGGAAAATTCTTTGGTTCCTTTTATTAAAATTTGCTATTCCAACATCAATTTATATCGCCAGGAGATGAATTCCTATCTCAACTACAGATATTTTACATAGAGTAGAAGTATGTATATCCTGCCAGGAGATTTTCTTTACCTTCCTGTCTAATCAGTGCAATATGGCTCTTACTGCTGCAGCAGCACGTTGTTGCACATGGTGCAATATGCAATATACAAGTGCCTGAATTGTCTGTTGATATTCTACAAATTTGCCAGCGCATCTCGTTTTATATGCATGTGTTGCATCCGTTTGTATTGCAGGAAAATTGTACCAAATCAAAGTTTGATTGTATTAAACCAGAATTTTTTTTACGAAATTTGTATATAAATTTTTTTTATTTTATTTTCTTTTTTGCTCGTGTCTATGGGTGTGGAATACATGTTCTGAATTTAACAACATGTTAACAATTTTGTGCATAAACAGAAAAAAACTCACTATTCAGTTCCATTTTATTACAAACAGAACCGAACAAAAAAAAAGAAAAACTGTAAAAATTGTAATTTAATTTCTTTAAATATTATCCTGTGCGTGTGTTATTTGTAACACAGATTTCCGTTGTTATTTAAGCTTGTTTCCTATATCATGGCGTTTGCGTTTCCCTGTTTTTTTTTTTTTTTTGCATTCATTTCTTGTGTTGACAATATTGCTGGTTGCACTTATGCAGATGCGAATGTTTCTTTTTTTGTGGATTGTCCGTTTAACATGCACACATTCTGCTCATATATTTTTGTTTCATATGGTGGGTTTACAAATTAAATTGGCTTTTAGAGTTGACACCTTTTTTTGTTTCTTTTGGCAATATGTTTGGCCGAGTTTTATTTTTTTTGCTTATTGTTCGTTTATGAAACCGCCACAGAAGTATAAAAAACCATGTAGCGGCTATAGCTATTAAAGTTTATTAAAAAGCTGGCTAAATACTTTTTTTTAAATTTTTTGCTTCTGCAACAAATTAATTGTATTCGAAAAATACTTCTATTAAAGGGCTAACATCAACTAAAAATGATGCTATAGTTCGCTTTTCGATTAAAGTGATTGTACATGAGTTTTATTATAGAAAACAGGTTGTGGCATAAATTGATAATGTGCCTAGATCGTTGCTCAATTAAATGAGATCAGTTCAATTTGTTAAATTTTACAATAGTATACAAGGATATACATTAATTGCTATATTCATATCATATTCTAATTCCAAATTTTTTATAATTGTTTGCTAATTTTTTGCAATAAAAATATATTAATAAATAGTGCATTAAAATCTCACATGCATGTCGTCCCAACTAACACACGCCTGCCTTAACTGTAGGTGAAGCAAAAATTCAGCACAGCTGCAATCATATTAAACCGATAAAACATCTAAAAAATATATATAGAGTGCAAAATTATTATAGTTTTCGCATATTGGCACTTTAAGCTGAAGTTTAATTAACAAAACTTTTGTGTGTTATACAATATTAATAAGAACTTCCATAAAGTAACAAATTTATAAAGGATTAAGCAAAAAAAAAAAAATATATATAGAGAAAAAAACTATAACAATGGAATATAAATCCAAAGAAAAAGTTAAAAGTGAACACAATACCGAGGCAATCACGGGCATTGTTAACTCTAAGAAACGCAAGTTTTCCACACGTTAAATTACCTGGTGACTTAATTTTGTCAATTTGAAAAAATTTCTAAAAAAATATGTACAAAAGAATGTAGAAGTAATTAAAAAATTAATCCTGCTTCAGCCACTATTATTATCGTATTAGTGTTTAATGAGAAGTAAAAAAGTTTCACTATCTTACATATCTAGGGAATTTTTTGCGTGTATAAAAGAATGCATATAAATTAAAAAAAAAGTTAAAGATGCAAAATATTTAAAAAAATCCGTGCAGCAGAATAAATTATGTAATTTAATTTTATATAAATACTGTGTGGGAAAATTTGAGGTTAGGTAGTAGATTGGCTGTTAAATGATGAAATGTCAAAATATGAACTGTCATCCTTTAAAATATATTTAGTAAAAAGTTAGGAAAATTTAACGATGGATTGCTACACTTTTGGAATAAAGAATTTTAATTGTGAAATTTGGCTGTTTTGAAAACTGAACGAAAACAACGCATTTTCCAACAAAATCATCTTTAGTGATGAGGCCAATTTGCAATGAGGACGTTATGTAAACAAACCAAAAATTGTTGCTCACAAAAAGCCATAAACAGACCTCGAAAAATCATTGCATCCAAAGAAAGTGACCGTATAGGTCAGTTTGTGGTCACGTCGCATCATCGTCCCGTATTTATTCGAAAATAAGCAAGGCAAGGCCGTCACCGTGAATTCTTTGCACTTATATGCTGATATTGACAATAGGACCTTTGCTTTCAGCCAGACGGTGCCAACAGCCACACAGGCGACCAAACAATTCAGTTATTGCATGAGAAATTTCATGGTCGCGTAATTTCTCGATTTGGCGATATCAATTGAATCGTTTATTGTAAAAAGGGCGTAACCAACACGGAAACAGAAATTGAGTTTTTGGGTTTTTATTGTTCTGTGAAGGTAAATACATCATGTAGTAAAAAAAATAATCACCCAAAAACTCAATTTCTGTTTCCGTGTGGGTTACGCCCTTTGTACAATAAACGATTCAATTGGTAACCTAGTATATTTGATATTTAACGACGCTGGATTATTTTCTCTAAAGCCATTTTAAAGACCAGATATACGTAAATATACCACAAAGAACTGACGCTCTGAAAGAAGAAACTTGGCGTTGCATTGACGAAATAAGCAAATCTTTGTTGCAAAATGTGGCTCAAAATTTTGCGAAAAGAACGGAGGCTTACCAAAGTGCTAAAAGTAAATATTTGCCCAACATTATAATTCATTACTAATTCCCATATTTATTTTTTAGATTGGTATCAAAAAACCAGATTTTTCCGAAAAGGAAGTTTTAAATTTAAGGCAATTTACTTCCTAACCTAAAATTTGCCCAACCTATATTTATACAACTTTTTAGCTGCCTAGTCCTGGACCTAAATTTATAATTAAATTCTTGTGCTATATTATATAAACAATATATAGTAAATATAAGGGTTTTTTTTGTTTGTTTTTAGTTCACGGGATGTTAGCTTCCCAAACAATATTTCATTAAAATTTATTTAACTTAAACGGTAACAATTTGATTCAACACTACAAAATGCTGCTTAATTTTTTTTTATTGTAAGAAAAAATCGTGAAGTAATTTTCAAAATTAGAGCTCAGATGGTCTATGGGGTTTTCATTTGGAAATTTTTATCCGAGATCTAAACCACATCTTTCGGCTACGGCGTCTACTTGTTAAGTACTTTAGCCAACATTATCCTGGAAGAGAGTAAGAGAAAACCTCCTATTGACTGTGAAAATTATGCAACCGAATGAAAGAATTGTTTCCAGTGACTTGATAGGAATTGCTTTATTGGACTCACGATCAAATCTACAAATAATTTTTTTTAAAGGATTTTTTATAAATTCAAGTTATTGAGAGAATATTTTTAAATTATTGTTAATTATTGAATTAATAAAATTTTTAATTGCAGGAATATAAATAACAACAAATAAAAACTTTTGATCACAGCAGCAGATGGCTATGAAAATAGCAAAAAGAAAAAATTCAATATTTGGAATAAGACCAACAGCGATTTAACTTTAAAAAGAATGTAAGAACTTCTCATATTCTATTTCTTAAAAAAATTAGTTAAATGGTTGATATTCCTAATGACTAGCATCACCGCTGAAGGTAAAAAAGTTGACAAAAGAACGCTGAAGAGATGGCGTAGTGGCCTCGAAATCAGTAGAGATCTCTTCTACTAGTTTTATGCTTTAAAATATTCTAATATTCTACTCTTAATAAAAAAATAACTTGAATTTAATAAAAATTCATAAAAAAATAATTTGCTGATTGCTGATTTCAACTTCAGTCCATTAAAGGAATTCTTATCTTAGTAATAAAATAAATAAGTTTGACAAATGAAATTCACTTTCAAGTATGAAATAATTTTAATTTATATAATAATAGTATTATTCAGGATGGAACAAAGAACTGTGACCTCTTCACAAAAATATTTCTGGACTTTTTTTTATAGAACATAAATATAGTGTCTATCTAGAATGTGATGATTATACATGTGGTATCGTGTGCCTAGTCGCTGTGATACTGTGATATTTAAAGTAGAACTTCATGTGTCTCTCTTGTATGATGCCTGAGGAAGAAGATTATCTTCCCTCAATTTTAAATGGCTGTCCTGTTTTGAATAGCCGAGCTGCACATCCCTATTTTGAAGGAAGTGATCTATTGTATATGTCTACCAGGTGTATAATTATGCAATTATTCAAAATCTTAAATAAATTCAATTACACTCTCGATGGCCATTTATTACAAAGCAAATTAGTAAATTTAAGCACACAAACAGTGAATGAAATGTAGTATAAGAATAATGACGATTGCAAAAAAGAAAGAAATATATTGTAAAAGTATTTTGTATAAAAAATCAATTAATATTTTCATTATTTAAATGTTCCTCTGCCCTGTGCGATATAAATTGCTATTTCAATTTATTTTAACATAATGGCCCAGTCATTAGTAATGGTTTCAAGCAGCAACAGACAAGATAAGAAATAAGAACAGAGAGAAAATTAAAAAAAAAATTAAAGAAAGAATCCTATAAAAAGAACCTTGTTAAAACCATTGAAATGTCCGCAGAAATTAGCAACAACTGCATATTTAACATGTTTTTCTTTTTTTCAGAAATCTACTTATAACTTTGAGACATATTCACTGCAGAGCTAAAAAAAAGGTTGTTATAAATTTAAGTTAAAGATTTTTTTGTTGTTGTGACTCTCATAAAACGCACATGTTCACTGGTCAATTCACAAGAAATAATTCCATTTAAAGTTAAACATTCTTATTTTTTTTTGTAGAGTCCCTAATGATGTGAATGTGTTGCTGGCACAATTTTCGCAGGCACCTGAATTAATGTGCGAAATTGTGCAGTTTTTTGTTTTTTAGTGCTTTATTTCCTTTGCTTAGTTGTTGTATGATTAAGGCAATACTAAATTACATGAGCTGGCATGGTGGACTATACTTTTATTTATACATGCATAAGGTCATGTATCTGTATGCCGGCTTATTATCCAAAATGGATTGTTAAGTGATTAATCAGCGCCAACAGTAATTTAGATCTTCATATGTTATATATTCTTTTTTCTCAATGCTGGTAGTGTTGGCTTTTCAAGGTTAACAAACTTAAAGTTTCGGAAATGACATTCTTGAGGAAAGAAAAAAGAGAATAAACTTTGGCCATATTCCTCTTTGCCGTGTGCTTCTGCCTAAGGAAATACAAAGAAGAAAAAAAATTCTCAAATCTCCTACATGCTGCTGTTAAAGTTTTTGTTGCTTTTATAATTCAGCATTTGCCACATCTTTATCTTTTATTTATTAGAGCAATAATTTGCTTGGTGTTATAACTGTTATAGTCATTTAATTTGGAGTGACGTAGAATTATAAAAGGACTTAACCAGCAATTTTGTTAATCGTCAAATCATTAAGGGTTATTATGATCACATCAAGATACAAAAGTGTATTGCGTGTGAAAGGGATCGCTAAGCATGTAGTTAAAAAAAATTAGTTCATATTGTTAATTTTTCTTAAAGTAAAACTGGCTCTCAAAGCTTGGCACTATCCCGGAAGTATTGCATAATAGTGAGAATATAATTGAAAAAATATAATTTTTTTTAGTAATTTTACTTCACCGGTGATTTCGCTATAATACGCAGGAAGGCCAATACTTTTTAGTACATGAACGTGTTATCAGCACTTTTTGATGTGTTAACATCTATACGCGCGCCTCTAGGGCAGTAAACTATCAGTTTCAATACATACGCAAGTGTAAGTGTAAGAGTTTGTTTGTTTGTTGTTGTTGCTTGGCAGTCGGTATTGAAAGTGATTATTGGGCGATTTTCATATAATTTTCCCACGCGATTTTCTCCGGAAATTCATAGCCGATTTTAATAATTTTTGCATTAAAACGCTAGTGCGGGTTTCGGCGAAGAGTTTAGGCTAAAAATTAAGGCGATCCGATATCGGCGAGCGGAGATTTAAGTGTTTTAATTCGGAGTATTAATTTGGAGTAATATTAAAAAAGTGTTTTATGTTGATCTTCGGTTTTGTCTTATGCATAGCAAAGAGAATAGTGACGTGGTTATACGTACATATATAAAAATGAGATAGCAAGACAGCAACGTATGTAGCTTATGTACAAACATAACAATGTATGTATGTACATTTGTCTGTTGCTTTGCATTCTCTTTGTTTTTTGTGGGTTTAATATAAAATAAATAAACAAAAAGGTGTTAACACATCGCCCGTGAGTTCGAACACCCATTGATTTTTTTTTATTTGCAATCTATTTAACAATTAAAATAATGAGCAAATTTCATGACTTTTAAATAACATATATTGATTGAGTTTCTTAAAACTCAAAATAAAAACAAAAAAGAAAATATTGAAGCTATTTTGCTTTTATATTTGCCATTTTCTTTTTATTTTCGGAAGGGGAGGTCAAGTACATGTTGCCTTTTTAGTCTATGTATTTCATGGCTAACATCTAATAGGGTTATCGCTAACACATTGGGATGGTTACTTAGTCTATTAAGGTACTTCTGCACTTTTGAGTGACCAGATTTTCACTCACATATATCCCAGGAATTTCCACAAAACATTTGTATCGATTGAGAAATTTTTAAATAGATCTGCAGACCCTCAAATCTCAGAGTTCATAGGACTATTCCTTGGAAAACACAACATCTTCCACCATTTTAATATCTATAATTTGCCCCTATACCCATCCACAAAAATTTTGATTTATATTTCAATTGAAATTCACTGCAGCCCAGCATTTGGTTAAACATTTTCAATTATGCTTATACACACAATTAGCTGATATTTTCTTTCTTTCCAAACTTGAACCTGTCGAATTAAAATTATACGTTTGGCCCAAAAAATGCAACTTAAAACACTTCCTTTGTCAATTTCAACACTAACAAATGGCACTCAGCAAAAACAAAAAAAAAACAACAATTTCTCATTATTATTTTCCGTATAATATCTTTAAAGAAAAAAAAAATAACAGAACGTTGACTTCTTCAAACAACCAGCAAACTTTAAAAATCGGCAGGTAATATTCCATAATAAGTAGAGTGACAGAGAGAGAGAGAGAGTGAAAAATAATATAAAATTCCTTTTTCCTTTCCTTGCTTCTCATATGAAGCACCAACAACTTTTGCAAGAACAAGAACCAAATGATATGTCATCATGTTGTCAGTTACCAATAACAGAACTAAAAATATACTTATATCTTAAACATCAGCCTTGAAGTTTTTTTCTTTTTTTTTCTTTAGTACTTCTGCTGTGCTTTTTATGGCTACACAGCCAGCCAACGGATTGAGAAAATATACCAAAGACGGCCAGAGAATGAAGCTGAAGTGCTACAAAAAAAAAACAGAAATATTCATATAAATTTATATACTCGTACGTACGTGTGTTGCAAGTAAATATGTATGGAATAATGCTTGCAACACCCCAAATTGCAATTAAAGTTAATTTCAACAAATTGCATGCCAAAAAAGTGTTAAAGGGAATCTGGAAACAACATACAGGCCCATGTAACAGATATTTTTGTATTTTCGGTTAGCGAAAATATTAACACCTGAAGTGCAAAGTTTATTTATGAAATTTAAATGTATCTATACGAATAGGTTCAAAGTCTTCTGTACGGGCCTCCGTCAATTGCAAGTGATCTGTTTAATAGCTTAAAAGTACTGAAATCGATTATATTATTATTATGAACTAGAAATTACAGTATCTAGTGTGCCCACCAACCTTGATATTAAATATTAAGTGATTGTTTGTTTCTCCTCTTCAAGCCGTCTTCTCAATACTTTTCGTTTTCAATGGCTTTTTTTTATCTTTTTATACCCTCCAAAAAAGAATTTGGAGGGTATATTAACTTTCATTCCGTTTGTAACGCATCGAAATATCCATCTCAGACCCCATAAAGTATATATATTCTTGATCAGTGATAAAATCTAAGACGATCTGAGCATGTCCGTCCGTCCGTCTGTGGAAATCACGATTCAGTCCAAACGAAAAGAGCTAGACTCTTGAAATTTGGCATAAATATACTTTAAAACTTAGAGCAGGTTAAGTTCGAAGATGGGCTAAATCGGGCAAGAGGGAAAAAAGTTCCCCTAAGAAGAACTAAACCAACCCAGAAAAAACAACATAATTTTTAAAGTTTTTTGGTTATTATGTTAAGCAAATGATATATTTTTATGTTAAATACGGTCCAACGCCTTAAATTTGGATCCATTAAATAAAATAAAAATATTTTTTGACTCCGCCCACTTTAGTGGGCGTTATTATATGCAAAAATAGCATAAAAATTTAACAAATTGTTTTACTTAAGCCTACATTCTTTAAAAATAACATTTTTAAGCCTTAAAGACGAAGCTGAGACATAACCTGGTACTACTCTGCCCTACCCCCTCCTTCCCCTTCACCCTCTAAATGACCCTACCAAAAAAAAAATTTTTTTTTTAAATTTTGTATATAATCATCCCAAGCATTTATTTTTAGAGCTTTATGACTGCCGATTTCTGCCCTACCCTCTCCTCCCCCTTTGCCCGCTAAATGACCCTATCAAGAAAAAGAAATTTTAATTTTCTATATAATCATCCCAAGCATTTATTTTTAGAATTTTATGACTGCCTGTTTCTGTCCTACCCCCTTCCCCCCTTTGCCCCGTAAATGACCCTATAAAAAAATATATAAAATTTTATTTTGTATATAATTATCCCAATCATTTATATTTAGAGATTTATGACAAAGGTGAAATGTTTCCCCCACAGCCCTTGCCAGAAAGACCCCGCCAAAATACAGTTTTTATACACTCCAAAGAGAATTTGACCCTATAAAGTAAATATGTGTATTCTTGATCAGTGATGAATTCTAAGACGGTCTAGCAATGCGTTCGTCTGTGGAAAACATGATATTGTCTATTTTTGAACCCCGCCCCTTTTAGTGGGCATTGACGTACGATATTATATAAAGGAATTCTGTCCCATCCAGTTAAACATTTTAAATTCACTTACTAAATATTTAGAGGGTATTGAAGATTCGACCCGGTCGAATATAACGTTTTTACTTATTTCTTTTTTCTTTTTATACCCTCCAAAAAGAATTGTACCCCATAAAGTATACCATATATTCTTGATCAGTGATGAAGTTTGAGACGATCTAGCAATGCCCATACGTTTGTCTGTAGAAAACATGATATGGTCTATTTTTGAACCCCGCCCTCTTGGGTGGGCGTTTACGTACGATATTGTATGCAAAAATAGTGTAAATGTTGAACAATTTTTATTCCTTAAGCCTATAAGAAGCTGAGATGTTCTCTGATCTTGCAGAGGTCTCGTCCACGGGCCTTCCCGGAATGACTCTGTCAAAAGAGAGATTTAAAATTGGGTACAGAGTTGTCTCAGAGGAACTCTGTCCCACCAAGTTAAATATTTCAAATTTACTTACTAAATATTTCGAAGGTATTTAAGATTCGACCCGGTCGAATATAATGTTTTTGCATTAAGATTTTTAAAATTAACAGATTTTACATGTGTTTATATTCGTTTCATCTATAAATATCTTTTCACACACTCTTAAAACATTTTGAAACATGTGCTTAACATGTGCTGCCATTTAAAGGGTTAATATCGTTACTGATTACCAAGTGTGGTATTGTTTTTTGCTCAAAATATAAAACAAAAATTTTCTACTTGGCTACAAATAACAACAATAAAAACAATATTAAAAAATAACACCCGAAGTGTTTGAATGTGATACGGAATATATGAAATACGTACAAACACACACACACACACACGAATTTATTCAGTGAAAGACAGGAACCTGGCTTAGAATAAAAAACATATTTCTATGCTGTTTATATGTTTTTTGTTTTTTTCTGAAATTGTGCAAAATGAAAATGCAAAAAAATTAAATTACACCTTAAAAATTACCTCTTTTAGCCTGGCTGCTGATGTTTTGCAGTTGTCGTTGTTATTGTTGGTGTGAATGTTGCAAAAGTTGATTTCCACTTAGTTAAAAAGAAAATAGTCGCAATGCAGCTACAAATAAAGAAAACAAAAACAAAACTGAACAATATCAAATGAAATGTAAGAGAGCAAATGAAAAAGAAAACAAAAAACAAAAAAGCAAATTATGATGAAGTTTCAAACGGGTAAAATGATGTTGCACACCAAAATGAATGACTGAGTGACTGAGTGTGTCTTAAAACAGAAACGTACAATAGAACAAGTAACCAGAATAAAATATTCAGTTTGTAGAATGTTACAGCCAGGAATCATTAAATGTTGTTACACCGTAGACGTGTATTGTTGATGGTGGTTGCAAACAATAACAATTGCAGCCAGTGATGCCCAGGCACTGCAGTGGTATGAGTAGCCGTGGTTATCATGCCGTGCATACAGACGTTCAGCCAGCCAGCAAACATTTGGTGCTGCTTTCGAGTTCCTTAAAGACAATGATGATGACGTTTTAAGTGCCCCCATCGGTGATGATGATTGTAGATGGATGGCTGAAATGGGTATTGGCAAGTTGGTATTCTTCATGTTGTTGCTACAACTCCGCCCTAAATGTTTCTTTTCGTTTATTATTACTATAGGATATTTTTTGTTTTGTTTTATTATATTTTGTTGCCATTTTTTTCTTCATTTGTTTCTGTTGCTTTAGAACATTGATCGCACGAATCAAGCGCGAGATTACTCACGCGAACCCAATTTGGCAATTGCTTATTAGCGTTGCCGCTATACCATCATAAGCACAGGTTGGTTTTCACAAACTTTAGTTTTCATTGCAACAGCAGAAGGAAGTAAATGCACCAGCGATATGTAACCAGTCATACACATTTGGCTCAAAAGCAACACGGCAGCAAGAAAACATTAAGCATTACGTACCACTTATATCACCTTCTTGTTAGATTGTTACTTAAGGAATGAAAGAACACCAAAAAAAAAAGATACACAACAATTGTATACAAAATTGTTGCATGTACAACTGGCAGGGGCGTAACTATATGTCGACTTAAGAAATGATATTTAATTAGAAGAAGGAGAAAAGGTTCCAACAATTTTTTTTTTGTAATTTATATAACAGTTTTTAAAAATTATAATAAAATAACACACATTTTAATTAGACAGCATGTTTGAATAGTTAATGAGTATCCAGCCGGATGCATTTTCTATTTGATCAAAAATATAAAGCGATTCTCTTGGCAACCAAATCGAAGAAGCTGCTTTCTATTTCGCATGGAAGCAAAGTATTTTTTAATGGTCACAATCACAATCACGTACTAAAACTCATATGGCAACAACTTCCAGACTCACAGGCGAAATGACTGATACCAGTTAAAGCCTTTAATTTTATAAAATAGCAAATTAATTCAAAGGAATCACTACATTCCTTTATAAAGGGTATTTTTTATAGAGTGATACAAGTTTAAATCATAATAAAACATAGTAATATATTTTTGATATCAATGAAACGATCTTTATTGGATAGAAAATTTTATGGCATTAATGTTTAAATATGATTTCGGCCATGTAGCCGACACGGCAGGCGCGTACAAGGCGCAATCTGGAACACCAATTTTCACAAACTTTTCGCAGCATTTGCGGCCGTATCTCGCCGATAACTCTTCGAATGTTGATTTTACACAAGTGACTTTACACAACCCCAAAGAAAATAATCCAATGGGTTTAAATCACACGATCTTGGGGGCCAATTAATTGGGCCATTTCGTGAAATTATTTTTTCGTCGAAAGTTTCCTTGAGTAAATCAATTGTAGCGCCCGCTGTGTGGCATGTGGCTTCGTCCTGTTGGAACCACATATCAGCAATATTAATGCCAGCTAATTGAGGTACGAAAAAACTTCGAATCATGTTCCTATACCGTTCACCATTGACAGTAACATTCTGACCATACCATCGTCTTTGAAGACATATGGGCCAATGACTCCGCCAGCCCATAAAGCGCACCAAACAGTAATTTTCTGTGGATGTAATAGTGTTTCGACAAAAGCTTGTGGATTGTCCTCACTCCAAATGCGACAGTTCTGTTTATTTACGTACCCATTTAACTAACCAAAAATGGGCTTCATCGAAAAATAAAATTTTGAATAAAAATTCAAAATCAATATCAATTTGTGTTTCAGCCCATTCGCCGAATTGGCGGCGCATACGATGGTCGTTTGGCTTTAATTCCTGCACAAGTTGAATCTTGAAAGCTTTTAAGCCAAGATCTTTGAGTAAAATCTTCCATAAAGTGGAAGCACACAACCCCAGTTGCTGAGAACGGCGACGAATTGATTGATTAGGATCATCTTCAATGCTTTCCTGTACAGCGGCTATAGATTCTTCAGTGAGCCCGGTTCGGCGTCTCACGGGATGCACATTATCAGTAACAGTAAATGTGGTCCGAAAACGATTTATTGTTGTTCGAATTAGGCACTCAGAAGGACGATTATGTACGCCATAAAATGGACGAAGTGCACGATAAGTTTGGCAAACGGAACCATTGTTTTGATTAAAAATTTCCACAATTTGCACGCGTTGCTCTGGTGTAAGTCGATCCGAAGCAACCTAAACAAAAATCAACTATCAGCTGTTAAATGGGTGGTCAAATAAAGCAGTGGTGCCAACTCAAAGTTGTATCACTCTATAAAAACACCCTTTAATTTATTTTACTTATTTGGGAATTTGTTGTTTAACATTAAATTTTTAATTTTATTTAATTAAAGTTGGAAACAAGTAAGCAAGATATATTCGACGGGTTGAATCTTAATACCCTATTTAATGAATAAATTAATAATGTTTAAACTGCTGGGTCAGAGTTCCTTTAAGACATTTCTGAGGCCGCTTTCAAAACTATATTTTGACAAGGTCACTCCGAGAAGGGCCGTGAGGGAGGAGACATATCAAATTTCTTGTAAAAACTTAAAAAGTAAATTCTTGGGCCAATTAAGTGCAGAAAAAAAAATTTTTATTTTTTTTAGGGTCATATAGGGTGCAAAGGTAAATGGAAGGGTAGGGCAGGGGATGATCAGAGAATGTCTCAGCTTCATCATAAAAGCTTAAAAATACAATTTATTAAATATTTACATTATTTTTGCATATAATATCTTACGGCACCATCTACTAAAGGGGGCATGGATTTTTCTGATTTCCTGGTTCCCAGTTTAACGCTGCGAAACTTCTTTGACATAAAATTATATCATTTGCTTTTTAGAGGTTTGTTTAGTTTTTCTTAGGGAAAGATTTTTCCTTCGGGCACCGATTCAGCCTATTTACGAACTGATCCTGCGCTATCCTTCAAAATATATTTATACGACATGTCCAAGGATGTGGATCTTTTCATTTTGGACTGAATCGGTATTTCTACAAAAGGGCGGATGCACGGCTAGGTCGTCTTAAATGTGATCACTGATTACAATTACTTTATGTGGTCTTAGAAGGATATTTCCCTGTGTTACACACGGAGTCACAAAGTATACCCTCCAATTCTTTTTTGGAGGGCATAAAAAAGCCAGCCAATTTAGAATGTTAAATTAAGAAAATAAAAGAGGCATAAGTGATTATTGAGTTCTTGTTATAGCTTTAATATATTTTTAAGCTTCTGAATCAATGGAGTCGAAGTTTATAAAAATATATTTAGTTATGCTAAGAAATGTTTGGTAAAGGTTCCCTGATGATTTGCATTAGACCCAGTGAAATGCGTACGTCAACCACCTAAACTCCATAATAATCAATTTAGATTTTATTGTTGTTGTATATTTGGGAAATTCATCACTACGAATAAAATTAAACATTCTATTCTGTTTAATTTATGAATTTTAAATACAAAACTCTTTTATTGAAAATAAACCTAGATTGTTGTTCACTGTCGACGCATTTTCTACCTCTAAAATTATTCCCCCTTATTCTGTAACTATTTGTCGACGATGAGACGATATGATAAATGTGATACTTAAATACTACTTGTGGAGATCAATTGAATACTGCTGATGTCCTTAAACTTTTATCTAAAGGCTAGACAGGAGCAAGAGGTTCTTAATAATACACAATTGATGAAGAAAAATTGTAAACAATTGTCCTAATTTATTAAATAAATTAATGTGGTCGTCGACAAGTAGCTATGGAATAAGGGTTATTATTTAGTAACTGAAAGAAACTCCTTTCCACTACCACGTCTTTGAATATAATCAAAACCAATTTTTTCACTAAAGCTTTTTCTATAAATTTTCCATACAGCAAAATGTGTGGCTGCTTTGGTATGATTTTATATTGCTGTGGCTTTAGCTGGAGCTGTTGCTGCTATTAGTTAGAGTTGTATTTTATTTTTTGTACCTTAAGGAATTGATCGATTGATCAGTTAGATGGTTGTTAGTAAAGAAGTAAACAACAACAACAAAAATAGTAAAAGAAGCAAACTGGGCAACATTAAATAACGTACACAATGATGATGATGATGATGATGATGACGATGCTGATGAGGCTGCTACGGCAGCTTCTGCTGATGATAATGAAGTTATAGTTATTGTTAAAATTGTCTGCTAAAATTATTTTGCAATATATTATTGTATTGCCAACATACAATAGCTTGACTAAACTGTCTTTTTTATTATTATTTTTTGTTCAGACTCATTGTGTAGCTAATGTTGCTTGTTTCCTGTTTTTTAGCCCTTAAGTAATGATGACACTGACTGATGTAGTTAATGTTATTACTCTTAACTTCATGCCAAATAGACACTGACTCCATTCAATTTCTACACTTACACTTATCTGTGGCTTTTGGAGTTTAAAACGGAAAATAAATTTCATTTCTGTTGCTGAAGTTGTATTCAGTCTATATGAGCTCAATGATTTTGTTATGATGCTGTTTAAAATGAAACCTACATAATATTTATTAGTGTTTCTTTTTTCCTATTTTTTTTCTTTTTTTTGAGTAATTTGCCATTATTATGTACTTTTTATTACCTCCATACATTTGTTATTTAAAAGTTCAATCAGCACTATTTTGGTGGCATGACGTTTGAAAAACTTGCTAAGAAAAAATATATTTTTGTATTTAATACTATTATGAAGTAATACCCTATCAGTTTGGCATCCCAACAACATGGAAAGTTGTTTTGCTCTAATGGAAAGGGTTTCTTTTGTTTCTGTTTGAAAGTTTAAGGTTTTCAGTTTATCCCAAACATTTAGATAATTTTATGGCTGTTGTTGCTGTTGTACTTTAAAAGACATGTCTTTTACATTTCTGAGTCGGTTGAAAATTCGTTTCAAACTTTTGATTATTTAACACTTAAGGGTATGAAATGTATTTAAAGATTGACGTAGGTCGTGCCAAGAAAATACCTTCTCTTTGTTTTTTGTGTAGGAGTAATTTTGTACTTAAAAAGAAATAAAAAAAAATATATCTAATTTTGGGTGAAATATTTCTAGATTGATGGATGGATAGGAGAATTATAATATATGTAATGTTATAGACATTTGGAAAGCGAAATATTTTTAAATAAGGTGCGAATAAAAAAAATTCACTAACAATAACTTTTAAGTGCTATACATATTTTTATTGTATTTTATTTATTTATATTAATTTTATAAATAATCCATTTTTTTCAGATCGGAGCAGCACTCTTTGGATGACCCCTACATAAATTTATGTTCCACCCAAAGCAGGTAAAAAAATTTTTAACTAAACGCTCTAAAAATTTTAATTGATAAAATGAGAATTATAATATGTCTTAAGTTAAAAAAATTTTAAATCTAATTAATTAGGAATTTAAATTTATTTGGTGCACATTATTATGAATCCTCAAATGCTGTCTATTTCTTTTTTTTTAATTTAATTTACTCAAGAGAGAATTTCCAGATATTTACAATCGTTCAGCAAATATTTCATATTCTTTGTAAATAGGAAAACCGCTACAAAAGCTTGAGAATATATTTCTATGCAATAATTAGCTAATATAAAATTTTCAAAGTCCATTTAATTAAAATGATAATCGATATTCACTAAACGAATCAAATATTTTGTAGGTAAAATGAATATTAATTTCAAGTTTGTGTCTTAAGTCTTTTGTTTTTGTATGATCACTTATTTAAAATTGTTTTTTTTAACCAAATAGTAGATTATGTACTTATTAAAATTGGTCGTGGCTTAAAATATGCCACTAAATGATGCACCTATAAGTTCAGAATTTTCAGGTTCGTTTCTTAAGTCTTTTGTTATTATATGATCACTTTTTTAAAAAATTTCCTTTAATTGAATTTTAATAAAAATGTACTTATTAAAAGTCGCTACGGCTTAAAATATGTCTCTTAGTGATGCACATACAACTGCACTGCTTTCAGGTTCGTTGCTTAAGTCTTTTGTTTTAGTAGATCATTTAGTTAAAATTTCACTTGTCAGAATTCTTTTCGCTAAACTTTAAAAATTGACGTAATTTGAAACTAGGATGAATAATATATAAGACATATTTACCGCTGTTACTTAAACTACGTTTTATTATAAATGAAATATAATTTTGGAAAAATTTGGATTGCACAATTGGGGCAAGAAAATTTATATATTTTGCTAGTTAGTCCTTTTGACTTAGCTCATATCTATTTTATAAAAACTTGTTTATCCTGAATATTAATACTGATTTGAGCAGGTGGCTCTCCTATCAAAGTGTGTCTGATGTATGATCACACGAAGGATGCTGGAATTGTATTGAAATCCCAGTTAAATTTAAACAATTTTATTTATAAGTTTAAAGCAGAATTGTCTAGTACTGAAATCGTTTCACTGCGTTACTTAATTTGTTTTAAACTGAAAAAAATATGAAGCAAAAAACTTAGTTTCCAATCTAAATCATGACCAAGACGAGCCTGATGATGATGCTTTCAGTTTGTTGTTGGATGGCATAATGTTGTTTGCAGCATGTAATTGACTGTTACTCGTTTTGATATTTTTATCCTACATTTTGTTTCTTATTAAACTCATCGATCTTATAAATTGGAGCGTGATTTGTAAGGTCATCATTTAAAAGGCATCTTCAACAGATTTTTTTTTCTCCTTCTTGAATTGTCGTTCTTAAGCTGAAGCAGTTATATTGTATGTGACACAACCATTTTCAAAAGATCATTTCATTACAAAAAGCAAAAAAGAGCAGTAAAGAAGAAATAAAAAAACATAATATGCAAAATCAATTGTATTTAAAATCAAGACAGACTTAGTGCAAGTTTAAACGAAACTGCAAAAAATTTTACAATAAAAATCCTTAAAACCTTAAGATCTTGATACGCTCTTATACTTTTTTTATATTTTATTTTTTTATTTCCAGATAGAGATTATTGAAAAATAAGCACCCAAGTTTTCAAGAACAAAAAGGTTCTTGGTTTTTGTAGGGAAATAAGAATTTGTTTCTTCTTTTGTATTTTAAGGAATACCTGATGTTTTTTTTTGTAAGATTGTTTATGGTCTGGCTGACATATCAGCTTAAAGAAATCTTTTAACTCTGCTTCATTTTCTTGTTTTATAAGCCCTGCAAAAAGGTAACAAACGATTTGAAAATCTCTGGCTTAAATTTTATTTTTAAGTATTTATTTTTGCTTTTTTTTCGTAAACCTTAAACAGAAGTTTATTTGCCAGCATTGATTTTTGACAATTCAGACACTTCTTTTAAGCTTAAGCGTATAAAACGAATTTGACTTTAAAGTGCAGTTTTTTTTTTTGTAAAAGAATACTGAGTTTTGACATGATCTCTAAATGATCAAGATTTGGATTTAATGTTTTTGCTTGGTTTTCAAATTCTTAGAATTCAAACATTGATATGCAAAATGTATTTTGACAAAAGTTCAATGATCTGTGTGATTGAAGAAAAAATAAATAAAATGAATATATTTAAATTGTTTATAAATCTTTCAGCAGTAGATTTCAAATTGTGGCATTATAATAACGTTGCAAGTGCTTCTATTTAAATAAAAAGAGCTCTTCAGCACAGCATTTCTCATGGAATAATGACCATGAAAGCTATAATTCATTGTTCTAGAGTTAGTGGTAATTTGGTATTTATTTTAAAATTTTTACAATGATAATAATAGCAAATCCTTGGACAGAAATATCATTTCGTTTACAAGCGTTGAACAGAAACATTAATTTTTTGCTGTAGTATGTAGGCAATCAACTGGATCAGTGGTGTATTCGAAAAAGAGTTGTTATGGAACATAACTTTTCTAACCACAATTGATGGTAACTTTTTCTTACCACAGTGATTTACATTATTCTTTGGTTCCTTACAGCTGGACAACCTTTTAGCATCATCGGGTCCTAATGAAAACATTAGTTTGCCTACAACTTTAAGTAAAAGATCAGTATCTTAATTTTACAAGTCGCTTCAATTTGATACGTACTTCTTCAAAATATATGCCTTTGGAACATAATCTTGATTGCTCCCTTAATTATTTCAGCTCGTTTAATAGAAAGACCAAATATGTAAATTTAATCACTATCACTGAAAGGCAACCGGACATATTGCTGCAAAACATTTAACTCCTTTTTCATAAAAATTATGAGAGGCTTATAAGAGTGTAATAGAGCAAATTACATATGAAATTTTGTTTTATTACGCTGTTATTAGACTCTCATAATTTTTATGAATAGGGGGGTTAGTTTATAAATTAATGTTCTTAGTAGATGTAGGGAATAACTTTATGGCTTAGCAGCTGATATAAAAATTGTGTATGAATTATATAGTCAAAAAGTCTTTACAGCGATATTTAATGGATCATACACTTTCAAATTTGCCCAAACGCTGTGTGGGTCTCCTAGTGAAAGTTAACTCAAAATTGTTGCAACACATAAATTTAATTTAGAAAATATGCCTCTTGCTATTATGCAAACCAAAAAGAAATCCACACACGAAATGCAAATTTGTTATGTCCTCTTCGAAACATATAAGCGTCATAGCCTTTTAAAAAACGTATATTTTAAGAATGAAGCTTTTACTTTTCGAAAAGTATGATTTCGAAAAAGTTAATTTTGTAAGAAGTTCTTTTTCGAAAAATTAAGTAAGTTCGTAAAATAATAAACTCTTCTAAAAAGTACTTTTTCAAAAAGTACCATTTGTGAAAAGTACTTTTTCAAAAAGTACCATTTGTGAAAAGTACTTTTTCAAAAAGTACCATCTGTGAAAAGTACTTTTTCAAAAAATACCTTTTGTGAAGAGTTCTTTTTCAAAAAAGTACCTTTTGTGAAAAGTACTTTTCATAAAGTACTTTTTTGAAAAGTACTTTTTCAAAAAGTAACTTTTGTGAAAAGTTCTTTTCAAAAAAGTACATTTTATGTAAAGTACCTTTTCATAAAGTAGGTTTCTGAAAAGTACTTTTTTAAAGAGTGCCTTTCACGACAAGTACCTTTTCAAAAATACCTATTCTAACAAGTAATTTTTTAATAACTACTTTTTGGTAAGTACTTTTGCAAAAATCATCTTTTTTAAAGGCACTCTATTAAAGGAGTATTTATGACGTAAAGTACTTTTTCTAAATATTTCTTTTAGAGAGTATTTTTTTCAAAAAAGTACTTTTTAAAAAAAGTACTTTTTCAAAAAAGTACTTTTTCAAAAAAAGTACTTTTTTAACATAAGTACTTTTTCAATAAAAGTACTTGTTCAAAAAAGTACATTTTCTAAAAAGTGCCTTTTCTGAAGGCACTCTATTAAAGAGTATTTATGCCGAAAAGTTTTTTTTTTTAAATACATATTTCTTTCAGATAGTACTTTTTCAAAAAAGTACCTTTTCAAAAAAGTACTTTTTAAAAAGTGCTATTTTGGGACGTACTTTTTCAAAAATTACCTCTCCTGAAAGCACTTTTTATGGCTAATAAATACTATTAATAAATAATTTTTACAAATATTACTTCTACAAAAAGTACTTTTTTCTGGTTGCTTTTCTAAATGGCATAAATGCAGCCTAAGTGTTTGTAAAAGAAACCATTAAGTAACCTGTGGTAAATTATTGCAGTTAATATTCAGGCAACTACTGCGGGAGAATGGGTACATCAATTAGTTACCCTGTCTTAGAACAAACCAAGCAAACCACTCCTTCCTGGCGACAGAGATATCATGACCACTCATTGGTAACGTGATTGTCGGCCAATTTGAGAAGTCTTAGGGTATATTAGGGTATCAACGGAGGCTGTAATGACCATTATGATTAGATATCCTGGAGGATATATTTCTCGTTTCTGGTATATTAACTATTTCTTTCTATTGTGCAATCTTTGTTTCATATAAATTGTTGCATTTTCAAGCAAAATATGTTTAAAATGAAGGATTTAACAGAAAATCTGTTGGGACTAATAAATCAAAATATTTCAATTAATTTAACGATTTTTTCAACCATAGTTCACTTATCCGAAATTGACTGTACATGTTGTATTTTTGCCTTGTTTTAAATGCAATGTATTTCTTGTTTTAAATGCAATAAAAATAAAATAAAATTTTTATTACTCTATCATCACCTTTACCATGTTTTGGAATTAATTACTTGTTGCAAAGGTTTTTCTTGTTACTAAAGAAAAAAGGCAATTTATTCTGCATATATATTTTTTTGTTGGTTTTTACTTACAATTTTATGCTAATTATCAATTAACAAAAATTGTTGTTTTAATAAAATCATCCAACCATTCAAAATGTTGCATAAATTTAATAATGCATCACTTTGAAGTTCTTGTCTGTGCAGCACAAGAAAACCAACACAAATTCCAGTATCTGAAAAAAAGAATCTGGCATTTTTTTTTTGATTTCATGTGCGGTTATTTGGGAATACGAGTATGCAGATGAGTATTTATTATTATATTTTCTTCTTTAAGACGCTGCTGTGGAAACCCAAACAATAAAAGGAAGTTTAGTTTGCGCTTAAATATTTTCAGAGTCATAAATAATTTGTTCAAGTTTTTAATAATTAAGACATTAATAAAATAAAGAAGAAGAAAAAAAGAGAATACAAAAACATAAAGAACCCGAAAGATAAGAAGTGTCTTTGTTTACTCGCCTACTTCCTGTTTCTGTCAACAAGAAAATGAAATAGTGAGTAACGCTTTCTGACAATTAAATCTTGTGGCTTTCTGTTAAAGTCTGTTACTTTTACACAATTTTTATAAAAATATAAAGGATTTTTTCTATTTTTAAACACATACAATATGGTTTTATTTGTATATATTTTATTTTTAAATATGACAACCAGTTTTTTTTTTTGTTAAGGCGATAATTTTATTTATCATAATTCATTATTTTGTAATATGGAATTTGTGCTAAAATTGTGAACAAGAGTATGAATAGTTGCCTCAGTTTAAAGCGTAATAAACACAAGGCTTCTTTCAGTTTAATGCTGATGATGTATTGGTGTTGTTGGAAAACAAGTAGGAAAAAGAGGCTGCATAACTGTGGGTTGCCGTTAGAAAATATTCTAAAAGCCATTTATTATAAAAGCAAACAAATATTCTAAAACCGAACATAGTTTGTATGTTAAGCGTTAGTTACAATAATTTTGTTTTCATTTTTATCCTGCCAGTTTTCTTTTACACTCGAAAACAGTCTCTTACACTGAGACTCCAAATTACAGTCCATAACAAAATCAGACGAAGAATAAAGAACTTTTTTAAATTATCAACGAAAGTTTTTTTCCAGTTTCAGAAATAGTTATAAAATCAATGAGCTAAAAATCCCCTTCTTGCACTAAGTTTCTACGAATGATTATTTCTCGAGTGTAATTGATACTGACTAAATGACGTCTACTAAAATAGATAAAAGAGTAGGAAGTTTCTTTGCTAAATATACAGTAGAAGCTCTTTGTATTATATATTTCCAGCCTATTTGGCTTGTTTTAGTCGTAGTTGTTGTTGTTGTTTCTCTCTTTTTTTCTTGCTTCTAGTTATTTAACAAATATTGTTAAAAGTCCTAGTTGGCAGTAACACATCACTTGTTATAAATGAAAAGATGCCGCCAACGTTATAAATAAGTTGGCAATAGAAGCTAAAGCTGTAATGGCAATAAAACAACAAACGAACCAGTTTTAAGTTACCAGGCGGTTTAAAGAATGAGTGAAAATCATGAATGAAAATGCAATCAGTTAAGAGCCTTATAATCAGCATTATGCCAACAAAATATTTTAAAAATAAATTTCAACAGAAAGTATTTGGGATGGTTGCAAGATTATAAAAAAACGAAAAGCGGATATTGCCAAGCGGTGTTTTAAAAAAGTGTGTGTATGTAAATGTTATCAGTTTCAGTTTAACATTAAAGTTGCGAAAAAATGATTAGAAAAGAAGAAAAAAATCCAGGAAATTTTCCTGCTCAAAAAAAGTAATGTTATGAAATTTATAAAACTGCTTACTGCCAAATTCCATAATAAATATTTTCCCCTTTATTCATAAAAATTATGAGAGTCTCATAACAGCGTAATAAAACAAAATTTCATATGAAATTTGCTCTATTACACTCTTATAAGCCTCTCATAATATTTTTTGAATAAGAGGGTTTTTGTTTATTAAAGGATTTATTTATTTGGACAATTTTTCTTAGAATTACTTAAAATATTAAAAAAATTTCTTTATGAATTAGGCTGTTGAATTTATTTTAAATTTATTGCCCATTATGTGAATTTTGGGTTAAAAAATTTGTATAAAGTAAATTTCTACAAAACATTTCCTTCATAGTGGTTGTAAGCTCCGCTAAAGTTAAAGTTTCTTTTTTTCTTAAAATAGAGATTAAGGATTTTATACATAATAAATATTTTTTAATTATAAAAGGTTTACGAAATATTTTAGGTTAGGTTAGGTTAGCAGGTTGCTGGTAAAAGGAGGAAAGAGTCCAGCCCACTTGGGTCCAATTAATTTTGATCCCTTTGTGACACCTGTAAATGAAAGGAAGAGTGTATAGATGTGAGGTGAGAAAGAAGTAGGGAATAGTCGGAGTTTAGGTAAGAAGAAGGATAGTAAGAAGAAGAAGAAGAAGAAAAAGCAGGTGGGCTACATAGTAGACAAAAGTTCTGGTCGTGCACGCACGCCCCAAGGGAGTCAGCTGCCGAACCAGCCACTGCTCCTAATAAAGAGACACAGGTATCTCAGTTTTATCTCTGATATCTCCGAAATGTCTCTAAAATGTGGCATACCCAGAGACTGTAGGCGCTGCTCCTTCAGAGCAGGACAGAAGCAGAGGAAGTGTGCAATGCTTTCCTTCTCCTCCTCGTCATTGCAACTAGAGCAGTAGTAATTATAGGGGAGACCCATGCACCTGGCATGGATCCCAAAGGTGCACTAACCAGTAAGTGTGTCCACAATACTGCGTAGATGACCCTTTGCGAAATTCAAAAGATCCTTCGTCCTCTTCGAGTCTAGGCGGGGCCATAAGACTCTTAATATCACGTAAGTGGATTCTCTGAACCACATGTCCTGAGCTAATTCGAATAAAGCAGTATAAAAGCGTCTCCAGCTCTACACCCCCGTAGCGGACAGATTTTTATACAAAATTTCTTTTATAAATCCTTTATAAAGCAAATATGTTTTCTGTTTACAATTCAGTAATTATCTAAATCTAATTAAAATTACTTAAAGTAAGTAAAATCTTAAGTGGTTATTCATAAAAATAATTTTTGATTTACAAAAGGTTTATAAAAGAGATTTCCATACAAAATTTGTTCCAAAAACCTATTATAAAACAGAAATATTTTTTATGAATAAGGGAGTTAATTTATAGCCTTAATACAAAATAAAAGTGTTAAAAACATGTCCCTTTGGTTTTTGTCGGAGAATATTTAATGAGTTTAAGCAAAATGGATGGCATTGGCCTAGAAGAATCAAAAGGTTTCGATTGGCATGAAATAGACTAGCCATATTTTTTGGTCGCATAAGGAGTATTAAGTGCTTCAAATTTTTAAGTCGTTGTAGGACTCCACTCCATCACTCCACCTGATCTCCTCAATTAGATCCGTTTGTAACTGTAACACAAACTCTCGTGTTTGGGACGGTGATTCAAAGTCTATTTTGGGGTTAATAGATTAGGTGCTGGATGGTAGACAACTCTATTGCCTTATTGGAGCATAAACACAACGTGGGGTGTGTTTCACTGCTTTTCGCTATTAAAAGGTGGGCAAATTTAAGGTTAGGAAATGAATTAGCTGTGAAATATTAAAATGTCAAGCATCGAGCTGTCATTCTTTAACACTTAATTAGTAACAGTTAAGGACATTTTTAACCATGGAAAGTTACACCCTTCAACAAAGAATTTTAAATGTGAAAGTTTACTATCAAAATTATAAAAAAATTTTACTGTATCACTTCATAAAATACTACCCGCTTTTCGTCCTAATCAGGCCCCTTCTGAGACCATTGTGGGTAATTTAGTCTTTACATTTAAGGCTCACGGTACTGTATCTGACAATAGACTAAAACAAGATACTTGTAGTGGGCGTAGGTGCTGTTTGCTAAAATAGTAGAACACGAGACTATGAAGCGGAGGATCCTGAGTTCAACCCCGCGCTGAGTCATGAAATATTTTGTTGAATTCTTCTGATCAGCACTAGTGCATGGTTGTATTGATTGTTTCCAGCCTGTTCCAATAATGAAGGCATAGTCACTGGTCACTGAACATAATTGGCAGCGACTGACACGATCATATACTTAATCAGAGTAACAGCAGCACCCTCCTTCGTCGGTCCTGTAGCACTAATTAGTCGGCGAAGTAAAAAAAAGGTTGAAATAGCTATTAAAAATTCTCTATCTATTCATCTTTCATCTGTCCCTCAATACTATCCCCTCTCTTATAGTTTCGGCGCAATACACTGGATATGTAGGGGTCTTTCCCTGAGTGGTGTTCCAAGATACAAAAAAAATGCATTTTGCATAAAGATTTTAATCGATTCGATTCAATCATTAACACAAAGAAGTATGCACAACGAAGATGCACAACGAAGAGAATGCTGCTGCTGTCCATATTTCTGTCCTTATGGTGCAGGACGAGTTTCTATCAAATAAGGCTGACTAAAATATGTTAATCAGCTAAACATCGAAGGAACAACTTGTCATAAAGCGTGCTTAACCATCGATTTATTGCAAAATTTAATTTGATAACAGCTTCATGTCCAGAATTGATCCTGTTTTTAATGCCCCACATTCGTATAAAATGCTCGAACATTCCTAGATTTTATAATTATTGGCTTATGCCGGTAGACTAGACTTTTTAAAAGTTCGAAGCCAATAGAAGAGCCGTTGGCACCATGCGGCCAAATTTACGCAAAAGGGGGCTCATTGAATGAACCATGTAACTCGTAGCCGCAGAGGACTTATAATGAAAATCATATATAAAAACTAAATGCCATAATATGATCTGCTTGCTTGTAATAAAAACAAAATTGTTTCCACAATATTTATGTCTAGTATTTTCACTTTAAATTCTAGTGCAGTTAAAAGAAGCAGCCGAGGTTATCACTTGGTGTACTTTTACTTAACATACAAATTATTACATCTTGCAGCTATATATCGATACTACAGCCTTTTGGTACTATTTTTATTTTTCGACATCACCAGTAACATTATTTACATATTCATTCATCCCTAAGATTGATGATATCTTCCAAAAACAAATGTATTTCATATAAAGAACACTTTCAGGAAATTAGAATACCAGCCCTTAACATTCTCAAAGTAAAATGTTATTCTTTACGAAATTTTTCCCTACCGCCATGTACTCGTACAATAAAAATGTCACATAATACGCCTCTATTAAACAACTAGTTTCCCTAAGTAACGCCTATTAGGAGGGGAGCGTCTTTAAAAACACAGGTATAAACGCCTAAAAAACCGCAAATAAAAAATGTATAATACCGCATTATAACACACTCCAACTGCTGGCATTCTTATGTGCTTGTGCTTTGTTTGGCAACGCTTCTATATAAAAAGAAATTCTTTTAAACAAAAAAAAAAGGGTTTTCAAGGAAATTGTCAACCTTATTATTTGTAAAAATAATTTCGAGTATGAAACAAACAATAGGAAATAACAAGCATATTAGATGACATAAAACAAACAAAAGGCGTTTTAAATGCTGCTGCTGCTGCTGCTGTGCTATAATTTATTCTTTGCAAGGAGTTTGTGTTGTATTAAAGAAACGCAGATTATTGTGAGAGATTGTGAATATGAGATTAAACTCTTGGGGTACTTTAAGCAGCGGCAGGCTAGGAGTTTTTTTCTCGTATTATTTTAAATAGATGATTAAAAAAATAATAATTACCGGTGCTTGAAACCTAACAATTTTCACCAGAGATATTGTTCCTTTTTCCATGGAAAAAAATTGCCTAAAAATATTTTCATATAAACAATCAGCCCTATTGTGAATAATTTTTTCCCGAAAAGTTTTCTATTCTCCCTGAATTGCAATCGTGAATAATTTTTCCCTCAAAATATTTAGATTTTTTTTCGGCTCATTTTTCTGTTTATTTCTGTCATTCACTAAATAAAGACAATTTCCGTCTGCTCTTAGAAGGTGTAGCAAAAATTTCACATCAAGTTCACGATATCTATTTTCACGCGAGGGGGAATGGAAATTTCACAGGAACAACCTTTTCACCAGTCATTCACAATAGGGCTAAACATTTCAGTTTAGTGTGGTTTTTCCAAGTTTATATATACAAAAAAAATTAAAGTGATCTTTTAGGGGCTTAGGCGAAATTCGTTGGACCCCAAGCAGATCTTAGGGGCGATTGTTTCAAGGCAAACTTGTATTCAACTGAAAGAAGAAATGTTTTTTATGTAATTTTTAAGAAATTACATATTTAATCCGAATTTTCAAAACAAACGATTTTCAAACTTTTTAACTCTAATACAAGTTTTTTAATGTTTTGGAACTTTATTAAAATAGTTATTAAATTATTGTATTGTATGATTTCAATTTCATCAAATTATTTTGTTTCTTTTTTTCCATACTATACAATTTTAAAAATGAAAAACATTTCTTTGGCAAATAGAATAATTTAAAAAAAGAAACAAATAAAAAATCGAAATAAAAAATACAGCTAGAACAGATATCTAGCAAAGAAAGCAAATTATATTTAATGGTTAAATAACATTAAAAAAGATTAGCATTTCAAAGCGTTCTCTACATCTAAGGAAGCAACATTTGAAATGCTCAAATATATTTCAATACAATAAAAGAAAGCAGAAATACTACGCACATGAAAAGAAAATTTTATTTATTTGTAAATTACACCATTGACATTTTCCTACATCGTTATTTTTATTTAGCTATTATATTTTTATTCTTTTGTCATATATCCTTTTGATATTTATGCATGATTTAATGAGGTTTGTTTTTTTTTTATTCTTCTTCTAAATAATGTGGAAGATAAAGGAGCCACACAGGGATAGAAATGTCGCCTATTGTCATTTGTTAATATACCACCTTTATTTGTTATACAATCTATATCATCTTGTGTTTTAACATACTTACGAGTATTTACCTGAGTACGAGTGTTTGTTTTTTCTTGTTTTGTGCCAGTGTGTGTTTTTGTGTAAAAGTATTTGTTCGCTTTAGTAAAAATCCTTAGCCTTTTGTTGTTTATACTTCACTTAGTTTTAGTGTGTGCTTTTAGGCAAATGTATTCAACAGGGCAACTAGGAAAATAACCCACTGAAATTACGTCTAAAAAATAATAAATTAATTAAACAGAAACATGTATTAAATGTTAAACTTTTTATATAATTCTTTGGCTTTCCAAAAATTAATTTTTCTAATTTTATTATCTTACTATTTTTCATAACACTAAAATTTTATATTAAACAATAATATATTTGTTTACTTGTATTTTTGTCACCCTATATTTTTAATTCAATATTTTTCATACCTTTTGTTCTTGTTTTCTTTTTTGGTGACAATGAAACTTCTGTACTTTGAATTGTTTGGTATATGGTGTATTTGGTTTAACTGCCTATTATATTATTAGAACATTTGTGGTTTTTACACATCATTTCATTGAACATTGTTTGGGGATTTGTTTTGTTATTCAATATAATATTCTAGATATAGATATTTGTTGAAATTTAATTTTGTTTTATTAATAAACTTTAAACATAAACGGATATTATTTAAATACATAAACTATAAAGCTTAAAAACTAAAAGCGGAAAGGAAAATAATTTCTATATTTGCATTAATACTTATACACATATATGTGTATGTATATAAATAAATTATATATAAGTTGAATTCATAAGATCTATTAGAAGGAGAAAACAATTAATACAGTATATATATATATATATATATATATATATATATATATGTTTTATTGCTATTAAGACCACACCAGAATAATATTCAGATGTTTTAGCTGGATTCCTATATCAAGGCCTGGCTAAAAGTCCACTATGATTTTTTATTTTTTTATCCTAAAAATATTAATACTTTTCACATATCAGTTCAAAATAAATATTTAACTAGTCTAAATTATTAATTTTTTACATTTCCATATTCATACACAAATCACATTATTTTTTTTTAACAAAAAAAAATTAATTTTTATGAAATAAATTACAGTAGCCGCTCGGTTATATGAACATCCAGAATAGTGAACAACAAAATTTAAACACATGGGGTTCTAAAGAGTGAATACAGCCTATCTCTATTATGTGAACAGCTTTCAACCGTTAATTTTTTTTAAATGTTTGTCGTATTGGAAGTATGTTCCTCCCCGAAATAAGTGAAAAACCTCAATGTTAATGTTTTTAATGTTTTGAGTGTTGAGTTGTTGAGTGATTATCTTACATATTAAAAATCGGTTCTTCCCCGAGATAAGCGTATGCGTACGAATACAAAGAAGCTTTTTGAAGTCTTTAGTGTTTGTTACACAGTGCATCGAAGATGAAGCGCAAGGTGTTAACGTTATCTGAAAAAAGTGACATTTTGGATAAAGGTGCAAGCGTTACTTCTCTTGCACACAGATATGAAGTGGCCAAGTCAACAATTTGTGCTATTAAGAAAAATAAAAAGTCAATTTTGGAACTGACTTCAAAAAGTAAAGGAAAAATTAAAAGGAAAACATTGAGAGAAGCTGAAATGCCGTTGGTGGAGGCGAAGCTATGTCATTGGTTCAATCAACAAAGACTTAAGAATTTACCCATTACAAGTGAATTAATTAAAGTAAAAGCAAAATATTTAAACGACCAATTGAAAGAAAAAATTTATTTACTGCAAGTGATGGGTGGCTGCAGAAATTTAAGCGACGATTTGGTATACGGTTTTTAAAGATATTCGGTAAAAAATTATCGTCCAACCCGAAGTTAATAGTAGAACACAATTTAATACATGATCAAATCTACAAAACGGACTATTTTGGAAACTGCTTTCAGACAAAACATACGTTTTAAGAAGTGAAAAAAGTGCACATGGAAGAAAAACCGAAAAAGCACGTCTTACACTCCTGGCCAGGAAAGAAAAAAATCCAAAATGTTTCAACAATTTCACTCCCCCCGTTGATTATGGCCATTCTAAAACGCATGGATGACGGCAGCAATTTTCCAAATGTGGTTCAAAGATTCATTTGTTATACAGGACTTCTTTCATGTTCATTAATTATTAAAAAAAACGTATTATCTCGATTTAGTGAACTTCTCCATTTAGTGAACAGGCTCTGTTTGAATTAGTTCATATAACCGAGCGACTACTGTATAGTAAAAAATCTAATTTTTTTATTTGTTAAAATGTTAAAATAAATTGTGTAATCGAGTAGCGGAATATTTAAAATAAAGCTTTAACTTCGTGTTAAGAAAATTGAAAATAAAAAAAAAAAAATTGGAAAGTTTTACCCCTCTTTTCAAAAATCGATTTTTCACTACATCTGGAATTAATGAGTTCCTACTACACCTGAGAGGTGTGTGTTTGTGTGAATGATTGTGTGTATTTGTTTGTGTGTTTGTGTGAATGTGTGTTTGTTTGCGTGTGTGTTTGTGTGTGTGATTGTGTGTATTTGCTTATGTGTTTGCGTGTTTTTTTTTTTTTTTTTTTTGTATAGAACCGGAGGTGGGAATCTTCAAAAGATACTTATGTTCCCTCATAAGCATGCACGATTCACCATCACTGGTGCCTACGTACTAAACCCACCCCCTGTTTCCTTCGACCACTCTCCCTCCGCGGGACTGCCGTTAGGTATTACTTCGCGGAGGGCTGGTTAGCGATTTCGCTTCATCTTATGTACGCTCGTTCGATCTCTGTCTTTCCAGCCTTCGTAGTTCCTGCATAACTACAGATATATGGCGGATGCACTCGTTCCATTTAATTTCGGAACCCAAAATCTCGTCTAGAAGCTGACGGGGAGTAATATTCAACTCCCAAGGCCCCCTAAATCTCTGGTAGCAAAATAAAGTGAAGTATGTATGTGTGTGTGTATATGTGTGTGTTTGTTTGTGTGTGTGTTTGATTATGTGTATGTGTGTGTGCATATGTGTGGCTGTGTGTATGTGTGTTTGTGTGTGTGGCTGTGTGTAAGCATGTGTACCTCTTATAACGTTTAAGTGCATTGATCGCACCAGTCTAGTGGCATTCCAAAGAGTTCTATCAAATTTACATTTCCTGTGAATTGGAACCGATTCGTATAGATAGATTTCAAGAATTGCTAAAAAAGCAAAAAACCAAATTTTTTCCAATGGGAATTTTTTGGAATAATTTTAAAAAATGGCTTCCTTCACTGATCGATTCCATAGGCTAATCAGCTCTTTATATTGAAAAACTACGTCGATCGCCGCTAATAGGGTAAAAATCGGTTGATATTTTTCGTTAGATATAGTTAACGAACATATTAAAAAAAAACGTTATTAAAAAAAGAATACATATAAAAAATCTTTAATCACTATCTGATCAATTAGTGGTGTCGATTCTTTTATAGGACTTATTACAACTGCATTAACAACCGCTAATCACGTAAGAATCGTGAATCCAAAAGTTATAACAGTTTAAAAATTGAAAAATAGTTTTTTTCTTCAAACTCTTATTGGACAGATGGTTGGACTCAAAGAGTTTAAAATAGGACAGGACAACAAACCACGTTATAAAATACCTATACTTTTGCGGTTAAAATTATCAGAAAGTTGTAGACGCAGATTTTGGAGTCAAACATTTTCTAAATATTTTCTTTTTTAATTTCTATCCAGCTCACTATTGAAATAAATATAATTAAAAATCTGAAATTAAATATAGATTTATAATATAAATAAGAAATTAAACGTTTTACTTCATTTTTACATTAAAACAGAATTATGGTTTTTTGTAAAAGAAATATTTTAAATATTTTTAGTAATGTATGAATTTTTATTAGTCGAACTTTCTTATGTACATTGTTAATTTTATCAACGGGCTTTAGTAATTACATTTTAATGGATTGTTATTAGAAAAAAAAACAACTCATAATTTTAATTGAACATTTCGTTCATTCTGAAAGTTAAATGCCATAAAAACGACGAATCGTAGAAGTTGCATATTTTACTCTAACGTGAATTGTTATTTTTATTTATATAGAAGATTATATGGATCTTATTAAGTTTTTTATTATGGCCCATAAAGTAACAAAGAACCGAGTTACGCCTTGTTATATTGAACCTTCAAAATTGACTTGTATGTACTTGCAGAAAGAAATCGAAATTCAGTCAAAAGTCAACGCCATCTCTTGTAAATGTAAAATTTCCATTAATTTCTTTTAGTTTCTTTACAAAAAAAAAAAAACGTCCACATGGCTTCCACAAAAACATTTACCAAACAAAAGAATTTATTATTAATAATAAAGCGTGTGAATGCACCAACTAACACACAAGTCCGTAAATGTTAACAAACTCACAATACAATACAAAAAAAAAAACCAAAAACAACAACATTAAGCTACAACAAATTTTAACACAAGCAAACACACACACCCTCTCATACATAGTCATTCACTATACAAAATACTTTCACTTTTACAACAAACAATGGTGAAATGAAACACACACGCACAAACAACCACTTATTAAAGCTGGTGAGTTGAGATGTTGTGGTGGAAATATAAAAGATAATGGCTGCTAGAAAGAGAGAGAGAGAGAGTGTAAAAGAAGAAATTATTTAATGGCATCCTAAAAATATACTAAGGAAAAATCTAAAGACTTTCTATCAATAAAACGAACAAAAGAAAATCTTGAAGTGAAAATTAAACGAGAAATAACTGAAGTCTACTTTAGAGGTCAACAAATAAATAAAATTTGTGGGATTAACTGAATTTTTCCCATAACCGCTAAGACTTGTACTTGTATTTTTAACTTTTTTTTATAGTACAAAGCAACAATTAGACTGGCGGTAACAAGCCGTTGGAATCTACAACAAACTTGTGTAATGCCAGCAATTATTAAATTGCAGAAAATATTATGAATGGCTGGCTGATGGTGGCATTGCAAGAATGAAAAGGAATTGCTGTACACACTCATTAAAAGTAAAAGAGAAACATATCGAAAAACTAATTACTTTACAATTTACCAACTCCACGTAATAGCAAAGTAAACTTTTTAGAGAAAACGCCCTCTTTGAACATGCAAAACTAAGTAGTTGACTCCTTTACAAGGCTTTCAGAGTTTATTACCGTCATTACAATTCGCCAAGAAACGCTATGGCACTCTGCCAAGTAGTTTAATGGAAAAATCCATATGAAACAGATATTTGCAAACAAAACGAGAAAAATTAACACAAGTTTATATTCAAAATCAATGTTTATTGCAACTAAAGTACACATGGAATAGAAGTCGTTTATGTATATAGACATCAGACATAAAACTTTTAGGCCAAATTAGTACCAACACATGCAAACGGGTTTACTTATTTACATCACTACTACTACGACTACATTGTGCCTGTTAATAATAAAGTTGTATGGGAACTGCAGCAGTATGTGCTCTGTCTCTTACCTTGTACAACACTTAACGTACACATGGATTGTCGTTCTTGCTAACGGCTGTAAATGTTTGCTTTGGCATGTCGATAATGTCATAATTTGTATGCGAGTGTTTTAAGCAACTTTTCGTGAAAATGACCCAGTTTAAATTGCTTTAAAGTTTAAATAGCTATAAATATATTTATAATCAAGTAGGCAGATACACTTACACATACGTACATATGTATATGCATGTATGTGAGCATGTAAGTGTGCACACATGTTTGCCTGCCAGCCACCGAAAATCGATCATTTGGTGTCCATCAACTGGGTTTTTGTGTGAGTGTGTGTGACAATGTGCATGTGTTTGTTTTAGTTGTTGTTGGCTTCAAAGCAACTAGATTTATGTACGTTGGTGTTATACATTTAGTGGTTCTGTTTAATCTAAGTTTAATTTAACCTCAGGTCAATTTCAGTACCAGCTCATGTTATACGCTTAAGCATTAGAGGCAGTTTTTTAAAAGAATTTAATCTTTCAAGGACAGCTACCTGGAAAAGACTCAGTTACATAAGCACAATTAAAGGAAGTTTAGCACAATGTAAGGCACGAGTACATCCCCAGGGTGGCTAGGAGAGGCGCACAACCATTCAATAACACAAGCTACAAGTTCCTATAATAACGAAAGGGACAGGGAGAGGAGATTTAACTGGGAATGCTTCATTAGTTTTCGACTCAGATCTAGTTGGGTGGTCCTTCCATAGACTCTAGGTGTTCAAAGTGGTATAGCGACGGGTCTTTCAAGCCGAGATGTAGGACATCAACATATTTGCCCTCTCAAGTCTTAAGAAGGACTTCAGATAGTCAAATAGTCAGCGGACAGCAGTGTGGTAAGGTGGCGAATGTATTCGTCACATGTGTCGCGCTAATTCAGTGATGGTCCTAGAGTGCTTTTTTGGAATAGACTTTCAGCGGTTAAGTGACAGACAAGAGAGGACAGGAACCTGCCTACAGGTATAAGAAAAATCAAGGCGTAGATTGAACACTTTTCTTCTAGGGATGTCTTCGAATTATCAGATGTAACCAGCGACTGCTTAGTGGTGTTCTTACTGGCCAATTTGGATTTAATTCTCTTTTGTGGAATAGTAAACTGGTAGACTGCCGTTTGTGTATGAAGGAGCATTAGATTACGGCACATATTTAATATGTAAACTTATTGTTTCGTGAGATTGTAGCTGATCTGTCCTCCACTCTGAGGGACACGCGTCCCCAAAATCCATACCGACATTCATTAGGAGTGTCCTGCAATAGTTTAATTAAGTTTTGATCTGTGGCACAGAATATCTATATACTGTCCTAGTGCTGGTCTGTGGACTATATCTCTTATCCCTTCTATATCAATCTAATGAAGTGTAGAAACAATAAATTACTTTTAAGCGCTGATAGAAATATTTTTTGGCTTATTAAATAAACACAATGTTCTACATGTGCAACGCACTCATATATGTATGGTGTTTTACATGTGTAAGCTCATAACCCAGCGAACAATTTATTATAAAAGCATACACCGTGCCTGCTAAAGATGTTACTAGCCTCAAAAGGCGGCCTACGCTTGCTCTCAGCTGCACAAATGAAAATATTTAAGGCTTTTTAGCTTGCACTTTGGAGATAAAGGAGAAAGGTATTGGAAAGCGCAAGAAAAAATATCAGTCATACCGAAGGAAATTTTTTAATGAAAGCATTCAACAACCTGGGGCGAAAAAATACGAGCTGTCTTTACGCACTACCCAGTCGCAGGGTTATCGTCTATGCTCAGTTTTAAAATTTTATAAGAAAATAGGAGTCTATCAAATATATATGCAGATAAAATAGGTTGATATTATCTGCAAAGATATTGTAGTCAATTGGCGGAAATAAATAAAATATTATTTAACAGAGTTTAATAGGCACCTGCCACATATTTCAGTAGAAAAGTTTAAGGCTCTCAATTAAATTTATGGTAAATTTTCTTTTAAATTACAATTATAACACGCACAGTTATAACCGAGTTGTGTAAGATTTTATATAAAAAAAAATTTAAATTGTGTCAAGAATGATAAAATAAAGATTACGCCAACAAGCTGAAATAAAAATACTTTTCTGCGCATGATGGAACTCTGACGCCACTCTACATGTGTTCTGATTGGCTAATAAAATTCAATTGGAGAACTATTATGTTAATATAAAAACTGAACAGTGGGGCAAATTGCAATTTTTCAAATTAAATTTGTTTGATAATAAGCAATTTTAAAAAATTATTTTATTTTCCACTTTTTTATTTGAAATTGTTAATTTATATTTATTTTATATGAATATTGAAGCCAAGTGCTAATTATTTTTCTTTTTTTCCCATTCAAAACAAATTTTTTTGCTTGCAAAAAATCAGCTATAACTTCCTTTGAGCTTCATCTCTTGGAAAACTATAAAATGTCACAGATTTTTGAAAACAAAAAACATTTTGGTAAAAATATTACATTTTAACACAATTATTTCTCACTTGTTTTTTTGCTGTTGCTTTGTTTGCAATTGCCCACTGCACATTTCATGATTGCTCTTTTTGTTCTCTTTTCTCTTTAATTTAGGTTTTTTGTTTACAGTTTATGAGCTTTAAAAATCAAGTTTTAATAAGTTTTTTACACTTTAAGTTATTAATAATTATTTTAATATATTTATTTTAAAATATAACACAATTTACTATAAAATATAACACAAAACTTGCACTTTCATAAATTCGATTTAGTTTGCTTGTTGGAAAACTCTCTGAGTAAATTGGAAATCTCTCTGAGTAAATTGTGTGAAGAGTTGCCAAATATAGCATAAAATATTAATTTTGTACGAGAAAGTATTAGTTTTGCATATAATAAAAATTCTCTTCGAGGGAACAATTACGTCATCAAACGGTAAATCATGCGCAAGGCGTAATCTTTATTTTATCATTCTTGAATTGTGTATGGAATTAATTAAATGTTTTTTAATAATTATTAAAAAATATTAAATATTGGGTACCTGCGGTAAATTGACAATAAAATCCACATTTTTTAACAGATTTTTGTGGTTTTTAGCTTATTATATTTATAAGATATGTAGCTCTCAGAAAAATGCGCAAAATGTTAAATATTTACTTTATATTTTTCTTAATTACATTTTTAAACTAAAAAAAATTACGAATCTTGCCTAAAAAAAATTTTTTTTGGCCATTAATTTCTGAATAATTCCAAAACGATAAGACATAGAGAAAAATTATATTTGACTAAAATAAATATGTTTTACTTTTGAAAATCGGATGACTCGTTCTCGAGTTAGAGTGAAATATGTCTCCGTACCGGAATAATTTAGGGGAAAAAGTTTGCCACGCCTATAAAAAAAAATCCCGACCTGATGGAAAAAAAACGAAAACGGATTTGATTTTAGCGCATCAAAATCAATCAAATATAGTCCACTCAGTTTTATTTAAAGGAGTATTTTGCTGCTGAGCAGTGTAATTGAACAGATTTGATACCCATTGAGGAAAAGTTTGAAAAAACGGAATAAAATATTTATTTATTTCATTTGATTAGTCCTCTGAACAAATTTTAAGTCTGACCATAGTTTTAAAGAACACTAGCTACCAGGGCCATCGGCTCAGGAATATATAGGTTTTTACTTTCAAATTAACACATTTTCGGAACAAATTCAACTTTTTTCAAATTAAATTAAATTATTTTCAAAACAAATTATTTATTTTTTCAAAGTAATTTGAATTATTTTTAACACAAATTAAACATTTTCCTTTTTAAATTAAAATTTTTTCATTTCTAATTCAATGTTTTTCTTTTCGAATTTAAATTATTAAAATCCAAATTCATTTGTTTTTTAATTCACTATTAAAAGCTTAAAAACTAAAGGCCTTATTTATAAAAAATAATTTATGTGTATTAAGCTCTTATATGACGCATTTCTATGGGTCGTAGTTTAATTTTTAAACGTTTCGGTTAGTACTACTATGAACTAGCCTTGTGTTAAATTTTAAATTTTAATGGAATAAATATAAAAATATAAATTAACTTAGTGCTTTTTCTTAGTTATGTGGTCCAGTATTCCTGCATTTCATTGGTTCTTACACCAAATCATCAGTAGACTTTAACCTAATTCCAAAATAACAAAACCTCTCAGCTTATACATAAACTCCCAAAAATGAATTGAGAATTACACAAGCAAAACCATAGGATTTGAATTCAATAAAACCTATTTTGTTTTTCCACCTTCATACAATTAGTCTGCCGTTGTCAAACAATAAAAGTATATAAAAAAGGCACAATGAAAAATAAAATCTACACAAAACGTTTTTAAAATCGTTTATTCGACATATTGTCTCAATTAAATTATTGCTTTTTGTTGGTTATGTGGTCATATAAATTAAAAATATAAATTAACTTTAAGGTTTCTTCCTTTTTTTTTTAAATTTCATTACATTCGAATGAACTTAATTTTTAGATTTGGTAGTAAATGTAATTCAAAACTCTTTACTGTGTATAACAGTACCGGATGGGAAGATGTTCCAGTGGTCTCCCGCGTTATATGAACACTAAGAAATGTATATAAAACAATTTAATTTTAAACAACAATTAAACAAACTTTAAAAACTATTGAATTTGAAAATGAAAATACTTAATTTTAAATTAAAAAACGTGAATTTGATATGAAAATTTTTGAATTTGAAATGCAAAAATTTTAATTTATTTTAAAAATAATAAAATTTTTTTGAAATAAATGTTAATTTGTTTTGAAAAAAATTGAGTTTGAATTTAAAAAATTTTAATTTTATCTAAAAAATTGTTAATTTGGGAGTAAAGACCTATAATAACTGGTTTTATTTAAATTGATAATCTAATGGCTTCGTTGCTCCTACGTAACGTATACGTGGTGGAGCACCTGACTTATATTTATTACCAAATCTATGCCCAAATAGATGCTCTGATAATTAAAATTTCTCACGGGTTTTGTTTATCGGCTGTCTTAGGCCTCAGTAACTCATATCAATGCAATTTACAAAATTACAGTAGCCGTACACTAAAGTACGGATCACTCAAGTACCGATCCCACTAAAAAAGCGCCCTTTTGCCGGAATCAATTATTATAAACTTGTTATTTGTGTTGCATAGTGCACGTGCTTAGAGTTGTTGTTGTTGTTGCTGCCTTGCTTATATAGCTTGTCCACTTTGTATAAATAAAAAGAACACTAACTTTATAGCCACTATTTGATATTGATTGATATGGGATTTTGGTCATTTGCCAGTAAAATCCATCTCTTTACAACTAAATACCACTCCATCCCTTCTAACACGGTTTAACTTTCGTTTATTTCGCAATTCGCTAAAACTTCACCAATACCACCAAAATATGCCTACTTTGTAATTTTATACTTTAGCAGTTATTTAAATTGTTGCTGCCGCTGTTGTTGCAATTATTGTCATAGTATGCGTGCGTTTTAGCTGTTGGTTTTGACGTGTTTTTTTGGTTTTTTGTTTGTTTTGTAGGTACAAAACATTTATTTAAGTGAGTGAGAAATAAAGTACATGCCGTTAAGTAGTTGTTATTAGTAATTGTTGTAGTGGTAGTATTTAGAGCATTAGTGTTAGTTAACAGTTTGTGCGTGTGTGTGTGTGTGTTTTGGCATTTAATGGCCTGTTTAAATATTAATTGTTTTAAATTGCAAAACTTAATTGAAATTCATTTATAAATTGTTCACCTAAAATATTTTCATGGGCAAAAGCTAGAGCTTATTTTTTGTTGTTGTACTCACTTTTCGTATGCTTCTTTGCATGTTATTTGCTTGTTGCCGTTTTCTTCTTTTGTTTTAAATAAATAATTAAATATTTCATAAAGTTGCTTTGCGGCACTTATTCTTTAGAGACAAGCAGGGCTGTGGAGTCGTGAAAAAATAGTTGCGACTCCGACTCCGACTCCAGCCGCCGAAATTTTTAAAGTACGACTCCGACTCCAACTCCGACTCCGACTCCGACTCCGACTTCAACTCCAATGCTAAATGTATATGGACCTTAGGGTATCCCGATAATTGAATCAAGAAATGTTTAACAACTTTTTTTGAGGGTACTTATGGACCTCTAAACGCGATTGAAGTTTGGGATTTCGCGAAAAAACATAAAAATAAATATAACAAAATAAAGCTGAATCAAAAGTTGTTTGTTTTTTACAAAATATATCTGCATTGTTTGGTAAAATAGTGGTCATTAAAAGAACATTTACAAACAAATTTTAATGCACCAATTTTGAATCATAATTGCATTTTTAAAAAAGAATTTTCACAAAAACATATTTTTCATTGATTTTTTTTTGCCGTTTTAAGCAAATTTAAAAACTTTCTCATAAAATATAATCAAACTATAATATTTTGCAATTTTTTGCAAAAATTTTATTTTTTTGTGGAAAAAAGGAGTTTTTGTGAATAAATATTAATATGTATTAAAAATGCAATTATGGATCATGGCAAATATTTGAAAATAGAAAATATTTAAAAAAAAATTCGCAGAATTTTTATTATGAAAAATATTTAAAAAATTCTTTGTCGGAGTCGGAGTCGTGACTTTTTTTAGCGACTCCGACTCCGGCAAAAACAGTGCAACTCCGACTCTTCGACTCCGACTCCGACTCCACAGCCCTGGAGACAAGGCTATAGTAGTACACCTATTGTATAGCTCATATAGTAAAAATTTAATAATTACCTGTTATTAATTTATAAACTGTCGTATAATAAAGATATTAAGTTATTTAATTTTAATAGCTAAAATCAAAAACATCCTGGGAAATATATGTATATCAAATGTTTTTTTGCAATCCTTTATTATAAACCGGAAACTTTTAAGGTAATAAAAATAAATTTGAAATATATTTTTATAAACGTTTGCCAAAATAATTGCCTCAATCTCTAAAAAATTATATTTCTTAATATGTTGATGAGTTGCCATATTTTAGTACCTCAAGCCGTGAAAAAAAAACAATTTAATAGCTTAAAAGCATAATTATTATTCTATTACATTCTCTTTTCTATTTTTTATTACTTTATTTATTCGTTATATTAAAATAAGTTCCACCATAAGTTTGTTATTTAAAAATAATTATAATAATTTTCGTGATATTTTATATTAAAATCTCTAATCTATTCCCACTTATCGTTGCCATTAAATGTGGCCAATTTTTCCATTATTTTTTTGCCCCGTTTTTTTCCTTTGGAATAAATTGTGTATTAATCTTGTTAAGAAAATCATATTTATTCATGCAGCAAATATTACATAACATGATTATTTAGTAATGTTCGACATTTTGATTAACATATCACGTTGTAAGTTTGATATTTTCTTTTTCTGTTTTTGCGTTTCACATTATCTGCCTGCCCCCACTATACACTTATGACAGAGTCTCACCGCATACAATAGAAGCAGCGGCCGGAAAAAAAAATATCTCAAACACGTTGTTAAATCACCTTTTATTGTGTAAAAAATAACACAAAGATTTGCTATTTTATTATTAGTTTTCGGGTGTTATGACTATAATAACAAAAGAGCTGTACAAACGTAACTGGCAGGGAATAAACTCTAGCATTTTTCTTTTTGTTGTCTTCTATTTTTCGAATTTTCTTACTTACTGACTAACTGACACATCAATTCCTAATAGGCAACTAATATGCAGCCAACAACATCAGACACAAAATTTTAAGAATAATGCCAAATACCACACTAACTTAATGTAATAAAAAAAAAAAAAGAAAAAAAAGGAGAGAAAAAAGACAACAGAAAAATGAAAACACGAATTATGCCTAAATGCACGATTTAGACTCCTTGGAAATAACTCTCTGCCATCGCAGACTTAAAGACCAGTCTTAAAGACCAACACCTTTTAGCAAAAGTACTTGAAAACATACACACGTTTAAGTTTCCAAAGTAGAAACATGATTTTTTTATTTTTACTTTTTTTTTTTTGTTCACATAACAATACATTAAGATTTGTTTATTTCTCCATATAAGCAATAACAACGAAAGGAAAATTTTTGTGGATAAGAAACGAAATTTTGAAGACCTACAAACCACTAAATTAAACTGCAAAACTATGAGATTTTTCATCAAAATAAAATTTTCTTAATGTATAATGTAATTATTTGCTCACGTCACGTCAAGACAATATCAAAAATAGGACACTTGCCTACTCCTTGTGGGCAACAAATATGTTACTACTTTCTAAGGCCAACTGCTGAAGAAAAGGTATACAGAAGTGACCTATTTTTGAGATTGCCTTGACGTGACGTTGACAAACAGTTACAGAATAAGGGGGAATATAAATTCAAAAGTGCCTCCTATACAAACACTTGTCCTTAACGGGGAAGATTTGACTGTTAGAAAAATAGTGGATCCACGTATATATGTTACAATTTTAATGGACTGAGAAATATTTTATTATACTAGAAGTTTTTGAGCACTTTTATAAGAAAATTTATCAACAAAAAATCTTTTCCACGAGACTAAAATCACCCCTTGAATTTTCCATAACCACGACTAGACCTACTTTGAACTCTTATGGCTCCTTCTCTTTGAAATACATATATTCTGAATAAATAAGAAAGTAACTCTGTCTGTTTCCTTTTCTCGCTTTACTTGCTCTTTTTATGATAATGACCTGCACTTTTCACAATGACTTGCACTTTTTACATTGACTTGCACTTTTTATAACGACTTGCACTTTTGACAGTTACTTGCACTTTTTATAATGACTTGCACTTTTTACAATGACTTGCCCTTTTTAGAATGACTTGCACTTTTTATGGTGAGTTGCATTTTTAAAAAGACTTGCACTTTTTATGATGACCTGCACTTTTTATAATGACTTGCACTTTTTATACTGGCTTCCACTTTTTATAGTGACTTGCACTTTTTATAATGTCTTGCACTTTTTAAAATGAGTTGCACTTTTTATGATGATTTGCATTTTTTATGATGACTTGCAGCTTTTATAATGACTTGCCCTTTTTATTATGACCTGCATTTTTTATAATGACTTGCTACTTTTATGATGACTTGCACTTGTTATGATAACTTGAACTTTTTATAATGACTTGCACTTTTTGTGATGACTTGCACTTTTTATGACGACTTGCACTTTTTATATTGACTTTCCCTTTTTATAATGACTTGCACTTTTTATAATGACTTCCACTTTTTATAATGACTTGCTATTTTTATGATGACTTGCACTTGTTATGATGGCTTGCACTTTTTATAATGACCTGCACTTTTTATGATGACATGCACTTTTTATAACGACTTGCACTTTTTATAATGACTTGCACTTTTTATAATGACTTGCACTTTCTATGATGACTTGCACTTTTTATAATGACTTGCACTTTTTTTGATGACTTGCACTTTTTATAATGACTTGCACTTTTTATAATGACTTGCACTTTTTATGATGACTTCCACTTTTTATAATGACTTGCTATTTTAATGATGACTTGCACTTGTTATGATGGCTTGCACTTTTTATAATGACCTGCACTTTTTATGATGACATGCACTTTTTATAATGACTTGCACTTTCTATGATGACTTGCACTTTTTATAATGACTTGCACTTTTTATAAGGACTTGCCCTTTTTATAATGACTTGCACTTATTATAATGACTTGCACTTTTTATAATGATTTGTTTTTTTTTAAATAACTTGCTATTTTTATGATGACTTGCACTTTTTATAATGATTTGCACTTGTTATAATAACTTGCACTTTTTATGATGACTTGGGATTTTTATACTGACTTGCACTTTTTATAATGGCTTGCAATTTATATAATGGCTTGCACTTTTTGCAATAAAAGTATGAAAAAAGTCTCCTAGTACGAATCTAACATACATTTTTATTTTACTTAACGTAACCCAAAACCAACTTTATCCACCAAAAATTGTAGTGCACCGTTTGATATAAAATTCTTTTGTCCGTTTGTCTATTTTTCGTTTAGTTTTTGGCACAAAGAAAAAAAAAATAGCTAAGAAGAAAAATATGTTTAAGGGAAAAGCATTTTGTTAAACAATAATCGGCATGATCACGAGTAGGTGTCAATAACTTTCAAAATACATGTTGTTTGCCGTTTCTTGTCTTCCCTCGCTCAATTTCGTTAGCCAGTCTCACCCTGGGACTGCTTTTAAGTAGTAAATTTATGCAACGAAATGTAGTAAATATGAATAAACTATAATAAAGTATGCATTTATGCATAAAAATGCCACATACAGGCAAAAACTTTATGCATTATTTAACTCTTTGTTCAGTTTTTTTTCCTCCCCGTTTTATTCAACATGATTTTTATTTTCTAGTAAAACTTTTTTATAGAAAACAAAAGTGTTTTCCAAAGAAAAGCAAAATTGAAATGATAATGCAACACTTTTGGGAAAATATATTACAAAAGAAAAATGAAGTCTTAACAACGACAATTTAATAAGCAGCAAAAAGTTTTGGGGGAAAAAGAAACCATTTCATGTAATATTTTTGTTAATTAATTATTTCGTGGAAAAACTATTTTATCTTGTTTTTAAATCTTATGTAATTAATACTAAAAATTATTTAGCTCTGCTAACAAACTACAATAGTTATTCATTCATTCATTAACATTAAACTGATTTCGAAACGAACGTTTACAGCGCGACTCATACGTTAAATTCATTTAACTATCGTTATGTGCTACCTGTTTTCTTCTCAATAGCACGACTGTATTTTAAAATATTTTTCATTTAACGCGACCAAAAAAGAAATACAACATCTAATGCTACACTCGTGCCACACTGTGTGCATTGCATTGTTATTTGCTGTTGGTATGTTGCAAGCGAAATTAAAATGCTATTGAAATTCGCTGATTTTATTAAATATTTTCATGCAAAATTTTTAAACTGCAACTAATGAAACAAATTAGACAACGAGTTATTTAGTGAATTTTCGTTTAAAATTTTGTTACAATTATGCAATAAAGAAAATTGTTTGGAGCATTAACATGCTCGTGCATGCACACTTGATACAAAAATAATCTAAATCTGTTGCTGCATATTGTTTTTCGTTTAAATTCGTTTAGTTAATTGTAATAAAAATGAGTTTAAAGTTTTCCGCCTCTTAGCGCACGAATATTTCATTTTTGGGAAATTTAGTCAAACATATTTTTGAAATATATAATATTATGATATTATTCCATAGAGATTTTTATTTTCCATGGCTTTATTCAGTATTCTAATAAAAAAAAAATTTTATTTGTTCTGCATATACAGGCAATTTCTTTCTGGGACACACTTTTTACAAATTGAATGAATTAATCATATGCAGATTTCATAATTGCTCTTCTTTACTATTTTATTGATATACACAAGGAAACGAGTTGTAAGTGTGGGCCCTTTGGAGGAACATATTCCGCACATAATCAACCCCACTTCCAGGTAAATATTAATTGAAAGAAAATATATTTTTGCTCATAACAATTTCAAGTAGAAATCAACGTCTATGCTCTACTTCCATTTTATTAATTTCTGTTTGGCTTTTTTACTGTCCGAAGAAATATAATAACATGAGAATGTTATTATTCTTTGACTGTATTTCCTAGTCAAACCTTTTAAATGCAGTCCGTCTGTTTATTTTCTTGTTTTAATGTTTTGAAAAGCATGTATGCGATCAACTCTTCATGGCATGTTAAATGTCTTGGCAAATTTTTAAGTTTGACAGCTTACATGTGCCTTTACTACAGCTTCCGTTTCTTTTTATTGTTATTGCTGCCGCTCAAGTTCTAGATAACTCAGCAATATGCCACACAAATGTTTATTATATTATTTCGTTTTTTTTTACTCTACATGCTTGCAATGATAATGTAATCATGTTGTTGCAGTTCCTGAAAATGACCATTAATGTTTTTATTTTTTTGCGAATAGCTGTAGTTCAGTTAAAATGAACACAACTTTTGTTATTAAACCCTAAACAATGCAAATACTAAAAGAACGTTTTCCATGGAAGAACCTTTTGTTTTTTGGGGAACACTTTAAGTGGAAGTAAACGTGGACAGTTGTAAAAGGTTTATAAATTGAAGTATTTTTAATAACTTATTATCAGTAGGAAAAGTTTTGGCAGTTTTTGCAATAATATTAATTTTGATTGCAATTTCTAAGACCGTTTTTATTTATTTACTTTATTATTTTACAATGTCAGGCTGCTTTTCTTGCGCATGGAAAATAACTGAAAGGCTCTTCAATAATCACTTAAAACTAATTTTTTTTTAAATCACCAGCCATTGTAAGATCATCGCCAGAAATTTATTGAACTCACTTAAGAGCACCTCTGCTGTTTTTTTGTAGGGAAATAATATTGTTTAGGCATATCACATATTCAATTGCCTGGATACCTCAAGCAGCAATTTTGCGGCAACTAAACTTTTGCGAATTCTTGAAATATCGTTTGAAAAAGCCTCAACTGTAAAATAAATTATATAGAATAAAATGAACAAGAGATATTGTAAATGTTGCCGACTCTTGATGTTCCGACTCAAAATGCTCCCACATGCTAAGTAATGACCAGTTAAACAGCCAAATAAATTTTACTGAACTTATAATTTCACAAAATTCGCTGGCATTTAAATTCATCCGATAATATCATTTAACACTATGAAATTATTTTCTATTAAGCAAACGGCTCTATGGAGATTCAATCAAACTGATTACATTCTTAAAACTCCAAATTCTTTACGTTTTTTAAAGAGTAGTGATAAACGATTTGGATAAAGGAGAACATAAGCCCAATTTCACTCACTCGTTATCCTTCTTAAGCCACGATCTCATCTAGCAAATATTTCACTCTTTTCTGGTACCAACGATTTTATACTTCGTGTGTATTCCCAACTAATAAAACGATTAAAGACAAAACTGATTGTGTGTTGAAATTTTAAACCCAATAGACACTTGTTTATTTTAAAAATATTTTTTAAAAAAATTAAACCAGAAATTAAATTCAATTAGGATAATTGTTTGAAAATTTTGTTTTAGATTCAGAAAGACATTAAAAATACTTCCAAGGCATAAAGGGAAGTCATATGTACATCAGCTTTTAATTCAACTTAGATAGCAGAGCAGAACAGCTGTTTTCGAAAGCCGCTACACTTTCATCATCAATCATCATGTGTATTTTTTTTATTAGGGGGCTTAATTGAATGCAAATTTTATTAGGAAATTCCGTACGAGAATTGTATGAAACCGATGGTTATGCACTTTTATTGATTATTTTCTTCATGTCCCATTTTGCTGAATTTTAAACCAAATATTATTGGCTATACTTAATATATTGTCACGCATTTGATACAATTAAGATTTTGATGCTTTTCATTTAACACAAAAATTCCTTCAACGTCATTAAATAATAATTTCAAACCAAAAGTCAATGGTTTGAAATTATTTTCAGAATATGAAGTTATTAAATAAAATATTTTTAAAAGAATTTCTATGTTTCTTGATTACACGATAAATAGTAAATTAAAATAGAGAATAAATAAAAATAAAACAAGTAAAAACGTTATATTCGACCGGGTCGAATCTTAAATACCCTCCAAATATTTAGTTAGTGAGTTTAAAATGTTTAACTTGGTGGAACAGTGTTCCTTTATATAATATCGTACGTCAACCCCCACTAAAGGGGGCGGGGTTCAAAATAGACAATATCATGTTTTCCACAGACGAACGTATGGGCATTGCTAGACCGTCTTAGACTTCATCACTAATCAAGAATATACATATTTACCTTATAGGGTCAAATTCTCTTTGGAGGGTATAACAACTGTATTTTGGCGGGGTCATTCTGGCAAGGGCTGTGGGGGAAACATATCACCTTTATCATAAAACTCTAAAAATAAATGCTTGGGATGATTATATACAAAATTAAAATTTCTTTTTTTTTTATAGGGGCAAAAGGGGAGGAGGGGGTAGGGCAGATACAGTTAGTCATAAAACTCTAAAAATAAATGCTTCGGATAATTATATACAAAATTAAAAAAAAAATTTTTTTTTTGATAGGGTCATTTAGGGGCAAAGGGGGAGGAGGGGATAGGGCAGAGTAGTACCAGGTTTCGTCTCAGCTTCGTCATTAAAGCTGAAAAGTGTTATTTTTAAGGAGTGTAGGCTTAAGTAAAACAATTTGTTAAACGTTTACACTATTTTTGCATATAATAACGCCCACTAAAGTGGGCGAGCTCCAAAATTTTTTTTTGTTTTATTTTATGGCTCCAAGTTTAAGGCGTTGGACCGTATTTGACATAAAAATATATCATTTGCTTAACAAAAAAACCAAAAAACTTTAAAAATTATGTTGTTTTTTCTGGGTTGGTTTAGTTTTTCTTAAGGGAACTTTTTTCCCTCTTGCCCGATTTAGCCCATCTTCAAACTTAACCTGCTCTAAGCTTCAAAATATGTCTATACCAAATTTTAAGGGTCTAGCTCCTTTCGTTTGGACTGAATCGTGATTTCCACAGACGGACGGACGGACGGATATGCTTAGATTTCATCACTGATCAAGAATATATACTTTATGGGGTCTTAGAGGGACATTTCGATGCGTTACAAACGGAATGACAAAGTGAATATACCCTCCAAATTCTTTTTTGGAGGGTATAAAAATTAAGTAAAAATAATAATAAATCAAATAAAATGTTTTATTAAAAAAAATTACACCTAAAATTTTTGTTATTAAAAAATATATAAAATGCGTGTCGCAGCCTTCATATTGATACAACAACAACAGCGGAAACAAAATTTTCAATGCATTGCAGCACCTGCTGCAATTTCTTTAATTCTTTCGGTTTGTATTTGTTGACAGCATCTGCTGTTTAGTTGATGTCAAAAAAAAAAAATATTCGTATTAATTTATATTCATTGGCATTGAAAAAATTGTATTTTTTACACAATCTGACCACACAATTTGTTTGCTTAACTGGAATTAAGTATTTTAATGATTTAAATTGATAATACCGCAATTTGTATTTGAATTTGTTTTTAAGCCCGCATGCATTTCTTTAAAAAAAAAAAAACAACAACATTTAAACAGGACTCCTAAAAAGGCTCACGTGCTTTGCCACGCTGGAAAGCAAAAACAAAGTAAAATGTTGCACTTAATTAAGGGTTTCAACACCTGCTGTGTCGTTTTGTTTGTGGAGGTTATTTCAAAAAGCAAACAAAATATTGATGATCGAAAAGATATAAACAAAAAAGAAAAAAAAAGGTTATGGTTATATTTCAAAAAGAAATATTTTTGAAGGAGCAAGGAGTTTCCTGAGAAAAATATATGAATTTATAATGATAAGAGATAAAGATGTTGACACTTTTTAAAATGAATATGAAATATTTTATAGATTTTAAATTTCCCTAAGGTCAGAGTATTAAAACATGTAGCACAGCCATTGATCATGGCTGGTAAAAGGACTTTATTGTAATAATTCATGATACAAAAAAAGAAAAGACTTGGAAACACATTGAGCCAATAAATTAGGCCAAATTCCTTACTGATATAAAGCAAAATGTTTATAACTACAAAATCAAAAAATAAATGTTAAAAAGTGTCTAAAGAAATTTCTATGAAGAAGGTGCGTCTGATCTTTAACTTAGAAAAGAAAAGAAAAATTCCTCATACAACTGCCAAATCATGCTTTTTGTTTGCCTCCCCATCCTCATAGACCCTACAAAGCAAACTTGATGGCAACTTTTGCTAACAACAACTGCACTAACAATAAAAAAATATTAGCTTGTATTGAATGATGTGAAAGTTTATTGGGACAAAAGCGTTACAAAAATCTAAAGCCATCCTTTTTTTTTTTTTGTTTTTTTTTCTTTTGTTAGTTCTCAACGATATGATCTTATAAATTTAAACTTTTTGGGGGAGTATCATCTAACGACAACATGTTTTCGATGACAAAGAAAAATGATAAAGTGGATTTTCTAACAATGATAAAAATATCAGTGTTGAAATGACTTGCAATGCAACCAAATATTAAAAGGTTAGTGTGAAGAAAAGAAGAGCGTGTACATTGATTCCGTTGGAAAGCCAGTAAAATAGCAACAACTTGTTATAGGCAACAATGTTGAAAAGATTAAAAATATGTGATGTCGTGTGAACTGTATTTATCAATTCATGTGTAACACTTCACAATAAGGCCAATGAAATAAAGAAGATTCGTTAGAAATTTTTATCAGCAATAAAAAATCAAGTTGTAATTGCAAATTTATTTTCAGGAAAAATTCACACAGGATTTTCTAACACTTCGTAGCTGAAACAGTGTGAATTCTTTTTTGGCCTAATTAATCAGTTCGATCATTTTTTAATATTATGACTTATTTGGAACTCACTTCTTACTTTATAACCACAAGAGGCTGAAAATTACTTTAGAGAAATTGCACAAAAAGTTTTTATTTTATTGAAATTTGACAAGACTCTTGAAACCCCGATAAAATCAAATGCCAGGAAATTTTATAGATTTAACACCTACAACATATTTTCTTACATAATTTCTAATCTATCTGCAGTGCTTACTATAGGGTACTTTGCACACTCTAAAGTATGTCATCATTTCATATCAGGTTATTGGGTTAAATCACAACGAAGTGATGGGCTTGTTATCATCTACATCGAAAGTGCTGTAAACTCTCGATATATAAAATTTTCCAAAGTTTATATATTTGGAGCAACACGTTTTTCAACTTGTTGTCAGCACAGTAGGCTATAGCTTTTTAGACTAAAACTAAAAGCAAACACTGAAAACTTAAAAAAATATATATTTTTTATTTAGCAATTTTCTACCAATTAAATTTTTTTGACATTAAATTGCTTGATTTATTTTTTGCTTTTGGCAAATCAACTGCAAGGAAAGTAAAGTTTTTTTTTGTTTTAAGAAAAAATCAACATGAAATAATACCAGAAAAACACTAAAATAAAAATAAGTTATACCCGCAGCTATCAATGACAATTGATCTACAATGACCCACATTGTTAAGAAATGAAAAGAACGACATGTTTGTTGTGGTGAAAACCTTTAATGCCACATAACAACATGATTCTTTTCTTTTCTGCTTGTGTTTTTTTCCATCTCTTTCCTGTTTATTATGTTGCCAGCCGTAGAAGCAGAAGATTTCAACATGCACCAAAGGGGGCGCTACGCAATATCATCAGCGTCAAAATCAACAACAACATAAATTTTGACTCATTTGTTGGTTTGTTAATTACGTAAAGCCCCTGTGTTGGTTTGTTGCGCGTGTGCTGTTGCACGGTCAGTCTCGTTGCAGCCAATATGTTGAGAAATTAAAAATAAAATTCTGAAATCCATACGTTTAGTCTTGCATTTTTATTTTATTTTATTTCATGTTTTTTTTTTTGTTGGAATGCATGCAACATTTAATATTTCTGGCAAATGCATCCTTTTTGCTTAAAAGCTTAATTTTGACAAAGAAAAGGTGTTGCCAGGTGTTTTTTTTTTAACTCGGACCAGCACTCAGGGGATGACCCCTATGTATGCAATGCATTGCACTGGAACTGAAAACGAGGGGATAGTATTGAGGGGACAGTTTAAGAAAGATGAGAAGATAGACAGTTTTTTTGTAGGTTTTTGAACCTTTTTGTACTTCGCCGGCTAATTTTTGCTACAGAGCCGACGAAGGTGAGTGCTGCTCTTACTCTGTTTTTAGTACATGATAGTGTCAGTCGCCACCAATTATGTTCAGTGACCAGTGACTATGCCTTCATCATTGAAACAGGCTGGCAACAACTAACACAACCACGCACTAATGCTGAACAGAAGAATTCAACACAATATTTCATGACACAGCGCGTGCTCGAACTCACGACCCACCCCTTCATGGTCTCGTGTTCTACTACTTCAGCCAACAGCAGCCACAAGTTGCAGCATATACAAGTTTTTTTTTTTTTGCCAGGGAGGAGGGTTTAAAATGTCTTCCCACTTGCAGTGACCCCCCTCTTTTTCTGAAAATACTATTCTTACTCTATATTTTAGCTGCCTTATTCATAAAAAATATTTCTGTTTTACAAAGGGTTTATAAAACAAATTTTATATGGAAATCTGTTTTATAAACCTCTTATAAATCTAAAATATTTTTTATGTATAAGACCATATATATTTATAAATATAGGGTCCGCCAAATAACTGGTTTTTTTTAAATGCTAAAAAAAACTAAAAAAAAATAATTTGCAGTTTCGCAGCTTTGAACTTACAGCCTCTTGAGAAAATTAACATCCTGTAATACAATTTACATAAATAAAGTTTCACTATTAAAATAGAAATTCATACATAATTTAAAAACTACTGAATATTTTCTCCAAATTTCTTTTTTTATTTGAAAGTACAATCTCTTCCGGTTAATAATGGAAAATAATTTCATTCAAATGGCTGCATGGCCCGATAACGATCGCCATTGACTGTAACGGTCACTCCGTGCTCATTTTCGAAGAAACATGGCCCAATTAGGCCTCTGGACCGAAATCCGCACCAAACAGTGACTCTTTTTGGGTGCGTCGGCTTTTCAATGTATGCGTCGGGTTTTCTGTGCCCCAAATGCGACAATTTTGCTTGTTTACATACCCGCCAAGATCAAAATGAGCTTCATCTGAAAAGATGATTTTTTTGGAAACATCGGCATCTTCCGTAAGTCGATCGCAGGCCACTTAGCGGAGTTAAAACGCATTGGATGGTCAACCATATTCGTTCAGCGGAAGGATAAAAGTAATTATCTGTCAAATCAGACATGAGCTAAGTGTTGCCATTCACGAAATAAGCACTAGTTGAAAAAAAACAAGTAAAAACGTTATATTCGACCGGGTCGAATCTTAAATACCCTCCAAATATTTAGTAAGTGATTTTGATATGTTTAACTTGGTGGGACAGAGTTCCTTTATATAATATCGTACGTCAACGCCCACTAAAGGGGGCGGGATTCAAATATATACAATATCATGTTTTCCACAGACGAACGCATGGGCATTGCTAGACCGTCTTAGACTTCATCACAATTCTCTTTGGAGGGTATAAAAACTGTATTTTGGCGGGGTCGCTCTGGCAAGGGCTGTGGGGGAAACATTTCACCTTTGTCATAAAACTCTAAAAATAAATGCTTGGGATAATTATATACAAAATTAAAATTTCTTTTTTTTGATAGGGTCATTTAGAGGGCAAAGGGGGAGAGGGGTAGGGCAGAAACAGATACACATAAAACTGTAAAAATAAATGCTTGGGATGATTATACACAAAATTTAAAAAAAAAATTTTTTTTTTGGTAGGGTCATTTTAGGGGACAAAGGAAGAAGGGGGGGGGGGGGACTAGGGCAGCAACAGGCAGTCATAAAACTCTAACGATAAATGCTTGGGATGATTATATACAAAATTTAAAAAAAAAATTTTTTTTTTGGTAGGGTCATTTTAGGGGACAAAGGAAGAAGGGGGGGGGGGGGGGACTAGGGCAGAAATCAGCAGTCATAAAACTCTAAAGATAAATGCTTGGGATGATTATATACAAAATTTAAAAAAACATTTTTTTTTGGTAGGGTCATTTTGGGGCCAAAAAAGGGGGGGGGGGGGTAGGGCAGAAATCGGCAGTCATAAAACTCTAAAGATAAATGCTTGGGATGATTATATACAAAATTTAAAAAAAAATTTTTTTTTGGTAGGGTCATTTAGGGGGCAAAGGAAGAGGTGGGGGGGGGGAGGTAGGGCAGAAATCGGCAGTCATAAAACTCTAAAGATAAATGCTTGGGATGATTATATATAAAATTTAAAAAAAAATTTTTTTTTGGTAGGTCACTTAGGGGGCGAAGGGGAAGGAGGGGGTAGGGCAGAGTAGTACCAGGTTTCGTCTCAGCTTCGTCATTAAAGCTTAAAAGTGTTATTTTTAAGGAATGTAGGCTTAAGTAAAACAATTTGTTAAATTTTTATGCTATTTTTGCCTATAAATTTTTTTTGGTAGGGTCATTTTAGGGGGCAAAGGAAGAAGGGGGGGGGGCTAGGGCAGAAATCGGCAGTCATAAAATTCTAAAGATAAATGCTTGGGATGATTATATACAAAATTTAAAAAAAAAAAATTTTTTTTTGGTAGGGTCATTTAGGGGGCAAAGGAAGAGGTGGGGGGGGGGGGTAGGTAGGGCAGAAATCGGCAGTCATAAAACCCTAAAGATAAATGCTTGGGATGATTATATACAAAATTAAAAAAAAAAAATTTTTTTTTTGTAGGGTCATTTAGGGGGCGAAGGGGAAGGAGGGGGTAGGGCAGAGTAGTACCAGGTTTCGTCTCAGCTTCGTCATTAAAGCTTAAAAGTGTTATTTTTAAGGCATGTAGGCATAAGTAAAACAATTTGTTAAATTTTTATGCTATTTTTGCCTATAATAACGCCCACTAAAGTGGGCGGGGTCAAACAATATTTTTATTTTATTTAATGGCTCCAAGTTTAAGGCGTTGGACCGTATTTGACATAAAAATATATCATTTGCTTAACAAAATAACCAAAAAACTTTAAAAATTATGTTGTTTTTTCTGGGTTGGTTTAGTTCTTCTTAGGGGAACTTTTTTCCCTCTTGCCCGATTTAGCCCATCTTCGAACTTAACCTGCTCTAAGTTTTTAAATATATTTATGCCAAATTTCAAGAGTCTAGCTCTTTTCGTTTGGACTGTATCGTGATTTCCACAGACGGACGGACGGACGGACATGCTCAGTTGGTCTTAGATTTCATCACTGATGAAGAATATATATACTTTATGGGGTCTGAGATGGATATTTCGATGCGTTACAAACGGAATGACAAAGTGAATATACCCTCCAAATTCTTTTTTGGAGGGTATAAAAACGTTAGATTGCGCACCCTATAAAATATTTTTATGACATTCTGAAAGTCTTACTTTGTTGTTATTCTCGTATTTTAATTCTCAAATGCACTGCAATCTATATGATCGCTTTTGCTTATTTATAAAGTAAGGAATATTTTATAGCTCTTGGATAAACTTTCTTTGCGTTATACTAAATTTTGCTTTTATATCACCCAAATTGGAATAAATCTCTCGATTTAGCCCCTACAGTGTTAATACCAGGCATACATTTTCTATGGACAATTTTGGAATTTACGAAAAAGAAATATGTAAAATTTATTTGTTTAAAATTTTTATTATATTTATTAAAATCGTGGCCTTTTTATAAAACTATTACCAAATTTTTAATATATTAAAATTCAAATTGTCTGTTGTTGTTGGATGTTGTAATATTGTCAAGTGGTACAGGAGAGTATTGTGCGGACAGTTCGTAGTCTGCCGGAACCAGGAAGGTTCCTTACTGCTCCTTGTTGTCGAAAATTTGCAACCAGACGGTTTATTGTTGACTGAGAGGGTGCAACCCGGACATTAAATTGACGACGGTATGCACGCTGAGTCAACACAATGGACCGTTGATTTGAAAAATAAATTTCAACGATTTGGGCACGTTGTTCAGTTGTGTATTGCTCCATTATAAATTGTCCAAGTCTTCTTTACAAAATACTGAAAAGAAAGAAAAAAAAAATTATAATAAAAAAGTTATAAGGAATTCACACCCTTTTGGTCTGTCTGAGCCACCCTGTACCAACTATCGTTCACAACTACCGATTGGGTTCGATTTGTAAGATATGATGACGCAAGTCTAGTGGACATGTTTAAAAATTTAAAGAAAAGTTTTAGTGTTTGGATAGGCATATCATGATCAACTGTATCGAATGCCTTAGAATGATCCAGGAGCACCAAGAAATTAATATACCCATTTTTCTAATCCCTGGCGTATATTTTCACTCACTTCCACAAGAGCTGTAACGCAACTATGATTCCGACGAAAACCAGATTGGTAATCAGTAAGCAAGCTATGAGTATTTAAATAGGTAAAAATTTTTTTGTATAATAACTTTTCTAAGACTTTCGATAGAAAACATAAAATTGCAATTTATAATACAAAATTTTGTAAAATGCATAAAAGTGAGTGTGCGTTTTTCTAATGTGAAGAAAATTGTATATGAAGCCTATACTAATTAAAAATTTTGAACTTAAGCCTGTAAACATCATCTGTCTCAATTTCTTTGAAGTCCATATTGATCCTGCTCCACCTGCACAAAAGCCCTTTAGCTGGCACTATGGAAACTAATAATTTGTTACTTGGCAACTCGCTTTCAAGTTAACAAAATTCTCTTAAATGTTCTCATATTCTTCCCTTTCGTGTGTATGTTAAAGCCTTTTTTGTTTTTTTGTTGGTTGTTTTTGGCCTGTTATTTTTAAATTTATTACCTTAATTAAAATAATTCTTAATTAATAAGGAACAGATCTCCTGCTGGTGATATAAAATGCTTACAACTACAGCAGCATTACCAAAAAAAAAAACGGCTCATACTTACTTATAGCAACAACAATAAATACATAAACGACTTAAACGGAAAATGCTTGGGCTTTTTCCTCTTTCCAGTATTTAACTCAAGTAGTAGGTTTATTGTTTTAACAATGAACAATATATACATATTTTTTTTTTTTAATACACGTTTGTTTTACATTGGCTTTTTATTATTTTTGCACTGCAAAAAAACGTATTTAATTTCTGTGCCAGCGCATTTTATTTTAAATGTTGTCCAAAGAAAAAAAAAGAACAGAACTTAATATTAAATAAAGCTGCAGCGCAGCCTTTTGTTTTAAGCTGATTTGTTTGTAATGAGTTTTATGGCGATTGTTTAATGAAATTTATGAATGCACTCGCTGTGCTGGCAGAGATACAATAATGCCACGGCAAAAAAATAAGAGTGCATAAGTAAATAACTAAAGTAGTTTTAATTAGAGTTCTTAAATGAATTATTAAAAACTTAAACAAAGAATTATATGTAAAATATAATTGGTCATGGCAGTGGTTAAGTGCATAATTGTAGTCTTTACTAGTTTTTTAAAACGATGATAAATTAGCAGGTCTTTAGCAGTCATCGGGTAAGGAGAATATTAAAAAATATAGGGTCCGCAATCTAACGTTTTTTTCAGCTAGTGCTTATTTCGTGAATGGTAACACTTAGCTCATGTCTGATTTGATAGATAATCAGTTTTGTCCTTCCCCTGAACGAATATGGTTGACCATCCAATGCGTTTTAGCTCCGCTAAGTGGGCCTGCGATCGACTTACAGAAGCTGCCGATTTTGTCAAGAAAAAAATCTTCTATTCAGATGAAGCTCATTTGGATCTTGGCGGGTATGTAAACAAGCAAAATTGTCGCATTTGGGGCACAGAAACCCCGCACGCATACATTGAAAAGCCGACGCACCCAAAACGAGCCACTGTTTGTTGCGGCTTTCGGTCCAGAGGCATAATTGGGTCATTTTTCTTCGAAAATGCGCAAGGAGTGGCCGTTACAGTCAATGGCGATCGTTATCGGGCCATGCAGCCATTTGAATGAAATTATTTTCCATTATTAACCGGAAGGATTGTGTTTTCAAATAAAAAAAAATTTGAGAAAATATTCAGTAGTTTTTTTTATAGCATTTTCAAATAAAAAAAAAAAAAAGTTATTTGGCGGACTCTATATATAAATATATTGTTCTGTTTAAATATCTGCTCTCATGTTTATCAAATTAAAAATGAGTTTGAAATATATTTTATTTCCCGGTTTTTCATAAAACTTATATTAAACACCTAGTTTTTTTAAGAAATTTGAAAATTCATGTTGTTTATAACAGTTTAATGAAACAAATTCTCTTACAAAAAGTATTTTATAAGTTTTGTTATGAATCACAATTTCTTTTAAATGCGTGTGTCAAATTTTAATTTATTTTTATTGATTCTCTGTATTTTTACAAATAATTCCGAAACTCCAAGTGATAATTGTTTTCCTAAAAACCGCTTATCTTGTATTTAATCTAGCTATTCTTCTGCTTTTATTATTCAATTTTGCAACTTGTGCACAAACATTTTTCAAAAATATGTCAAAATACTCATAAAGACTTCCGGTTGGCATAAATTTTGCAAAGAAAAAAAAAAGAAAAAAATTGAAAACAAAACTCATTTTATAGGACAAAATTGCTGCAAACATAAGATCGGTCTGGCGCTTGTTGCCTGTATCTACCTGGCGCTTAAATATCTTCATATTTGAAGTTATCATTGTTCAGGATTTCGATTTTTGTTTTCTGCCCTATGCCAGCATAAGCATTTTCATTTATTTATGTGATGCACAAAGCAAATGAACGGCCTTCATAAAAAGGCTAAAGTGCTTGTTTTTATGCTGCAGAAATACAATAAATATATTTTGTTTTAATTTATTTTTTTCTTTCTTTCTGATTCGTTTACCTTTATTTTATATGCATTTTCGATTATACAGACAAATAAAAGCGCCACTATGACTAAATGTATGAAAAAATAAAGTGACAACAACAAAATTCCAAAAGATTTCCAACAAAACTTTTGGAGGTTGGTATCACACACATACCGCCAAGCATATATGTTTCAGTGTGTGTCCGTCCTCTTTTTATACCCTCCAAAAAAGAATTTGGAGGGTATATTCACTTTGTCATTCCGTTTGTAACGCATCGAAATATCCATCTCAGACCCCATAAAGTATATATATTCTTGATCAGTGATGAAATCTAAGACCAACTGAGCATGTCCGTCCGTCCGTCCGTCCGTCCGTCTGTGGAAATCACGATACAGTCCAAACGAAAAGAGCTAGACTCTTGAAATTTGGCATAAATATATTTTAAAACTTAGAGCAGGTTAAGTTCGAAGATGGGCTAAATCGGGCAAGAGGGAAAAAAGTTCCCCTAAGAAGAACTAAACCAACCCAGAAAAAACAACATAATTTTTAAAGTTTCTTGGTTATTTTGTTAAGCAAATGATATATTTTTATGTCAAATACGGTCCAACGCCTTAAACTTGGAGCCATTAAATAAAATAAAAATATCTTTTGACCCCGCCCACTTTATTGGGCGTTATTATAGGCAAAAATAGCATAAAAATTTAACAAATTGTTTTACTTAAGCCTACATTCCTTAAAAATAACACTTTTAAGCTTTAATGACGAAGCTGAGACGAAACCTGGTACTACTCTGCCCTACCCCCTCCTTCCCCTTAGCCCCCTAAGTGACCCTACAAAAAAAAAAAAATTTTTTTTTAAATTTTATATATAATCATCCCAAGCATTTATCTTTAGAGTTTTATGACTGCCGACTTCTGCCCTACCACCCCCCCCCCCCCCCCTCTTCTTTTGCCCCCAAAATGACCCTACCAAAAAAAAATGTTTTTTTAAATTTTGTATATAATCTTCCCAAGCATTTATCTTTAGAGTTTTATGACTGCAGATTTCTGCCTTACCCCAACACCCCCGCCCTCTTCCTTTGCCCCCTAAATGACTCTACCAAAAAAAAATTTTTTTTTAAATTTTGTATATAATCATCCCAAGCATTTATCTTTAGAGTTTTATGACTGCTGATTTCTGCCCTAGTCCCCCCCCCCCCCTTCTTCCTTTGTCCCCTAAAATGACCCTACCAAAAAAAAAATTTTTTTTTAAATTTTGTATATAATCATCCCAAGCATTTATCTTTAGAGTTGTATCTGTTTCTGCCCTACCCCCTCTCCCCCTTTGCCCTCTAAATGACCCTATCAAAAAAAAGAAATTTTAATTTTGTATATAATTATCCCAAGCATTTATTTTTAGAGTTTTATGACAAAGGTGAAATGTTTCCCCCACAGCCCTTGCCAGAGCGACCCCGCCAAAATACAGTTTTTATGCCCTCCAAAGAGAATTGTGATGAAGTCTAAGATGGTCTAGCAATGCCCATACGTTCGTCTGTGGAAAACATGATATTGTATATTTTTGAACCCCGCCCCCTTTAGTGGGCGTTGACGTACGATATTATATAAAGGAACTCTGTCCCACCAAGTTAAACATTTCAAATTCACTTACTAAATATTTGGAGGGTATTTAAGATTCGACCCGGTCGAATATAACGTTTTTACTTGTTTTTTGTTTATTTTTTGTATGTGAATATTCATAAAATATCCACTGGAGTATAAGAAGTCCTTTTGTTGTCAGGCTGGCATCTGCATCTACATCTGCAATAAGAAATGGGAGAGAGAAAAAAAAGCAAATTGCGTTTATGCCGGTATCGTATTGCACGTTAAATTCATATTTAACCAAACTATTTAAATTATATTGCATTTAACACACACACACAAACACACACACAGCCAGACAGGCAGATTGCAAGTACAGCAGATATGAATGGAACTGTTTTAACTGGAGTCAATGTTAATACTCACTCGTATTATTAAATCGTGGTGGTAAAACGATGCCAGACTAGCAAAATTTATATTAAAGTTACTCTAAAAGAAAACTCTAAATGGCTCATATAAAAGTAGCCTAAATTTTCCCAAGTCTTTCGGGAGCTGTTTCTGCAATGATGCACTTAAAATACGAGAATTAAAGTATTATATGTAAGACGCAGTTTTTCAACTTCAATGACAGAGTGACGATTATGTTAAGTTGCCAGATTGCTGGTGGAAAGAAAAGACAGGAAGTAAGAGTTTCAACCCACTACAATTTGCCTTACCTATTTAAGAAAAAATAAAGAAATGAGAAATAGTGTGAGTGGCAAATAGAAGCAATTAAAGAAGACTACAGAATAGTGACAAATATTCGCAATAAAAGAAAGAAATACATTTGGAATACCAATGAAACGGACTTTATTGGAAAGAAAATTTTTATGAAATTAATGTTTAATTAATGAAAAAGTAGTTTGATAATAGATAAAGGATCGTGCATACATACCTTAAGCCATACCTAAATACGGGCGGAAAGCGGAACGTTTTTTTCCGCTGAGCTTTAACGCTGAAATGCCATACCTAACCAAAAGCGGCAGCGTTATGTAAAAAAACAATAAAAACAGGGTTATCAAACAAACAAATTAAACAACCCTGATTATTTTAACAGCTGGACGGACGACATTTGTGATTTTGTTATTGAAATTTTGTACAAATTACAAACGTGCATTGTAAATATTTTCTTACCACCATTTTCTAATACGAAGTGCTCAACTTTTTTCTTTTATTATATATGTCACTTTTGTAAATCGTTGCTCATTTTCTCTGGTTACAATTCTCTTCTTTTGCAACCAACTTCATTAGAAAACGCTCTGTCAAAATCGGATTTTCCAATAGCAAAGCATTGCCGCCGCGTTATTTCGGTATGCTCCATACAAAATGTATGGACATGAGAACTTTTGACAGCTAAAAAACGCTTGCCGCCCGTCATTAGGGATGGTTAGGATAGTCAGCTGAGGCAACCGCTGCTCCTTATAAAGAAACGCAGGCTCTTATAAAAAGACGCAGGTTCTTATAAAGAGACGAAGGCTCTTATAAAAAGACGCAGACTCTTATAAAGAAACGCAGGCTCTTATAAAGAGACTCAGGCTCTTGAGGTTGACTCCTGATAGCTCTGCTAAGGTTGAAAAGGATGTTCTCTCAAGTAAGTAAAGGCACTAAATCTCTAGAGGAGAACACAGAGCACAACTCGTCATTGTGATAGCGGCAATTATCAAAAAAAGGGAGGCCCATGCGTTTGCTGTCGGCCCCAACTCTTCAGATTCCAGTGAAAGTGGTTACCAGACTACGTGAATCCTTTCCTTCTAAATTCATAGGATCTTTAGTTGTGTTAGTATTTAAATGATTCCACGACGCTTTCGCTATTTCACACGTTAGAGCTGTTTTAAAGGCGGTAGCGCCGAAGTGTTTCCAACAGACTGAGAGTGGAAGTCCACTAAATACCGAGAATCCGTCATACGTTATACGTCGCCTTTTTCAACTGACATTAATGTACTGACAGAAAAGGCTGGCACAATGAGTACTTTGTTGACGGATATCAAATCATTTTATTTATTTATGTTAAATTTATATATATTATAAAATTTTTTTGTATAGTATTTAATTTTTCCTGAACACACAATACGAAAAATTGATTAAAACAATTTGAAAAGCTCATCGATTTCTGTCAAAGTATTCAACGTACGTCAAAAGTTAAAAGTTGGCCAACTTTCGTACTTTGCTTTGACGCAGAAGTACTGAATGTGGCAACTCACATAAGAAAGCATGTCATTCAACTCAGCTGTCAGTTGAAAAAGGTGACGTATGACGGATTCTATGTGACTCGGCCTTAAGTCGGTCGATGTCAAATTTCTGAATTAAAATTCCCTTGTTTGCTAAATCATACATCTGTGCGTTACCTAGAATAATCCCAGTTGAGGGTAATAAAGGGTGTTTTTTACAGAGTGACACAAGTTTCAGTCGTAATAAAACAAAAAGAAATACATTTTGAATACCAATGAAATGGACTTTATTGGAAAGAAAATTTTTATGAAATTAATGTTTAAATATGATTTCTGCTATAAGGCCGCCACGGCTGACACGTAGAAGACGCAATATGGAACTCGAATGTTCAACAACTAAAACAAACTTCCATAAAATGGAAGGACACAACACCAGTTACTGAAAACGACAACGAATGGAGTGATTAGGATCATCTTCAATGCTTTCCTGTACAGCGGCTACAGCTTCTTTAGTGAGCCCGGTTCGGCGTCTAACGGCATGCACATGATCAGTAACAGTAAATGTGGTGCGAAAACGATCTATTGTTCTTCGCATTAGCCGCTCTGAAGGACGATTATGTATGCCATGGAATAAAAGAAGCACACGATGAGTTTGGCGAATAGAACAATTATTTTGTTAAAAAATTTCAACAATTTGCACGCGTTGCTCTGGTGTTGTGACACTCTAAACAAAAACAATATTTACAAGAATATTCTGCAAATCCTTTAAGGACTTTGTGACATTCTTGGACAAAGAGGAATAAGTTGTGTACTTTTAGGACGAGACCAATTGCTGATTGAGTGTCGAATTAGGATGTCTCATTCTTTAATCTGGCATCCTGATTTTCCCGCACCATATTCACTCAAGCCTTAACAAAATTTACTGACAGACAATCTGCCTTAAATGGCGGCATAATTTTATGATATCAGAACTATTAAAAACGCCTTTGGCAATTCTATTTGCCAATAAAAGCTTTCAAACAAATAAATTAATATAAAGTGTTTTTGAATATAAAAAAGAAATCAAAGTATTTTCTCCTATCCCACAGCAATTTAAGATAATAAAAATATATGCAATTGAAAGCAATTTGGAAGAGCATTAATTATTATAAAAATTATAAAATATTATTATAATAAACAATATAGTCCTATAATAAATAAAACTATTGATTAAATATTATTTTTTTTAGTCCTTAATATAAGTATTTTAATAAATATTTTTTTTCTAATTTAAATAAAAGTGCTACTAGTTCGTTATGACTTACAATGATTGACTTTGTATGCAGCCAGATGTTGCTAGCAATAAAAATATATTTTTGTTAGTTTAATGTTTATGCGGCAATACTTTTCGTACTACTGCAACAAATTGCACACAAGGTACATGCATGTTGTTGATAAAAATTCCAAACAATGAAGCAAAACGTTGTAACAAATAAACTGCAATGAAATGGCTTATACCGCATTTTATTTCGTTAACTCGGGCCAGCACTCAAACCCCTACATATGCAATGCATTTCCCCGCAGCTGGGGAGGAGGTTATGGTTTTGAGAGGACAAATAAAGAAGGATGCGAATATAGAATATTGTTTGTAACTATTTTAAACTTTTACTTCAACGGCTATTTTTTTTACTATAGGGACGGCGAAGGCCCTCTCTTCTTTTTAACAAGAACTTTGTTTTGTAATACGAAATAAAACAAGTAAAAACCTTATATTCGACTGGGTTGAATCTTAAATGCCCTCCAAATATTTAGTAAATAAAATTAAAATGTTTAACTGGATGGGACAGAGTTCCTTTATATAATATCGTACGTCAACGCCCACTGGAGGGAGGGGGGTCCAAACATAGACTACATCATGTTTTCCACAGACGAACGTATGGCTAGACCGTCTTAGAGTTCATTACTGATCAAGAATATATATAATTTATGTGGTCTAATTCTTTTTGAAGAAAATTAAATCTGAATTTTTTGCGGTCTCTCTGGCAAGGGCCGTGGGGGAGGCATTCCTCCTTTGCCATAAGACTCTAAAAATAAATATTTCGGATAATTAAATGTAAAATTTATTATGTGACTGAAGATAAATATTCCAAGTTAAACATGTTTTGACGTAACTAGTTACGAAACAACGTATTTAGCTGTGAAGTTAAATATTTATGAAGTAACGAAATGGCAAACACTGAAGTTTTTTTTATGAAAATCCATATATAATAAATTTTAAATATGTTTTGACGTAAGTACTTACGAAACAACGTAATAAGCGGTGAAGTTAAATATGTTATGACGTAACGAAATGGCAAACAGCGATTTTTTTTTGTGAAAATCCATATGTAATAAATTCTTTGAGAATTTTTTGAAAATATTTACAGGTCATGAGAGTGTGTATGATCGTGGAGGAATTTTGCCCCCAGTGGCTAAATAAAGAGTTGGCATGCGTTGTCAGTACATAAAAAATTATTTGGGGAGTTTCGTCTACCACACACAATAATTGGAATAGCTGAATTGTGAAAATATTTACAGGACATGGTAAATATAATAAAAAAGTTGGGTAAAGATGATTCAAATTTTTATTGTATTAAAAAGAGAAAAGTTCAGCTATTATGAATGGCAAATGATATCTCATCGATAATAGGCCAAAATTATGCGATAGCGTGATCCATTATCCATTACCTCAGTTCCAGTATCATCTTCAAAAAAAAAAAAAAAACGTCCCAATCACGCCTCCAGATCACATAGCGCACCATACAGTTACACGTTGAGCATGCAAAGGCTTCTCAATAATCACTCTAGGATTTTCAGAAGCCCAAGGTTTCCGAAGGACGAAAATATCATGAATTTTACGAAATGTAACTTTAACAGAACCATCATTTTAATGCATTTTTCCATCAAAATTGCACTCATTGTAAAAATTGCCAATGCATCTACTACGAATACGTCAAAACATTAAATGTCTAAACTATCATGTTGTTGGTGTTGCCATAATTGAAAAAATTAGTTCTTGTTGAAAAACATGATAGTGTCAGTCGCTTTTAATAATTGTTCAGTGACCAAAGAAACAGACTGACAACAACTAACACAACCATAGACTAACCCTGATCAGAAGAATTCGTTACAATAGTCATGACAGTGCGGAGACGAATTCTGGACCCTCCACTTCATAGTCCCGTGTTAACTATTCAGCCAACAGCATCCACATATGGCCTGCTTGAAATCGACTTAGAGAATAAAGCTCTCTAGTAATTAACCAGTAAAAACGTTATATTCGACCGGGACGAATCTTGCATAGCCTCCAAACATTCGGTAAATAAATTTAAAATGTTTAATTTGGTGCGACAGAGTTTCTTTATATAATATAGTACGTCAACGCCCACTAAAGGGGGCGTGGTTTAAAAATAGACACTATCATGTTTTCCACAGACGAACGTTTGGGCATTACCAAATGGTCTCAGACTGATCACGAATATATATACTTTAAGGGTTCCAATTCTCTTTGGAGGGTATTAAAATTGCATTTTGGCGAGGTCGCTCTAGCAAGGACTGCGGGGGAGACATTTCACCTTTGTCATAAAACTCTAAAAATAAATGTTTGGAATAAATAAAAACAAAATTTAAAAAAAAAAAGTTATAGGGTCATTTGGAGGGCAAAGGGGGAGGAGGGGTAGGGCAGAGTAGTACCAGGTTACGGCTCAGCCTGGTCACTAAAGCTTAAAAATGTTATTTTTAAGGAATGTAGGCAGGCTTAAGTAAAACAATTTCTTTAATTTTTACACTATTTTTGCATATAATAATGCCCACTAAAGTGGGTGGGGTCCAAAAATTGTTATTTTTTTATTTTATGGCTACAAGTTTAACGCGTTGTACCTTCTTTGACGTAAAAATAAATCATTTGCTTAACAAAATTTAAAAAAAAAATTTTTTAAAATTATGTGGTTTTTTCTGGGTTGGTTTAGTTCTTCTTAGGGGAACTTTTTTCCCTCTTGCCTGATTTAGCCCATCTATGAACTTGACCTGTGCTATCCTTTAAGATATATTTATACCAAATTTCAAGAGTCTGGCTCTTTTCGTTTGGACTGAATCTTGATTTCCACTGACGGGCGGACGGACGGACATGCTCAGATCGTCTTAGATTTCATCACTGATCAAGAATATATATACTTTATGGGGTCTGAGATGGATATTTCGATGCGTTACAAACGGAATGACATAGTGAATATACCCTCCATATTCTTTTTTGGAGGGTATAAAAAAGACTTGATATAAGCATATGATATGATAAAACAAAATAACCTTAAGATTTGTACGAGAAAAATATATCATATTTTCTTCAAAATATTTTATGATTTATTTCTGTTCTATTTACAAAAAAAAAATATTTACATGTTGTTGTTGATGTAAGTAAACAATAAAGCTTAAATATTTAGATGGAAATAAAATTATAATTTCTATCTAGAGACTGAATTTAAACTTAGAAAATTTTAATAAATGAAAAAACATTTGCAATTGCCTTTACACGGCTTTTAATGTTGCTAACAACTTTATCAAGGCCATCATGATGTCCAAGGCAATATATATTATTCATCACTGCTAGTTTATTAATCTTAGCTGCTTTGAGCAAATGAATCAATAAATATTAGGAATGACTGGTATACGTCAATAGTCATGTTTGGCAGCAAGCAGCAGCATTACCAGCAGTCATACTTGCAACAGCATTATATTGCTGCAACCTGGCTTGTACAAGAGCATTTGTGTGTTGCACAGCACTCGTATATTGTACAGAATAATAAGCCTTAAATCATTATTCCCAGGATAAGGTGCGCCAATTCTTTTAGAGTTTTATATGTTCTTTTTGTTTTTTTTTTCTTGCCGAGAAAAGAGAGAATGTATGTTTTTGTTTTATTTCTGCTTTATTGCAAGTTATGATTCGTAACAATATATGACCTCTTAAATATGCTGGAGGCAACAAGTTACTAGGTTTCATACAAAGAATTTTCAAATACATGCTTTTGTATTATTGTAACGCCTTGTTAGCTTTTAATATTTTCTTTATTATTTATAATTCTTTTTTTTTCAATATACATTTTTGTATTTTTATTTTAAGTTGTTGGCAAGAGTTTTTATTCGCTGATTTTTGTATGGCTAATGAAAACCGTTAGCAATTTTTTTTTTGGTGGTATTGTTTTGTTAAATAATAAGGAAAACATGGCCGAAAATAAAAATAAATAAAAAAGAAAGAAAGCAATTGTTATAGATTAGTAATATTGTCTTGAGTTTTTTTTTTTTTTTTTTTTTGTAAAATTGTATTGTATTCAGAAATGAATGAATGGGTTTGGTTGGTTTGATGGTCCAGTGGCCTAATAAAGGTGTTTAATATAAGATAAAATATTTTCATATTATTATACCCTTCACCGCAGATTAAAGTTGAACATGTTTGTGAAATATGTATTAAATCAGAAGAATTAATGGAGTTGGGAATAATAAAAAAAAACAAAATTGCTTGATTTAAAACAAATTTAAAAAATATTAATTTTGAGCATAAATTTTTGCTCAAAACCTCATTAAAGTGTCGCACTATATAATATTCCATGTCACTAAAAAAAATGCTACCGAAACTTCTGTTCGATCAAAGCATGCCCCTTAATCAAATATACAAGCATCCTCATTAAGTGATTTTTTTGTTCAATTAATAATTCAATATTTTTGCAGCTGCCACTTGGCATTAGTTATTTTTCAAATTCCTAATCAAATAATGGCAAACTCTTTAGATCCTTTGTATTGATTTCATATTCAAAAAAATTAATTCTCTCCAGTTCCTCAATTTCCCAATATTATTTCCCCTAGCATTTAATTTTTATTAGTTTTAATTACTTTTGCAAAACTTTTCACACAAATCTGTGTGAATAACATAAAAATTCATAGCTTGAAACACAGTTAAGTCATCGCCAAACAAAAACCACAAACTTGGCATATCACATTTCACCAGGTGAATATTTTAATAACCACCCAATTTGTATTATCGCATATTTTAACGATATAAAATGATGTCTTTTTTGCTGTTAACTAGCTTTAGCAATTATTACCATAATCATAAAACATTATCGCTTATTTATCAAAAAAATATTAAAAAAAAAAAAATTAAAGAAGTTAAAACGAACAACAAACAAATGACTTTTAAAAGTTTCTACATTGACCGCAACATTGAAACAAACGCACAAAAGATTATGCTTAAGAGAATACAGATAGACAGCCAGACAGACGGACGGACAGATTTGTGGACATTTGGACAAACAAGTGTATAGTTGAATAGTAAAAACCTGGCTTAAGACACATGGCAAAACGTTTTTCTTTGGAACAATGAATGGTTGTTACGATTGCAATAGCATTTCCAGAAAAATTGTAGAAAAATTACAAGGTTTATTTAAAGGCAACCCAAAAAGTATGCTTTAACTTTTTTAATAAACAAAATCATCGATCTTTAAATATGGTTTCAATTAATTTTGTGATTGAATTAACAGCTCGTGTATTCAAAAATGAATTATTCAAACAATTTTATATATTTTAAATTATAAATATATTAATATTAATCGTCAGGGTTGGGGAATTTCGAACTAACCAAAAAGGTAATAACTTAAAAATATGAATGTGGGAACTTCTCATATTCAATTTTCGTTAAAATATTGGTTAAATAGTTGATATTCCTACAAACTAGCAGCACTTGCAAAAGTGGAAAAATTGAACAAAGAACGCTGATGAGATGGCGTAGCGGCCTCGAAATCAGTACTGATCCGTTCTGCTGGTTTGATGATTATTGAAAATATTCTTAATATTCCAATCTTAATATAAAAAAAAAATAATAAATAGAATTTGAACAAATTCATTTATTAATAAAATAATAAAAAATCATTTGCAGTCATGCAGATTCGAACTTAAGCCCAAAATTAATAATTTATTTTAAATTATTGTATTTTTGAATTATGCAAAAGTATTTAGCAGCATAGACTGGGTTTTTTGAGATCTCAGTTAAACCAGGTTTAGTTAATCTGTAAACAGATGTGTAAGCCATTACAAAGTTTGTTGACAAAACTTTAAGGCAGCAGATTAGATTTGATTAAATTGTTGGTCTTGAATGAATTATGAACAAATCACATTGTGTGGGAAAAATTAGACTACATTAAACTAAGTTTAAACTTAATCCACGTACCCCCAACTAGAAAAACAGTTTCAATCCGCATGATGCTAGGAACACAACTGGGACGAACGACGAATTTCGCTTAGTACGACGAATTTGTTGATAAAAAATCGCTCTATAAATTCGTCGTATGAAACACAATAACGACGAATAAATTAAAATAATAAGCAAACAAAATTTTAATATTTGTTTTTTAAATCATTGTAATCCTCTGATGCCAGTCAGATTGTTTAGACACTCAATAATTATCCCGGTGTTGTCCATTTTTTTTCAGAACAAATTCCTTTTTGTAATTATTTTCTGAAAAATTTTTTGTCTGTAAATAATTTATTATTTTCATTTAACAGCTGATGGGGTGACCATCTGAAAAAGTGAGAAATAGAAAGAAAAACTATATTATAAAAATTGTTCAAAATTAATAAAAAGTCGTCCGAATGATACATTTTTGTGAATTAGTGAATGCATTTTTATGTATGTACTGAAAATTTTAGTGCTACAGTAGTGAACTATGTTTTTCCACAAAAAACCAGTTTGAGTATATGAAACCTGGTCACTTTATATTGATTTGTTCGTCGTTCGTTGACGAAATAATTAGAAATAAATGTATTTCAACTTTCGCTGAGTATGACGAATTTCGCCCAACGCCACGATTGTGTGCATTTTCATATACACCAATGTGTTTTATTTTTGGCGACGAATATTCGCGACCAAAAATTCGTCGTTCGTCGCAGTTGTGTTCCTAGCATGATATAAGTCAAAACTAATCTTTGGTTTCATCTGTCGAGCAAATGGATACGGTGTAGTTAAATAAAACTAATTTTCTTCTTGTATTTTTTTGTTTGTTTATGTGCAACCACACCAGCCATATATACATACGTGTAAGCCATACATAGATCTGGTCCTACAACAAAATATGGTTAAAAAAAAGCAGCAGAAAAAGAAGAAGGAGAAAAAAATGCAGCTCATATATGGTTAATTCTTAGACATTTCTGTATAATAAACCCATGCCAAAATGTTTATATATATGGTATGATCACTATGAAAACCATGGTCACAATGTTGTTAAAAACCAGAAGATATAAAAGACATGACTGTGCACATAAAGATGCTGTGGCCGTCCTAGAAGTGATGATGTTGTCTGATGACAATGAATCTTCAGCACTTGTTGGTTATTAAAGCCATTGCCGGACCAGCATAGACTTGTCATAAAAAAAAAGTTGCATGCACCTTTTCCGTAACATGCAACGAGCCTCTAGTTTTATACCAAAATGCTAGACAATATTAAAGCAGCAAAAGTTTCATCACCCATCAAATGCACCAAACAGTACTTAACTTTTTTTGCTGCTGCTGCTGCTGCTGCTTGTGCTGCTTCTTCGTCGTCTTGAAGCATAATGATGGCAATTTCGTCAGTCATACCAGTTCACAATACACTTGCACACATTTATTTCTTTTCAGCTGAGAGTGCACATTTTTAAGATGTTCTCTTGTCAAGTGCGTAAATCAGCAGATGCGCTTTAAAGATTAAGTGCCGGTTTTAAAATATATTAACCACGTTTTACATTTATATTTTTATGTTTGTTGCTATTTTAGATATAAAAGTAATAATAAATGAGAGATCAGATTGGGCAAACACGTTGAAACGGCAGAAAAATTTCCAAATTGTTGCCCTGTCGTATGGTGATCATATAGATTTTGCTAAAGCATGTTTCAGGCAATATAAAAATATTTCTGAGAAAACAAAAAAAAAGAAACAAAAAAGTGAAGCTACCGGTTGCCAAAGTTGCTCAACTCGTGCTGGAAATATCTCAGAGACTTTGTAGCTTTTATAAGTATAAACTGATTTATTTGACTTTCCACACGTCACTCACTTATATCTTACATTTTTGTTAAGGATTTTAAAATATTTTATTTTAAGCAGGGCTCTATATTATTATTATTTTTTTTTTTTTTTTTATTTATAAATACTATCAGTATTACAATTTAAAAACTTAAATAGTTATATATACCAACAACTTTTGAGATATTACTAAAAAGTATTGCAACAAATAAATAAAACTTATTTTAATAGAATATTCACAGTATAAAGATATTTACAATGTACAAGGAAAATGATAGGCAAAAATGTTTAATAACTACAGAAATATAATCATATAAATAAAATTTTTTTTTGCTTTCAGGTCATCATAGAGAACACACTTCACTGCCATCTGATCATTTCTTATTTCCAAACCTAAGAAATGTTGCTGGTTCAGTCCGCAGAAATCAACCAGAAAATTATTGATTTTAACCAGGTGAGCACGCAATTTTTTGTAAGTATTAGTAGGCTTATGTATACGGTGACCATTTGTCCTTTTTTTAAGAGGACAGTCTTCTTTCTTTACATGATGTCCTCTTAGATAAACAAAAATTAAAGTGTCCGTTTTTTAATTGAAATGTCCTTTATTGTCCCTTTTTTTTGATTATTAATACTTTTTTGTTTAAACTCCAAAATTAAAAGTTTTATTTTCTAAATACAATAAAAGTCAAAATCACCCATACAATAGAAATTATTATCATTAAATGGATTGTGCAGAAATTAAAATTTTTTTGCTCAAATGACTGTAATATTTCTGGACAGATTTTAAGTTCTGGGCATATTTTGTTTAAAAAACATTAATACATGTAAGTAAGTTGACCGACCATGCCTAGAATTAAGGCAATTGACTATAAATAGTAAAATCAATTTTTATTACATTTCTAATCCTACTTTTTTTATTTTTATTTTATCTTGGACCACCACTCATGGGATGACCCCTATATATGCAATGCATTGCGCCGGAACTGAAAACGAGGGGATAGTATTGAGGGACAGATTAGGAAAGATGAGAAGATAGACAATTTACAGGAGCCTACTATAGATCAACTATCAGTCAGTACATTTCACTGATGGCTTTCAAAGCATGGAAGCAAAATCATCTTTATGTCATGCACAGCCAAAGAATGAATGCATGAAAATACACACTTTGATTTTAACAACCTCGAATCTACTGTCCTATGTAAATCCTTACTATCTGTTATACCGGACTCGGTTATGGGATTTTCAGTTCTCTTTCCAGCTTCGTTTATAGCATAGACCTTCACTTTGAATAAAGTGAAAAGGTCAAGTTGCCGAGAGAGACCAAAAGATCAGAATCCCCAGATAATAGCCCAGTTGCTGTGTCAGTGTCCATTTTCGAATTGTCTGTAAAGGCCGAAACTAATTCTATTGGTGCGAAATACATAATTTTCTTCGCAGTCTTTCTTGTTAGGGATCTACAGTGAGAATGATTAATCGAAACTCTTGATATCAGTCACGTAGCTAGTTTATCTCTCTTGCATATATCCGTAGTATTTATTTTTTTAGGAGTAGGACCAGCGCTTGAAAGATGACCCCCACATATGCAATGCATTGCGCCGGAACCGGAAAGGAGGGGATAGTATTGAGGCTACAGATAAGGAAGGATAAGAAGATAGAATTTTTTTTTTAGTAATTTGAACCTGTTTTCTTCTCCAGCTAATTTTTTGCTGCAAGGCAAATCAATGGACTCTATAAAATGAATAATGTTGTTCTTGACCTAGTGGACTCATTTAATGACTTATGGGACCCACAATATCTATCACATTCAAATAAAATAGAGTGAGTACAAGTGCAATTATTATTATTTTGTCTTCGTGGTCTTCGTGGAAATCTAATATAAGATTACCATCTTACGAGAGATTCTCAGGACTTATTAAGCTCCCAACCTTAAGAAGCCGTCGGAAAATTCCAAATATTACCTTTCTGCTGAAATTAATAAACGGCTGCGTCACATCTCAATTTCGCCTGAGCAAAATAAACTTGAACGTATCCAATCGTCCAACAAGTTATTATAGCTTCTTGAGAATTAAGTTTTACCCTACAAACTATAGCAACTTCGAGAGGAGGGTGCTGTTTCTCTGCTCTTTAGTACAAGATTGTGTCAGTCGTTGCCAGTTATTTACAGTGGTCAGAGCTACGCCTTCATCATTGAAACAGGCTGACAACAACTAACACAACCATTCGCTAATGCAAAGCTGAAAAATTCGGCACAATATTAATGACTGAGCGCGGAGTTGAACTCAGGCCTCTCCGTTTCATATTCTAGTTCAGCCACCAGCACCTCAATACATTGTAGAACGGCGCCATGCCTCATAAAGTAAGGCCTGACTTTCTGAGTCCTAGAACTAATCTGACAGAAATATATTTAACATAAACACTAATGGGAATTATGGAAATTATATAACTTACGGCGATTTTTATTAAGGACAAAAAAAATTTTATTTTTATCTTGGGTCAGCACTCAGGGGATGACCCCTGTTTATGCGCCGGAAGATGTTGAAAATTGAGGTATCATTTTAATTTTAATAAAAAAAGATGGTTTTGTTTCATTTTATTACAACTAGACTCCGCTAAAAATGAAAAATAATGTCTGTCAGGTGACTCCTCTACTGGGCCGGCAGGCTCCCAATCTTTTACCAAGGATTTTTTTATATGTGTATGGATTATTTCTTAGAGAAATCATGCTTTTCAATAAACTGTTGTCAATGGTTGATGTTAGCTCGGTATTATTAGTTTTAAGCTCTTGAGTTGTTGTGCGCTTATTGCTCTACACTTTTGATTTCAAATAAACTCACAACAAATTGAAAAGTGTAAAATCGCACGAACTTGGTGCTTCTCTACGAGAAATAATGTGATTTCCCAAGGACAACATGTTTTATTAATAAAAGCTCTTTAATTCTAGGTGCAACGTTCCTTGTTAACAAAGCGGAATATATTTCAGAATGTCTTTCTGAAATCAGAAAATAAAAATTTTGTATAAAAACTACAAAGAGAAAAGAATGGCCGCAATATTAAGACGATACTTGAATTTTGAACACCCTTTACTAAAGTTTAGCTGTGCATTTCAAGTGTAGTTCCATAATAATTCTGCCTGAATTTTAATTCATAGTAGATTTTGTACAACTGTGAAGCCTAAAATATGGAGCCCTCTTAAAGAAACATTTTATAAGAAATTGTAAAAGACTACAGTCTGTAGGAATATAAACTTTAAGAGAATTAAAAAATTAATAAAGATGTATATTATATTTAATTAAAACAAATTGTCAATGTGCTGTGTGCATTTAGATGAACTCTAAAAGCCAAAGATTGCGGGTTCGACCCCACCCATACTTAGTACATGATTGCGTTATTCAATTATATGCTTCGCATATTAAACAAGACGACATCAATTATCACAACTATGCGCTAATGCAGGTCAGAAAAATTCTATCCCTCATTCACTACTAAGTGGCGGATTGAATTCACTGCCTTTGGCTTTGTAGCCTAGAGATTAATTACTTCGGTTTCTACATACATTCAGTCTGTTGTAAAACTCTTATAGAATTTGGATCTACAGAAACCCAAGATATACATAATCTTCATATATTTTTATGTCTAAGCCGGTCATGCATTTTTCTGATCAGCATTATTGCATTGTTGTTGACCTGTTTCAATGATGAAGGCATACCACTGGTCCCTGAACATAACTGTCAGTAAGTGACACAATCATGTACTCCATGAGCTACTCCCTGAGTGCTGTTTTACCAAAAAAAAAAAAATGATTCCTCTTATATTATGATTGGCCAAGAGATAAAACATATTTTTAAAAAATATAAGTTTTCAGCGGAAATAAAGTTCCAAACCATGAACTTTTAAGAATCTAAAACTGAATATTGGCTTCCCATATTTAAGACTAGTACTCTGTTTAAAATTTCATGTGAAATTCTGACAGAACCCATACAAAAAATATTCATTCGAAATATTTGTGGAAAAATGTTGCTAAACTAGTACCCGGTTTTAATTATGAAAAACATTTGAAATAATATGAATGTTATTTATTTCGTACGATATTTTTTGGAAACTAAAAATTTTCTCAGTGAAAATGGAAAACATAATTTCAATTAAAAAGGAAAAAAACTGAAACTGAAATAACTGACGTTGCGCAACATTTTCCACAAATTTAAACAGAGTACTAGGCTTTATATTTAAAATCATTTTCTATTTCTGCAGGCAGGGCCGCTATATATTCAATATGAAAATTCTATATGAACAAATCGTGTCGCTAGCAAATTCTTTGAATAGCCATTGAACAACTCTATTAAAACATAAACCTCGCTATATATCATTATAATAACAAAACTTTACCCCTAGCAGATAGAACATTCCTGAATAAAACACAAATGAAACAAGTCAGACAGACAGACAATATTTTGAGTTCAGCTTGATTTGTAATCAAAAATATGTAGCCGCTTCCTTTTTTGTCACTTTGAATTAAGTTGTACTCGTACACACACACACCCAAACAGCAACATGCAACAAATTCTTTAAATATTTCCCTCTCCGTTTATACCTTCATTAGTGAGCACAAAAAGAAAACAAAAACAATATGGCAAAATAAAATAAAAGCATTTAGTTATTTCATCTAAAGCAAACCTCGAATTGCAGAACATGTACATTGTAGACTAACTAGACGTAAGCATGTGCAAATTAAAGCCTGATTTTTATTACAGACATGATCATAAAACCACAAAAGAATCTCAAAGGGAATTCATGATATTCAGTGATGACAATACGATTACTGACTGTCTAAATGGTTGGATGGCTGACAAAACGATCTCAACAATATTGCTAGAGCTGGCAACAATTTCTTATGCTTCAATGGCTCTTTCTGGGCTGGTTAAATTAAAAAACAAAAAAATAAAAATAAAAAATAAAATTGTAGAGTTGAATAAAAATGCTGGTGCAGCTTTAATAGAAAAGCGGACGCAAGAATTAAAACTTACCGGGGACTTGTGACAAGACTATAAATGCGCTGGCAAAAAACTAAAAAAAATTGCTTATGCGAAAAAGTGTCGGTCATTAACGCCATTAAACCAGTTCTGACATTTTAATTAAACTCTATACAAGAATTTACTTTTAGAAAACTACAAGCAACTCAAGTTAAACAAAAAAAAAACAAAAACAAATTAACAACAAAATGTCGAATGCTTAAACACAAACCCAAGGTGACAGCGCTTAGAAAAAATGCCGAATGCAAAGGATCACACATCACAAATATTATGTGCACATGGCTTATGGCCCAAGCACAGAACATATGAAGACATTGGAGTTTTTCATTAAAGCCAGTCGTAGCCGCCGCACGCATGTCCCAGCCAATATAGCCAAAGACCATCATGGCATTTGAAGCCAAGACAGCAAGTTTAAGCATTAACTGCTTGATTTTAAAACTAAACCCTTCAATAACTAGCAACGACAACGGCCACTAGTCAGTGTATTTGTTGCCGTGAGTGGCATAAACTGCACAATATTCCAGCTAAAAGTGTTTAATGCAAATATAAATAGTTTTTATATAAAAATAAATTTGTCTATGTAAATTCTGTAAAACACTATCACACACTGCAGCCCACATCCTTAACACAACTTCTACCTACTAGACACGGCAGTCCATTAATATTTGCGGCCACAAAATTGTTTTTGTTTACAAAAATTAATATGATTTCTTCTCCACCACGTTGTAGTTTATCAATGTTTGACTACATATTTAACATACATTTATATTCCTGTCGCTCACTTAATTACAAACAACTTTCTATGCAGTTTTCTTAAAAAGAATATATTTTTTGTCTTCTGGCCCAACAAACCTGCCGCTAAGAAAAACTATTGTTGCCATAGTATTTCTTAAGTGCAAGTGTAACTATGCCAGGCAGTAGGTTTAAAAAAGGGCAGCCAGGCGGGGATGCAAAAGTTGTTATTATTGCTTGCACCCAAATGGCTATATTTAACTAACAGAGAAAACAACAACTTGGCAGCGTCACCACAACCATCACCGTCAACTAAACCAATTCATTGGTCTCAGTATCATAAACTCCAACACCAGCACCACCGGTACCGCCACCGCCACTGACTGCCCCAGTACCACCAACATTTCAATGCCAACTGGCTACAAGTTTTCTTAACTTAAGTGACTACTTTATCAAATAATGAACAAAAATACTTGCACTTGTACATCAGAAAACTGTCGTAGACATGCGTTACACAAAAACAGCCAACTTTGAATGTCGATTTGTCTATGCGAACCCCAACCCCCTCTCCCTCTGCCCCAGACCATTCTTGCAAACATCCCTCTGTTTGGCCATTTTAAGCCATTCGCAACAACGTGCTTCATGCAAACTTCATATTTGTCTTGTGCTGTTGTTGATAATTTTTCCAACTATTCGTTAAGTCCTGAACTGTTTACACAAATAGAAAAAAAAAAATTAAATAAAGACAGAAATTATTTGGTATGAAAACTTGTCTAGAAATATTTTTAAACAAATTATTCAACACTTTGCATTTGCTGTTTTTACACTTGCTGAGTATAAAGTGTAAAATATTTATAGCAGATATTTTATTGTATTTGTTGCAATTCTGGGCCATATTCTGCTATGGCAAGTTCCTCTTTGGAGACTTATATAACTTTGCAGAGTTGGCTACATGTTGGCGGCAATAATACAAGAAAATAAATTTCTTTAATTTATTTGTAAACAAAATATTAAATTGTTAGGTGATATGATTACTGATAATGAGCCGCTAATGTGATTGAGATATTTTTATGCCTCATGTTGTGAGCAGGGCTAATACAGGTGGGCAAATTTGAGGTTAGGTAGTAAATTGGCTGTCAATAAATGAAATGTCAAAAATTGAGCTGTTATTTTTGACATTTATTTAATAAAAAAAATCAATGAGTGTTCGAACTCACAGGCGATGTGTTAACACCTTTTTGTTTATTTATTTAATATTAAACCCACAAAAAACAAAGAGAATGAAAAGCAACAGACAAATGTACATACATTGTTATGTTTGTACATAAGCTACATTACGTTGCTGTCTTGCTATCTCATTTTTATATATGAACGTATAACCACGTCACTATTCTCTTTGCTATGCATAAGACAAAACCGAAGATCAACATAAAACACTTTTTTAATATTACTCCAAATTAATACTCCGAATTAAAACACTTAAATCTCCGCTCGCCGATATCGGATCGCCTTAATTTTTGGCCTAAACTCTTCGTCGAAACCCGCACTAGCGTTTTAATACAAAAATTAATAAAATCGGCTATGAATTTCCGGAGAAAATCGCGTGGGAAAATTATATGAAAATCGCCCAATAATCACTTTCAATACCGACTGCCAAGCAACGAACAAACACATACTCTTGCATCTTACACCTTACACTTGCGTATGTATTGAAACTGATAGTTTACTGCCCTAGAGGCGCGCGTATAGATGTTAACACATCAAAAAGTTGGGAAAATTTAACGATGGAATGTTACACTCTTGAGTAAAGATTTTTAATTGTGAAAAATGGCTGTTTGGAAAAGTGAACGAAAACAATGCATTTTGCTGCAAAATCATGTTAAGTGATGAGGCCCATTTTCAATGAGGACCGTTATGTGAACAAACAAAATTTGGGGCTCACAAAGTCCATAAACAGTCCTCGAAAGATCATGACTTCCAAAAAAAGAAGTGGTCGTATGGAGCGGTTTGTGGTGTAGCGGCATCATCGGCCGGCCCGTATTTTTACGAAAATGAGCCTGGAAACGCTGTCATCGCGATTTTATGCGCTACCGATTTTTTTTGGAGGCCACAATTGCCTTATGTTGACATAAGTGATTTTTGGTTGCAGCAAGACGGCGCCATAAGCCACACAAAAGACCAAACAATTCAGTTATTGCTTGAGGAATTTCCTGGTCGCGTACTATTCCAATTTGGCGTTGTCAGTAGGCCGTCTCGTTCTTGTGATTTAACGCCTCTGAATTATTTTTTTTAAAACGATTTGAAACAACGGGCTCACGTGTACAAACCACCAACAATTGACCTTCTGAAATATGAACTTCGGTGCTGCATTGACGAGATAAGCGAATCTGCCTTGCAAAATGTGGTTTAACATTTTGTGAAAAGAACGGACGTCTGGCGACATGCTAGAGGTAGAAATTTGCCCCACATCATATTCCCTTATTAATTCCCAGGTTTTTGCTTTATATTGGTAACAGTAAAACTCAATTTGTCATGAAAAAGGAATGTGTTTTTAAGCCCATTTTATCCCCAACCTTAAATTTGCCCCTTAATGCTTTCACTTCTTTATTTCAAATGCAATTATGTCATATTCCAACTTAATTTTAGCTGAAATGAAGAATAGTAAACCCTAAAACAAGAGTTTGATCTGCCGGTCCCTCTTTGATTTGACAAAAACTGAGGTACGCCTGAATTAAATGAATCCACCATAACATTTAGACTATTTCACAATATTTTTTATATATATTTTTGTGCTAGATACAACAAATAAATAACACCCCTGAAGAAGTTTGCAAAAAACAAACGAAAGGTTGGGTAAAAAGTAAATAAATATGATATAGTTTTTATTCATATTTGATGATAAATATTGTTGACCACAAAAAGCCCGTAGGGTTTACTTACACCTATTAAAATAAGTAATATTAAATCCATTTGATGAGATTCCCTCTATAACAACTTTGAGGAAGTTCGGCATATACCGACTAAATTGATCCCTAACACCAAAGTAATCCCCCCTTATTTTGTATCTATTTGTCAACGTCACCTCAAGACAATATTAAAAGTAGAACACTTGTGTGCTCATTTTCTTTAGCAAATGACAATTTCGAACAGCATCTTTCTGAAGCCAAGGCCCTACAGAATATTTACGGCCTGTCGGAAGTAATTAGTTGTTGTCCAGAAGGACTAGGGAAGTGTGCTTTTTTTATATTCGCCCCTATTATGAATGGCGACGTCGGCGTCACCTCAATCCGACAGTAAAAAATTCTCCTTGTCTACAAGTCGTCGATAACAATTAATTACTTTTGAGAAATTTCTTAGCATTCTCTAGGGCATATAATATCGATAGAACATGTCAATAGTAGTCACTTGCTGTCGACAAAGAGTGTACAAGCGACAATTTTTTACTGTCGTCTTTATACGGCGTCGATGTCGTCATTCATAATAGGGGCTAGTGTCTTGACATGACATTGACAATTAGTTACAGAATTGCTGTTTTCAGTCGTAATTAAATAATTTTTTTTTTCAATATTTATATATTTAAATTCAAATTGCTGCTCTTCTGTGACTGCAGCTTTTATTTTTCAATTGAAATATTTTTAGCATCTTGTGCTTAAAATCAAAACTGGTCAGTTATCCAACTCTGTTAATAAAATATTTTTTCTACTCGTTTTTTTTCGTTTGTTTTGCAATACGTTCAAAATTCTGTTGCGCTGTTGTATATAGAAATTTATACATCGACTGTTGTTTTCTGGCTGCAGAGTTGTGTTGGGCAATAAAGAAAGACGAGCGAGCGAGTCAGGAGACAAGAAAAAAAATGCCTTAATAATGATACGCGTAGAGGTAAAGCATGAAATTAATTCTGCCGTAATTCCCATACCCACCATCGTCACCATAATCAACAACGCAAAAACTACAACGTTGTCGTCATTGTCGTCATCATCAACATCAAGTAGACGTTTAAACGGACAGACAGACGGCAATATTATACATATTCATTCTCATTCTTTAACACCACATACAGCAAGACATTAAATGGTTGGCATGTCTGTCTCGTTCTGTCTGTCCGTCTGTGTTGTTTTGTCAGCAATTGTATGTAACGCCGCCAACTCGTTATGTTACGGATTTTTGTTTAACATGTGTTGCTGTTCATGTTGCTGGTTTTTGGTGTGTGATTAAAGACACATTTAAGTTGCATATCTGCTATAAAAACAACAACAACAACACATTTCTTTGCTCTTGCACACTTAGTTAGTCAATCTATTCTCTATGTTGCGCTTGCTGGCTGCTTACACCTTCTTTTTTTCTTTTGGTTCTTGTTCTTCCTTATTTCTTCTCTAGCTGTTTCCTTAATACTTACAGGTTGTTCTTCTTTTATGTTTCCATTGTAGGTTTGAGTTTTTACCTTTTGCTATTTGTTACAGGTTGACAAGTTGTGTTGCTCTTGTAAGTTTTGCAATTGCAATTTATAGAAATACACACACACACACACACACAATTTTATTTCTTCTTCCTTGCATCCGTCTCAGTGTATGCTTGTCGTTTTCGCAGAATGTCTGTCCTTTTCCCTTCCTGTATGTTTACCGCTGTGTGGCTTTAATTTCGATTTTTGCACAATCATTTTAAATACGAGGTGTAATTGGAATATTCTTTCTTGTTTGCAAAATATTCTTATTGTATTGTTATATAATTATTTACTTGAAATTTATACTATCGTTCATAATTGAAATAACAATAAATATGAATAGGTAAATGTGTTTCATTAAGCCGCGTATCATTAGTGTCCTCATCAACCAATTCAGGCCAAAAGAAGTTGTTAATCAGCAACCTATAGCCCCCGCCGTTGACATTGAAGTCCTGGCTAACGTCTTTCTCAAAGAAATATGTGCTTCAATGACACTGGAAGCCCAAAACCTGAAGCAAATAGTGATTTTTTTCGAATCGGTTGGACGCTGTTGGACCTCATGGGGTTTGGTATCGTCCCAAATTCTATAATCGGTTAATATTATTTTTCGACGATCAGTTGCCAACAGAAAAATCTATTTTATTAGTTGCACGTGCTGTTGAGTTCAGGAGGCAAATTACCACATTCGATATCGATCGAAATTTGTATTTAAATTGTATTGAAATTTCTATGGATATCGAATGCGGTAATTTGGCCCCTGGGGGCAAATTATGATACTCAATAACGAACAAAATAAGTATTTAAATTGTATGGAAATTTTACTCCATATTGATTTGACAAACAGACGGAACAGAGAGCAAATAATTTGATAAATGTAAAGTGTGTTTTTTTAAAACACAACACAGCGAGCAAATTGTAGAAATTGTTAATAAAAATAATTATTCTATTCGTCATCAAGCACTTCTTCCAATTTTATGTTTTGCATAATCGTCCTTCAGAGCGGCTAATTAGCAGAACAATAGATCGTTTTCGGACCACATTTACTGTTACTGATAGTGTGCATTGCGTGAGACGTCGCACATGCGCACTGAAGAAGAAATAGCCGCTGTACAGAAAAGCATTGAAGATGATCCTAATCAATCAATTCGTCGCCGTTCTCAGCAACTGGGGTTGTGTCCTTTCACTTTATGGACGATTTTTTTAGTTGTCGAAAATTGGTGTTCCAGATTGCGCCGTCTATGCGCTAGGCACATGGCAGGAATCATATTTAAATATTAATTTAACCCTCCGATGAGTGAGAAGGTCCGTAGGGACCTTTTTGCCTCTTCAAACTGAAATTACTTCTACTTCGGCCACTACATCTCCCCCAAAGTTACTATGTATTCCAAGAGTATTTTGTTGCGCATCAAGCCGATCAGATCATTACTTTAGGAGTTATTGAGGTTTTAGTGAGAATAGAACGCGGACGTGTGAATAGGTCCGTATGGACCTTGTACTGAATTTCACTAATAAATGCATGTTTTTGGGGATCATTATAATTTTTTTATTGTTTCAACAGATAATTTACTTGTTCTGAACACAAAGACCTAAACTCAAAGACATTAGGGATGATGATAAAAACAAAAAATTTAAAAATTGAAAAAATTATTTTTGTATGTAGAATTTAGTTATAAACAATAAAAACAAAAAAAATCAAAAACAAATTTTTTATATGAAAAAAACATGATATACAAAACAGGTCCGTAGGGACCTTTTCACACGGCCGTGAAGTTCAGAACTGTCACTAATTCGAGGGTTAATAAAAATTGTCTTACATTGATATTAAACATATATGTCTTTATTGATTTATTATTGGCCTTATCAGTTTATTGATCAACGACCACAAGCGTTTTTTATAAAATTTTATTTCTTCTACTTTTTATTCAATATTTCGTTAACAGCTAGTTAGCATCTTCAGATCAGTCTGTAAAAACACCCTTTAGCTTAAAGATGATGGCCATTATCAGGAGCGCCTTTTGGAATATCCATTATAATTAAATTCCCAGCAAAAAAAAATTTAAGTTATTTTCGGCCAAAAAAAATTTGAAGTACTTTTGCGCTACTTTCAAAGCATCAAAAAGGGTGTATTTTTAACTTATCGGCAAGTGACTATTAGCAATATCCAGATAATTGATTAATAAGTTGTTTTACTTATTTTATTTTATTTTATTTCAAGTTGTTTGCATTTTTCGCGACTATTAAATTTTTAATTATAAAATACATAAGTGATCTAAAAAATTTGAAGAAGAGAAAGATTTATATAAAATAAATTGATAAACGGTAATTATTATTAACCATTTGAATCGCATTTTTTAACTCCATAGCAGAAAAGAAAAATTAATTCCTTTGCACTTTTTAAAACTGACATAGAAAAATCCGATTGAATTAATATTAAAAAAAATTACTTGGGATTCAATGAAAAGGCATTAAAAAAAAGTTTTTGTAATGACTACTCAATAAAAAAAATCATTAGAAATGGTCCACGATTTGCTTTACTTCCGGAACAAATGATCAGGGTTCAAATTACCGCATTCGATATCGAAAGAAATTTCCATACAATTTAAATTGCTGTCGGCTGAAGTAAATAGTAGAACACTAGACTATGAAGCGAATGGTCCTGAGTTCAACCACGCGCTGAGTCATGAAATATTGTGTTGAATTCTTCTGATCAGCATTAGTGCGTGGTTGTGTTAGTTGTTGCAAGCATGTTTTTAATGATGAACATAATTGCCTGCGACAGACACTGTCATGTACTAAAAGCAAGGTAACAGCAGCATCCTCCTTCGTGAGTCCTGTAGCAAAAAAACTTGCAGCCGAAGCAAAAAGGTTGAAATAGCTACAAAAAATTCTCTATCTTCTCATCTTTTTTCATCTGTCCCCTCAATACTATCCCCTCCTTTCCAGTTCCGGCGCAATGCACATGTAAGGGTCATCTCCTGTGTGCTGGTCCAAGGTAAAAAAAAAAAAAAATACAAATTTTTGATCGATATCGAATACCGTAATTTGGCCCCAGGATTTAACTGATTTTATTGAAAACTGTTCTTTTACTGGGTACATTTATTTCATTAATAAAAAAATTTAAATTTTTCTTATAGAACACTTGTCTGCTTACCCTCGTATTATTCTACCATCATACACATATTCCCTACTCTATTTCTTTTTTTAATCGTAAATCATGCCAATTTAAATGAATCTAGATTTAAGTTGACTTTTTACCTTGTAAAAGATGTTGTTATTTATGCAAAATATCAAACAGCAACAGCCACATTAGTTGCAGCATCAGCAGCGGCAACAGCAACAGCAACAACAATTACAATAACACATAAACAACAAAATGTTGCTGGTTAAATTCATCATTCACACATGTTGCATTTATTTAGCAATTTATTACAAATCATGATGCTTTTTGCTGCTTGTGCTGAAATTAATGGTTTTCAAAAGTAAAATAATGTTTTGCTACATATTCTCCATACTCGTCTTTATTTGCATACGATTGTTAAATAAATTGCCTGCTTGTTATAAGAAATATATTAAGATTGGTTTAATAGAATTTAGGGAAATGCTATCCTAAGGATAGGATGAGCCCTCCCTCTCCCTTCTCTCCTTCTAAATTATTACAATTTATATATAATTTTTGTTATATAACACATTTCCTCCATTTAGTGCATTTTCTGCCGCATCAGGTACTTCAAACAAATATTCCTAGCCCACCCACATGAGCAGTGGCAATTCCCTGGCATTAGCCCAAAGCATTAGTGTGGCATTAGATTGCGCCATAGCCCAGACTTGGCTGGCATGTGATTATGTACTCGTATCTTGAGCAGCATCTAGAGCAGCGCATGTACTTGTGTAATCATATCACTGGGTGTATGCAATATTTCACTTATATAATGTGGCAAATGATTTTAAGACACAATATTTATTGCCAGTTTAGTAACTTCGAATAACGTAAAAGTACTTGGCGTATACTGACTCTTACTTGCAACTCGCCAGCGAAAACTCAGTCAGCAGCCACACATGTGTGGTGGGGCTTGCAATATTAACTTGAACGACAAACTTTAACAAATTGTCATAAAAGGATAATGGCCATGATGTTGTTGCTGTGTTAGAGGCTTATTAACCATGCATATATATCCAAACTATCCAAACTATCTTGCCAATAATATTCGAACGTATAATTTGCAACAAAAAAAAACACATTCTCTTTGTATGATTCTTTCGTTTGTTTCTTTTGCCCGCAAAACGTTTCGCGTAATGAGCAAATTTATGGGCAATTGATAATTTAGTGGCATTCGGAAACATCAATTATTTTTTTCTTTTATATATTTTCAGCGTTCAATTGGTGTTCTTTTTTTTTTTTTGTTGCTCTCTTTATGCTGTTGTTGGATTTTTTCGCTTTGCGTTAGTTTATGCTGCCGCTCAAATTTGGGTTGAGTTTTAAAAGAGTGCAGTCTTCAAGGAATACACAACAATTACTGCATATTAAATTAGTTTTTGTATATCAAATTTGTTTTTAATAAAATCAAATAAAAGTCAAAGAATTTTGAAGCAAATTGAAAATATTCAGCCTGATTGTGTAAGGCGTTGGCGTTTACGCCAAAGGCGTTTTTTGTACAAGATTAAAGAATTATACACGCAGTTTAATCTACTATGAAATACGACTGCAGCGCAAACGCCAATGCCTTACACAATCAGGGGGATTATAAAATTTCAACAGTAAATAAAGTTAATTAAAAAAATCAATGAGTGTTCGAACTCACGGGCGATGTGTTAACACCTTTTTGTTTATTTATTTTATATTAAACCCACAAAAAACAAAGAGAATGCAAAGCAACAGACAAATGTACATACATACATTGTTATGTTTGTACATAAGCTACATACGTTGCTGTCTTGCTATCTCATTTTTATATATGTACGCATAACCACGTCACTATTCTCTTTGCTATGCATAAGACAAAACCGAAGATCAACATAAAACACTTTTTTAATATTACTCCAAATTAATACTCCGAATTAAAACACTTAAATCTCCGCTCGCCGATACCGGATCGCCTTAATTTTTGGCCTAAACTCTTCGTCGAAACCCGCACTACCGTTTTAATCTAAAAATTAATAAAATCGGCTATGAATTTCCGGAGAAAATCGCGTGGGAAAATTATATGAAAATCGCCCAATAATCACTTTCAATACCGACTGCCAAGCAACAACAACAAACAAACAAACTCTTACACTTACACTTGCGTATGTATTGAAACTGATAGTTCACTGCCCTAGAAGCGCGCGTATAGATGTTAACACATCAAAAATTAACGTTTTTAAAATCGTTTATTCAACATATTGTCCCAATTAAATTAGTGCTTTTTGTTTGTTATGTGGTCAAGTATGTCTATATGCCTGCATTTCATTGGTTCTTACACCAAATCATCAGCAGACTTTAACCTAATTCCAAAATAACAAAACCTCTCGGCTTATACATAAACTCCCAAGAATGAATTGAGAATTACACAAGCGAAACCATAGGAAAGTATATTCTCTCATTCTCATTTTTTATTTTAAAATAAAAACCTGTATTTGTGCAGACAATTGAGATATTTTATTGGATTGAAAAGAAGAATAAAGTGTCCATCAAATAGTCCTCAATAGCCACTACTCTTGCCATAAAAATTTTCTATGAGTTTTCCACAAATCACGATCCGCTTTAGACAGCCACCTGTTGTAGGTTCGTCGGTTTCTCATGGATTGGATGTAGACTGTCAAATTCAAATATTTGCTATATGCATGAAACCATTCAGATGGAAGGACTTACTGAAGGAAAGCGTAGGATATCAGCAGAAAAATAAAATGATGAAAATGTAATGCACGTAACGTAGGGTGCATCACAATAGTTTCGTTTAAAAACTGATAATTTATTCACCCATATTCCATTTAGCGTCATCATTATAAAAACGATAATGTTTTGTATCAATTGTTCTAAATCGGTATGCCGATTGTCAATATCAAATGTTATCGATAAGCGTCGATGTAATTTTGGTATGCCGTAAGCAACGTTAACGCCGGCATCGATTGTTCAATAATAATTAATTGTATTGTTCTTTTAAAATATGTTTGGCATGACTGACATTCCATATTAGAGAGTCATGAGAAGAACCTGCATATCGGGCATCTAAAAACCTTATTCGCATTTTGTGATCGCAAATCTAAGTTGATAAAATATATATGATAAATATAAAGAACAAGCAAAATATTTTTAAAAACTTACGATCATTGCATTTAAGCTGAAATAATCCTTACGATTTAAGTAGAGATGCTGGTTTTCTCTATTAAGAATCAATATTTTTATGTGGGTGTCATCCAGACACCCAACAACACCGGGAAAATCAGATGTCTAAAAAAAATGCAGGTTTGCCTCAGCTTTTTCTTCGTCTATCATAACAAATTTTATCCATTGTGGACAAATTTTCCTTTCCATAACATTCAGAATCTCAGAAATTATCTGAGACACTACTGGCTGCGATAATCCTAAATTAAAATATTTAGCGACACTCAGCTGGTAGGATCCTTGCGCTGAGAACCTTAACGTTGCAGCCTACTTTATGGTATTCGGAATATGTGTCGACCTGACTCCCATTTTTAAATGTGACGTTATAGTATCCAGCGCATACTTAAACGCATCTTTATTTAGCCGAAAGAAACTTTCGGACCTTTCAAATAAATAAGAAACTAACTACTGGCAAATAGAAAGAACACTTAATTCATTACTTACTTTTCATCAGGTAAATGAAATATGTTTGATTTCTGTCTTATTAATCTTCTTTGTAACACCAATTCTGATCGGAATTACAAACAGGAACAAAAAAATTTTAGTTGTTTAAAGTTTTCAAGAAAAGTTTTTAAAAAAACTGAAAACAAAACAAAACAGCTGTCCAAATTATTAGAGATGTGATTTAAAAAAACGATAAACCATCGACAACGTTACATTGCTGTTATGAAATATAAGTTTTGTATCGAATTGATGACGATATCGATAGAAATTGATATTGATATTAAATTGATGACGATGACGACGACGGTAAATGGAATAAAGGTGATTAACTGAAATCAAGGTAATTTTTCTCATATGCAACTTAATTTTATCAATTAAATTTTGTGTTCTTTATAATGGAAAATCATACCTCCATTTTAAAAAATGATGTGACATTGAGTTCCATTTGCTCCAGTACACATCAGTTCTATTATTTGGCTTCTGATTTATGAATTTCTATAGCTTCATTATCTATCGCAGTTTATTATATTAATGATTTGACCAATTCTGCCTTGTGCAAATATTATGTTATATATTTTGTTGTTTTTGAACTGAAGGAGAATTATGAATATCAGTAACTTTGGCTCTTAACAGCTGAGAGTGTCAAACTGTGTTACCATTTCTGTTAATTAAGATTTGGCAAGTCTCATCATGAATCATTTAACACCAAAACAACGCTTCCTAATTGTGGAAATTTGAAAAAAAAAATAATAAATCAACCTACAGCAAGCAATTGAGCAGTTACTGACCATTTCCACCAAAATGTTACATTTTCGATTTTAAACCATCGACAAGACAAAAGCAATTATAATACCGATGAGTCATGCTGACAGAGTTTTCAATATTTAAGTGATCATTAATGTCATGACGCCAGTTTTTTTTTAAAGTAGAAAAAAATTGTACAAATGAAACTGGCCATGGATGGAAATCACATTTTTTCAGATAAATTAAGGTCCTGAATCGCAGTTTCTACTGCATACATTCTTTTCTTGGCTCCGTTGTAAAGCTACCTCAGTTTGTGTTGTTGAACTTAAGAGCCTTCAGTGGAAAAATTTATTAATTAATGTTTTCGAGTGGACCGAGCAGTTTGGCTTCGTGGTTTATATCTTAATTATACCAGTCTATCGATAGTGATTAATGAATGGATGTTGAGGAAAGTGGAACTCAGTTGGTCTACAATTAATTCTTGCAGAGTATTTAAGACCGAATAGGGGATCTTGTTGATAAAATTCTTACTGCTTAAGGCTTGCATTTTTAAAGGAACAAACCACCAACTGGGAAAATATTGCCTGCAATCTTGATTGCAGAAATCAGTATATGGGAGAGTCTTTGGTAGAAAAATCAGTCCATCATCCTTTCTTGCCATTTGAGTCCTCATTTGTTATGGCACCTCGACTGTATCACGGGCGCGCCCTTGTGCGGTCTCTTGGACATGGTCAAAAATATATATATGTTAGTTCCTTAAATTAAATGTTAATTTTTAAAGAAATTTATTAGAGATATTCTCACAAGTAAATAAATAATTTAAAACAGTTTCAATTACTAAAGCATTGATCTTTGCTTTATATAGAAATTTTCATTAACTTTAAAAATATTATTGAAGTCTGCTGAAAGTTCGATTTAATTACTAGAACAAAAAAAAAATCAGCTTTAAAGTTAAACAAAAGAAATCATAGCTTAACAGCTCTGCTTTAAATAAAAGTGTGTGCACATTCTCATACACTAAAACACATGTACGACTACGATGTTTAATCAGTTTTCTTCTTTTAGAAGTTATTTGGTGGCATACATACGTTTTCTTAGTAGTGCCATGCAACATTTTGATATAATTTGTGCTGTTGCTGCCGCTGTACCATGAAGGTTACGATTCTTTATGTATGAAGTAGAAAATATGTGCAGCATAAATATGTGTGTGCTTCATTTAAAATGAGGAATTGCTATTGAGACCAATGAGGCACAAATTGTGCAAAATGTTTGCCATCTCGTTTCAGGTCTTTGTTTCAGTTCTTTTTTTTTCTTCTTTTTTTTCCTGCTTTGCCTCAATATTTCTTTAGCAGCCTTTAATATTTGAGAAATCGCACTGACATCATATGTTTATATATGAGCAAAATATATGAAACACAAAAAAAGGAAGAAGAACGTCGGAAGATGTGTTTCAGAGTGGAGTGTGTTGTATATGAATTTAGTTGACTACAATTTGTTGCATATGTTTTGTTAGTTGTTAGTTGGTGTGTGTGTGTGCGCGCGCTCGTCGAGCTTAAATTGTCATGAATTATTGTTATGGTGGCATCATTAGCTTTTTTCCACCAATGACCATTAAATAATTTATTTAATTTTTGAACGTGGCAGATGAATTCGAAATTAAATAAAAAATAAAAATTTCTTATTTTTAGCAGACATAAACAGAAATATAATTTTCACACTTATAAAACAATTATTTATGTATAAGTAGGCATGTAGAGTCGTTGGCAAAAAATTATGATGCCTGGCTTCTTTTATGAAAGTGTTGCTGATCAAGGATCTTACGACTTGTTATAATTAAAAAGTACAAAATGTGCTTTTCCTTTGCATCTGTCCGTTATTTGCTTTACATTCTGAAGCTGTTGTGCTGCCTATAAGAGAATTTTTGCTGTTCACTTCCCCTTTATACAGCTTATGGTTATCTTCCAGTCCATTTTGTATAATAATTTGGAAGGACTCAAAATCACTCCTGTCTCCATTGCATTATAATATTGTGTTTGATGAAAATAGTGTACAAGTACAAATCACTAGGCGTGACATGGAGTTTACAAAATTAGCTTTAACACTTTGATTATATTGATAATATATAGTCCCTGATTAAGCGCTTCCTGCCTTCAAATTCGAATAAAATACACAATGTGTGAGATATCATCTAAATTTTTTATTCGTTTGAAAGGTCTGTTGATGCCATTATGTGTGGAATATAGCGCCGTTTAAATGTCCGCATGGCTTCTATGAGTGCAGAGCATCGGAAATGTCCAATTTTCTTTGACTGTGGCGTATAAATCAGGCTGAGTGATGGCCGGTTCTATGGAGGTTTTGATGGGCGCTGTAGTTTGTGGCTTATTCGCATACAATTGTGGCTTAGAAAAACCACACAAGAGTAACTCTAACGGAGTTAAATCGCATGATCCTGTTGGCCAGTCATATATCTAACCTCCATGTGAGGCAACCATGCACTCTAATCACTCCTGCAGAATGTCGTATGTGACATGAGCTACTTATCTCCGTCCTGTTGAAACCATATGTTGTTGGTTTTCAGATCATTCAACTAAGGACAAAAGATGTTGGTAACCATTGACCTCTAGCGTTCGTCGTTGACAGTGAGTGTCTGACTAACTCACAGTGGATAATATAATATTGCCATTTTGGGAGAAAAAAAATTAAGATTCTTCGACCTTTTTTTTGGATTTTTAATTATATATTTTTGTCAAGCTTTAAGTCACTTTTTTATAAAAGGAATTGAAATTTATTATTATCCGATATCTTCTTCAGGGCAATAATTATAATTAAAATTAATAGAATATAATTTTTATAAAAATTTTTATAACAAATAATATTTTTTTTTTTTTTAATTTTTTTTATATATAAAACTATATTTTCTGTTATAAAAATAATTTTTCTATTTAAAAAATGTTTTAAAAAATATTATTATATTCTTAATTAAAATTATTGTCCTGAAGAAGATATCCGGAGGATATAGAAATATGGGAAAATAATAAATTTCAATTTATTTGAAAAGTGAAAAATTGAAAAAAAAATTTTTTTTTCTTTAACTTTCTTAAAAAAACTCTTTAGTCAAAATACATTTTTGTCATAAAATTTTGGCAAAAAATATTCATTCTACTCTTGGCTACATTTTTTGCCAAACATAGTTAAGTGATCGTTGTTGTTGACACTGTATGTCTTTAGCTACTACGGCCTAACTTTTTCTTTATGTCAATAAAAATCTTTTTATTACATTTTTTACCCTACGTTTCGTCAATTTTTTGTTGACTTTTTCAAGGGTTTGTCTATTTGAAATTAAAATTAAAAGTTAAGTGATAATTGTAAGTGCTGATTAGCTATTTGGCAAAAACTGATGACACCATTTTTTGGTTAACAGAATAATATTGGGAAACATTTGGGGACCCACAAAAAAAAAAAAACGGTCACCAAATTGGCCAAACTGAGTATAGGGTTTTACTACAATTTGATAGTAGAATCGAACCCATATAGTCACGACCTTGCACTTTTCGCACTGTTACACAGTGTAATTGAAAAAATACATAAATACACATATATTACTTATCTTAACATAAAACTTTTATACAAAAAAAATAAAAAAATAATAATAATAATGTTAAATAAAAAATTAAAAATTTATATATTTTATGTATTTTTAAGATTAAAAATACAAATTAAAGATTCAGGTCCCAATTATTGAACAAAAAAATTCTTACCAAAATACTCGTCTCTTCAAAAGTTACAAATTTTTTATACGAAAATGTCCAAAATGTGCCACTGTGCAATGCCATTTTTAAAGGAATATAAACCGATGACAATGCCAGCCTTAAATCCATACAAAACACTGAATTTTAGGAGATGCAGTAGATGCTGTTGGATTTCACTCGTCCTTTTTATCCATAACTTGGCCTCTTCGTTGAAGGTAGCGATATAGTGCCCCAACATAACAGCCATTTTAATAAAACAATTTTATTATTTGCAGCTGTTAGTGATTGATACATCCATCTATGGTAAATTGGACAGACTGAATAAATGACAACTACTGACTTGACCGATGTAACTTCATTCAAATGGCTTGTATCAACTAACAACGTTCAAGGGTGCTTGTTGAAGAACCCTCTACTTAGAAAGTCTAAGTCGGTTCTCATGCAAAAATGTTCTCAAAAAAAAAACATTTTAAATTAAATTATATGTATTTTACTGCTAACTTTTAATAATTCCTGCCAGGTTTCATTTATATTGTTATCCATGACTGGATGTATTCACTGACTAGCATAAAAATTCTGCTCATAGACAAGATAATTCTATTAAATGAATTCCAATTTTATAGCTAAGGACTCTGCAATTGATAAAAATAAATAAATTCCTGATATTATTTTTTCCACAATAACTAAATAAAAATAGCCAATGATTTTTGTTTGATTTGTTAAAGATCAATAGAGTCTTGTATTTTGTTCCTTATGAAATATTATTAAAGAATATGATGAAAGAAAAAAGTCTGTTGCTGCTGCTGCTGCTGCTGCTGCTGCCACTTCAGCCATATTTGTATTGTGACATCTATAAAACGTTTATAAAGATGTTGTAATTAGACATTCTTGACTAGTGATTTTAGCCTTATTACATGTATGGCATAATATATGGGTTTTCAATGATTTCATACAGCAGTTTTCTTTATTTGCTACCATTTGGTGCTTTTTTGCTTGCAGCTAAAGAATGCATTTATTGATATTTTTTTTTTTTTGAGTTTAGGAATAAAAAATTATATATTAAATTAAAATTTATAAGACTAGGCTGCAAGAGAAAAAAAGTAATATAAAAACAAACATTTATAGTTTTTTTCCGCCACTACGAACAATAAACAAAGGAAACTAAAGATGGGAATTCTCAGCCGGCCTAGGCGCGCATTTAATATTTATTATTATTATTTTTTTTTTAGCTCATTTTCTTAAGTTTGGAAATCTTATGAGTTTGAATCTTATGAGCTGGCCTGCAAGCAAACTGAGCAAGTGTAAGCTTAAGCAATGTCTTGGCTAATAAAGTCAAACACAAGTTAAGGAGACGTTGTTGAAACAAAAACAATATCAGCTAACACATACATTTACATGAGTACAACAACAACAACAACAGCATCAGGCCACATTAAGAACGGAAGAAAAATATAAAAAAAAGTTTACAACAATAACCATATAACTTTACCTATATTTATAACTCTAAACATGTACTTTAGCTGCTGAAATAACCCAGCAAAGATTTTATATACAGTTTTCAGCTAAACTTTAATGGAGTTGTTATAGATGAAACATAAATTCTCCAGCTTGAGAGAAGTACGTTAATATTGAATCGTCTAAAAATGTGTACCATTGGATTGCATTTCATTTAATAAGTCGTGTTTAACTCTAGAAATCGCTCATCCTTTCAGTTGAAAGAGTAGTTATTCTCTGGTCTTATAAACCTTGGCCACACATCAAATTTGCCCCCGTCAAACTTGTATGTGTATTGGTAATTTTCTACTGTAAGAATATTAAACATTTGAAGTAGTATATTGGGCAAATATTGTTTCAGTTTGTTTTTTTATATGTTTTTGAATTCAATTACAATTTAGAGTCTACATATTTTGCACTTTTCAATAAAAAATGGCAATATTATGGCATTTGGAAATAATGAATTTATTAGAAATTAATATACAATCTCAAACGAAAAATTATTTTTATTTCAAAAATGCGCCCAGTTGTAGTTTCTTAGGAAAACAGTGATAAAATGTTATATATTTTTCAGCAAATAAACTACCATGAGATTCTTAGTATTAAATTTTGGCAGTCGGTATTGAAAGTGATTATTGGGCGATTTTCATATAATTTTCCCACGCGATTTTCTCCGGAAATTCATATCCGATTTTATTAATTTTTGGATTAAAACGCTAGTGCGGGTTTCGACGAAGAGTTTAGGCCAAAAAAAGGCGATCTGATATCGGCGAGCGGAGATTTAAGTGTTTTAATTCGGAGTATTAATTTGGAGTAATATTAAAAAAGTGTTTTATGTTGATCTTCGGTTTTGTCTTATGCATAGCAAAGAGAATAGTGACGTGGTTATACGTACATATATAAAAATGAGATAGCAAGACAGCAACGTATGTAGCTTATGTACAAACATAACAATGTATGTATGTACATTTGTCTGTTGCTTTGCATTCTCTTTGTTTTTTGTGGGTTTAATATAAAATAAATAAAAAACAAAAAGGTGTTAACACATCGCCCGTGAGTTCGAACACCCATTGATTTTTTTTATTCAGACTCAAGTTCAAGTCTGCGAATTAATTTTACGATTTTTTTTATTAAATTCAAAATATTGTACTAAGAGTGGAATATTTAGAATATTTTTAGAATCATCGAACTAGCAAAAGGCATCAGTAATGATTTCGAGGGCGGCTACGCCATCTCATCATCATTCGTTGTTCAAGTTTTTTCACTTTTCACGATGATATTAGTCATAATGAATATCAACTATTTACTGCCTATATCTCATTGTCGAATGAACTCATTCTTTCGTACAAATATATTTAAAACAAAAACAAAATTTTATAAATTGTTTTTGTTTCAAATGTATTTATACGAAAGAAAGAATTTATTCGACAATAAGAAATAGGCAGTTAAGGCGGATTCACCCATGTTGTTCGAACAAAATTTTGTCCCGATACTGAGAGTTTTCTGCAGCACGATTCACCCATTGAGAAAAATTTGTTCGGAAAAACAAAGCTGCCATACATGTAAAAAATTGGTTTTACTGCAGCAATTTTTTTGTATTTTGCTTTGTTTTCTTGATATTTGGATATTATATATTTTAAATTATTTTTCAAGAATTTGTGATAATAATAATGGATGAAAAAAGAAAATTGCTGCTCCTTATGGCTTTGAATTGCATAAAGCATTGTTAATAATATTATTTTTTATAATTTATATATTTAATCTTATACACAATTTAATATATCAAACACTAAATGACACCTCAACTTTATGTGAAAAAGTTTAACCTATTGGCAACTCAGTTAAATTTTGTCCGGACAAAATATAAAATTAAACCAATTCAAGCTGAGAGTTGTTCGTAAAAAATATTTTCTCTCTCTCAAGAAGAGAGACGTCAAACTACACAAAAAAAATTTTTTTGTCCGGGCAACATGGGAGAATCCGCCTTTACTCACTGTAATTTTAACTAAATGGGATATGTGAACTTTTTATATTATTTTTATATATTTAATTTAACTTACTTTTGGTTAGTACGTACTTCCCGAACCTTGACAATTATTATTCCAAATATTCCATTTTCTCCTTGTTTTTTCAAAGCCTTAGACTGCTGAGATCAAAGCCTGTTTGTTATTTATGTCCATGCAATTGAAATTTTGACTAGTATCGCCGTGAAAAGTGAAAAATACTGAATAAAGAACATTGATTAGATGGCGTAGTGGCCTTCGAAATCAATACTGATCGCTTCTGCTAATTTAATGTTTATAAAAATATTCTTATGTTCTACACTTCTAATACAAAGTAATTTGAATTTAATGAAATTCTTAAATAATTATTTGCAGATTGCATAGTTGAACTTGTGTCTGAATAAAAAATTCTTACATTAATAAAAATATTTTTTTTTTATATTATTAACATTTTTTTTTAATTATTAAGCTTGAAATCTTTTAATAAATTTAATATTTTTTTTTATAATATACAATATATCTTTAACAATTTATTAACATCATCAGGAAATTTAATTTTTTTCAATTTCTAATTCCTGAAAATATTTACAAACTGTTGACGAAATATTGAATATAAAAAAAAAATTTAAAAATATTTCTCTTGTGAGTTCACATAATCGATTTCACAAAAGTTTGCTGGCTCATGTGTGAGAGTCTATATATTCTGCTGCCTACATATAAACACAATTTAAGTCACTAATTGAACGCTTTACTTGACACATCAAATAAATCACACAATTTCTTGTGGTATCCCGAAAAAAATAAATAAATAAAATAAAATGCAGGCAGAAAAAAACCTTCAATTTACAATAAAAGAGCAGCAGCAACTGCAGAGACGAAAAAACGTAGCTGTTGCTGGTTGAACGTTAAGGAATAACACAAGGTTATATTTCTGTTAAAGCACTTACTGTTTAAATATTGGCAAACATCAGCAGCACTCAATATGCCAGAAAAGAAGCTACAAAAATTCAGCGAAAAAAAAATAATAACAAAAGTAAGGTAACTGACAACTACCATTCAGATAACCAAGCCAAACCAAGCCAGTAAGCTAGTCATGTAGCAGTCATCCTAAGAGTGCAGCGAAAGCAGCCATCATATTGGCAAGAGTAACATGCTGTGTGTATGTCAATTTTTATGTGAGCACAGGAGATGTCTTCTTCTCCGACCATTTTCTCCTTGTCCCCTACGTGTTGAAACCAATTGTTGTTTAGAGTGTTTTTCCTTCTGCCCAAACAAAAGAAGCTAGTGAAGAAAAAACGCTCGTTGAAAATCATGACATTATTGTAAAGAATGATGCTGTTTTCCAAACCAAAAAATAAAACGAAATAAAAGCCAGCAAAAGAAAAAAAAACAAAACTCGGAAAATGTTAACAATGAATGCAAGGTGCATCTTTGAAATGCAATCAGCCAGCCAGCCAAGCAGCTACTCTTTTCTTTTCTTAAAAGTTTTGTTCCTTCCAATATTTGCTTGTTACTTTACCTCCGTACATTTTATGCCAATAATATCCCATAAAATATCGAAAATTCACAATAGTCCAAGGCATTCAATATCTTTTGTTTTTGCTGCCTATGCAAGTGTGTGTGCAAACTAAAAATGATAATACTTGTGCCACTAAAAAAATTTAATCTTTTTTTTCCAAAACAAACGCATTCGCATGGACTCGGCAGATGATGCCTTTTTATATGGATCTACCAATATTTATGACCATTTGACGTAAAGCCAAAGTTTGTAAATTGTAACCATAAAAAAAGTGTAGAGAAGAAACCTTTTTGGTAAGAAAAAAAGAAAAACAGAAAGAAAAAGAACTGAAAATTATGAAGCTGATGATCGTCATTGACGTGCTTGGAAATAGGAAACAACATGAAAAAGTGTTTGAGTTTGCTAAAAATGGTTTTATTACTCAACAATTTCTATAAAACTTAAGTAGACAATGTGATTTAAAAACTCATGAATTTTGACTGTTTGGTCATATTAAATGACAAGTGGATTAATGGTGTGCGCAGTAACGAAGGGACTGATGCAGTAGTCATGAGTGGCATTTATCAGGTGTTTCCGGATACACAAAGATGTTGGGGTGACAAAGAATTTCAACTAAAAGGTTTTACAAGGAAAAGAGGTTAAAGGAAAATCTGAAGGATGGCAGGGATTAAAGTATGCGATGAAAGTAGAAAGTAGGCGAATTTCCTAGTTTTAATTTGCTACCCGTATCCTAATTGCAAGGTCACTAGAGAAAAGTAAAAAGTGCAGAAATTGCATTTCTTTTTTACGGATCATTGCTGAGGCGATTTTTGAACAACATGGATTCTAACAACCAAATGTCCTTTAAACATACCCTACTGATATAGTGAACCGCTTCTAATTTCTTAGATATTCTTGCTTCCCTACGCCAGAGTATTTCTTTGCTTTTAATTAATCTACTGATTCACCGGCTTCTTTTTTTATTTATTTTTATTATAGAAGCCTTTTCTCACTGTTCCTGTTTATATACTGGATTAAAAAAAAAACATGTTCCTAATAACTTTGGAATAAAATACCTGTCAAATGGATTCCACGGCTCCTACGCTTTTCAGGTATTTTCATGACTCTTTTTTACAGAGATGTGGCTGCATCTCAGCGTTGACTCGTTTAATCTTGATTTTGAGCTCAGCAATTGCATGAGCCCTGAATTCCACAATTTTGTGTATTCACACAGCCATTCAAATGAAAATTTGCTCTGTAGCAAAAGATGATTTTTTTTCCCAAAAATTGCTATTGACTGCTTCTGTCTTCGTTACCCGTAGAAGGACATGTCAGTGATGCTGGTTTCTTCATACAGTATTCTATTCCTAATAATCGCAAAGACCATACCCGTATGCCCCAGCTTACAAATTTCAGAATTTCCACTAGTACAAAAAAAAACTCAGAATTTCATTCTTACTGAGACACCCTACACATATTATTTTGTTATTATGGCATAATTATTAAGCCAAAAACATTTATTAGACTTTAAGATCAAATCTGCAAATTATTTTACAATATTTAGAACTTAATATTAAGACACAAATTTTTTATTAAGACTCAAGTTCAAATCTGCAATCTGGAAATTATTTTTAATATCAAGAATTTATAATAAATTCAGTTTCTATTTATACAAATTTAATTAGAAAATTACATACGAGAAGTGCTTCAAACCGATGGTAACACACTTTCAATCCCTGTGATGCCATTTGATTATTTTCTTCATGCCCCATTTTCGTCCATTGATTTTTTTTTTTGCTGCCTATTTTACCAAAATTACAGTTTCCCCATGTGGTTGAAGTAAATGAAAGATAATCGCTAATTACACTGTACAACACAAACAAAAATTACCAACCTCAAGGTATGGGACGAAAAAGACCCATATCTTGAGGAGTTAGAGGGTTAACATATTTTATAAAAATGTTCTCCGTAACATTTTACATAAATTTGCCTAACACATTTTATACCTAAAATGTAAGGATCACATGGATTCTTATACCGATTAACAATAAGAATGTGCCAGGGCTGGGAAACTTTAATGCCCCCTCACATGAAATTCAGATGTAAACTTTCAAAACGCCGATACACGTGTTTTTTTTTTTTTGTCTCCTCTATCAAAATTTATATGTCGGGTCTTGTAATTTTGGAAAAAATTTGATTTTGTTTTTGAATATAAATTGTATCAGTCAAACTTAATCATTTTAATTATTGAGCTAACAAGTCTTCATTATTTTTTATTTTCAAATTATATTTTAATACTAAAAATTTATAGTAAATTAAAAATATATAGCAAAGCCATAAGACTAACAGATCGCATCAGTACGGTTTTCGAGACGGCTATGCAATTTCTTCAGCGTTCTTTGTTTAATTTTTCCCCAGATCAGTACTGATCCGTTCTAATTGATTATTATAAAAAAATATATATATTTAAAATTTTCTACTCTTAATAAATAATTTGAATTTACTGTAAATTTTTAATATAAAAAATAATTTACTTGAAGAATAATAAAGATGGTAAAATTAATTTTAAAAAATTTAATAATAAAATTTATATTTGTGATTAGTGATTAATTTTCATTTTTAAAAGTGGTGACAAACACAATACACATAAGCACTGTTGCGGCTTTCGAAAACAGCTGTTCTGCTCTGCTGTGTTAATTGAATAACTAAAGTCTGATGTTAACTTTCATTTGTGCCTTGAAATATTTATCATGTATCTCTGAATTTTAAAACAAATTTCGAATAATTAGCCTATAAATCTTAATTAAGTTTAATTTTCACTTACTTCAATGACATGGGAAAACTGTAATTTTGGTAAAATAGGTAACAAAAAAAAAAAAAAGTAGAAGAAAATAATGCAATGGCATCACAGGGATTAAAAGTGTATCACCATCGTTTTGATACACTTCTCGTATGCAATTTCGTAATAAATTTTCTATAAATAAAAATTGTTATCATATTCAATTAAGCCACTTAATAAAAAAAAATCAATGAGTGTTCGAACTCACGGGCGATGTGTTAACACCTTTTTGTTTTTTATTTATTTTATATTAAACCCACAAAAAACAAAGAGAATGCAAAGCAACAGACAAATGTACATTCATACATTGATATGTTTGTACATAAGCTACATACGTTGCTGTCTTGCTATCTCATTTTGATATATGTACGTATAACCACGTCACTATTCTCTTTGCTATGCATAAGACAAAACCGAAGATCAACATAAAACACTTTTTTAATATTACTCCAAATTAATACTCCGAATTAAAACACTTAAATCTCCGCTCGCCGATATCGGATCGCCTAAACTCTTCGTCGAAACCCGCACTAGCGTTTTAATCCAAAAATTAATAAAATCGGCTATGAATTTCCGGAGAAAATCGCGTGGGAAAATTATATGAAAATCGCCCAATAATCACTTTCAATACCGACTGCCAAACAACGAACAAACAAACTCTTACATCTTACACCTTACACTTGCGTATGTATTGAAACTGATAGTTTACTGCCCGAGAGGCGCGCGTATAGATGTTAACACATCAAAAGTCAGAAACAAAATATACATGAGTACTGATGATGGAAATGTAGCGGCCTTCGAAAACATGTAATCTGCTCTGCTGTAAAACTTGGTTAATTAAAAACTAATATTGACTTTTCCTTGGGCCTTGGAATATTTATTATATCTCTGAACAATTACCCTATCAATTTAAATTCAAGAGAACAGGTCGAGATATCAGGCAATTAGCCAATGCCCAATGGCTGATTTTACGCCACTGTACTTAAACTAACGGTTCCGTTTTAATTAGGGTCTTTGAACTTATAAGAGCGCCCTCAAATCGATTTTTTTTTATAAAAACTTACACACACTCTCATTATGCTGTTTGTTTGCAATATGTTAATGTTCTTGTTTATTTAAACCTCAAAAAAAAAAATATGGTGCAATAAATTTTTTTATTTCATGTTTTTTTTTTTTCATCACATCATCTAGTCATTTAATCTCGGTTGCGGTTGCCTGTTGTTTTGTTTATGCTTGTTTAGATAATGTCAAGATTAATTATATTTCCGCTAAAAGGTATTGTCTTGTCAATAATTGTCTTCCTTGAAAACACCACATATAAAATTTAGTGACATACTTTTTATACAACAACGTTCTTGCAACACATACATGCATGTATGAGTAGCTGTATGTTTATAGCCGTGTGCTTGCTACTCATATGCTTGTAGTGCTTTTATTATTTTGGTTTCAAGAAAACGGCATAAAAACATATGTTACACGAATCTACAAACACACATGCAAACTATGAACAACACGATGTTGAAATCTTAAGCAGACAATTGTTAAATTTATCCCAGGAGTCAGAAGTAACATTTTAAGCTTTTGTTAAAACAAAAGAATTATAGAAATAACAGTAAACGGGATTTAAGGTTAATTAATTAGAGAAATATTAGATTGTTAGATTTTGTTACATGTTCCTCATATGCAAAATAAGCCGTTAACAAAAACTTTGTTGAAAATCTTGTTAAATGTCATTTATGTATTTGAAAAAAAGAAGTAAGAGGATCGGTAATTTATGTTTCCTTTAAAAGAATTTATGTTTTTTTTTAAAACATGCGATTGTTCTGGTAAAAACTAAGACAAGATAAACTAAATTTTGTTTGAATTAAAATTAATAATATATAGTTTTTAATGTATTTAAATACTTAAGAAAAATGTCATAATATCGCCTTTAATCAAGTAATTCCTTTATGCATTATGAAACATCATTTACTCTTTTAAATCTTTTCTTATTCTCAAACAGAATATTTTCCCCCTTATTTTCCCGTACTTGCGGTGAGTAAAATTTTAATATTATTCTTCGCTTATTTTCAATTTTCTGCAGAATTAATAAAATATGAGTCCACAACTTTAATATTTTTATCTGTGCCCATTTCATTTAAATGTAAGCAGCAAATTTGCAAAAATATCAATTTATAAAATACTCAAAATCCATTTGTAAAATACAAATTTTGTGTTCACATGTTTTATTGTTAATTACATTTTGTTTCGATTTAAAATCCTTGTTCCCTTTTATGCTCTTTGTAATTCAGTGTTATTAACTTTTTGTTTTATATTTTTTATGTGTTTTCTCTGTATGCTGACTGCCGCGTTTGTGAAGTTGTGATTTATGAAAGCAATCAGCCAATATTATTACAGATTTTGCCTGATTTTTTTTTAATATATTTTTTTACATTATTGTAAGGGACTGTTCAAAAAGAGTACTTAAATGGTATAAAATTGCGAGTGGTCCTTTAGTACGGGTGTACGAGTGTGTACATGGTCTGTTTAATGTATAAATCAATATAGTCAAGAATACAATCGAAGTGCATGCATGTGCTTGTTTTTATAGTAAGTATCGAAAATGTGGGAGGGAGGAAACTGCATTACAGTGGGAAGGCAAAACCAGTTGTTTCTAGTAGGACCTCGCACGTCTCAGGAGTACTATTGTAAAAAGAAATTTACTTGTGTGCCGTAGCGGATTTGGACCTGCCGCCGATCTAGGGGTCTGTCTAAAGTGTCACGCTTTTTGATTTATGAAAGCCAATTAATTCTAATTCAATATTATTATTTACGAGGTTTGTTCAAGAAATAAAATGAATTTTAGTTAATTTTATATATTTGGTAATACTTTTGGCCCACAAAAGAAATCACTCTATTGGAAGATTATTTTATTTTTGCAAATGCCCGCCGATAGCAAATCTGTTTTGAGATTTGTGAACCAGACAGATGTAGAATACAAGTGAACAGGCCATGGAGCGATACAATCCTCATTCTCAATATCGAGGACGAAGTGGGCGATTTTTCGACCAAAATCATAATGAGCGATGAGGGTCATTTCCACCTCAGCGGGTACGTGAACAAGCTATTATTATTATTGTTAAAATTAATTATTGTTGTGGTTGACTGCCACAAAGCAATCAACCATCGGGGCGAAGGTGTTGCCAGACTGTTGGCGGCGCTGGTATACTCGCTTTTCGCCGTCTTGGGGTGGTGTACTTGCCAACCAGCCTGTTATGTCGCTCACCAAATAAAATAATAATAAAAAAAATTATACCAGCCAATTTGACAAGAAACATGACAAAAAAAAAGCAATTTGTTGGAGCCCGAAATGCACCCGGATGGAACGAACTAACTTTCTCTAACTAAAAAAAACTTGAAACAAAACAATATATTACCCTACAAAACCGTCCCAGATACTCACGTTACCCTTCTTCTGGTTTTAGGGATACTTTAGGCTGGTGGATGTTACCAGCAATGGCTCGCCTCCCTCTACATCGGTAACACTTTGCCAACTTTATTGTGTTACCCCCTATGACACATCCGCTACTCCTCCTACCGCCTTTAAAACTTCTTTTTCTTTCAAATTTCTTCTTTTATTTCTCCTTTCAGATCAAAACAAAACTTTTTCTTCAAACTTTTCTTTACTTTTCAAATTTTAAAACTTTAAATTTTCTTGATAAAAACTTTTCTTTTACCCGACTTTAATTAATTCCGCACAATCTTTTCTCTTCCTTTTCTTCTTTTCTCAATTTCAAACTTGCTTCCTTATATATACCCCTCCAGAACTTTGCTACTTTCGCGTCCGCTATCAATCCGTTCCGCATTCTTGACATTTTTTTATTTATGTATATTATTTTTGTAAATAAAAAAACAGCCGCTACATTCCTAATCCAATCAGCTGTCCGTGTCACCCAGTATTTTATCGGACGGTCAGCTGTTCGGGTTGGGATGCCACCTCGTGCACTGCTTTACCCTACAGGGTGCATACGACAAAGCAAAACTATCGCTTCTGGGGCATCGAAAATCCACGAATGATGCACGAGGAGAAATTACACCCACTCAAAGTGATTGCATGGTGCGCTGTTCACGCTGGAGGAGTTCTTTTGGCCCACGTTGTATGTTTTTTAACTCTATATATTTTTATGCTCTGATGATTTGCATTGGCGTCAGTGAAATACTCACAGGAACTAAATAAGAACCCTCAATAAACAATTTTGAACTTTTTTTTGTAAATTTCAGAAAATAATCAGCACGAATAAAATTAAAAAAAATTAAAAAATATTTTTTTTTATATATATTTATTCAACAATTTAGTTTTGTACCACTTCAAAGTTGTCCTCGTCACATATATTTAGTAAAATTGTGTTTAAGCATTATATCCAATCCACGAAAAATTTCTCACAGACACTTTCGATATTCTTATCCAGTCGTTTTTCATAACCTTAATCGTTGCCAAAAGACATAATTTCATTGGTTTCGTCTTGTGAGCAGGAAAAATCCGGTGAATACAATGCCCTCAGCTCAAGGAGTTGTTTTTGAAACAATTTTTATTTAATTGTTAGAAAGAGGGCGTCCTCAGCCACAATTTGCGAGTAGTGGCATATGTGTACTCATCAGTAATCCTCGACCATTAATATTCTCAAGTAAATTTTTGATGTGTTAACATCTATACGCGCGCCTCTAGGGCAGTAAACTATCAGTTTCAATACATACGCAAGTGTAAGAGCTTGTTTGTTTGTTGTTGTTGCTTGGAAGTCGGTATTGAAAGTGATTATTGGGCGATTTTCATATAATTTTCCCACGCGATTTTCTCCGGAAATTCATAGCCGATTTTATTAATTTTTGGATTAAAACGCTAGTGCGGGTTTCGAAGAAGAGTTTAGCCCAAAAATTAAGGCGATCCGACATCGGCGAGCGGAGATTTAAGTGTTTTAATTCGGAGTATTAATTTAGAGGAGTATTAAAAAAGTGTTTTATGTTGATCTTCGGTTTTGTCTTTTGCATAGCAAAGAGAATAGTGACGTGGTTATACGTACATATATAAAAATGAGATGGCAAGACAGCAACGTATGTAGCTTATGTACAAACATAACAATGTATGTATGTACATTTGTCTGTTGCTTTGCATTCTCTTTGTTTTTTGTGGGTTTAATATAAAATAAATAAACAAAAAGGTGTTAACACATCGCTCGTGAGTTCGAACACTCATTGATTTTTTTTATTAAAAAATTTTTTTTTCAAACTCATATTTTTAGAATTGCAAAATTACTTTTTCTGCAATATAAAGGGCTTCCTCTATATTTCTATATATTCTATAACTGCAATTATTCGTTATAGAATATTTTCCAGTACAGAATATCTCTATTTCCAGTAGAAAAAAATCTTCTGTTCTAAAATTTTAGACTTTTGAAAAGTCACCCTAGGCCCAGGTATCAAGGGCCTAGTCGTAAGTCCATCACTGGTTGTATGAAAAATTGTTCAAGGTTCTCAAGAGCAGATTTATAAACATAAAAATGGAAATAAGTTCCATTATATAGACTTAGTAAAAAAAAAGTCCTACAGTTTTTTGATCTCGTTTTCCAATGCATGTCAGATCATGTCTGAATAATTAATTTTTTAAAGTAAAGTAAATAAATAGGCCTTGGGTTTGCATTTTGGGATTCACTATGACTAAAAATATAACAATCACATCAATATATACAACTAAATCCTAAACGTTTTCATTGGCATTGGAAAACTACAATATTGTATCATCAGTTTTGCTACCTACTGTCAAATGTGTTAAAAATCTTCACCAACTTATCTGCAGACACAATAAATCATCAAATAATAGATATTTTCATTAAATGAAGCAAAAGCAAAGAGAACAAGTTTTTTTTGTTTGTTTGCGCTCTACATGAAATGAAGAGATTTAAATTTTCTATTGTTTTTGTGTAAGTTTTTTAAAAATGCCTCGTTACACAGTTTTCCTTATTGTCGTGTATTGAAAATTCAAGTCAAGGCTTAAAAACAGTTTCAACTTAGTCTTTGCCAAGGCATATAGAAGATTTACTTTGCCTTATTTTTCATGTCATTCTCATTACCATGCAATTATTTCTTATTTTTTATTGGTTTCCTTTTGGCTTTTAGCTCTTTTAAATGCCTTAATTTGTTGGCTTAATACAAGAATCTATGAACTGTTTTTTGCACAGATATTGTTAAGGTGTTTCGCCAACAACTTTCTACCAAGTAGATGTTTGGGTAGATGCTTTAAAATGTCTGCTGACGTTTTTTCTTTTTTTTTGTTTTGAAATTTTCTTATACAATTCGTTGCTGCTGAAATTGCTTGTTTGCCTTTATATGGTAAATTGTTTCTAATATGTTTTTTGTTGCTATTACAGCTGCTATTGCTGCGACTGCTGGTGTTGTTTTCTTTTATTTTATTTGTTTGTCAATCTATCTGGCTGCTTGTTTATCTAAATAAGGTATTTCGATTCTATAAATAATAGCACCTCTATTATTTAAACTCTGGCTGCATTCAATTCTTGCCAGCAGCAATGGAAGATTATCAGAAAAAAAGTGATGCGTGAGACCACAGCTGTTTGCATAATAAACCAAGAAGTTAAAGTAGAAGGAAATGGAAAAAAAGCCATACAAAAGCTTTCACATTTTCAATGGCAATAATTTGCAATTATAATTCTGTCTATTATTTTTAGAACAATAAAACAAATAATTGACTGCAGAATTTCAAATAAATTTGTTTGCAATAAAAAGGTATTCATACTTTTTTTATTAGGTGGAGTAAATCATATTTTCAAAAAGTCGAAAAATTTTTTGTATTCATTGGGCTAAAAAAAAAATCTTCTTAGAAGTGGTCGTTCATTTTTAAAATTATATATGTAGTTCGAAAGTATATAACACTGAAATTCGAATATCTTTAAATAAAATGATATCTAGAATATTAAAAAAATTCTAGATCAAAGACTAGACTAAACTATCTAACGATTTTTTGCAATAAGAAAATATTCTAACTGAAAAAACCGAAAATAGTTCCAAAGCCATACGTATCATTTACAATGCATAGCAGGAAGTCTGAGTATAAAAATTGAATACTATTCTTAACGCAGTTACTTCTTTTCTTTGAACCATTTCCGTCATGATGAACAAAATGTGTTAAAGTCCTTGCTGGCTAATCATAAAAGTTGCTACTTTAGCTTTATTTTAGTAACATTTCTATAAAAGTGTTTGCTTCAATATATATTAATAAACATTCACACAGAAAAGGAAATTATATATTTTTATAAGTTTATTCTTAGCCACTCACTCAGCTCTTAATTAAAATCAATACTTCTCTACTAACTGTTTACGTGTACAATATTTTCTTACAACTTCAATGAAGTTATCGTTGTGGCATAAACCAGTTACCTGTTAACCGCACTCACCAACACAAAGAATGCTGTCTGCATAAATATATCAAAATCATACTTAAATCTCAGCAAGAAATAAATATATAAATAAATAATAATAGATATAATTTAGTCTATGGTTTCAATTTCATTTAAAGTTCACTGCGGTTAGTCGAAGACAAGTGGCTTTGCGTGTTGCAAAAGCGTAAATCAGAAAATTATTTGAGGCCAAACAAATTGATGCAGTTTAGGTAATAAATTCAAAAAGTTAAATAAACGAAATTGCAAAAAAAAACAAGAAATCAAAAACTGAACTTGAAAAAAAAACATGGAAAATAACAATTTATTTGTTTTTAATGTGAGAAAACATAAGGAAGAAAAGGCGGTATGCACAGCTTAAGTGATACGCTACATTAAATAAAATTATATATACAAGTTTAAGCCACAGATATATAAAAATTAAATTTGGCTTACAAATTGTTACGGAATTTAAAAATATGTCCAGTTTGTTCTTTCAGGCTTCCCTTAACACAATAATCAAATATATTGCAAATGAAAATGCATGCTCAGTCATGTCATAGATATCAATTCCTTGCGGAAATAGAATTGATTTTACATTCTGGCTCTTTAGGTAACAAAATACGGAACCATTGTTCGTAATTAACCCTTTTAAATTCTATTAGCCAATTCCAATCAGGATACTAACTTCCAATTTCACAATGTCGAAAGAGTCCTTTCTGTCGTACAAAAACAATGTATACATTTTTTTGTAAGAAAGAAATAATTGATACGACATTGTGAAATAGACAGTACAAGTGATTTCATTTCGCTAAATTGTTGAATTTTTCGTATGTTAACCCGGCGTCATGCAGGTGCAAAAATTAACACCGACAGTCAGGCTGTAAAAACGAGCCTAGACCTTGTGTTTTTGAATATTTCTTAGTTTTTAAAATTTCATAAACGTATTTAAAAGCAATACATGTATGCAGTAAAATATTCTTTTAACGTCTTTTAGCTATTTAAGTCACTAATTTAAAAAAAAAAAAAAATTTTACTCAATAATATGATCCTCCCTCCTCTATGCGTCCTTCTGTCAGAATCACTTCCTTCTCAATGGCTTTACTTTAACAAATATATTTCTCCTCATTCAGTAACTATTTGTTAATTTCACGCCAAGACAATATCAAAAATATGACATTTCGCTATTCCTTTTCTTCAGCAGTTGACAATTTCTAACATCCTCTTGCTATATGCAAGCCCTTAGGCAGTAATCACAGGATGACAAAAGGAGACAATTATTATACACAGGCAGTAGGTAAGTGTCCTATTTTTGATATTGTCTTGACGTGACATTGACAACTAGTTACAGAATAAAGGGGCTTATTCTTTGACGTCCTCATACTTCACGGTCCCTTTTAGCAAAAAAAAACTTAATATATATATTCCCCTGGACCCTAAGAAGAAGTAGAGCCATTTTATACAGACAGCCAGGATGTGTCATATGCATTTTTTTTATTTTGACGGTCAACTGTCTGTATTTAATCATTAACTGATACTATTTATATAATAAACAATATGCAAATATGATAAGTTACAGCTACTGAGAAGATTCACTACATTTCCAAATGTTGAAAAAAGTTACGGCCCTGTGGCAAAAATTAGCCGGCGAAGTAAAAAGTTGAAAAAGCTACAAAAAAAACTGTTTATCTTCTCATCTTTCTTAATCTATCCCCTCAATACTATCACCTCGTTTTCAGTTCCGGCGCAATGCATTGCATATATAGGGGTCATCCCCTGAGTGCTGGTCCAAGATAACAAAAAAAAAAAAAAAAAAGTTTCGGGGTCATAGTAGCCTTCATGACGCGGGGCTAAGGAACCAAACTGTGGGATGCATTACAATTCCGGATATAATTGAACTTTGGGATATGGCTGATGATGTATATATTGCAATGGACTATTACTCCATAAAATCAATTGTCACTTGTCAAGGATCAAGGATTGGGTTCTTTCAAAATATACGTATTTCCATATTTATCTTAAGAACTTATTACCAGAAAAAACATAGATCTCCTATGCCCATCATTGAGAGATGCAGAGAAGTCAAGTATAAACGGTGACACGGGTATTATAACAATAACATGTTAACATCAGGTTGATACAGTTCTCGTATCCTTTTTCACAATAAAATTTGTGTAAATAGGAACTGTTATCACATTCAACTAAACCACCTAATAAGTGGTGACAAACACAATACACATGAGCACTGATGATGAAAGGGTTGCGTCTTTCGAAAACAGCTGTTCTGCTCTGCTGTGTAAGTTGAATAAAACTGATGTTGACTTTCCTTTGTGCCTTGGAATATTTATCATGTCTTTCTGAGATTTAAAAAAAAAAAAAAAAAACAAATTTCGAACAATTAGCCTATGAATCTTAATTCAATTTAATATAGCAATATAAATGTTCGTTAAAATTTTTACTTCATATTTTTCTAGCAACTTAAATTGAAAATTCATATTTATTTTAATTTTCATACACTCTAAAACAAGAAATAAAATTTGTTCAAAAAAACCTTGATTTTCTAAAAGTTTTATTTATCACCCCTACCTGAATTTATGAGGAATTTGAATAAAAAAAAATTGTAGCTAAAATTATTACCGTCAGTCTTATACTAGTATTTAACAGAACTCTTTAACACTTGAGTAGTTGCTTGCCGCTATGGATGACGACTATTGAAATCATAAGCAAATTGCTTACATGTATACACGTGTCTGTCTGTCTGCCTGTGTGTTATGCTTGCCAAGAGTTTTGTGCTATAAACGTGCTTCAAGTTATTTCAATGTAAAAATATTTAATTTAAATGTGCCAAATTACAGACAAAATTTTATTTGTGTTGCCTGTTTTTATTACTTCAGCTACAGCCATTTTAGAATCTAACGGAAGTCTCCATTACATAGCGGAAATATAAAATTAAATTTTATAAAATATACAAACGAAAATGTTGCAATCACACACAAAAAAAAAATAAAGGGGCAAAGCCTGACCTTTTTGCAAAAAAGTTTGAAATAAAGTACAATATTAGTAGGATGTATAAATTTAGGATTTTTTTTATACCCTCCAAAAAAGAATTTGGAGGGTATATTCACTTTGTCATTCCGTTTGTAACGCATCGAAATATCCATCTCAGACCCCATAAAGTATATATATTCTTGATCAGTGATGAAATCTAAGACGAACTGAGCATGTCCGTCCGTCCGTCTGTGGAAATCACGATTCAGTCCAAACGAAAAGAGCTAGACTCTTGAAATTTGGCATAAATATATTTTAAAACTTAGAGCAGGTTAAGTTTGAAGATGTGCTAAATCGGGGAAGAGGGAAAAAAGTTCCCCTAAGAAGAACTAAACCAACCCAGAAAAAACAACATAATTTTTAAAGTTTTTTGGTTATTTTGTTAAGCAAATGATATATTTTTATGTCAAATATGGTCCAACGCCTTAAACTTGGAGCCATTAAATAAAATAAAAATATTTTTTGACCCCGCCCACTTCAGTGGGCGTTATTATAGGCAAAAATAGCATAAAAATTTAACAAATTGTTTTACTTAAGCCTACATTCCTTAAAAATAACACTTTTAAGCTTTATTGACGAAGCTGAGACGAAACCTGGTACTACTCTGCCCTACACCCTCCTTCCCCTTCGCCCCCTAAATGACCCTACCAAAAAAAAGCTTTTTTTTAAATTTTGTAGATAATCATCCCAAGCATTTATTTTTAGAGTTTTATGACTGCTTGTTGCTGCCCTATTCCCTCCTCCCCCTTTGCCCGCTAAATGACCCTATAAAAAAAAAAGAAATTTTAATTTTGTATATAATTATCCCAAGCATTTATTTTTAGAGTTTAATGACAAAGGTGAAATGTTTCCCCCTCAGCCCTCGCCAGAGCGACCCCGCCAAAATACAGTTTTTGTAGCCTCCAAAGAGAATTGTGATGAGGTCTAAGACGGTCTAGCAATGCCCATACGTTCCTCTGTGGAAAACATGATATTGCATATTTTTGAACCCCGCCCCTTTAGTGGGCGTTGACGTACGATATTATATAAAGGAACTCTGTCCCACCAAGTTAAACATTTCAAATTCACTTACTAAATATTTGGAGGGTATTTAAGATTCGACCCGGTCGAATATAACGTTTTTACTTGTTTTATATATAAAGGGAAATTTAAGCAGATAAGAGAAGCATGGATTTGTAATATTATGGGATTTTTTCCAAGTGTAAAGACATTTTTTTTATATATTATATTTTATATTTATCATTGAGATAAGAATTTTTTTTTTGTTCTTTAAAATTTTTCATATTATTTTAATTTGTGGTCAACGTAATTTGGCTTAAGTCCTTGAAATTATTTCTTTTATTTATTGCACCTTCTTTAAGGTTAACTTCTGTATTCTTTGTTAAACTTTTATCTGTATTTCTTAAGATGATCTTTCAGTACTTTTAAAATTTCATTATGTCTTACAATAGCCCCTTGTCTTTGTTATAGATTTAACAAAGATATTCTTATAATATTTGTAGCGATTAGATGACTGCCATTAAGATTAAAGATATGGCAGGTTTTGTCTAATACGTATGAAACTATTGTGTTGGCAAGAAAAATAAATAAATTAAAACTTATTATACGCTTTAAAAAATTTTTATACAAGAGACAGTTTAATACTCGTATTTTTGTTAAATTAAATACAAAATTATTTAAGCGGAAATTTATTGGCAGATATTTTTTTAAATGGTATTACACCTAATATGAGCTTGCCAAAGGTTTCAAAATATCCTTAGAAAGATTTACTTTCATCTAGCAGATTAACTTTTGTTGTGAGCTCATAAAAATGTGAATATCCTTATTAACAATATTTTATATATATTTTACATCAAACTTGAATTGTATATGCACTCATACTTGCGCCAGTATTTGTTTGATATCACAGTGTATATAAACAATTTTAACTTTTTATGTTGTTGGAAAATATTTAAAATTTTTACTATGAATTGGTCAGGACAAAAAATCTTTTTTAACAGCAACAAACAACAAATAGAAAAACAAAACAGAAAAAAGTCAGATATAAAAAATGTTTTTGTAGATATTAAATAAAAACTGACAGCTTAAAATGCTGTATGGTCAGTGTGGTTAAACATACTTAAGAGAGTATGTATTTGTTAAACAATACAAAAGGACACTCTTAACACACACACAAGAGGAATACACATGCTGCCATATAACGCAGATTAAGCAGAAGGTAGAAATATATAAGTGTGTGTGTGTGAGTGACTTAAACAGTCTATTGTTACTGTTTAAATATTTGCAGTGTTTTTCTAATTTTTCAATTTCCCATTGTTAACTTCTATTGCTGTATAAATGTTTATAAAGATATTTGTCATATAGGCAAGCAGCTATGGCGGTGTTAAAAAGCATTTCTACCATAAAGATATTTTTATAGCAAACATAAACTTGAAAAAAAAAAATTACTGCTACTGATGATCCCAAGCGTAAACATAAAAGTTTTTGCATTTTTTTTTATTCCAGCTAAAATATATATTTTTGTAAAATTTTTTACATTTTTGAAAGTGACATGTCTTAAGAGTATCATAATACATTTAGAAGTTGTTGGCATCAAAGAAAAAAAAACAGAAAAAACTTCTAGAAACAAAATATAACTTAAGGGCACAAGTTAAGAAATGAAAGTACTTCAAATGTAATGTATGACAGAAATTCTTTAGGAGTTTGCTATTTTTTGCTACTTCTTATAAATCATTTTAAAAATGTTATACAGTTGCTAAGATATTTTTATATTGTTCACTGCTTGCCAAATGACATTTCAAAAGGGCAATGTCAAACACATCAAAATTGTATAAAAGCTTAACTGCAGTTTTTGTTTTAGGGGCAAAAAACTAAAGATATTATTATAATTCAAAAAATTTTTTTTGTTGAATTTATTAAATCTAATTCAAGATTTAATGATGCCTTGGCATTAGTGGCTTAGCACACACACAACATAAAGACACTTAAATTACTATCAAAATCGAAAACTTTCAGATCTCCTTGAAGGATTAAAATTATAAATAATTAACTTTCTAATACATTTACAATATGTACATTTTTTTATTTCTACCAGTCCAATTTGTTATAAAATTTTTCCTCCCAGACCGTAAGCCAAATAAACAGGCCATCATGGTGTGTTTATAAACTTCATTAAATTCATTTTCCTACATTCTAAAACTTATTCATTAGCAATTAATTTGTTATATATTTTAATCATTAGAAGCATACTTTTGATGGCAAACGGAAGCCAACGACTGCCGCTACTGTTGTATCACATAAACAATTTTAGAACTATGATGCTAATTTGTTTACATATTCAAATGTAAAATCTAAAATTCTCTTCTGTACATTTTTGCATTATCATGAGAACTTCTGCACTTGCATAATAAATGCATATAAGTGGTTGCCATTTAAACTAAAACAATTTAAAAATTTTGTAATAAATTAGCAACTTTTAACCCATGGATTTTTACTAAATTTCAAAATACCCCGGCGGAGGCTTTTCTTAGGAAAAACCAGCACTCACGGATGAACCCTATTAATGCAGGCAGAATTATATGCTGCGGGGATAGTATTGAGGAGACAGATCAGAAGATAGAGAATAATATTTTTTTTGTAGCTGTTTAAATCTTTTATGTTGCCGGGTAATTTTTGCTGCAAGGACAACAAAGGATGATGCTGTTCCTCTGCTTTTTAGTATACGAAAGTGTCAGTGGTGCCATTTAGGTTTGGTGGCCAGTGCTATGCCTTCATCGCTGAAACAGGCTGACAACAACTAACACAACCAAAGATTAAGATTAATATTAAAATGACGATCAGGAAAATTCTATACCATATTCCTGACTAAGCGCTGAGTCAAATACAGCACGTTCTGCTTCGTAGTTTCATGTTTAATACCTCAGCCAACAGCACCATTGTTTATGTTCTACTAAAAGAATACATAGAGAAGTATTATTAAAAATATTTGATTGATAATTTGTTCTACTCACAATACACTGTTGGCTAAAGTATTTAACGCGTGGACTACGAAAATGAAAATAGAATTTTAACAAGTAAGAGTGCTATATTCGGCTGTGCCGAGTCTTACATACCTTTCACGAACGTGCGTCTGGCGTTACATATATTTTTAAGTACATATATGATATTTGTGAAAGAAATTGCAAATTTTTTACCATTTTGGTAACTTTCATATACCATAAAATATTGCACTTGTCCATCCCTGGATTCGAAATTTTATTTTTTGTTTTTGAATTTTTGATACCAATTTTGTTCTTCCTAAATTATTGTATAAGACAGTTTTAGTTAGCAAAAAACAAAAAAAACAACAACATCAGTTGCCTGTTTGATTACTTTCATGTATAAAAACAATTCAATTTCCCACACCTGGAAGCAAAATTTGAATTTAAAAATTTTGTTTTTGTTTTGGCCAATGCAAATCTTCATGACGTATTAACTGGTTTTGTTAAAGAAAAACTTGAAATTTTTAACAATTTTAGTTACTACATGTACTACAAAATACGGAATAGCCGAAAAAAAAATTTTTAATTTCCCATCCCTGGAAAAAAATTTTACACCCCAATTATAAATATTCCCGGGGAAAAGAGTTCCCGGGGAATTCATTTTCCCGGGAATAAAACTCCCTTATTCTAAACAGACGGGGAGAACAGTATTATGGGAAAGGGAATTTCGAATTTTCGCAGTCAACTGTTTTGCTTTCAGTTGTTTTGTTTTGACTTAAAAAGTAAAAAACATTTTTTTCAGCACAACTCCCTTGCAATTTTTTGAAGGAATTATTTTCTAAATTTATTATCAAATTCTCCCTTTAATTTACATTCATAATACCTACTTTTTTCCCGGGGAAGAGTCTCCCATTTTCGAAGTTTATTTAGAATAAGAAAAAAGGAAGAAGGGAAAAATCTCCCGGGGGGATTCTATTTAGAATATGGGAAAAGGGAAAAGAGAGAAAATTCCCGGGGAGTTGCTATTCATAATTGGGCTGTTAATTTTTTTTAGTTTTTAATAGACCATTGAGGCTTCCCAAAGCACGAAATAGATTTAATTTACAAACATTAAAAAAAATAATTGATTTTTGTTATAAATTTTGCGTCGAGAAATAGGTGTAAGCTTCCCAGCTCTGGAACCATACTTCGGATCTTTCTGAATTTCTGAATTGAATAGCGGCCTATTTAAGTTCGTTTCCAATCCAACGGTCCAAGAACGAAGTCTCTAGCTCTTCTGGGGGCTTGGGAAAACCGATTTCACGTACAGACGGACGGACAGACGGACATCGCTATTCATAAGGATCCTGAATATATATACTTTATGGGGTCCCATGTGCATATCGAAGAAATTACACACGGAATGACAAACCTATATATACCCTTTCACTTTTTTGTGAAGGGTATAACAAAGTAGACGACATTTTTGAGTCAAATAACACGATGGCTTGCATTATGATTTAAGCGCCTAAAAAAGCCCTTCGACTCTGGAGGACTGCAAACATATGGATTTCCAAGCAAAACCGGCATATCCCCTCAAAGCCAAAGTGTTGCTTGTGGTTCAACAGGCTCTTCTTCCTGTAAAGGGCCACATTAAACAATTCCCATACGTGATCTCCACAAGACACTACAACAGAATATAGAGCCACAATAGATATTATTAAAGAAGGGATCCCTGATTACGTAAAGGGTGCTTTTTTATAAAGTGACACAAATTTAAATCATAATAAAACAAGGAGATATATTTTTAATATCAATGAAACGGGTTTTATTGGAAATAAAATTTTATTAAATTAATGTTTATATATGATTTCTGCCATGTGGCCACCAGGGCTGGAGCACCAATTTTCAACAACTAAAAAAAAATCTTCCACAAAGTGGAAGGACACAACACCAGTTGCTGAGAACGGTGACGAATTGATAGATTAGGATAATTTTCAATGCATTTCTGTACAGCGGCTACAGCTTCTGCAGTGCGCCTGGTGCGGCATCTCACGGGATGCACATGACCAGTAACAGTAGATGTGGTCAGAAAACGATTTATTCTTCTTCGAATTAGCCGCTCTGAAGGACGATTATATACGCCATAAAATGAAAGAAATGCACGATGAGTTTGGCGAATTGAAGAATTGTGTTTATTAAAAATTTCAAGAATTTGCTTGCGTTGCTCTGGTGTTGGGACCCTCTACGTTTTATTTACCCGCTTTGGTGGATTAGCATGGCAGGATTTTTTCCATTGGGTTACTTAAACGCGCGGTTTCATGCCAACAAGCCGCACATATTGTGATATATACCGTTCAGATAAATACTCGCCAAAAACGCAAACGCTATTCAATTGAGATCTCACTGAAAGTCATGAATAATTGCGATAAAACAAACTCAAACATGCAACAAAACTGGCGGCAGTCACTGGATGGATGCCATGTTTTCCTTTTAACATTAAAAATTAAGATTAATATTAAAATTTTTTCTTAATGTAGGAAAAAAGTATTTCGAACACAAAATTGAACATTTAGTTTTGCTCCGTCCTGTCTACACGAGTATGAATTGAGCTACTGGGCGTATGATTCATGAAATTTTAATAATATATAAATCATACGCCCCCATAAGAGCAAAGAGTTTCCTTTGCCTGTTCAGCAAACTATATCTATGAATATTGAATTCCTCTTCCACCTTGTAATATTTATCATGTATTTTTGCTTTAAAAGCCTTTAAGAACAAAAGCCTATTGATTTTAATTAAAACTGAATTTATTTAAACAAAAATTCCAAAAGCCTCAAATTTGCTTTATGAACTCTTCGTGTGAAAAAAATTGCCAATTCCGTAAATAATATACTATTTATTTATATACTGATCAGTTCTGCTGGTTTGATGATTATTGAAAATATTCTTAATATTCCAATCTTAATATAAAAAATAAATAGAATTTGAACAAATTCATTTATTAATAAAAATAATAAAAAATCATTTGCAGTCATGCAGATTCGAACTTAAGCCCGTTGAAAAAATTAACAATTTATAAAAAAAATCAATGAGTGTTCGAACTCACGGGCGATGTGTTAACAACACCTTTTTGTTTATTTATTTTATATTAAACCCACAAAAAACAAAGAGAATGCAAAGCAACAGACAAATGTACATACATACATTGTTATGTTTATACATAAGCTACATACGTTGCTGTCTTGTATCTCATTTTTATATATGTACGTATAACCACGTCACTATTCTCTTTGCTATGCATAAGACAAAATCGAAGATCAACATAAAACACTTTTTTAATATTACTCCAAATTAATACTCCGAATTAAAACACTTAAATATCCGCTCGCCGATATCGGATCGCCTTAATTTTTGGCCTAAACTCTTCGTCGAAACCCGCACTAGCGTTTTAATCCAAAAATTAATAAAATCGGCTACGAATTTCCGGAGAAAATCGCGTGGGAAAATTATATGAAAATCGCCCAATAATCACTTTCAATACCGACTGCAAAGCAACAACAACAAACAAACAAACTCTTACACTTACACTTGCGTATGTATTGAAACTGATAGTTTACTGCCCTATAGGCGCGCGTATAGATGTTAACACATCAATATATTATTCTTTTTTTTACAATGAATAAGAATTTAACTACAACACAAAAAGTCGTTCCAAAACCAAACATATTTTCTTGGTACTCTATTGTTCCTTCAGGGTGCTATTGGCTGAATTAGTTAAAACTCGACTAAGAAGCCGAAAATCCCGTGTTCGACTCCTCGCTTACTCATGAATGTAGTATCGAATTTTTCTGATTAGCATTAGTGCATCATTGTGTTGGCTGCTGTCAGTCTGTTTCTGCTGTGTGATGAAGGCATAGCATTGTTTGCTGAACATAACTGGCAGCGGTTGACACTATCATGTACTAAAGAGCATAGGAACAGCACCCTTCTTTGTCGGAGCAGTAGAAAAATGTAGCCGCGGAGTAAATTTAATATAACTACAAAAAATTATCTATCCTTCTTAAACTGCCTTTTCAATATTATTTCGTCTCTTAATGATCCTGAGCAACCCACTAAATATGCAGTCATCCCATGAGTGCTAGTCCTACTAAAAAAAAACTTTTTAATAGACTTGTTAATTATATTCCACATAATTAAAAAGCCTATTAGAAATTAAAAAAAAAAAACTTTTTCCAGATAGCCAGAGACCCCATGTGAAACCGGAAACTCTATTTGTGGCATATAAAACATTTTATAGCAGGCAGCCTCACAGAGTGTTAAACCACTTCCATTTGAATGTTGAGCAGAGTTATATCATTTACCAAGAACAATTTGCTATTATACCTGCTCGAATATATGACTAATAACAGAAAAAGAATCAAATATTAAATAGAATTTACTACAACCAACCACAAAACAAGTATATTTTTGGTCATACGACTTCTAATGTTGTCTGTTGATGTTATTTTTGTTGATGTTATTTCTAACAAAAGTTTATGATGCATCAAAAAGTTAAATGCTAATTACTCTCTATACACGTACAACAACTATTCCTGCCATAATTTCCAATTCAACTCGTTCAATGTTTCCCATAATGACAAAGAACAAGCAACTAAGTAACAACTTGTACGATGAGACCTAAATGACGTCTCACCGTATGCTGGAAAACAAATTTATAAAATGTTGGGTTTTATGGCAAATCAACCAGCAGTTTTGTGAACATGTTGTGCAGTTTTGTGGTTGCAGAATTAAAAGTAAATAATATTAGCATATCGTTTGTTGTTGTTTTCGGTTTTTGCGTCAGTTCTAAGCAAAATATTATTTTACGAAAAATTTACAAATTCGAGGTACACAAGCAACGAAAGCATAGAAGCAGCGAAGTAGTCATAATTGCCAGCATTATTATTGTAAAATGAAATTAAAATATCTTGGAAATTGCAAACTAATTGAAGCAGAGATTTGAAATCTTGAACAACATTAGCGTTCAAGTGCACTCGACTTGAGTTTTTTTTTATTCTGCTTAGAATTGTTTAGATTTACCGTTATGATACTTGTGGCAGCGAATAATAGTGCTTAAGTGGCACATAATTTTTTAAAATTTGCCATTTTCCTTTACAAATGTCCTTTGGAATTTTTACATTTTTTTATTTGTGCAATTTATTATATTTCAAATATCTGTTAGTGTACTTTTTTCCTTTCACATAATATATTTTTCTATTTATTTTTTCCAAGGCTGTAATATGCAAGATTCACTTCTCTTTCATACAGCATCAGTTATTTTAAAGTGTTTTTAGGTTTCAATACTAGAATTTAAAGTTAACCTTAAGCCATATAAATATTTAACGAGATTTAACCGCATCAAACTGCTTCTACTTGCCGTTAATTATAAAATTTTTAAAAATACAGACTGGAATTGAATCAATTGGTATTTGGAGACTTGAAAAATTAATATCATTAATTTAAAAATATGCCAATAGAATTGTGGAGTTTTAAAAATTTGGGTATAAAAAAGTTTTGTAGTCCTATAAAGGGTCTCCCAAAAGCCACCTCCACATTCTGACAGTTCTGACAAAAATCATTTTATCTGTAATATTATTCAGAATCTTTGGCGAAATCATTACAGACGGATATAATAATCAACAAGACATGCAAATAATAAAATTGTTGGATCAACACGGGTGTCCTCTTCGGGCAATCTTTCACTCTATTTTTCATTGATGTGGTGATGGCCCTTTCTGAATGAATGACTACATGAACCAACAAAATTAACGAATTTGGAACTAGTAACTCCCATGAGATCAGAGAAAATCCAATGCCTTTCGAAAATTCACTTTTTGGTGTGAACTTTAGACTGGCGCCATCGACGGTTCTTCTTTATTTGACAACGACACTGGCCAAGCCCACACTGTCAGTGATGAAAGCTATAGGTCAATGATTACCAACTTCTTTTTATCTGAATTAAATGATCTGGACACCAACGACATGTAGTTAAAATACAATGGAACTACGTACCACATAGATCTGACACTTTGGATATTCTGCACGAGATATTTGAGTACATGGTCTTCTCACGTGAAGGTTTTGTGACTGGACACCAAAATCATGTGATGTGACCCCATTAAACTTGTTCTTATGTTGGTCTCTTAAATCACAGACCTATGTGAATAAGACACAAACCATAGCGGTAATCAAAGCCACCATGAACACGGCCTTCAGTCAAATTCTGCCTGATTTATGAGCTAGAGTCATGGAAAATTTAATATTTCGGATGCGAGAAGCAGAGCCGAACATTAGAACGATACACTACACAAAACGACATCACCGAATAAAAATTTCGGTGATTGCCCACACACTCTTAGATCTATTTAAATGTAAAGAGAATAAGCCCTTATCAGTTATAAAAGGTAAAGACAGCGACAACAGTTTATAATTGGTGGGTGCTGTTGGCTGAAGTAGTAGAACACGAGACTATAAAGCGGAGGGTCGTGAGTTCGAGCTCGCGCTCAGTCATGATATATTGTGTTGAGTTCTTCTGATCAGCATTAGGGCATGGTTGTGCTAGTTGTTGCCAGCCTGTTTCAGTGATGAAGGCATAGCACTGGTCACTGAACATAATTGGCGGCGACTGACACTATCATGTACTAAAAAAAAGCAGAGTAACAGCACCCACCTCCGTCGGCCCTGTAGCAAAAATTAGGCGGCGAAGTTGAAATAGCTGAAAGGTTGAAATAGCTACAAAAAAACTGTCTGTATTCTCATCTTTCCTAATCTGTCCCTTCAATACTATCCCCTCGTTTTCAGTTCCGGCGCAATGCATTGCATATATAGGGGTCATCCCCTGAGTGCTGGTCCAAGATAAAAAAAATCAATGAGTGTTCGAACTCACGGGCGATGTGTTAACACCTTTTTGTTTATTTATTTTATATTAAACCCACAAAAAACAAAGAGAATGCAAAGCAACAGACAAATGTACATACATACATTGTTATGTTTGTACATAAGCTGCATACGATGCTGTCTTGCTATCTCATTTTTATATATGTACGTATAACCACGTCACTATTCTCTTTGCTATGCATTAGAAAAAACCGAAGATCAACATAAAACACTTTTTTAATACTACTCCAAATTAATACTCCGAATTAAAACACTTAAATCTCCGCTCGCCGATATCGGATCGCCTTAACTTTTGGCCTAAACTCTTCGTCGAAACCCGCACTAGGGTTTTAATCCAAAAATTAATAAAATCGGCTATGAATTTCCGGAGAAAATCGCGTGGGAAAATTATATGAAAATCGCCCAATAATCACTTTCAATACCGACTGCCAAGCAACGAACAAACAAAGTCTTACACTTACACTTGCGTATGTATTGAAACTGATAGTTTACTGCCCTAGAGGCGTGCGTATAGATGTTAACACATAAAAAAAAAAAAAAAATTTTAAGTGTTGAAAATATTTTGAATTCTGGTACTGGTCCTCACAAATTTGCAGCTAAATTTATATATTTAAGATTCGTTGTTAAAAACTATAATTAACAATTTTAATTGTACTCATTCTGTTCAGCCTTAAAAATTTTGCCATCTTTTTAAACTCCGTTCATTAAAAGCCGTTGATAAAGAACTAACATGTCACAGTCTGATGACAGAAAGTTGTCAGTTCTTTCTATAACATTTTTTATTCAAGAAAATTGATTTATTTATTCATTAAATGTTACAAACCCAATTACAAATTATATCATAATTTAATTAACAGAGAGTAGCTTACAAAGACTTTCGCTCGTTATAGTGAAATAAAACGCAGGATCTAAGTTGGGAATCGAATACACGATCTCCACTTACTCACTAGTCTACAAAGGCACTTCTTCCAGAAAGTGTACACAAGCAACCAAACTAAAATTCTTTATTGTTCACAATGTTTTTCATGACTCTGATGTGGACTGGATTGTAAAAAATTCATGCAGAGCAGGGTTGAGAACATTAAAAGTTTTTATAAGTCCTGCAATATGTCGACATAATTCTTATACGAAAAGCTCCGTTACAATATTTCAAAATCATACTTTTATCTATTTATTGTGTAAAAATTAGATTTACAAATATTAAAATTAAGGAAGCATCCCTGCAGGATATCGAACTAGTATCAAATTTGTATTGCACTAGTACAAAAATCACCAGTACTAGTTCCCAACTGTGAACTTTCCTATACCATGTTAATGCTCAAGTTAACATTGAGTGTGTTTGGAAAATTACTAGTACCATTGGTACTAGATGGAAACTAGGGGGATACTAGTACTATTAGAACTAGATGATTACTAGTACAATTTCTTCTAGTTGGATACTAGTACAATCAGTTCTAAATTAAGAACTGGTTTATATATTAAAAAAATCCCTAAATTTATTGGTTTTTTAAACCCAATGAAATTTGTTAGGTGTTTGTCTTCACAAGCAATTTTTGGTTCATCAATTCTAAGTTTATAAGAGGATACGGAAAGTTCCTCTAGGGCACACTCAATCCACTAGCACCTTGTACAACTTGAGTTACGTTTGGTACTCCACCATATACCAAACACTAATGAACATACAATACATATATCAGTTTTTATTATTTTAAAAAAGATCGCTGATTTTACATATGAACATAAATATTAAAAAAAACACGTTTTAAAAATTTTTGAATTAGATTTTAAATTTATTTTTTAAACTGTCACTTTTTTACACACAAGAAAACTGCGGCTTACTTACATAAATTATCGAATAAATAAACTGATATGCAGGGCGCAAAGTTTTCTAATGCTATTCTTTGTTTCAAATTTGAATTTGTTCAAAATTTGTAACAATTAAACATAAAATAAATAAATTAGCAATTCGCTTCAAAACTTTATGAAAAACTAATATGAAATTCTACAAGTCAAATCAATCTACAAATGAACTACATGAAGTACTAGTACTTTTCTGTATATGTTCAATCTTCTTTTGAACTAGTGCTTGCTGTACTAGTAATCGTACCAGTAGCTTAAAGACAATTAACGCTTATCCTCCTGCAGGGATAATAAATATCATGTATGTGTGGAGTGAAATATATATTGTCTTCATTTATGATGTGTTTGTGTTGCATACATCAGGGGATGAAATTTGTATAAAAACAATTGCATATATTTGATATTTTAAAACAAACGATTGTAAATAAACGCTGACCCGTAATTAAAAAAAAAGAGAAAAATTAATATAAAAAATATATTAAAGTCCAGCCATTTGGAATATTCATACACCATATGGCGTATGTCTGGAAACTTGAAACACAACGCCTCACCCTCAAAATTATAAAAATATTATAAAACGAGTTTTTATTAAAATTTAATTTACTATGAAGAAAAAAAGCGATTGTGCTCTTGTATATTATTTTATTAGTTAGAAAAAAATAAATAATCTGTGAAGCGGAAAATAATACACGAACAGCCCAGCCCTTGCAAATATGCAAAGTATTTTGAGAGAAAGAACATTCAAGGATTAAATGTAAATACATGTTGATTCTTTGACTTATGCCTTGTTAAATTTGAGAATTTAATAAAAAAGCAAAGCTTAAATACCTCAGGTTAATCAAAGATTACTTACACTTTCATAACTAAGAAAATTGTAAAGGGCGTTTAAAGTGATTGATGGTGGGAAAATGTGTTTGTGTGCGACCCCAGCATGAACATGGCTGTTAAGAGGTTCTTAAGTAATTCTTTATATTTCTTTAAAGTCCGACAGAGAACTGAGTTGCATGTAATAAAAGGAAATTACCATTTTTTTTTTTTGTAAGATTATTGTTTTAAAATATCTTGGGTTGTTTATGGGCTTCTTTTAAAAAAAATTATTTGAAAATTCTTTAGTTTCTTTTGTGGCTCATTGTGACCACTGATTATAGATGTCAAAGCTTTTAACTATACACCTTTCATGTCAAATTGACTAACAGGCAATTACAGACTTCATCAAGGCGAAACGAATGGCAGAGGAAGTACAACAACACAAAAATGGCTCATTTAACCATATTTATACCTTAAAACATACTTTAGATAGATGTGCCATTTAACACCACGCATTTAAGGCGAAATGACTGCCAGTACTGCTTTTTTTTTTTGCCAGCGTACCCGACGTACATATATTGTTGTTTTGGTCCGTTTAACTTGCAGTATGGCTGACTGGCAGTGGCCAGTTAAAAGAAATGAACTCAATAAAAGCAAAATTCAAGTAAAAAGAGAAGCTTGATACCAAAATTGCAATAGGTGCTAATTACATATGGCTAAAATGTAATCACAACTATTTTCACAATACGGCATCAGGCTGTTGTAGAGTGGCAGTAACAATCATCGTCATCATCATCATCAACACCATCATTATCATCATCATCATTATCATCAGCCACAGCAAATATGCTCAAGTTTAGTTGCTGAGGGTAAATTACGAATATAAGACTTGACTTGACTGGCACAATCAAACTCAATTGGATGTTTAAAGGAGTTACACACATGCACACACAAATTGTGATGCATTTACGACTGAAAGTTTAAATTCATTTGGGCAATTTTGGAACATCAAAAAAAGTAGAGCACCAGAAGTTAAAGTATAATTAATTGTAATCAAGTTGAAGTTTTATTAAAGATTTAATGCTCTATTAAGAAAGTGGCAAAAGTCAAACATTGACATTTTATAAATTCCATTTGAGTTGCATACGACCTCAACAAATTCAAAGCGGTTATTGTGTTTCTCCAAATAATTACAAGGCTTGTGAATTAGTTATATACTGTACATATTTCATTTAAATATGGTATGCAACTCTCATGTATGGGCCGGTGCTTCAAAGTCTATTTTGAAGTTGCTCGACCGCGTACAAGAGCGAGTGAAGAGGCTAATTGGTGACAGTAGGGTAGCCAACTCTATTGACTCATTGGAGCATCGACGCAACGTGGGGTGTGTTTCACTGTTCTACCGATACTACAACGGAATGTGTTCTGGTGAAATAAGGAAGCTTGTGCCTGATAACCGTTTATTTCTGCGAGCTACCCGCCCTTCACATAGGGCGCATCTTTTTGTGGTTGAGTTGCCAGTTAACCGCACCACGCATTACGGAGAGACTTCGTTCTTTGGTCGAACGGTTCGTATGTGGAACAAACTTCCAGCACAGGTCTATCCGGTCAATTTTAACTTGGGGAGGTTGAAATCGAACGTCCACAAACACTACCCCCTCTATCCCCCTTCCCATAACCAACTTTCGTAGTTCTGGCACAATGCATCGCATATGTAAAGGTCATCCCCTGAGTGCTGGTCCAAGAAAAAAAATTATGTTCGACTTGCGAATTTTTTTTTAAAGATTTTGGTAAAAAGAATGAGTACAATTATGGGTGCTGTTGGCTGAAATAGTAGAACACGAGACTATGAAGCGGAGGGTCCTGAGTTTAACCCCGCGCTGGGTCATGAAATATTGTGTTGAGTTCTTCTGATCAGCATTAGGGCATGGTTGTGTTAGTTGTTGTCAGCCTGTTTCAATGATGAAGGCATGGATGGCACTGTCATGTACTAAAAGCAGAGCAACAAAAAAATGTATAATTACAGTTTTCAACAACGAATTTTAAAAATATAAATTCAGGGTCAGTGCCAAAACCCAAAAAATTGTCAACACTTTTAACTATAAATTGTTGCTGCAGTCTTCACCTTTTATAACTAATGGGGCCTTCATTAAGGGCTTCTTCTCTTTAATTTGAAATAAATTTAAGTGTGTGTGTGGGCAATCACTAAAATTTGTATTTATTTGAAAAACCTATTGATGTCGTTATGTGTGGTGTATCTTTCAAATATTCGGTGCTGCTTCTCGGAATGGATCGCATCCGAAATGTTAAATTTTCCATGGCTCTGGCTCAGAAATCAGGCTGAATTTCACTGATGGCGGGGACCATTTTGGCTTTGATTACCTCAGGGGTTTGTGGCTTATTCACATTTACGCCTTCAGAGACCCACACAAGAAAAAGTTTATCGAGGTCAATTCAAATTATTAAGAATGCAGTATTAAGAATATTTTTACACAAACGAAATTTCGATACCCTGGGCCAGGCATGTAGGTTTGGAAAAAAGCCAAAAATAGAATAGTTAATAACTCATTTTTTAATGCCAAGTTATTCGTACAACAAATCGATTTTATTTCTTAATTATTCTCATAAGTTTCTAAATTTTCGTTAATTAACAACTTTGAATTTCTGCCCAAAATTGTTTTAATCAAGTTGTAAACAATAAAGTTGTCCCGACCAATTATCATGTCAAACATACTTTTAATAGAAATTCTTAATATATTTAAGGCTGCAGCTTTGTGTTTTGTTTTCTCTGCCACTTTCTTATTATGAAAACTTTTATTAATAAAGTTTTACAAGTTGTTGTTTTTCGTTTTTATTTTCCAGGGCTTAATACTGAATATGTGACGCAGATAAGTTTGCCACATACATATATAGCATGCAACATGTTACTAGTTGAAAAATTTCTAGCATAGAGTTTGTCCACATAGAGTTGAGGCTCAAGCAGTTTAGAAATGAGTATAAATTTATTTGAAATGTCTATAAATTATTTATATGATGCTTGGACTTTAAGTAAAGGAAGTGATAGGAAAATTAAGTGCCATGATTTTTAGTTTCATTTACTAATTTACTTAATTAAAGTCTGCGCCTCTAAGTAAAACTGCTCTTCCTGCAGTTATAAACCGCATGTGCTTATACGAGTACGTTTGGGTGTTCCAAGAAATGCGGCTGAATTGGCAGCCATAACTGAAGATCAAAAGTTTGTTTGTTTGTTTGTTTGTTTTATTTAAAGATTTTTTTTTAAGTTAAATTAAATGAAATTAAAATTTTATTTGCTACAGTTACTTTTTTAACTTTTTATAATATTTTGGTTTGTTAAAAAATGTTGCTGCTGTTTGTGTCCCTTATGTTGTTATTAAAATGAAACGAATGACTGCACTAAAAGGATGATAGTTTCTTTTTTTACCACATGATATAATTACATATACATTTTTTCTAAAAGATATTAAAATTAAGCTGCAACGTTTAGTTGTCATTAAAATAAAGTATTTGCAGTTGTATTGCTGGGAATAGTTTTAATTAAAAATTTTTAATTTTATATTTGTCACTTTACAAAGAAAGAAAACTTAATGCAATTTGCTAAAGAAAAAAACTTATTTCTATTTGATTCAGTTGGTTTTTTTTCAGCATTTTCCTTAACTTGCATAAAACTTTAGAAAATTTTGAAACTATCATTAACTGTGGGAGGATTTCTTTTTTCCACTTTAATATAAAAAAAATATAAGAGATTTGTTATGGAACACACTACACCATGTCGTTGTGCATGTAATAGCAGATGATGTTCATTGACTGTTGATGAAAGATGTCGCAAGAGATGGATTTTAATATTAGAGACATATAAATGGGTCTTATTGGTCATGTTGATTTTTTTTTATTATGTCATTTAGGAGGAAAATCTGAAGAAGTACTGTTTGTTAAATATTCACATTATTTTTGCACATAATATCTCACGTCTAAAAGCAGGATCCAAAAATGGATTTTTTCTGGTTCCTAGTTCAACCTTTGGGGCCTTCTTTGACATAAAAATATATCATTTGCTTAACAAAATTAAAAAAAAAGTAAAAACGTTATATACGACCCTCCAAATACTTAGGAAATAAATTTAAAATGTTTAACTTGGTGGGACAGAGTTCCTTTACGCCCACTAAAGGGGGCGGGGTTTAAAAATAGACAATATTTCCACAGAAGAACGTATGGGCATTGCTAGACCGTCTTAGACTTCATCACTCTTCAAGAATATGAATACTTTGTGGGGTCGAATTCTCTTTGGAGACATACAACATTAAAAAAAATTTTTATGTTTATTTTATAGGGTCACTTAGGGAGGGGGTAGGGCAGAGTAGTATTAGGTTCCGTCTCAGCTTCGTCATTTAAATTTTATTTTGAAGGAATGTAGGCTTAAGTAAAACACGATTTTAGCATATAATAACGCCCACTAAATGGGGCGATGTCCAAAAAATATTTATTTTTTTTATTTTATTGCTCCAAGTTTAATGCGTTGGACTTTTTTAATATAAAAATATATCATTTGCTAACAGAAATACAAAAAAAAAAATAAAAATTATGTTGTTTTTTAAAGGTTGGTTAAGTTCCTTTTAGGAGAACTTTTTTCCCTCTAGCCCGATTCAGCCCATTTACGATTTTGACCTATGCTATCCTTAAAACTTATTTATACCAAATTTCAAAGGTCTGTCTCTTTTCCTTTGGACTGCATCGTGATTTCTACAGACCGACGGACGGAGGGACGGACATGGCTACATTGTCTTAGATTTCTCCACTGATCAAGAATATAAATACATTGTGGGCTGTTTGAGGGATATTTCGCTGCGTTACACATGGAATTACAAAGAGAATATATCCTCCAGTTCATTTTTGGAGAGTATAAATACAACAACAACTTTCTTCCAAATATGGTTTTAACCAGGATTTTAAAAATTTATATATTAACAAAATTCAAATTTAAATTGAAACGTCACAAAATTAAACAAAAAACTATGTGCCGGTATTTAAATTCTTTTTTAAGAAAGTTTTGAAAAAAGTGGGTGCTGTTGGCTGAAATAGTAGAACACGAGACTATGAAGCGGAGGGTCCTGAGTTGGAGCCCGCGCAGAGTCATCAAATATTGTATTGACAGCATTAGTGCGTGGTTGTGTTAGTTGTTGCTAGCATGTTTTCAATAATGAAGGCATAGTCACTCGTCACTGAACATAATTGACAGCGACTGACACGATCATTAGCCGGCGAAGTAAAAAGGTTGAAATAACTACAAAAACACTGTCTATCGTCTCATCTCAATAGTATCCCCTCGTTTTCAGTTCCGGCGCAATGCATTGCATATGTAGGGGTCATCCCCTGAGTGCTGGTCCTACTCCTAAAAAAAGGACATTTCATACGTATTTTTAATTTAATGAATATGCATATGAAGGTAACACCCATTATTAGACAATTGTATTTAAAAAAAATTAATTTTTCAAAACTTCATTTATAAAATTTAAAATGAGTTTGAAGTATATTTTACTTAAGATTTTCTTAAAAAAATTTCAAATAAAGAGGCACAAATTTAAAACCCGGCATATATTTTCTTTTAATATAAATCGTGGGTTAAATTAAATCGAAGGATCTTGTACTTTCGTTTGTGGGCACTTGAATGACGATTCTTTAAAGGATTATTTAAAGGAATTAAAGAAAGTAAGAAATTGAGAAATCAAATCAACTTGAAACGTGGAACAAAGAAATTAGATCCTTCTAGGAATGGGGCGCCAAGTTCTTCCTAAAACCATCGAATATTCAAAATCAAAGCAGTTTTAACTCACTTATAAATTTAAATGCCACAATTTTATACCAGGGACCAAATTACCGCATTCGATATCGAGCGAAATTTCCATACAATTTAAATACAAATTTCGTTCGATATCGAGTGTCGTAATTTGACCCCAGAGTACCAAAACATTTAGGCGTCGTGTATGCCCATTAATGCAGAATTTTCCGCTTTTAAAGTTCTCCACCGTATTGGACAAATATAATTTTCTTGTAAACTTTATCCTGTAGTTAATATTTTTCTATTCTTGCTCTGCAAATAACAACAAGTTTTAAATATATTATTAAGAAGCTGGTAAGTTCTCTTAGTTTGTGAGTCACAGTCGATATTGAACTTTTTTTTCTTTTGCTCCTATTTTCTGCTTAATGCAATTTTTTTCCATCAGTCTCCTTCCGCCAAGTATTTCAAGTTATTTCTAGTACAAGAGTCAAGATATTCCAACACTTGATGGTTTTTATTTATTTTTTATTTAATTTTTTTTTTATTTTTTATAAAGGACAACTTTAGGTTTGCATAAAATTTTGTTATACTCGTTGTTGTAGTGAGTGGCAAGCACTAGAGGGGAAGCTGGTTGCATTGGATTTATTTAAAACTGCTTAATAGTGGTCGAAGTAGTGGCTGGGTTGTTGGCGTATAGCTCGTTTTGTATAGCACGAGTGTGTATTAGTGTTTGTGCTTGATGTTGTTAAGAATCCTTAAGATGGTAAATAAGGAATAAGATCTCATTAAAAGTTTAAACCTCAAAGTTTATTACAAGAAAAACAACAACAAAAATTAAATATGTTTTATTCTAGTTGTTGATAGAAATAATTTTTCCTGGTATTGCTTTCATTTGATATTTCATAAGTTTTTCGTTGAACTAATTTTTATATTTTTATGCCACTAAAATGTTTATAAGGATATAAAAAAGTTATTAAAATATAATTATTAATAACAATAGAATGGAATATAAAAATGATATATAACAATAGAATAGACCAATTCTGAAAACAATAGAATACACCAATTCTGAAAATGTTATTAAATTATTTCACGGCTGATAACTCTGCCAAAAAACTACGTATACCATGCCGCTATTTCGATTGCTTGGCAAACTGGAAGGATCGTGATTGGTACAAAGACACGGGATAAGGTCAGGTAGAACAGATATCGCTAACACCATGTACCACTTCCTTTAATCTAGTTAAACACATACTTGTACTATCTAGGCAAGGCCGACGGGTTTATCCTCATCTGTGTTCCAGAATACAGCAGGTAACCAGCGGGTGGCTAAGATCCTTCTGCTATGAACCAACAAAGTTGACAAGTAGAGTGTCTTTAAATCGTCACTCTATTCAGAGTCCGAGCCAAATTGATTTTGCCATGAAATATTTATTGCTCAGTTTCAATTTCTTTAAATTCTGCTTGAGATTTACGAAAAGCAAAAGTGTGAAAGGGACATCAAATGCTCGAATGGTAGAGAATTATCAACGAAACCGAATACGAACTAAACACAGGACTACAAAATTGGTTTTAGAATTTGTTAAGCATTAAAAATTTTTTATTCAATCTGCATTCACAGAAAAGAAATAATTTTTAAATTTCGTGCGATGCAAACTTTTGTATACTTTTCTGTGAACAATTCCTTGTTGAAACACACAAATTTTAGATTCCTGTAATAATCCTTCTCTCGTGTGAATGGATGTCTGTGCACTTCTTTAATGCAATTTTTAAATCTATTTATAAAGGAAAACAAATATTTGGAAACAACAAGTAGTTGGTATGAATTATTTTGCAACGAAGAAGTAATTCTTATCGTAGCCCCCCCTCATTTTAGTGCTTCATAATATCCATTTAATTTTTTTTTTTTTTATTTGTCACTTTGATCCTGTACATGCTTTTCAATACTTTTTTGTTATCAATAACGTAATAAAATATTTGAGGCTAATTAAAATCAAATATTTTCACAAAAGTCCAGTTTCCCTCAAGCATTTTTTAAGGAAACACCAAAAGTTAACCTAATAGCAGAATTTCACTTTTAAACATAATTTCAATTTATGATTTCACACGAATGTGTACAAGAAATGTTGCCTGTACACATGCAAAAATATTTGTGTGAACGTGTTTCAGCAATTAAAACATAAATTCCCATAAATTCTATATCCATGTGAGTGAATGAGCTGGTATATGTGTGTATCTTTGTTTCCGGTAAACAGGAATCTCAAAAAAAAAAAATTTCCAGTTCGCATGTAGTTATGCGTGTCGGCAAGTCTGTATGTGTGTGTTAATTTGTTATGCTTTTGATGATTTGTTGCTGTGGTAACTCTCACACACATGCCCACATATCAGAACTCATATATTATTGTGTGTCTGCTAATGTATGTGTGAACACATACACATGCATGGATATTTCCAAAATATATCCTTTTGTTATTGTAAATTTAACTGCTTCACATCTACGACAACATCGAACTGTTCAAATGTGATTGTTCATTTGGCTGACCATCACAATAAAGAATGTGTACATGTGGAATTCATTTGTATGTGTGAGCATACGTACAGATTTGACATTTCATGTGCACGTAAGTGTGTGTATTTGTAAGTATATTATGCACTCAGCCGTATTAAATGTTACTTAAACATCATGGAAAACAATTTAACAAATTTTACAGGAATGCACGTGACTGAACATGCTCACTCATGTTTGTCTTTATGTAGAGAATATTTTTACATATTTTTTTTTTTATAATTTACATTTAAAACATTCCTGAAATACCTTTCTGTTTTTCCTTTTTTTTTCAACGGATTATATTGGTATGTAAAGTGAATATAATTAATTCGTTGTTACGTTTGTCACAAGAGGACCTACGGTCTGGGTTTATTTGACTATTTCTAGAACGTTAAGTCCCAGATGTATTACTTCATATATATACATTTTATACTATAAATTGTATAGTTCGGTCACAAGGCATTGCAATAGGAGTAAAAGAATTGCTACATAAAATCCTCGCTCTTTTAAAAATGTTTCATTAGAAAACCCATTATTATACACATGAACTAAAAAATTAGCCATAATGTCATTCTAAAATTTAGAATCTAAATCAGTGGTGTTCAGCCCATACAACAACATTTTCTATCGCGGAAGTGACTCAGAAGTGACGCTAAGAAGTTGAGACTCATCGTCTGCGATACCATTTTCTCATCGTAGAAGCGTCTTCCGTATTGAGAAGGTGTGCCACCCGGGAAGTAACTTCAAGAAGTCTCTTCTGCGTTACTTCAAGAAGTCTCTTCTGCGTTACTTCAAGAAGTCAATTCTGCGTTACTTCAAGAAGTCACTTCTGCGTTACTTCAAGAAGTCACTTTCGGTGTCTTTGTTGTATTTATTAAATGTAATTTATTAAGTTCACTCATATTGACTATGGGATAATAATCAAATTAACAAATAATTAACAATTATGTAAAAAGTACAACAATAACAAAATAAAGTCACACTTTACCACTGACCGACCACAGCAAAAGACAAGAAAATTAATCTCGATGATGTTGAAAACTTCTTTTTTGTATTCTTTTAATTTTTTAAATTTTATTTCTCGGTCACTGCGACTTTCCCAGAAGTACATAGTGTTTTTTTTTTTGTTTATTACGTGCATAACGGCACATGTCATTTCCGGCTGGTGTTGAAAGCCACAAACTATCTTCCAAACGTCGACTAGATGCTTAAAAGACGACTGCAATGTAAATTGTTATAGTAAAATTCAAACTATCTTCCAATTAGCGTCTGGAAGTTAGTAAGACGTAACGCCTTTGACGATGGACGATAAAAGAAACTTTCAAATGTTGGAAGGGTTGTTTAAAAAATTTACACACATTTGTTATGCTCTTATAAAAATTTTCATTCAGTCGTCGTTGAGCAAGCGATGAGGACACATGCGGATGGTCATTGTCATTTTATTTCAGAAATTTATTAAGCATTTTTGTTGCTTCTTTTTGGACGAAGCATAGCAAACACAAGCGATTCAATTACAATTGAACACCAAAATTAAAGTCGAAATTGAATAAAAGCATACACGTTCACGAAATGAAATGTGAAAAGTATTTTATTATAAATTATGCTTTTCATAACATTCAATGTTTGTTCCAAGCAGCGAAATAAAATAACTTCCTTGAATTTAAAATATATTTTACTATTTCGCAATTGTCATGCAATTATTAACATGGAATGTTTAATTTAAAATTTTCAAAGCGATTTTAAGAATTATAATGAGAAATAACACAAGTTTCACATAAAAAACTGGTTTAAATAGATTTATTTTTGTAGTCAGAATTTTAACGAACATTTTATATTAAATTGAATTAATATTTTATAGGCTAATTGTTCAAACCACCTAATAAGTGGTGACAAACACAAATACACATGAGCACTGATAATGAAAGGGTTGCGTCTTTCGAAAACAGCTGTTCTGCTCTGCTGTGTAAGTTGAATAACAAAAACTGATGTTGACTTGCCTTTGTGCCTTGGAATATTTATCATGTCTTTCTGAGATTTAAATTAAAATTTCGAACAATTAGCCTATAAAATTTTAATTCAATATAATATAGATTTATTTTTGTTTTTTCTCAATATAACTGTTCTATTTTTTGATATTGATAACTGCTATTTGCGGTCCCCGATATTTTTTTTCTTTTCAAAAAGTCTGTCTTTTTATCTTATTTTAAGCGTTTGACATTATGTTTGCTGGGCAAAATTTCTCACCAATACATCTTCACATTTTGAACACCACTGATCTAATAATTGTCTCTCAGACAACTAAGCATCACATCACATGCTAAAAGTTCATTGAGAGTAAGAGAAAAATTTATATATAAAGTTCTCTCTCTCTCTCTCTCTCTTCATATATTATTATAACACAAAACATCATGTTAATAGTAGGACCATTATGCTATTCTATTGATAATTCCATTACCTTAAGAGGAAAAAAAGGCTACATTAAAATCTGTCTTAACCAATTGACAACATATGTAACCATTATCATTTCCTAATAACTATAGAGTTTAACTTCACTCTCTCTTCTAATATTAATTCATGAGCCGACTCCACCCAATACCGTCAGCCATAATGCCATTCAATTCTATTTATAGTTAGAGCATTAAATTGAGCAATAAGAAAAATGGCAGACGTAATATTTCTACTTCAAATAACTGATCATTATCCTCAGCTATTTATATGTAGTTCCGTCATACAGCTTTGCAATGAGTGTAAAAATAAAAATGGCTGCATATAGTTCTCTCTCTTTCAATATATATATGTATATTCAATATAATATTCATGAGAGGATTCAAAAATTTGATTTGTAGTGCCGCCATAGTGCACTACATTTTGAGAGTAAAATAAAAATGGCTACATAAAATTATTTCTGATAGAGTAATTCTCTATGAGACAGCTCAGCATTACTCTCTCCCATAAGAAATGCGGCCATAATGCATTACATTATGGCCGAGTATTAGACATAAAGGAATGTCTTATTCCAAGCCTCTAAGAAAAAAAATTAGCTAGTAACAAAAAAGTTATATCTACTGTGCGGCCATAATGTCATTCTATTAATGGATCTGCTGTTATGCATGGCATTAAGTGAAAAGAAAAATGGCCATTTAAAATTTTTTTTCTTATATCAAATGTAGGCATAGTTACAATCCTACAATTATAGTTTTAATGCATTGTACTAGGGCTAACAAAGAAGAGGGCTTACAAAAAGATTTATTTAAAAGTTGTACTTCTGAAAATCGTTAAGAACTTTTATTCTTATTAAATCTATTTTAACCACAAATACCAATTTTACATTTACTGAAAAAAAACGTGTCCTTGTTTATATCTGTATGTACATTTTCCAATTGCCACTACAAAATTTGCAGTTTTCAAATAACAACATCCGTTTCCGCTTGCCTAAAATTCTACCATTTCATGTCAGCATATGCGTGCAGGTGAATTGTTGCCAGCAATTGTTAAACATAAATCGTTTGCAGTGTTTTTATGTTAGTGCAAGTCTATTTAATTGGTATCACCAGTACGTTGTACGTTTATTTCCCTTTTATTTTTTTGGTCATATCCAGGAATCGGTTATTTACGTTAATGGCCATTGCCGTATAGAGTGCAGCATAAATTTTCAAGTCAAATTAATTTTAAATGCAAGTGTCTGTGTGGGTTAAATTTAATAGGATAACTGCAAAAAAAAAATGCAGGAATATAAAAAAAATGAGATGAAAAGACTGCAGCTTGTGCATATTTGTGCAACAAAGAGGCAGGCATGTGTCTGCACAAAATGTTCTGTGCGTTGGAGAAAGGTGAGATTTTGTGGAATTTATGGAGTTAAACAATGCATTCACTTTTTTTTCTCTTTTCCATTTTACATTTAAGTAATTTATACACAATGTAAAAGTAATTAAAGTCAAATGTAATTAATTATCAAAAAAATCTGCAATAATTTTTCAATTTAATACACATATAATTTATAGAAACCATTAAGTTTTAGTTAATTGAAATTTATATTTGAGCTGATGATAAAATGTTTATAATATTTGAATGCAATAACTCAAAGGATTTTTTTCCAGATTTTTTTTTCTAGTGGTTTAAGTAAATTGAGCATTTATTTTATAAATTCTTTTCATATTTTTATAAATTGCGGTGGTTTCAATTCAAGATTTGAGGTAGAGTGATGAGAATAAAGTTGGTACAGTGTGAGTTGTTAGTTGTCTCACAGTTGATGCTTTGCCTTCTGAACGACTCAGTATTTTTCATTGTTTTACTCTATTACTTTGATTATATTAAAAACAGTATTTTAATTTCTTTTTTATTTAATTCTGTATTAATGTCGCCACAGTTTTGCAGTTTGATTTTATTACCATTTTACTTCGTCTGCTTGCTTTGCTTTTTCTTTGCCAACTGCTTGCATTTTAAGCAGAAAAAGTGACGCATGAATATGTTAATGAGAGCATGTTCATTAATTTTACGTAACTTACAAGCAATTGACTATTTACTAGTATTACACATGACACTCGCTGGTAGATATTCTGCAACAACTAGAAAGACTTCAGCAATATCCTTTTCAATTAAACTTCAGTGTGTGTTAGTGCTCTTAGCAAATGTTAATGACTACGAGAATAATGATGAGGCAGTAACATTTAAACTAAAAATGCTTGACTTTATTTCTCTACAACATTCATTCCATTTTGTGCGTTTCTTTTTTGTGTTATATATTCGCAAATTTAATTTTTGTTTTATTCTTTTTTTTATTTCAAGTGTTAAATATTCTCCAAGGATATTAAAAGTTGCAGTTTGTGTTGTGGTATTTTAAGTGAAATCATATACAATTTTGCAATAACATTAAGGCCAATAGGATATATTTAGAAAACTATTTTATTTTTGATTGTTATTAAAAATATATTTCCTTTAAAAAGGATTTTTTAGAAATATATCATTTTGGTTTTTAATTTTATTTTATCACATATTATAGGGATCCTTATTGTGTCATTTCCAACAGGGCACTTTTCTGTACGCTTATTGCTGTTTCATCAGTTTTGCTTGTGTTGCTGTTGTTGTTGTTGCTGCAATAAGTGTTGCTTGCAATCTTTGACATCGATAGGGGATTTCATTAAATATTAGCAAAATGTTACTGATGTTATAGTTGTTGCTTTTCTTAGTGCCGATGTTGCTCCCCATAATATTGTCTAGTTTTAGTTTAATTGATTGTAAGTTATGCTTTAGTATGTTTAAAAGAGGAAGGGAATTAATAATGAAGCGAGGGTAGTTTTAAAGATTTTAAAATAATTTTAAGTAAATTACATAATTTTATTTATATAACAATTTGAATTAATTTGGATTTCTTAGCTGCAACACTTATTTGCAGCGCACGTATATTAAAAATGTTTTGCAATATTTTTTTATTAAGAAGAATTGCCAAATAATTTTTCACTAAGAAAGAAGATTTTGAAGCAATTATTTTATTACATTTTTTTAGGAAGAATTATGATCCTCTTACAGTTGAAAGTAAACCAATATGCGCCTAATGCTTCATAAGCAAATCGACATAAGAATCAGGGGGCAAATTACGAAATTTCCATTTTAATTGCATATAAATTTCGATCGATATCGAATGAAGTAATTTGGTACCAATATAAAAAAAGTTAAGGAAAATTTAAGTAGACACACGGAGGGCAAAATACGGTATTCGATATGGATTGAAATTTATATTTGAGTTTTATGTGGAAAATTCGTTGGATATCGAAAGAGTTAATTGAGTCGAGGTATTTACAATGGGAGGCCCAGCAAAGAACATACTCAATTTTCAAAGCTATTTTCGTCAAGCAAATGGGGTCTTATATCTTATTGCTACCACAAGCCTCGTATATTTTTAAATTAATGCCATTGCCTACAAGCTCAAGTGTGCGTATGAAACACTTGTGTTGGGAAATCAGTAAAACGTGTTGAATATTTTCACGCAGAAAATATCAAGTGTTTTTAGATTATGCTCTTTAGGTTTGGTTTTATTTTAGCTGTTTCTTATATTTTTTTTTTTATTTGCCCTCATGTGCCTTTTTGCGATGATTATTTAGCATTTAATATGCATATAACATGTAAAAGAATTAATTAGTAATACATCTGAGCAAATGAATACATGGCTGCTGAAGAAGATAGTTAATTAGTTTTGACTGCTACACAAGTATGGGGGATCTAATGAAAGCAGCCTGAAATTATGAATTCTAATGAATGTTATATGCTTTGCAAAATTGTATCAAGAAAAATTATGCCTAATGAATTTTCGCGCTCAAAGGCAAGGCAAGTTGATGAGCATAAGGTGTTTGATTAGCTCTATATGTTAATAGGGTGATTGTAAGGAATAGCAAAGAATTAAGCAACCACGATAATGTAATTTTCTTTATTCTGTGCTTTTGTTCATTAGCATTTTGCCATTTATATAGTCAATATTGTAAAATTAATATAAAAATGTTTATAAACAGGAATTTATTTTTCAAACTTATTAATTATATTATTAAGATAAAATTTTCTTTTCACAATATAAATGTTTAGTTAATTTGTTAACTATTTTTCCTAGTATTTTTTTGTCCACAAAAATCTACACGGCTGATTATACACGATTGCCCTAGCCCATTATAAAATGATCTTAATATAAACTCAAAAATAATTGTTTTACGTTCAGCCACTACCTGATAAATATGTGTATAGATTTCCAATATTATAACAGTTTGACTGAAGTTCATGTACAATCTTTAAATCAAAGTTTGAAGGGGGGAGTGCTGGTCGTAGCGCAATGTCTAACAATTAGCAATTAATCATGCTAATAGAAGTAGACAAATAAGTAAACTTTATCTGTAATAAGCCACTCACGACGTATTTATAAGATAAATCAATCGCAAAAAATTTTTAATAAATAAAATATTAAAGCAAAAGCAGCAGTTACTTCTTTCATATAAGAAAAAAACCGAACACAAGTACGAAAAAAGAATTATTTAAATCATAGTACATTTAGAAATAAAGCGCCTTAAAAAAAGCGTTCTAAATGCCACAATATGTTAAGATTAATTAAGGTCAATTAAAATTCTTAATAATAATAGAAAATAGAAATAAATTAAGTAACAGACAAGGCAAGTAGCAGAACAAAGAACGGTGCCTTTAAAAGCAGGAGTAGCTTGCCAAAGCACATAGGGACTTTTAAATGGCACTTTTTAGCAGATAGCAAAACCATATTCTTAGATTAATATATTTAGGTTTTTTGTAATTATTTGTGATTTTTTTTTACTCTAGAAATACTTAGTTTACAAAATTAGTAAAAATTTTAGAAAAATTATTATTAACTTTTTTATGTTTATTTTGGTAATTTATTTTATTATTTATTAGGCTTGGGGTCGTTTTTTTTGTATAAAATTATTTCAATATTATTTTTTTATTAAATATTTTGTTAGCAGTTTGTTAGCATCATCAGCATTCAATTTCCTATTACTAATTCCTGGTGAAGATGTTTACAAGAAATATTGAATAATAAAATAAAATTGAAATAATTTTATATAAAACAAGTAAAAACGTTATATTCGACCCGCTCGGATATTAAATATCCTCCAAATATTTAGTAACTAAAATTAAAATGTTTAACTGCGTGGGACAGAGTTCCTTTATATGACATCGTACGTCAACGCCCACTAAAGGGAGCGGGGTCCGAAAATAGACTACATCATGTTTTCCACAGACGAACGTATGGCTACACCGTCTTAGAGTTCATTACTGATCAAAAATATATATAATTTATGTGGTTTAATTCTTTTTGAAAAGAATTAAATCTGAAGTTTTTGCGGTCTCTCTGGCAAGGGCCGTGGGGGAGGCATTCATCCTTTGCCTTTTAAATGTTAAATTTATTATGTGAGTGAAGATAAGTATGCCGAGTTAAACATGTTTTGACGTAACTAGTTACGAAACAACGTATTTAGCTGTGAAGTTAAATATTTATGACGTAACGAAATGGCAAACAGTGAAGTTTTTTTTTTATGAAAATCCATATATAATAAATTTTAAATATGTTTTGACGTAAGTACTTACGAAACAACGTAATTAGCTGTGAAGTTAAATATGTTATGACGTAACAAAATGGCAAACAGTGAAGTTATTTTTTATGAAAATCCATATATAATAAATTTTAAGCATGTTTTGACGTAAGTACTTACGAAACAACGTAATTAACTGTGAAGTAAAATATGTTATGACGTAACGAAATGGCAAACAGTAAAGTTATTTTTTATGAAAATCCATATATAATAAATTTTAATCATGTTTTGACGTAAGTACTTACGAAACAACGTAATTAACTGTGAAGTTAAATATGTTATGACATAACGAAATGGCAAACAGTGAAGTTTTTTTTATGAAAATCCATATATAATAAATTTTAAGCATGTTTTGACGTAAGTACTTACGAAACAACGTAATTAACTGTGAAGTTAAATATGTTATGACGTAACGAAATGGCAAACAGTGAAGTTATTTTTTATGAAAATCCATATTTAATAAATTTTTTGAGCATTTTGTGAAAATATTAACAGGTCATGAGAGTGTGGCCAAATACGGAGTTGGGATACATTGCCAGTATATACAAATTGTGTATGGGATAGAAGACACTTCCTTAATCATTTTGTATATAAATATGGATTTTCATAAACAAAAATTTCACTGATTTCCTTTTCCTTACGTCATAACATATTTAACTTCACTTCGTAACTGCTTACGTCAAAACATATTTAAGTCGGCATATTTATCTTATCACGTAAAATTATTTTTAATATTAATTTTTTTTTTTTTGAAAGGGTCAAGGGGGAGGAGGGAAGAGGGCAGAATAGTTACAGGTTACGTCTCAGGTTCGTCATTAAAGCTTAAAAATATTATTTTCAAGGAATGTAGGATTAAGTAAAACAATTTGTTAAATTTGTACAATATTTTTGCATATTATAACGCCCACTAAAGGAGGCGGGGTTAAAAAGTTATATTTTTTTATTTGCTTAACAAAATTACAACAAAAAAACTTTAAAACTTATGTTGTTTTTTAGAGGTTGCCTTAGTTCTTCTTAGGGGAACTTTTTTCGCTCTAGCCTGATTCAGCCCATTTACGAACTTGATCTGTGGTTTCCTTCAAGATATATGTACACTAAGTGTCAAGGGTGTGGCCCATTTTGTTTGGACTAAATCGTGATGCCCACAGACGGAAGGACGGACATGGCTAGATCGTCTTACATTTAATCACTGATCAAAAATATATATACTTTATGGCGTCTTAGAGGCATATTCCGGTGTGTTACATACGAAATAATAAAGTCAATATACTCTTCAATTCTTTTTTGGAGGGTATAAAAACTAATTAGAATAAATCGGCCGATCACAACTAATAAAAACTTGTAGTTGTACAGATTAGCAAAATTCGATTTCATATATATGACTGAGTCTGGTATCAAACACACAACCTTCGGCTTGATAGTCTACACTTGAACTATTTTTTGCAGCAGCTCAAAGAGCCGCAAGACCTCGATTTTTAAATATTGAGTGCTTTCTGGTCAAGCAGAAATATTCTTTTTGTATTAAAATTATCTTTTATATTTTAAGTGAACAGTTGATTATTATAAAACCAAGTAAAATTATTATTATAAAACTTAGCATTTGTAACAGCCAAACCACAACGAAATAGCAAAAAAATTAAAATAAATAAATAAACAAATGGCTTTTAAAACAATTATATCTATAACTATAAATCTTACTTGTATTTCATTTGCAAAATAGACACTCAAAACCACCACTTGAACTACAAGTAGAACCAACATTTAAGAATTGGAGCAACAAATAAGAAAACAAATTTATTTATTTTTTTTTTTGCGAAACCTGGGTGGGGTTAAATACAAAAGGTTTTATTTAACCTTAAATTTATGGTAGAATTAAATTTTTATTATGGTATATTTTTATTAGTTAATATTTTATAGTTTTAACCCTTTTAACTTTGATTTTCATTTTATTTGTATTTTTTTCTAGATCACTATTGTTCAATATTGCTTTTTTTGCATGTGTTGCAATTAGAGCAGGTTGGCTGGAGTTTTGCTACAATTTACTGCCACAATGTGTGTATGTAAGTATATATTTTATTTCCATTTGTTTTGTCTCTAATGCTTTTGTAATGGTTTTAGAGAATTGTTTATGTTTATGGTTTTATAAATGATTACCATTTACAAAAGATTCATTTCCACATGAATGTTAGGCAGAAATTGTTGAGCAACAGTGAGAATAAAAATGAAAGCTGTACGTGGTTTTCTGGTAAAATGGTTAAAATTAATATATTAATACTCGTACGATTGTGAAGCTTAATTAAATACAGCAATATAGTGTTCAACTTGTTGTGTGGATGGAGGTTGTCCTGCTTATAAAATGTTCCCTACATATTTCTTTGTATTCTTCGAATCTATGAATCGGTAGCCAGTTTCCACTAGTCGCATGTAACTGAAATCCATTAGGAGTGTAAATTATTTTTCTTATTCCTATTATGCAAGTTAAATTTAAAAAATTCTTACTTAAAATACTTCCCATTTCAACTACAAAAAAGTATGCATTAATTTCATTTTAAAAACTCAACCTAAAATACCACTCACTTTATGCCCTTTCCAATCCCATACATTGTAGGGTATAAAAGCTATAAGAAGAGAAAAATTCAATGTACAATTCCCGCAAACATGTCTGTGACTGAGTCCGTAGGAATAAAGGAACAAATGAATGAAACTTTATGCAACCAATTGTTATAGAAATTTATTGCTCACGCGTTTAGAGTTAAAACGTCATTTATTACCAATCACATTTGAATTTATGGCAATTTATTGACAGTGAATTATTTTCTTAGGATTTCTTGAAGAAACACTGAGCAAAAGGCAAACGGCCAGCCACAACAAAATGCAATCAAAAGAATTGTAATAAAATAAAATATTAAAGAAAAGCCACAAGAAAAAAAATTATGCTGTAAAATATTTTTCACCTCACTGCAATAATTTGTTGCCAATGGTTTTCGTCTTTTTGCTGTTGCAATTTTTTTTTTTTGTTAATTAAAATTAAAACCTAAAAATGTTACTTGTCTATTTCAATTTATTATTATTGAAGTGAGCTTTTAACCAACATCATATCGAATATATAACGTGCACTGTGTACCTGACTTCCTTGCCGTCGCAATGCTGCTGTGGCGATGTACCTCCCGCAATTTAAACTAGTTTTGCTTTTTCTTCCAAGCCTGCTTTAGTAATTTCGGTTCGCGTTAGCGGTGAGTGTGTGTGTGTGTTATTGATCTTTATCTATAGATTTTTAACAGAGAATACAAGTTTTATTGCCTGATGATGCCTTTAAATTTCGCTGTTGACTTGTTAAGCATTTAAAACCGTTTGCTCTGTACGATTGTAATCAACACTAGCCAGAGCAGCGCACAGACAGACAGCTGGTGGTATAGCAAGGACAGACAAATATAGTCATACATGTGTATAAGTATTGCTTGTGTCGGTTTACTTGTTCACTTATACCACTTTTTGAGCCAACATATTTACATTCATTCAAAGGCAATTGTTTAAGCTTTTAAGTTTTGCCTGTTTGCTGCTAAGGATGTTGCATGTTTGTATGTTTGTTCGTTTGTTTGTTTGCTTGTTTGTTGCTTTGCCCTGATGATGCTTTTGTTTATTGGTTTTTAGGACATTTCAAGGTTTGTTGTTGTCTATAATTGACATTTGTACAATTCATGCTGCAAAGTTAGAGCAAAGAGAACAAGACAAATATTGAAAAGCATTTAAAAATTACATAAAGAATTTTAAAATGATATTAAAATAAAGTCGCTTTGTAAAAGCCGCTTATGGTTTTAGACACAAAAGAAAAAGGAAAAAATATATATAAATTTCGTAATGATATAATCATATAAAAGGAATTTGTACAGGGTGGTCGGTGTTGTTTGTTGATCACGTGTTGCAATAATTGCTGATAAAAATCTTAGACGTCTGTGTGTTTAATAGCAAAGCGTATGAACGACTTAGGAAGCTGTACACAAAATGATTAATATCTTTTAACTCATACTTAATAAATTGTTTGGTAACTTGTTTGAAATTTTCTATTATAAGTTAACGTTCAAGGGATTCTATTTAAACTGAAGCTGCATAATATTTTTAGATTTTTAGTATTCGCATTTTAAGTTTCGTATTTTATAGAGAAAAAAATTAATTTGAAATGAAGTGTCAATTTTTCTAAATATTTAAAGGAAAATTTATTGTAGTAAGTATTTTTATGAACATTTATATTGCTATATTAAATTGAATTAAGATTCATAGGCTACACAATACACATGAGCACTGATGATGAAGCTGTAGCGGCTTTCGAAAACAGCTGTTCTGCTCTGCTGTGTAAGTTGAATAAAAACTGATGTTGACTTTCCTTTGTGCCTTGGAATATTTATCATGTCTTTCTGAGATTTAAAAACAAATTTCGAACAATTAGCCTATGAATCTTAATTCAATTTAACATAGGAAAATTTATCATTTAAACAACTTACCTGAAATCGACAGTATGAGTGAGTAACGTGGCTTCGTCTGAGAAAAATAACACAAACTATAAAAACATTAATATAAAGATACTTAATTGCTGTAAAAGAAATTTGATCTAATTCGGTGTGCTTTATTGTGTTAATAAATGCAAAAGACTTTCCGAACGAAGGCCCTATAAACCTTTAGGTTTATCAACTTAAAATGTTTGAGAAATTAATGAATGAAAAGTTAATGCGTTTTATTGAATCTACTATTATATTTCTTCTACATCAATTAGGATTTCCACGACACATTACAATCATTAGCATGAACTAATAACAATGAAATCCAAAATGTTGTATATTAAAAATCGACGGGGATGGTTTTGTTTCAGGTCGAAGCAGCCTCCTCTAGGGGGTGGCATGAAAGCCTTATTTACAAAATCATTCCTTTCAGTATATCTAGTTGTATGATAAAAAATAAACGATAGTTGTCCTAATAAAGTTTAGCTTAAATTTCTTATTATAGGCTCATCGTGCTCTGATAGATTCGATAAAGTTTTGTGTCCATAGGGATACTATCCCTCCATTTATACCTTAAATATATCTCAATAGGAAGGGAATATTCTTACGGGTTCGCCAATGCTATCAAGCGCAGGCCTACTGTTACCTACATACAACAGGAACAGAAAAATCAGTTTAAATACTAACCCAACAACACCAACATTTAATGCACTAGGAAACGTAAAGCTTTCCTCAAAGCAACATAATGCTCTTGAACAGAGAGGTTCAATGGGATTAAAAATTTAAATAAATTCAATAACGATTGCTAGGCTATTATTGGTAACGTTCTTAATTCAGTGTAATACAATAAATGTTCCTAGGCATAAGGGAAAGCAGAACAGCTGTTTTCGCAGGCCGCTGCACTTTTTCAAAATTTTTGTTTTGTGTCTTATTGATTACTGTTCTCTTTTTGAAAACAGAAATATGAAGTGAAAAATAAATTAGTTTATTAAAAAAATCCCTGATTATGGTTAGTAAAGCTAACTGAAATATTGGAAATAAATAAATAAAATAAATATTAAAAAAAAACAAGGATGAAATGAAACATTTTTAACAATAATTATCAGGGTAGATAAATTTTGGTACTAACCAAAAGTGAGTCAACTTAAAAATGAAAATAAGAAGCTTTCACATTTTATTCCGTTAAAAACAATGAAGTTGCGAGTGACTTAAACCACCATGGAAAATGTTGAACAAAGAATGCTGATGTCATGGTGTAGCGGCCCTCGAAATCAGAATCAGATCCCTTCTGCTAGATTAACAATTATAAAAATATTCTAGATTTTCCACTCTTTAGAAAAAGTAGTTTGAATTTAATACAATTCTTAAAAAAAATTATTTGCAGATTGCAGAATTGAACTTGAGTTTGAGTAAAAATATACTTTACTTACTTCTTACTTCTGCTAGATTAACAATTATAAAAATATTCTAGATTTTCCACTCTTTAGAAAAAGTAGTTTGAATTTAAAAAAATTCTTAAAACAAATTATTTGCAGATTGCAGAATTGAACTTGAGTTTGAGTAAAAATATACTTATGTTAATAAGAAATTATGAATTTTAGCTAATTGTTATATACATGACCTTAACCCGAAAACAAAATTATCTTGATTTTAAAAAAATTTTATTATGAAAAAATAAACGAGAATTATTTAATATATCCAGCTGATAATAATTCACTTTCTTGTATTGCCGTTTGATTAATTTCTTCGTTCCTGTTTTCTAGATGAGTTCCTTAAGACAAACTTTTATGGTTTGATTTTCTTTTAATTTTTTTTTTATAATTAATTTTATGTTAACGTTAGTTCAAGACAGTAGGTTAAATACAATTGGAGCAAAAAATTATGTAGTAAACAGGTCATTACAGTGATCCGCTTCATCGGTACGGCAGCTAAAATAGCGACAATATTTTCTTCATACTCTCATACTTCTTCATCTGCACTCGTAAGACTAGTCCCTTCTATTATAGTACCAGTACAATGAATTACCTGAGAGTAAGTTTCTTAGCTTGAGTAGCGCTTCAAAGAAATATATATGTATATTTTAAAAAAATTAATTATAAAAGTATCTAAAAATTCATTCCAAAAATCTATAGAATTTCAAGCCTTAGGCTTCTGCAGCTAATGCTTTGCAATTTGAGTTATTGCCAGTAAATATATAGGCAAAATAAATTTTACCAGCGCCCCACATCCTCACAATACTTTTATGGTCTTATAAGCATAATAAGGAAAAAGTACCATTTGACTTTAAATTTTATTAGAAATGTTTTTATTAAAACATATTACAGAAATTTTATGACAGTGTTAATTCAGTATGAAATAAAAACTTTTATGACAATTTTTTAAATAAACACATGAGATCGTCTTTTTGACAAGGCGCAATGAATCGACATAAAAATAAACGGCAGATATATGACTCATTAAATTTACCTCATATAGAACCGTAAATTGCCAGTAAAGCTCAATAGAAAAAAAAAGACCTACTCAAATAATACACCTTTAAGCTACAGACACAACAGAAAAGCTTATTTTCATCTACCGATCCATTTGAAACAAATCAGCATAAGTTTATACGCTTTCAAAAGAAACCAACAAACAACTGTGGCATTTAGTTGCAAAAATATTAAATTATATAGGAGCAGGAGAAAAAAACCAATTTAATAATACTTAACTTAAACCATGAATAAAAGAGCTCATAAATTATAATACGCTAAACTTTATTGCACACATACGTTCGTTATGGAGTTAAGCTGTTGTATGGCAGCATTACAAAGCAACCAAAAACCAAATCAAATTTTTGCCAAAAGGAAACTCTCATTTTATGTATTTTGCACTGTTCTTCCATTTTTATGATTTACAGCTTTTCGTTACGACTTTGGCGAAAAGAAACAAAAGGACGACAAACAAAAAAAAGTCAATACAGTTCAATATGACTACTAAATGTTTTCAAGTTCAACACTTGAACAATACAAATAAAAGTGAGAATATTTGTGTGCCAAAAGAAGCATTTCAAAACAGAAAACGAATACAAATCATAAAAAATGGACCAATAAAAACTGTAGTATGAAACCCTTGGAAACACAAAACTTTGCTACGGGGCAGCTGTTGGTATATAACACCATCTTAATCCTTTGGAAATTGATAAGTAAAGAGTAGTCGAAAGAAAAAAAAAACATTTCAATACATATTTAACAGCAGATATCATACGATAAAAGCTCTTTGCTTTCACAACAGAGTAGTAAATCATAGTCAAGGCTTAGATGTATTAAAAAAAAACAATTCAGTTCAGGGAGAAGACAGAAGAGAAGCGGCTTATTTGTATTAATTCTTAAAAGGCTACAGTGATCAATAAAATTAAAGGTTAGAAAGAAACAGTTTGGAGTTCAAGGACTTTTTTTATTTGAAGTATATTATAATCAGTCTTTATTTTATTATTCGACTTTCAGGATTGATTTCATTAAAATATAAAGGGTGGTCTAACCATAGCGCATGGTGTTAATTGTGAGTCACCGCTTAAGGTCAAGTGCTTTGCCCATTTTAGTTTCACATTTCTTTGCTTCAGTGTTTAACAAATTCAACCCTGGAGAGGTACATAATTGAGATCAGTGATTTTAGATTCTTGACGGAAATGGGCGTTCAAAACAAAATGCATTTCGTGTACATTGCGATTTTTTTTGGTCACCACACGTTAACACAAGCAATTCAATGGTCGAGCCGATGTTAAATGGTCGTCACGATCACGCGATTTAACACCGCTGGACTTCTTCTTTGGAAATATTTAAAAGTAAAAGTATGCAACAATAAGACAAGCAAAATTCAAGAGTTAAAGGATTAGATAATTCGATGCATTAACGTTTTTGAGCCTCAATTGTTCTGCCAGAGAGACAGAGTTAATTTCCTATTTATTGTTTTAGTAAGGAAAAATGTGCAAGCCATTATGAAGTCATGATAAAAAGTGCAAGTAATCATGAAAAATGCAAGTCATCATAAAAAGTGCAAGTCATGATAAAAAATGCAAGTCATTGTTAAAAGTGCAAGTCATGATAAAAAGTGCAAATCATAAAAAAAATGCAAGTCATTATAAAAAGTGCAAGTCATCATAAAAAGTGCAATTCATCATAAAAAGTGCAAGTCATCATAAAAAGTGCAAGTCATCACAAAAAGTGCAATTCATTGTAAAAAGTGCAAGCCATGATGAAAAATGCAAGTCATGATAAAAAGTGCAAGTCATGATAAAAAGTGCAAGTCATAATAAAAAATGCAAGTCATTACAAAAAGTGCAATTCATTGTAAAAAGTGCAAGTCATCATAAAAAATGCAATTCATCATAAAAAGTGCAAGTCATGATAAAAGATGCAAGGCACTGTGAAAATTGCAAGTCACGATAAAAAGTGCAAATCATCATAAAAAATCCAAGTCATTATAAAAAGTGCAATTCATTACAAAAAGTGCAAATCATCATAAAAAGTGCAGGTCATCATAAAAATTGCAAGTCATGATAAAAAATGCAAGTCATTATAAAAAGTGCAAGTCATCATAAAAAGTGCAAGTCATCTTAAAAAGTGCAAGTCATCATAAAAAGTGCAAGTCATTATCAAAAGTGCAAGTCATCATAAAAAGTGCAAGTCATCATAAAAAATGCAAGTCATCATAAAAAGTGCAAGTCATAATAAAAAATGCAAGTCATCAAAATAAGTGCAAGTCATAATAAAAAATCCAAGTCATCAAAAAAAGTGCTATTCATCATAAAAAGTGCAGGTTATCATAAAAAGTGCAAGTCATTATGAAAAGTGCAAGTCATTGTTAAAAGTGCAAGTCATGATAAAAAGAGCAAGTCATCATAAAAAATTCAAGTCATTATAAAAAGTGCAAGTCATCATAAAAAGTGCAAGACATGATAAAAAATGCAAGTCATTGTGAAAAGTGCAAGTCATGATAAAAAGTGCAAATCTTAACAAAAAATGCAAGTCATTATAAAAAGTGCAATCCATCATATAAAGTGCGAGTCATCTTAAAAAGTGCAAGTCATCATAAAAAGTGCAAGTCATTATGAAAAGTGCAAGTCATCTCTATGCTTTAGGGGCTTAAGAGCATTTTGTAGAATCCAAAGTAATAAAAAACATTACCGCAAGCGTATCTTCATAATGATATACTTCAAGTTGCAGTAAAGCAATCACATAACCTCTTTTGTTACCCACTGTACTTTAATTCAAGGTTACTAAACAATTATTTAACCTGAATCTGGAGGTGGGCTGGTATTATAAAATGTAGCAAATATTGAATAACATCATATGACTTGCTTTCCATGGCATTTCTTCAGTGTGTCTTTTCTTAAACTGACCATAAATATTCCAACAAAGACATTGTTTAACCGTCCTTTTCTTTTCCCTGGAAAAAATAAAAATAAATAAATAAATAAAATTCTTTAACTACAAATCTCTACCTACTGTTGAGATTTGTGGCAGAAAAAAAGTGCAAAAGAGGGAAAAAGTATAAACAATGGTAAAGGTAATAAAAATCTGTAAAGTTAAATCAAAGAAATTTTTACTTTCTTTTAGCAAGCATAAGGTGTGCTTGGCAGGGTGAACTTACAAATACAACGGAACACACATATACACACTAACACTCCAGAAATAGTATTAATTTAGCTCAACAGTGCAGAGATAAGGACAGTTGAAAGAAAGACCACTAATAAATGTCTGTGTTTTTTTGTTGTTTTTATTTCTGACGTTTTTCTTTTTCCCGTCTGTCCGGCTGACAATAAAAAGTAACTTTAAACTACAAACTACCAACACCCTCTAATGACTTTAATTTCTCGGGTTCTTTTCTTTTTTTTCTATATTTTTGCACGAGAAAAAAATGTTTTCTTTAGAAAAATATGAACAAAATAAACTTTCATATCCTTGCTAACTATTTCACTCTTTTTTCCAAACAATAAAACAAGAAACGAAAAAACGCGAAGCAAAATAATGAAAAGTGCACGTACTCTCTGCAGGAAAAAATATCCAGCTTGGAAAAATGTTGAAATGGAAAAAAAATCTGATATAATATAAAAGCGAGATTCTTGCTCGTTTTGTGGTTCAACTGAGCTTAACATTCATTCTTTGGGTTGCAAACTCCTTTTAATTTGGCCAGAACATTTTTGCCCTCTCCCCGGTATTTTTCTTTCATTCATTCATTCATATATATATTGAGCAAATGAACATCAGCAATTTAATGTATTTTATTAAAAGGATTCATACCTGTAATAGAAAGTATAAAAGACCAGAATGTTGAAGAAAAAAAATTAGGAATTACTAAAGCTGAATTAACTGCCATTCAGTTTCTAACATTAAGATGCAACGAATTTTGTGTACCCTTTTCTATGCTCGTAGCAGAAGAAACAGCTACACCTGAAAACTTGTGCTACAGAAACCTTAAATTCTTATCCTTTTTTAAATAAAATGTAATGAAAGGATAAAGGATGGACGCTACATATTTGGAATGTAAATAATTCAAATCACTTTTATTTGATTTAGATTCAAGAAATAATAATTTAAAAATCATTTAACTATTTATATTATGCAAATAACAGGTAAATAGTCATGAGTAGAGAACTCAAGAACCAACTTATCACATAATACAAGTATGTGGTATTATAAGAAAACCTTGAAATGGGCCTTAGCAGGTCTAGGTTTTATAAAAAAATAAAATTTTATGAGATATTAAATATATATATTTTTCCCCTAAAAATTTTTTGTTTATTATCTGAAACAGGCTGAAAGTTTTTTTTAAAGAACCACTTTTTCATTATTAAGATAAGAATTCCCTTAGAGGGCTCAAGTTCAAATCTGTCATTTGCAAATTATTTTTTATGCATTTTTTATTAAATTCATGTTATTTTTTCACTAAGAGTGGAATATTCGAATATTTCAAATTACCAAACTAACAGAACGGATCAGGGGGAAAATTACGGCACTCGATATCGAACGAAATTTGTATTTAAATTGTATGGAATTTTCGTTGGACATCGAATGCCGTAGTTTGGCCCCAGTACTGATTTCAAGGTCGCTACGCCATTACATCAGTATTTTTTTGCTGATGAAATGGCGCTTTTCCATTTTCCACTGTGGTAATAGTCACGAGGATTTTCAAATACTTAACCAAGAACAAAGATGAGGAGATAGAGAATTTTTTTGTAGCTATTTAAATCTTTTACTTTGACGGCTAATTTTTTTTGCTACAAGGCCGGCTAAGGAGAGTGCTATTCCTCAGTTCTTTAGTACATGATTGTGTCAGCCGCTGCCAGTTATGTTCAGTGATCAATGCTATGCCTTCACCACACGGCAGAAACAGACTGACAACAGCTAACACAATCATGCACTAATGCTGATCAGAAGAATTCGAGTCAATATTCATGATTCAGCGCGGTATTGAACTCAGGACTCTCCTTCATAATCTCGTTTTAATTACTTCAGCCAACAGCACCCTCTTGTATTAATTTTTTAGTTAAATCACTTTTGGTTAGCACATATTCCCCAAACCTGACGATTATTATTCCAAATATTCCATTTCTCTCTTGGCTTTTTCCACACCCATCAAAGGATCTTCTTTATTTTCAATGTGAGAGTAAATGTATATCTTGAAATTATCAGAAAGTGCTCGATCATCAACGAATATCAAGATTATTGATTAGGATGTTATTTTAAAGAAAATTGAAAGTTATTTGCAGTTTTAGCAAACATTATCAGCCATGTCACAGAGTGTATTTCCATGCGGAAACGGAAATGGTTCCGGCTTTTTTTTTTTTTTTTTTTTAGGAGTGGGACCAGCACTCAGGGGATGACCCCTATATATGCAATGCATTGCGCCGGAACTGAAAACGAGGGGATATTATCGAGGGGACAGATTAGGAAAGATGAGAATATAGACAGTTTTTTTGTAGCTATTTCAACCTTTTACTTCGCCGGCTAATTTTTGCTACAGGGCCGACGAAGGTGGGTGCTGTTACTCTGCTTTTAGTACATGATAGTGTCAGTCGCTGCCAATTATGTTCAGTGACCAGTGACTATGCCTTCATCATTGAAACAGGCTGGCAACAACTAACACAACCACGCACTAATGCTGATCAGAAGATTTCAACACAATATTTAATGACTCAGAGCGGGCTCGAACTCACGACCCTCCGTTTCATAGTCTCGTGTTCTACTACTTCAGCCAACAGCACCCACAAATCGAAAGTTATTGCAGTTTTAGCAAACATTATCAGTCATGTCACAGCCATGTCCTCAGGATATCGAAGCAATATTAATATGAAAAATTAATATGAAATTATTTTTACTATCATGAACGGAATTAGCAAATGACATTAAAAAAATGTCATTCCAAAGAATTGTTGCCTTTCTTGTTTCTGAGTATTCAAAATACTGAATCAGTTCCGTTTTCGAACGAAATCGGCTTCTGTGACATTTCTGTAAAAACATTATTGATTTAAAAAATTTTATTTTTTAGACAATTTTATTTAATTGGCTGAAGTAGTTAACACGACACTATGAAGCGCAAAGTCCCGTGATCGACTACGCGCTTAGTCGAACTCTTCTGATCAGCACTAGTGCATGGTTGTGTTTTAGTTGTGATCGGCATGTTTCAGTAACGAAGGCAAAGCCCTGGTCACAGAAAAATTACTAACAGCAATGGACACTATCATTTACGGAGAGGAGATCTTACTGCACCCTCCTGCGTCAGTCCTTTAGCAAAAATTAGCCGGCGAAATAAAAGATTAAAACAGCAAAAAAATTTCTCATCTTTTTACATTTGGCTTCTCAATACTATCCCCTATTTTCCAGTTCAGGCTCGATGCATTGCATTAAGGGGGTCATATCCTGATTGCTGGTCCCACTTGAAAAAAAATTGCAAAATATAATTTATTAATAATTATTTGTATCGCATGAAGCGATATTTGTACTGGCAGCTCCATTGCTTTTCTGTTGTAATTTTTAGCATCACACAATATGAGAAATTTGTTTAAATGAAATAATTTATAAAATAATGTTCCTCGTAGTTGCTTTAAATTTTTTTTTTCAAAAATTGAACTGCAATTCCAAACAAATACAGATGCAATATTATGAGGAAAATTTTGTTTTAGGAAGTCGCTACTCTCCCATCATCAGTACTCATGTGTAGTTTTTTGAACTGCTTTAGAATTAAACTGATATTCATATTCTATTGTTTCTTTGAATATTTATAATGTCTATGGGAATTTAGCAAGTCATTTTCAATATCATCATATATATTTGCAGCAATCATAACATCGTTGTCGCCAGCATTTCTTTAAAAGCTCTATTTGCTGCAGGTTTAATGTTTAGCAAGTTGAATTTGTGTGTGTGTGTATATTTAAATAGACATTTACTATAGATCTAGGCATATATTGTCATGAGAAGGTCCAGTTTTCTTATAAAAAAAAGAAGAATGTGAGATTTATGAAAAAATTTTAGTCCGCAAATAATTTCATTTTTCTGTTAATATATTTATAATCAAATACAGCAGATATGCTGAGTATAGTTCAAAGCTAATTATATTAACTTGGAATCGTCTTAGATCGTCTTACGGAATACTACAATACAGCGAAATGCTATATTATGAAATATCTGTTCTCTCACTTCTTTCACCTTTTTGCAGCCCTAAACTTTTACTTTGTACTAAACACTTTGTTAAAAATTGCCAAAAAAAAATATTTACAAAAAAATATTTCATGCTACTAGCAGAATTTTAGTCTGTCTGTCTGTCTGTCTATCATAGATTATCAGTGGCGCGTGCTTTTTAGCCTTTTTTTTTTTTGGTGGTCCTGTAAAAAAAAATAAACAGACATTATTTGATTTTGTTATTTAAACTGGAAGAATTTAAGTTAAATTAAGAAAAGAAAAAAAAAACGAAAAGGCAAAGAAATTACACCTGTTTTTCACCCACATGCAAGATATTTTAAATGAAAAGAAAAAAGCTTTAGGAAAAAAAATGAAATTATTTGTGCTGCTGTAAAACCGTCAAGCACAACTGAAGCCAATATTATTCCTGTAGTATTTCTTGCATTGTCTTATGGCCGCAAAACCTTAAAATGATTTCTTTGCTGCGTGTTTGTTTTGCCAAATTATTTTACCTTTATTTATCAACATTTTGGCCATTTAAAGAACTTTAAGTTTTCGTTTTGCCAGTTTTTTATTTCATTGCTTCCACAGATTGCTGGTGAAACATTTTATTTCATTACAACTATTTTCAATTTGTCTTTCATTTAGCAGCGAAAAAAAATTCTATTTGCACAAATGGAAGTTATTTTACTTGCTTTTAGTGTATCTGGAATTTTCCACTGTACACAAGAACTATTTCTGCTGACGACTCAACATATTGTTTTTATTTTGTTCGCAAAGTCTGTTTACAATAAAATGTTTCTCTTAACAATTTATTCAATTAGTTAGTGGATTGAAGAAATTGTACTGAATAGTTAATAAATGAAAAATAATTCTTAGCAAAATTGTTTTTCATGTTTGCATTTGATTTATTGGAAGTAAATTTATTTCGGTACATGCGATTATTGCCGATAAATATTATTGTTCTGGCTACTGCATCTGAAGTAGAAAGAAAAATTAAAGTAATTTTATATATTCTTGCCCATTGTGATATTAAAAGAAGTAGTCCCTACATATTTCTAAGAAATCTTAGTGTACCGGTTCATAAGAGGCACCCAGAACTTTTTACCAGGCCTAGCGAGACTGACGGTAGTGCATCCTGCATAACAACCTAAATGTCTAAACTTATGCCGCTGCAGGACTCCTTTTCTTACTCATTAAAATAGCTACTGCACTAATCATCGCCGGGAAAGCCTAGATGTTGCGACATATATCCCTATGGTGACGACTCAACATATTGGACCTCTACCACGAGTGCTGACGAATACTTGTGAAGGCCAAAAGAGTTTTAGATATTCTTCAGATGGTATCCTCAGTATCGACTCCCTCAGCGCATACTCCTTAATGATGTTTGACTGCTCAACTAAGAGAATAGCAGTATACCGTCGTGAGTTCGATTCATCTAAGGCAAAAGCTGTCCTTTAACACTCATTCCCCGCCATGCCTTCATTCAATAAATTGATCTTCAGAAATTTTTGATGTGTTAACATCTATACGCGCGCCTCTAGGGCAGTAAACTATCAGTTTCAATACATACGCAAGTGTAAGTGTAAGAGTTTGTTTGTTTGTTGTTGTTGCTTGGCAGTCGGTATTGAAAGTGATTATTGGGCGATTTTCATATAATTTTCCCACGCGATTTTCTCCGGAAACTCATAGCCGATTTTATTAATTTTTGGATTAAAACGCTAGTGCGGGTTTCGACGAAGAGCTTAGGCCAAAAATTAAGGCGATCCGATATCGGCGAGCGGAGATTTAAGTGTTTTAATTCGGAGTATTAATTTGGAGTAATATTAAAAAAGTGTTTTATGTTGATCTTCGGTTTAGTCTTCGGCATAGCAAAGAGAATAGTGACGTGGTTATACGTACATATATAAAAATGAGATAGCAAGACAGCAACGTATGTAGCTTATGTACAAACATAACAATGTATGTATGTACATTTGTCTGTTGCTTTGCATTCTCTTTGTTTTTTGCGGGTTTAATATAAAATAAATAAACAAAAAGGTGTTAACACATCGCCCGTGAGTTCGAACACTCATTGATTTTTATATTCTTTTCAAAGCTTGACACCCCTAAATTATGTCCTGGCGGCGTAACTGAATTCACAAATTTGTGCTGATAAACTAGACGTCCTGTAGGCCAAAACTGTGCATTTTACTTGCCACAATGCTGGAAAAAATTATTCAAATTGCGGGCTTCTTTAAAAATAAACTGCTATCCTCATATGATTGAAATTCTCAAAACATTTTCAAAATATGTCACGATCTTTAAAAAATCTTCCAAATAAAAACTATTATGCAGCCCCCACCAACATTTTATTGTCTGTTACATTCCAATTTCTTCGTTTTCTGTAATACCGCAGCATTTTTAGTTTTTTTTTTTATAATATTATTTAATTACTGGCAACAAAATTTTGTTTGTGCAAATAATTTATACATTTTTTTTAATAATTCTTCTTTTAATTTTTTTTATTAAAGCTTCCACTTACAAATCCCAGATTATGACAAGATTATCAGGAAACCATTTAGCAAAAAAAAAAAAGGTCGACACAATGTATTTTATGGCTTATTTTATTGAAAAATCTTAATTAGCAACATTTCACTATGGAAACTCCTTTTGCTAAGGCCACAAATACTTTCGCAGGAAGCCGCATTACTGCTGTTATCTGCAAACAGTTTTATATATAAAAAAAAATTATCTTGGCGTTTATATAAATCTATTTTACCCCTTATAAAGTGTTTTTTTTCCTTTCTTAACTTTCATCCTTATCTACTGTATGTGTGTGTGTGTGTGTGCAAAGCCTTTTGTCCTGTTGTGTCTGCACATTTAATTAAAATGTGTCTGCTTTTTAACGTTTACTTTTATATGGCCAATATGAAAAGTAACACTGTGTAACTAAGAAAAGTATAATTATTTTTTTCTAATATATTTAAGGGATTTTTTTGGGCAAAAATATATTAAAATTAATTTTAACTATAATAGACTTAATGAGTCATAAAAGGATAGAGTTTAAAAATGTTCATAGTGGTCAGAATAATTATTGTAGAAATAACGATAATAATGACCTTGACAATTTATACTTCTTTCCATGGCTTAAGTGGACAATGGACCCTAATGTACCAGAAACCTCATTAGATCTCCCTCTTTCGCCGGTACGGTAGAGAAATATGCTGGGCGTAGTGAAGAATAAAATGGCTACAAGAAATTATATTTTCTCATCGTTCTACATCTTCTATCGTTCAACAGTATCCCCTCATTTCACAGTTCCCTTACAATGCATTTTTAGGGCCCATCCCCTGAATTCCGAGTACCAAAAAAGAACAGAAAAAAATCTCAGATCATAATGAGTTGTTAAGTTGCCAAAGAAAATTGTTGCTTTGAGAATGAACTTGAAATTCTAAAGAACTACTGCTTTTGCAGCGCAAAGGTGGTCGACACTAATTTTTGAAGACACTAACGTAACGATCATTTCTGAGCTCAAGGCCATATAAAGCCAGTTTTTTAGAGAGTCACAACACCAGAGCAGCGCGTGCAAATTGTTGAAATTTTTATTCATAATAATAATTGTTCTATTCGTCAAACTCATCGTCCATTCCATCTTTCATTTTATGACGTACATCCTTCTTCAGGTCGGCTAATTCGAAGAACAATAGATGGTTTTCGGACCACATTTACGGTTACTGTTATTCTGCATACCGTGAGCCGCCGAACCGGGTGCACTGAAGAAATTGTAGCCGCTGTACATAAAATCATTTAAGATGCTCCTAATTAATCAATTCGCCACCGTTCTCAGCAACTGGGGTTGTGTCCTTCCACTTTGTGGACGATTTTTTTTGTTGTTAAAATTTAGTGTTCCAGATTGCGCCTTCTATATGCCACATGGCAGAAATCGTATTTAACTTTCCGAGGTATAAGGATTTTTTGGCGCTAAACGGTATAACCAGGTCTGTGCAGACCTATATGGCATTTGTATGGAAATACATATGCAGCTGTCCTAAAAGTGTGTATAAATGAGTTTTATGACGGCAAAAACACAAAATTAATAATAAAAAAACATTTACATGCATCTTAGTTATCTATATACGCTATTTTATTGGCTAAAAGTAATCAAATAAATTTTATGCACGGCATTCAATACATGAGGACCTGGTATATAAATGCTGTAAACATACCGTCTTTTTGCAATACATCCAATGAAACCGTGTTTTTCGTTGCTTTTTGTCCTATTTATAACAAAGAGAACAAGATGGTCGACTGGAAGAAGATACGGCATGGAATGGTTGGTCATCTATCCGAAGGCTTACAGCTACCAGATACAAAGTTGAAGAATTAAATTATAATTTGAATTCAATGAATGAATATGATCTTGTGCTGCTATTATAAAATCAAATTCTCACGGTTCCTGAAACTGGACCTTAACGGCCTTTAGTCCATGTTGTGCCTTCATAAAATTCTTCCAAGTCGTCATCATCGTCATAAATACTCTCTATCTCAATGGCTAAGTCTGTTTCATCATCACCTTCGAAAGGAGTACTTTTATCGGGATGTTCATCATCACCGGCTAACCACAATCCTAACCTTACTTCCATTTGGCTTCACTTTTCTTCTGGTAAACATAAAAATCTTGCGGTACAGTTCACAACGTCCATCATATCATCGGTAGCAAATGCTGATGTCATTTTTCTATACTCAAAGATAAATTTATTCTAAGCAGAATTTAAAAGAAAACGAAAAATATTTACCGATTAATTTTGTAGAAAAAATCCAAATAAATGTTATTCACTAAAAATACTGAATATTTAGACTTTTATACAAATGATACAGTTATACTTCTTTACTTTTAATTTTTCTTGAAAATTTCAAATGAGTACTCCTCAGATTATCTGCTGATATATCAATATTTTTCTTGCGCTATATTCAATATTTACATTTTATGTACATATACATTTATATGTTCTTTTCCAAATACTTTTCAAAAACGGTTTAAATCACCTGCCACCCATTCATCCCATACAAATTATTCATAGGTCTGCACAGACCTGGTTATGACGTTTGAACCAAACAATTTTAAAACCTGGATTAACGCGAATCCAGACCTGCAATCGCACTGATTTTTTGTTTAATAGGTCTGGAGAATGTTGCTCCAGGAAGTCATGGAAGGATTTGTTTCTAACATGAAAAACAATAAAGTTATACACAATTTTATATGCAAAAGGTCTGCACAGACCTGGTTATACCTCCGAGGGTTAAACTTTAATTCCATAAAATTTTCTTTGCAAAAAGCCCGTTTTATTGATATTAAATATATAGTTCCTTGTGTTATTATGATTTAAATTTGTGACACTCTATAAAAAACACCCTTTACTAAATATGCCTTTTAGTTACTCAGAAAGTTACTGCACCAGGTTTCAAAACTATTTATTATGAACGTTTGCCTTCTAGCAAATTTCAAGAGCACAATCCCTAAGTCTAATAAAGTACTATTTTGAAGCCAAATGTACCAGCAATAGATCTCCTTTTTTGGTACTGTTTAAAATCTAGAACTTGTCAAAAATGGACATGAACTTTGCCAGTTTTTAAAGCGAGAATTGAAGAAAGAGTTATTTTGTGAGCAAGAATGCGTTTAAAGCAAACTGGAAGCCAGTTCAAATTGTATTTTAATTTCCCACCACCTCGTATAAGGAAAATATTAATCGTCAGGGTTGGGGAATTTCGTACTAACCAAAAAGGTAATAACTTGAAAATATGAATGTGGGAACTTCTCATATTCATAATCACGTTCATTTATTAAAATAAAAATTAAAAAATAATTTGCAGTTTCGCAGATTGGAACCTATAGCCTGTTGGGAAATTAACATCCTGTAATACAATTTACGAAAATATTTGTTGTTGTTGCTAGAAATGGCTATTGACCTATTATTTTACTGCGGATATTTTATTTTAAACCAGAAATTTTTCAGATTTAATATTTTCTGCTTAAAGGAAAATTATTTCAAAACATATTGGCTTAAACTGAATATAAAAGCGGTATGGCTTTTTATCTGGAATATTTATAAATAAAACAAAACCGAACAAGCCCTGGTGGCAGTTGAAGAATTCTTCACACTTTAAAATGCTGAAATATTTTTTTAATTAATACCGTTTTTTAAATTTTATAGACACACAGAATTAGAAAATGCGTTTTTAAAGGACTGCACACTTTCTCTCAGTGCCAGCTTTTACTTAATACATTATCTTCCTTCGCAGCCTTCTACAAATTTTATATCGTTGTGATAAAAATAGTGGAAAAAATATATAAAAAAATAAACTCTTGAATGAAGCCTATAAACATTGAACTTTTTCAATAAAAAGCCTCAAAAGTTACCAAAACTTTATAAAACAAACTAAAGTGAACCTATAATTTTAAGATGCCTCCCTCTTGTCTCTGCAAGCCTCTAATAAACACCGAGTTGTTTAAACACTTCAATTCCGTTGCTGTTTTCTATGCCACCACGCTTCAGTGTTTTATTTATATATTTTCTTTATGTTTATTTTATTTTTTTTTTGTTTCCTCTTCTTTTCAAACGCTGTGTTGAAAATTCCATATTAGTTACGGTCATAAATCTTGTGGTCGCATCTTGAATTTATGGCCCTCGTAGTTGTATTTGTTGTTTGATTTGTATGTAAAGTGGCAACTTAAGGTTAAAGATATTTTTCCCTACATCAAGTATGTCTTGGACGATTTTAATATTTGGAGGAGTAAATGTGTGAGAGTATTAGAAAAATGAGCTTTGCAGGCTAAGCTTTATGGAGAAATATATGGCATGTGAGTAGGTGGGTGTGCTTTTATTCAAATCAACATCAAAAATTTATAATTTTATATATTTTATGATGTCAGCTCAAAATTTGTTAAATTGTATATTTTGTTAATGGCAGATATTTTGTGTGCCTTTAAATCTTTTTTATTGATATAAAAATTTCTCATAAAACAAGAGTTTGTATTTTATGATTATAATTAAAAGGGAAAAATAATAGATCATAAAATAGCATTGAAAATGGTATGGCTTAAGAAATTTATGAACGCTACAGCAACTTTTTGTGTAAATTTTGCTATTAAATTATGACTGGGGCATAAAAATATAAAACTAAATAGAAATCAGTAAAACTAAGTGATTACAAAAGTCATATATTAGGACGTGAAGCCGATATTCCAAGTGAAAAGATTTCATGGAAGCTTTAAATGAAATAACATTTTGTTGGTATTTGAAATTCAACACATTTGGGTTATAAAAATCAAATTAATAACCGTAGTTGGGGCATTAGAAATGCTACCAAATTTACACATAAACATAAATTTATAAAGCTTAAGAAAATGTGGGCTTAAAATGTTTTAAGTAAAGCTTAGAAAAAACTTCGTATATCAAAGACTGCACAACGATCGCATGTTTATGTGTAAAAAAACATTTATTTTATTTATTTATTTAATTTCTGTACAATTTAACCTTATAAAGGGTGTCTCAGTAAAAATGCGATTTTTATACCGTATACCCTACCATATACATATGTTAGTCCTTGTGTCACTTTCATAATATTTGTATGCGACCCTTTTGAGTATATAAATAAGCGAAATCCGTCGGTCCGTAAGTCCATCTGTCTGTACATGCAATTGGTTTCTGAGGCCCCCAGAAAAGTTTCAATATTGGATTGATATATTGGAATATCAGCAAAGTCCGCAATACGATTCCAGAGCTGGATAACTTAAACTTATTTTTTATATATAAAAAAACCAGCAAAAATAAATTTTTGATTCTTATCAATAAAACCAGCGTTGGACAACTGCAACTTCCTTTGGTGCCTAGAAGTAACAATCTAAAGAATTGTGTTTCCCTTTTGTATTAAACACAATCAATATATTTGAAAAAACCCATTGACATTAGGAATCAGAAAAGCCAAATAGACAGCCTCAGAGCTGGAAAACCTTAAATTTTGTTATAATTAAAATACAATAACTAAATAAAGGAAACATTTTGCTTTGGTAAGCAAAGATCTAAATAATGGTTCCAAAGTTGGAATGAATGCATGTATATAATTTAGACACAGGTCGGTTTATGTTATTATCGAGTCGTTTCGAAGTTGAATTTAGCACTCTTAAGGCCTTATTCATAAAAGAATAGTTTTAAATTATAAAAATTTTATAAAATATATTTCCATACAAAATTTGTTTTATAAATCCATTATAAAGCAAACATTTTTAAATTGTTAATTTTATCAACGGGCTTAAGTTCGAATCTGCAAGACTGCAAACCATTTTTTATTATTTTATTAATAAATGAATTTGTTCAAATTCTATTTTATTAATTTATATTAAGATTGGAATATTAAGAATATTTTTCAATAATCATCAAACCAGCAGAACGGATCAATACTGATATCGAGGCCGCTACGCCATCTCATCAGCGTTCTTTGTTCAATTTTTCCACTTTTGCAAGTGGTGCTAGTTAGTAGGTATATCAACTATTTAACCAATGTTTTAACGAAAATTGAATATGAGAAGTTATCACATTCATATTTTTAAGTTATTACATTTTTGGTTAGTACGAAATTCCCCAACCCTGACGATTGAAAAATATTCTTAATATTCCAATCTTAATACAAATTAATAAAAATAGAATTTGAACAAATTCATTTATAAATAAAATAATAAAAAATGGTTTGCAGTCTTGCAGATTCGAACTTAAGCCCGTTGATAAAATTAACAATTTACATAAGAAAGTTCGACCAATAAAAATTCATGCAAACATTTTTATTTATGAATCAGACCTTTACTTGCTAAATTTACTGCCTATTTCTCATCGTCGAATGAATTTTTTCTTTCGCATAAATACATTTGAGGCCTATGAGGCCTAAGTGTAATCCAGCACGGATTAGGATGCTTATGCCCCTCTTTTTCAACCTAACCTAACCTAAATACATTTGAAACAAAAACAATTTATAAAATTTTGTTTTTGTTTTAAGTATATTTGTACGAAAGAAAGAATTCATTCGACAATGAGAAATAGGCCCTTAATAATTTTTTTTCTGTTCAAATGTCATCTATGAAATTAAGCTGCTGTTTATTCCGATTAATAAAAAGGAAGCGCTTTACAAAAGAAAGTGGCATACCACGGCAACGGCCGGATATTCGTTCAATGATTAAAGGGGGCAAAGAGAACACAAGAGCAATTTTTCAAAATAGTCATATGATCTTTGAAAGTAGAACAGTAATTTTCCATAATAAAAACCAAAAATGTAGTTGCATATGAGAAAAAAATACTTAATTTCAGTCAATAAATTGTTTCAGTTCTAATCTTATTATATATATTGTTTTCAAATTAATATCTCAGGTAATTTAGTTTAGTGAATTCAGAAAAATTTCTAATTTGGGACTCAGAAGCCCTACATGAAATCCATGAGAAGGAAAGGGACTTACAACCAGCAGGTAGTGCCCGTCGCACTGTGGGGTGAAAGCCCTCACATGTGGCGATTAATACAAAAGTTTAACTTTAACTTTCGCAACCGTATTTGGTACCATATGAAAGTAGATAAAATTCTACATCACTAACTAAAAAAATAAAAGTTCTTGGTAATTTACTTTATTTGCGGTGTGTGTTCAAAGTTCAATCATTTTTGTTATTTCTGCGCGCATTGATTAAAAGAGAAAATTTTGATATTTCAAGTGATTATAGTTTTTGTTAAGACTTCTATAAGTAAAAGTTTTATAATAGAACCGTCAACTTCAGGTATATGAGCTTTTAGAAAATTATTTTTTGTTTAGATAAATGTTTTAGAAATATTTAAAAAAAAAAAATTAAATGTCTCCAAAAATGTGGTATTTTTGATATTTTGAACATTGAGTTTCAACAACTTTGCGCATGAGTGCAATGCTTTTATGCTCTTAAAATATAAGATATTAGCTAATAAATCCCAGAATACCTACTTGCGCATATGTGCGGTTTTTGAGTTTTGAAGGTTTTTGTGGGAGAATTCCGGTTGCTAAAAATCAATGTGAAAAAACTCAAACAAAAAAACAAGTTGTTTTTATTATCTTTTTATTATTATTTTTTCTAAAGGCACAATTAATTTACAATTTAATTTACTAATTTATCGTTGTTCATTCCAAAGTCAAATAAGACAATTTTCTCCAAAATTCAAAAGAGCCCATAAAAGTATAAAAAAATTTTTTTTGAAAAAAAAAAATTTAAAAAAAAAAAATTTTTTTTAAATGCTGGTTTTTTATGTATTTATTAATACTCATTAATAAAAAATAACAACATTTTAATATTACGAGTTCTATGAATTAACCGCCACCTTCTCTACCATTCACCCCACTGTGCGTTGTGGAGAATTTCAGGAAATTAATAGCGTCCTGTCATCGCAGTCTTATGAGCTATTTGATGCATATTTTACACCATTTTTAATCGGACCATAACTTCTTTACAAACCAATGAATTTTTCCAAAAAGTAATTGTTTTTATTTTAAACTAAAAAAAACCATTCTTACTGAGTCACTATATATTTAGAGAACAGGAAAGCAGTGTTCATAGTTTATATATATAGCTAAATCGTTAAATATTTATATCATAACATCAACTAACTACTTACGACAGTACAAAATAATTAAATAAAAATTAATAACAAACTAACTTGTCAGTTAATTTCCTCTGCTTCTACAAACTCATGTAAATTTCTCCTAAAAAATTCTGAAACTTTGCAACTAAAAATAAAGGAATTTTCCAGATAGTGAGTTTAATTCCAAAAAATACATTTCACATGTAATGAAGTTTTCTAATCTCCTTTTTACTGCATATTAAGTACACTGTAGTTGTAGTGTTTTTTTTAGGCCATTAAACTGAAATGCTAATGCCAATAGCATCATCACCATCATCTTACGCATATCAAAGCAAAACAAGCCAAAACTATAACCATAACAATAACAACATACTCGTACTTCGTCTAAATTACTTTAGAAGATAAACTCATGTAACAACTGATACAAATAAAACTGCCAACAATCGACAACATGCCAAAATGTTCAACTCTTTAGCTTTTTTTTCCTCTTTTGGTGCATTCGAAATTGCACACATTTTGGCCAATTGTTATTAAAATGGTTGGCTTAAACTGCACGATTTGGAAAGCGGATACAACAGCCATGAAAATTCAACTATAAATACTCACTCGCATATCGTTTTACTCAAATAGTATGGGCAACTGCAAAAATTGTATAGAAATAATAGAAATACCAAAAATCAATTCACCTGTTTAACATGAAATATTTAACAGCAAAGAAATTATACACCAAATGAACTGTTGGCCAATTTGTATATAAATTTCCAAATAAAATATAATTATCTAAACATTTAGTTATTATTGTGAAACTATTTTTATATACGAATAAAATTATTTTGTAAAAATAGCTTTAGTTTGCTAAAACTAAATTAAATGTTTCTATTCGTGGCCATAATTTATACACACACACACACACACACTCAGCTGAACGTTTGTTATTAGTTGCCCACTGCTTTTCATAATGAAAATTTTGCTATTTCAACATAACGATGCATCATCAACAATTTTAGATTAATTTTCAAAACTTTGCAGATTTTTTTTTGTTTTCTGTACTGTTCATAGTCAGCAGGCAGAAGAAAAACACAAATACGCCCCTTTCTAGTCATAATAAATTGACACATATTACTTTAATGTCGGCTTAAAAGACTCCTTACGAAAGCGTTTCGTTTTGTTAAAAATGTCTCTGTTAAAACAAAAGATGATGGCTGCGTGAAAAAAAATTATAATCTTAATAATCATATGAGAGCTAAGCTTGAATTTATGTGGGTCGTATGAGACAGTCAGTCACTAGGACTTTATATGGCATTTTGAATTATTTTGAATATATACTCAAGTATGCATAAAAAAGATTTTAATTTTAAAATTCATTTCCTTGTTAAAATTGTTTAATAGAAAATTTTTATTCAAACTAAAATTTTATTAATGCAGCTCTTGACATTTATTTATTTTAATTTTTTAATAGTCATGTTATAATTAATATGTCTTAAATTGTTTAAAATTGTGATAACCTTCACCAAAAATTGTAAAAGGATATACGAGGTGTGTTATGCCGTAAGTATGTAATATCCTTAATATAAATAGGGAAGTACAATAAGCGATATCCATCTTTCCGTCTGTCTGTAGGTATTATAGCGTTTCCGGAGTTACAGAAAATCTAAAAAATTCTCTCTAGGATTGAGATATTGGAAATAATCGTAAATAAATTGCAACTGAAAATCATTAAAATCCAAAATACGGTGCCAGAGCTGGAAAATTTGCATTTGTTTTTGGTTTCGAAAAGTAATTAGCTGAAGATAATTTTTGTTTTTGTCAATTAGAACTATTTTATACTTCAGGAAGAAATAAATTGGTATTAAAAATTAAAAAAAAAGTATTTCCAGGGTTGGAAAATTGCAAAATTTTTTTTTTGATACTTAAAAGCAATCAACTGAAACAAGTTTTTTGTTCTGCTTTATATATTAAACATATTTAATGTTTTTGAAAGAAATTGATAGGTATTAGAATGGAAAAAAAGTACCAATTCTATGTCAGAGCTGGACATTTTAAGAAAATTTTTGGTTTGGAAAAGTAACTAATTTTTGTTTTTTGTCAATCAGAACTATAAATATAGAAATAAATAGAAATAAATTGGTATTAAAAGTCAAATAAAATAAAAAAAAATCCAGGGTTGGAGAATTTATTTATTAATTTTTTTTTTTACTTAAAGGCAATCAACTACAACTTTTTTTTGTTTTTCTGTATTAATTAAACATATTTGATATTTTTGAAAAAAGAAGAAATAATCTTATTAGAAATCAGTCAGAAGTAAAAACGACCTCTGCAGAGATGGAAAGTTAAATTTTTTTCTTCTTTTGGACATCAAAATAGCTTAATAGAAATAATTTTTTTCTGTGATCATCAAACATATATTTTATATTTTAGAAATAATTAAATTTATATTGAAAATGTAGAAGATCAAAAAGTTGTTCCAGGGTTGCATTTACTCCACATATGTACAAGATTCGGTGCAGTCGAATATTGCACTTTTACTTATTTATGTTTTCATTGATTTATATGAAAAATTTTATTTTCTTATTAAGATAAGAGTTTTCTTATTCAGACTCAAGTTCAAATCTGCAATTTTTTAAGTATTTATTTTTAATATTGTATTCTGATATTTTTAAGTTTAAGGTCTCTTTATTTTTAATTTTATTTTTAATTTCAATATTTCATGACATCTTTGTGTGACTTCTTTATACTCAGATTATTTTATTTATTATTTACAAATTTTTTTTTATAATTATCAGTTATCGTAATAAAAAAAATGTTAAATTTCGAAAAATTTGAATTTAAAATTTATTATGTAAATTCCATAGTACAATTTTATTTAACTGTGACCTTCAGCTTTTATTGTGAATTGTCTAAATATGCCCACTTTAGGGTGTTTTAGATTTGGCCATATGAGAAATCATCACATGTTATGGTGCCATGTTTGTGGTTAAAAAGTTATCATTCTGCTAAACATTGATTAAGCACTTTAAATGTTTTAGGGAATAAATTTTTGTCGGACTTGCATAATATTTTTTCCTGTTTTCATTTGGTTTGCAGCAGTTGGTTCTTTTTTAAAACTAAAAATGCTTACAAGTTTTGTTTCCTTTATAAATAATGTTGGGTGCCAGAGATTAATCGCTAATCTGTCCCTAGAGGGCGGTCTGACATTTTTTTTTCGCTAAAATTTTTTTGTGCGACTGCAACAGGCTAAAGTTCTTGTTTTGTTTTTTTTTCTCCTTATAGTGACGCTGTTGATGATGTCGTTTATTGCATCATATGGCTACATGAAGACTTTGTTGTAAAAGACTTTACAGCACCATTTAGTAGTTGGCACCTTCTTCTTTTTTTGTTATTTTCTTTTGCTAAAACTCATGCAACTAAGTTACCGGCCCAGGCTTGATCATTTAATGTGTCCTAGAACCTGGTGTGTGTTTTGATGTGTAGGGTTTTGTGATTTTGAAAATACTTGTAGGCAAAAAAAAGAATAAGAATAAATATTAATAAATGCAACCTTGAATTAATTTTTTAACTTTTTTCTATGTACCCGTAAGTGAGTTTTTCTTGTCATTTGTTTTTGCCCACCAAACAGAGATTAAGCGATTTTGGTGTTTTCATTAACAACAATTGCAGCTTTTTATTTGTCAGTAAGAATGTGTGTTTGAGAGTATGCAGTTCTAGGCATTCCATGCATATTTATTAAATGTAACTTGTAGCAGTAGCTGGCAGCAACAATTTTAGATTATTGTTGTGGCAAATGCAGATCAATTAAATTTAATGTTTTAATTTTACTTTATTTGTACTAACGATGAAATATAACCACCAGACGTATTTATCAACTGGATGATGTTAATATTAAATTTTTATTGTATTTAACCAGGTAAAGCTAAATATTTTGTTAAGCGCTATTTTAATGTGGCCATAAGCACTTATTTTATACTAAGGGAGGATGTGAACAGAGATACTATTTGGGAATGGTTTATAAAACCAATATAAGGACAAAACTTATTATGTAAGTCTTATATAAAGATTTTATAACTGTTTTATAACCGGAAATAGTAATTTATTGACACAATTGCTATTCAGTACCCTAGATATATTCCACTATAGCATATATATTGCAATACGGGCATGTCTTCACTATTAAAAAAAAAAAACAATTAAATATATTAAGAAAAAAAGGACGAATATATATGTGAAATATAGTGTTTTTTAGAGCGGGTTTTCTTAGAGTGTGACAACACTATAGCAACGTGTGCATATCGTTGAAATTTTTAATCAAAATAATTGAACTATTCGTCGAATTCATAGTGGAATTCTTCCATTTTATGGCGTACATAATCGTCCTTCAGAGCGTCTAATTCGAAGAACATAGATCGTTTTTGGACCACATTTACTGTTACGGATAATGTGCCTTCCTTGACACGCCAAACCAGGCGCACTGAAATAGCTGTAGTCGCTGTACAGGAAAGCATTGAAGTTGATGCTAATCAATCAATTCGCCGCCGTTCTCAGCCACTGGGGTTGAGTGCTTCCACTTTATGGAAGACTTTTTAGTTGTAGAAAATTGGTGTTCCAGATTGCGCCTTCTACGCGCCAGCCGTTGTACACACATGACAGAAATCATTAATTTCATAAAATTTTCTTTCCAATAGAGCCCGTTTCATTGATATTAAAAATATATTTCCTTGTTTTATTATGATTTAAACTTGTGCCACTCCATAAAAAACACCCTTTATTTATAAATTTTTTAAACAGAATTCAAAATTTCTATATTTTATTCTAATGAAATTTTTATTTTACATATTGTTGTCACAATTCTATTTTATAGGTAACTGAAATTTATTTGTTGGTGGTCAAGCAATGTCTATATGCATTTCTTTGGTGCTTTACCAACTTACTGATGATTTGGTAAAGCACCAATGAAATGCATAAGTATAGATATTTCTTGACCACCAACAAAAAAAATTCATTTACCTATAATACAGTTTATGAATGACGTTCTGGATAGTGACCTCGCGAAGATTTCCGAATGGGGTCAGGCGAACAGGGTCGATTTTAATGCCCGTAAGACCCAGTGTTGTATGCTTACGCATCGACGTACGTATGGCCATGCTGCTTCATCTGTTTCTATGGGTGGTGTAAGTATTATGGAGTCAGGGGCTCTTGATGTTCTGGGTATGAAAGTGCAGTGTGATGTCAGATGGACGGAACATGTCTTTCTGGTCGCAAAAGAAGCATTTAAGTGCCTTGGCTTCTTAAGACGGTGCAAGAGATACTTCACCCCTTCCGATCTTCTTAATATTTACACCACTTACATCCGACCGAAGATGGAATACAACTCTCATGTTTGGGCCGGTGCTTCAAAGTCTATTTTGAAGTTACTCGACTGCGTACAGGAGAGGGCGATGAAACTCATCGGAGACAGTAGAGTAGCCAACTCTATTGACTCTCTTGAGCATCGTCGCAATGTGGGGTGCGTATCGTTGTTCTATCGTTACTATAATGGCAGGTGCTCTGGTGAAATTAGGGAACTTGTTCCTGAAACCCATTCTTTCTTACGCTCAACGCGTTTTTCATCAAGAGCGCATGCGTTTGTGGTCGATTTTCCAACGAATCGCACTACGCATTACAGAGAAAATTCGTTTTTTGGCCGAACAGTCCGATTGTGGAACAGACTACCCGCAGATGTCATCCCCGCCACTTACAATTTGAGCAGGTTCAAATCGAATATCCACAGACACTACTCGCTTCATCCCCTGAGTGCTGGTCCTACTCCTAAAAAAAAAAAAAATATTTTATTTTATTATATATTTCAAGATCGAGGTCCTTCAACAAAATTATTATATTGTTAAAACTATTAGCCCCATATTCATAAAAAAATAAAACGTATTTGAAATCTGTTTTAAAAAAATTTTGTATGGAAAAATTTTATTAAAATATATTTTAAACTCATTTTAAATATTATGAATACCGGTGTAAATGTTCAAAACTTATTAGGGAAATATTGAATATTAATAATTTCACAAAAAGACCTCGAATACATATAATAAAATAAATAAAATAAACATAGCTAACAGAAATGTTTATATATGGTGGGTTACTCTGTAATGCGATGCGAATGAAAAATTAAACGCATTTGTATTCTATTTACATTGAAATGCAAAAGAGATTCCTTTCGCATTGCACTACAGAGTAACCCCCCTAATATAAAATTTCTATCAAACTTATTCTTTGATATTTTGGGGGTTAAGTAAGCCCATATATATTTAAATAAAATTTCTATGCGTTAAATATTTTCCATGCACCATGGGCCATTTCGTGATATTTAGTTTAAATACGTGTATGTCTCGTTTTCATATGTTGCTCATTGTTTTCGAACAGCGAAACATATAAATAAATTTTATAGCACAACAAAAAAAAAACAATCCAGAAATAAATCTTATAAACCTTTTTTGCTCATATTCATTATAATCAACCACAAAGTGTCTTTCTTAAATACCACTTGCCAAAAAATAATTGACATAATCACCCAAAAACAATCTCACGCATTTATAGGCATATATTTGCAGGAGGTTGTGGCTGTTATTAAAAAAATCATGTTGGCTCTTCTTAATTTAATATTCTTTTGCGTTAAGCCAGTCCAAAAAAAAAAAAAAAAAAAAAAAAAATTACAAAATATGACACCACTTAAATGATTTATAACCTCAACCAAAATCGCAAAACTCAAAAGAAAAAAAAATACACACATGAAACAACATGATATATTTTATTATACAAGAAAGGTTTAAGCTATTAAATAGCACAGTGGGTTAAGAGGTGGAAAATGTAATTGAATGCTATGTGTAGCATTTTTAAGCACTGTAACATATAAATATTGCTACCAATTTATTATTAACATCTTTGAAGCCACAAAAATCTCTTCTGCCAGGATATTCTTGTTTTTGTCTTGTTTGGTTAAATACATTTAAATAGAACAGAATACCTGCGGTTTCATTTAACAAACATTTTTCAAGCGCATAATATTAATCCTATAGTAGACACTCTATGAAAAATGTTGTAACATTTGTCCTGATGGTACCTGCTCTACGAGCACATCGTGCAAAACTACACTGAAAGTACCTACAAAATTCTTACTTTCTGCTTAACGTAGGAAATTTGATTATTTAATTTCTATGTCCTTCGAGAGAAAAAATTTTAATATGATTAAAATAATAATCATTTATAACCGCCTTAAGAAAACTATTCTGTGATATAATCGTGAAAGGCTAGGCACTTTACACTAGGATATTTCTATATTCGGAGTTTATAAAATTACAGCAGTGACTACAACTGGTACTAAGGATACCACAATACACTGAATATTTTAATTATGCCAATTGATTCACTGCAATGGCAATGACATGTAAAACTTACCGGTACTTCTCATATAAAGTTATGGAACTCTAAACGTTCGCTAGTCCCTGAGAAGCAGTCATGTTGCGTGTCTTGTGGCATTAATATAGAATGAAACGTTTTTAATATCATAGGAAAAATTTAAACAAAAAATATTGAAACAGGAAAAAGTGTTTAGATAAATAGTGTCTCAGAAGGAATTCACTTTATAAATTGCATATTAATATATTTTTTTCAAGTCGGGCCTGTGAGGAGTAACATAATGACTTGCACTTTTTATAATGACTTGCACTTTTTATAATGACTTGCACTTTTTATAATGACTTGAAATTTTTTGGTGACTTGCACTTTTTATAATGACTTGCACTTTTAATAATGACTTACACTTTTTAGGATGACTTGCACTTTTTGCAATGACTTGCAATTTTCATAATGACATGCAATTTTTATGATGACTGGCCCTTTTTATAATGACTTGCACTTTTTATGATGACTTGCACTTTTTGCAATGACTTGCAATTTTTATGATGACTTGCACTTTTTGCAATGACTTGCAATTTTCATAATGACATGCAATTTTTATGATGACTTGCCCTTTTTATAATGACATGCACTTTTTATGATGACTTGCACTTTTTATAATGATTTGCACTTTTAATTATGACTTGCACTTTTTATGATGACTTGCACTTTTTGCAATGACTAGCAATTTTCGTAATGACTTGCAATTTCTAAGATGACTTCCCCTTTTTATAATGACTTGCACTTTTTATGATGACTTGCACTTTTTATAATGACTTGCACTTTTAATTATGACTTGCACTTTTTATGATGACTTGCACTTTTTATGATGACTTGCACTTTTGATAATGACTTGCACTTTTTATGAAGACTTGTACTTTTTATAATGACTTGCAATTTTCATAATGACTTGCAATTTTTATGATGACTTGCCTTTTTATAATGACTTGCACTTTTTATGATGACTTGCACCTTTTATAATGACTTGCACTTTTTACACTTTTTATAATGACTTGCAATTTTTATGATGACTTGCAATTTTTATGATGACTTGCCTTTTTATAATGACCTGCACTTTTTATGATGACTTGCACTTTTTATAATGACTTGCACTTTTTACACTTTTTATAATGTCTTGCACTTTTTATGATGACTTGCACTTTTTGCAATGACTTGCAATTTTCGTAATGACTTTCAATTTCTAAGATGACTTGCCCCTTTTATAATGACTTGCACTTTTTATGATAACTTGCACTTTTTACTATGATTTGCACTTTTAATTATGACTTGCACTTTTTATGATGACTTGCACTTTTTATAATGACTTGCACTTTTCATAATGACTTTCACTTTTTATAATGGCTTGCACTTTTTATGATGACTTGCACTTTTTATGTTGACTTGCACTTTTTATAATGACTTGCACTTTTTATGATGACTTGCACTTTTTTCCTTACTAATATAAAAAATATGAAAAAAGCTGTCAGTTACCTTTTCATGCTCAAACCGCTGAAACTATTTAGATGAAAATTGGCAGAGAGATATTTTGAGATCCAAGGAATAACATAAAGTGGGTTTTGTTTTCGGAAATAATAAGTTGAGGTTTGTAGAGATATATGAATTTACGAAACTGATAACTAATAACGTTTTAAACTTTGATACAGTAAAAATACAACTCATCATGGCATACACATTAGCTGTTTCAGATATTCTTCGCGTGCAAAGTCGCAGGGAAAAGCTGGTCACTTATGTATAAAAAAGAATTATTTACCAGATAATAATAAAAATAAACAACAAAAATTATTTACCAATTAAAACTTTGTTAAACATCTAAATAATTTCCGACACCAGCTTGGACAATATGAACTATTAAAATACCAAAGGAACTTTTATTCATACACGTGCACAACTTAAAAACAGTTCCTGCCAAAAGTACATTTTACCTGTTGATTGGTGTTTGCAGACCTAACAAAACAATCTTCAATATTTTGTAGATGCTAATTAATTTTCAAGTCCAACCTCCTGTGATGGATTGTTGCCTAATAACAGGTCTTCAAACACAAAAATGCTGCGTGTGTGTAACCTTTAAAAGAAATGCTGGCCAGGTTGAAATACTTTGTAATTAATTATTGCAGCTGGGGTGTAAAAAAATCCATACAATTTATATTTTGCCATTTTTGTGATGAGAAAAATTAAAATGCTTTCAGAATAATTTTGTTATGTTTCAAGTGAAGACAAGAAGAGGAGAGGAGAAAAAAGTGACGTTGCAAAGCAATTTAAATTTATAAATTCATGTTCAATTTCTTAATGTTGGCCCTGGTGTTGTTCATACAAGCGCCACAAATTATGCTTAATTAATGTTTCACCATGAACATCCCCAAGCCGGTTTTCTGGGGAACGGGGTGACGCAGAGCGCAGAGGAAAATTGGCAATAAACAACAGTAGTGGCATAAAAATTGTGTTCAACATGTTGTATTGTTATTTTTGTTTTGTTGTTCGGAGGTTTCGTTTTTATTTATTAATATTACTCTTGTTGCTATTACTGTTTGCTGTTTTGCTGGCTGCTTTTATTCGTATGTAATTAACAACGCGTTACCTGATTAAAAATTCGACGCCGACATGTCGTATTCACAACTCAAATTCTGACAGCTCCATGCTGACATGACAACCTGCCACCGTCATTGGTAAAAATGTGAATGTTTGTTTGCTCGTCTTTGCCCCAACTTGTTTCTTTTTGTGCAGTCAGTGTGCAACAAAAATTTGAGGCGGCTTTAATGTTGCTGAAAATGTTGGTGACGATGACTTTGACGGTTTACTTTTTGTTGTTTGCTATTGTTGCTCAATGCGCTTGCGTACGTACAACTTCGCTCTACACGATATTTTGCCAAAGGCAGCAGTTAACCATTATTCATCTGTGACTTTTACTTCGTTTTATGTGTCGATTTTTTGTGCTCTTGCATTTTATTTGCTGTGTTACTCTTGTGTTCAATTTTTCCCTGCATACAAATTGGGCTTAAACAGTCCAGTCACCACAGAGCATAAGCTTTACAAGGCATTATTGACGACCTTGAATTAAGTAAATGTTTAGCAATAAAACGCAAAACACTAAAAATATTGTTTAATGTATATTGAACTATTTTTTTTTTCGTTCTTCTAAATATTAATGCAGATGACTAAAGGAAGGGAATCATTGGTGTTTGAGTGTTATTTTAAAGTTTTTGTTAGAAAGGTTCCTTTATTTATTTAAGTTAGAGATTTTTTGTAGCCATTTGATGCTTTTAATTCGCCGGCGAATTTTTGCTACAGTGCGGACGAAGGAAGGTGGTGTCAGTACATACCTTTGGACCGTCTTGGACATAAAAATATTTCATTTGAAAAAATTCTGGTTTTTTGACCTTTTTTTAATTATTATTATATTATAATACTTTTAAGCTGAAGGTCTCCTGAAGAAATCACACCAAGTAGTGACGATATATTGAAAATTAATATATTTACCCCGGTATTCATAAAAAAATAAAACGTATTTGAAATCAGTTTTAAGAAAATGTTGTATAGAAAAATTTTATTAAAATACATTTCAAACTAATTTTAAATTTTATGAATACCGGGGTTAATATTTAAATAAAAATAAAGAGACCTTAGGGCCTATTTCTCATCGTCGAATGAATTCTTTCTTTCGCATAAATACATTTGAAACAAAAACAATTCATAAAATGTTGTTTTTGTTTTAAGTATATTTGAACGAAAGAAAGAATTCGTTCGACAATGAGAAATAGGCCCTTAAGCTTAAAAATATTAGAATATAACAATATTTCATTTGCTTAAAAAAAATACAAAAAACTCAAAAAATGATGTTGTTTTTTAGAGGTTGATTTCGTCCTTCTTAGGGGAACTTTTTTCTCTCTGATCCGATTCGGAAGTCTGGCTCTTTTCGTTTGGACTGAATCGTGATTTCTACAGACGGACGGACGAACGTGGCTAGATCGTCTTAGATTGCATGGCAAAGTGAATATACTCTACAGTTCTTTGTTGGAGGGTGTAAAAATATTTGTTATAGGCAACAGCAGTTGGCAGAAGTAGTAACTCGTTATATATCAAATCAATGTCCCAATCTTGATATAGCACTCTGAATCCAAATTTTTCTAATCTGCTGCATTTTCTGTGTTAATTATTGAAGAACTTTTCATGTAATTCGTAAAAGTACACACAACGACTGATACAATCGTGTAGTCAAAAACCAACCAACTTCGTTGGTATTGTAGTAAATTCCTTGGCTAATTCTTTCACCTCAACTTCTACCATCTATCGTTCCAATACTGCAACCTTAGTTCTATAGCTCAATGAATTGTATTAGAGCGCTGGTCCTGAATAAGGATCCACCTAAATAAAATTCAGCTCTTTCTTAAATTATATATATATTTTTTTAAGGAGACATTACAAAATCTGTTTTTCGCTTAATGACATATTCCCATAATACTAAATTTTAACATTTAACTCTTTTAAATATCTGATTCTCGGCTACGTCACAAATATAGAAAATAACACTAAATTTTTTATACGACTTTTGTTGTTTATTGGCACCTTGGTTCAAAGGAGTGATTGTCTGGTTGGCTGGTTGGCTGGTTGGCTGGCTGGCTGTCTGCTTTCGTAAATACTTCTCCTGCACCTAGAGACTGAGGTAAAATGTTGTATGCTACATAGTCAAGATGATGCATCAATGTCAACATAATTCATTTCAGACCAAACATAACTTGACATGTAAGGCCCTTTATTAGTTATCATGACTAAACACAAAGCAACAAGGAAAAAAAAAGACGAAAATGAAAATTTAATTTCTCACAGGAGTCTTAAATAAACTAAAGAAGGACACTTTTAACGATTTAATGGTTTAAAAATAATTTTTATTAAAATACAATTTTTATAGCGCGGCAGCAAAAACTCAATAAATTCTGAGCAAAAATGATTTTCGTAAATTCAGTGTTGAATTGTAATTTTCTAATAAAATTACTGGCAATTTTATTCATGCTGCTTGTGTCTTTCACTTGTTTCATCAAATTAATTTTATCACAATAAACATGCAGACACTTGACTTTGTGCAACATTAATTCGCCCATGTCTCTTTGTTGCAGTTGTTGGTATGTCGTTTAATATGTGATGTCGCCGCATGGGATGGCGACACAATTATATATTTTATTTTTATTTTCTTTACTGTTGCGACAAATGTTTGTATTTATTGTACGCGTATTTAGTGAAAACACTGTAGGAGTTTATTATCATTATTACTTTTATACGTTGAGTAACTAATATTTAAAGCAGTTTTCATCACATGCTGCAGTTGTGAGGGTAAATTATATGAAAAACTTATGAGGATTTGTAATGAAATGACTGTAAAAATAAGGAAGAAAAGAGAAAAAGTTCCCTAATGCAAAATGAAGTTTAAAGAGTATTAAACTTACGAAAAATAAAAATGGCATGCACATCTTTTGCTTACAAAATTAAATTAAACTATCAGACTACTTGAGGACCCACTACAGATTCGATAAATTTTAAGTTATTCAATCATAAAAAATATTTAAAATTTCTGAGTATCAATTTACCGAAAATGGCTAAATTTCTAGGAAATATTTTTTCAACATATCAAAAAAATTTCCCAGTAATTGCTTAACAGCTTTGAAATGCGTTACAATGATTAAACGATCATCATTTTACACAATTTCTTTTTAAATAATTTTCAACAACAGCTATTTCTTAGTTTAAATTACGTGATTTGAAATATTTGGTTAATTGCCATCCGTGTGCATTCGAAAGTAAATGAAAAAAACAGTCAACTTTTTATTAGTGGGAATAAATAATTTTTCTCAGAACTTACGACTGGTATCATTCGTTACGAAAAATTGTCCTCAATATATCACTTTACACTATCATTATCACGTAAAATGGATGGTTGAATATACGAGTACCAGCACAGCAAGAAGAAATAAAGCAACCGCATACAAAAATCTAGTCTTTTCGTTTTAAATTTAAATGATTTTGCTTTGATGTGAGATCTATTTTTCTCATTGCATTTTGCCTGGAATCAAGTAACTGCTTGCATGCGTTTAAATAAATGAATATACATTCACACATGTGCATGTGCATGTGTATGTGTGCATGTTAATGCTGTTTTTGTTGGTGTTTAATGTTGTAGTTTATATACAATTACTATGACTTCCCAGTGACAAATATCTTGTCATATAAATCATCTAGTTAAAAACCGCTAGAATCATTATACAACAAATCATGTTGCCACACTAGCAACCAACAAACAAACTATTCCACACACATACGTGTGCATACGCGAGTATGTGTACTGGCCCACAGCTCCACACTTATGTACTTGCATACAAACACGAAATATGCCAAATAACTTCTTAAACAGTTTGCAGGCGAAAGCAACATTTAATGACCAACAAAAACTCTATGGAAAAATATAGAATTATAACGCGTTTTAAAATGCGCGCACAGAACACTTTTTGTTTTTTTTTTCTTTCTTTCGAGTTGAAGTGTTTGTATGTAAAATACGCAAACGTTTTAAATTTCTGTGGAAATGAACGCAATTAGTCAAACACTTAAACCTTTTTTGAAAACTATACAAAAATAAAGTAAAAAAAAATGAAGCCACATAGTGAGTAAGTTAGCGAGTGAGTGACAGAGTATTACAAATTTAACAGGAACTATTACGAGTTCTATAAAATAAAAATTATTTTATATTAAGAAAGTACCTCTTGTATTCATATCATTCTCACTCATCATCATCATCCAGCTGGAAAAGTCCAAACTCACACATGCTGCCAACAGTGACAGTAATTTGTTTAAGGGCTAGTTCGTAGTTAACACAAGACTATAAAGGCGAAAGTCCCGAGTTCAACTTCGTGAACAGTTTAATTCTCCTGAACAGCATTAGTGAATGATTGTGTTAGTTATTGTCGGCCTGTTTTAATCACGAAGGCTTGGCACTGAATATAACTCGCCGCAATGTACAGTATCACGTACAAAAGAGCAGAGGCACAGCATCTTCCTTCATTCACCCTCCAGCAAAAATTAGCCGGAGAAGTAAAAGATTGAAATAGCTCCAAAAATTCTGTATCTTCTTATTTTTCATCATCTGTCTTCTTAATACTATTTTTTCCTTTCTAGATCCAGCGCTATGCATTGCATATGTAGGAGTCATCCCCTGTGTGCTGGACCTACTTAATCGGAAAGTAACTCGTACATTTATTTGTATAATAATTCATATTTTAATTTCTTAAATCTGTGATACCCTATTTGCTTTTCCTACAACCGAAACTCAGGTTATGGCCTCCACTCAAACAACTCACTATGCCGTAGCTACGGGAGAAGTTGCTAGTGTAGGAGGATCATTTATTGTGGTCACTCTATTATAATTTTTACTTCGCCATCAGTCTTTCATTTTTTTTTTTTGCTACAATATGAGACAAAGAGGACTGTATAGTACATGATGGTGAGAATTCACTTTGAATACTTTTACAGTGACTAAAAAAAGTGCCTTCCCATGACTGGTCTGAGTGCGGAATCCATCCCACTACCTTCACAGTAAACTTGTTGACTGCTTGAGCTAACAGCATTTTAAATAAACATATTTTAAAACATATACAAAAATCAACAAGATTTATTTAATAAAATGTGTGTTAGTTTTTTTATAATTCTCGTATGCAATTTCCTAATAAAATTTTTCTAAAAAAACTGTTATCCTGTTCAACTAAAAGCCATCTAATAAGTGGTGTTAAGCAAAATATGTACACGTGAATACTAATGATGAAAGTGTGGCGGCTTTCGAAAACAGCTGTTCTGCTCTGCTGTGTAAGTTGAATAATAAAAAAACTGATGTTGAGCTTCCTTTGCGCCTAGGAATACATATAACACGTCTTTTTGAATGATTTGAATGCTGGTTCTCTGACCTTTTTAAATTTTTAATTAAAAAAAAAATTTTTTTGCTATAAAATTTTGCAAAAAAAATATTTATATTAGATAACAATACATTTTAAGTTTATTTGGGAATCTGTTGTTTAACACAAAATTTCTTTAATTTTATACCTGCTGATTCGTTTCCCAATTTTTACAAAAAAGTTCAAAATTGATTATTGAGGGCTTTTAGCTAGTTCCTATGCGCATTTCACTGGGTCTAAAATCAATAAATTTTGTTCATAAAAAAGTGACCTAAAGCTTGATAAAAGAAATAGATAATTTTTGAATTTAAAAAAATTTTCCAACAATTAGCCCATAAATTTTAATTGAAAGAATGATTAAAATTATTTGAACGTTTTAAGAAAATTTTTAATCATCGCAAGTTAAATAACCCAGAATAGTTTTAGATGATCATGTTAATCCTTTTCATTTAAAAATTTTTCAGCCACTGTACAGCATTTAATTCTATAGCACAAAATATAAAGAAATGCAAGTGAGAGAACCACATTAACATAAACCTGAAGGAAAACGCATGGAAACCTCTGCAAAACAACCAAATAAAATCCAACCCATTTAGGTATCCCTCTATACACACACACACACACACACACATAAACTACTTAAATGCCGCAAAAGCTATAGAACACACTAAGAGTTATAAGTAGATAGATATACTTACTCGTTTGCTTTATAACTTTTGCTTGCTTCGCTAAATAACTAAGTCACAAGCCATCAACGAGGCAAAAACATCTATAGCAACCAAACAAACAAACAAACAAACAAACAAACAATCATTCCCCAGCCCGCTTAACAGCCAAAAGACATTCAGAGCCGGGGCTTTTTAGAATAGAGTAAAATTAATCAGAAGTCACTATGAATTACAAATGCAAAATGCGTGCGATAAATTACTGCGAAATTCAACAAACAACTTTACATGCACTCGTCCAAACGAAGCAAGTGAGAGTAGGTATTTATAAACCTTGTATGTGTATTTGTATTTGTAAAACGTATGCGAGAAACAATCGACTGCGGTTGTCTGTCCGTCCATCTATTTGTCTTGATTGCAGTGCCTTTACATAAATACTTTAAGTTAAAGCTTACACACCGATCAAAGCAGATGAGAGCTTTAAGTACTCGACTACAAACAATACAACATCAAGTTGATATTAACAACTACGGTAACAACAACATAAAGAATAACTTAAAGTAAGCGATTATAAGGTAATGATAATAACAATAATAAAATGTTTTATTTTCTTTTTTTTTATTGTTGTTGTTGTTGTATTATTATGCTGCAAAATACGAAATATAAATAATAATGAAAACAAAATACACTGAAACAAAAAGTTTAAATTATTATTATTGTTGTTGAAAATTAAACTGCTGTTAGTGATCATATTTATATATATTTCTAATATATTACAAAGTCTCTCATGTGAACAAGAATAATGTAGAACACGATATTGAAAGGCTCTAATATTCTGCTGCTAAGCTGACCAGAGGATGATATACTAAATAATACAAGTATAATGACTTCTAAGACTGGCAGAAAGCAAAAATAACTTTGAAAAAAAATCAATTTAAAATACTGGGGCCAAATTACCGCATTCGATATCGAACAAAATTTACATACAATTTATATATAAATTTCGATCGATATCGAATGCCGCAATTTGGCCTCTGATTTGGAGTTTCCAAAAATTTAAATTGAAATTATTTATTGTTGTGGAAGTCAGCTAGAATGATCACTTGTTTGTCGGCATACACATTCACTACATTTATCTGTACAATTCTGTGTTCCTGCCAGACATGTTACCCTGTATTTAACAGTGAGTTCATATTATTCGCATGAAGTTTCAGATTCGGAGCCCACAATTTATATAATTTAAAGGAGAATACTTTTTGATGCAATGCTAAAGAGAAGCCTGATCCTAAAGCTCTTTTTGATATCGAGTCAATTACCATCCTCATACCGTCCCAAAAATTCTCTGACTTTTATATATTTAAACCAGCATTCATGGTATGAACCCTATGGATACGATGCATTGTGCGGGAACTAGAAAACGACAGATAGTGTCGGACAGATGAGAAGAAATAGAATTTGTTTTAGCTATTTTACTTCTTAATTCGCTATCGAGTTTTCGCTACAGTACCGACGAAGGTACAGCTAACGTAATGAGGTAGCTGTCGATACTATTCAGCTGCGCCTGCTTCATTCAAGCAGGACGACAACAACTAACGCAACCATAAATTGATACAAATGAGAAGAAAACGATACCATTATTATGGTTGAACCTGGAACATTGGAAATTAAACTTCGCCTGTATTCGAATCCGAAAACTTCAGCTTCGCCCGCCGTCGATACCGGAATCTTTGGCTTCATTGTCTAAGTGCTTACTACTTCAGCCAACAGTGGGTGCTGTTGGCTGAAGAAGTAGAGCTGGAGACTATGAAATGGAGGGTCCTGAGTTCAACCCCGCGCTAAGTCATCAAATATTGTGTTGAATTCTTCTGATCAGCATTATTGCATGGTTGTGTTAGTTGTTGCCAGACTGTTTCAATGATGAAGGCATAGCACTGGTCACTAAACATAATTGGCAGCGAGTGACACGATCATGTACTAAAAAGCAACATCCTTCGTCGGTTCTGTAGCAAAAATTAGCCGTCAAAGTAAAAAGGTTGAAACAGCTAAAAAAAATGTCTCTATCTTCTCATCTTTCTTCATCTGTCCCTTCAAAACTAGCACCTCCCTTCCAGTTTCGGCGGAATTCACTGCATATGTAGGGGTCATCCCCTAAGTGCTGGTCCAAGATTAAAAAAAAAATCAATGAGTGTTCGAACTCACGGGCGATTTGTTAACACCTTTTTGTTTATTTATTTTATATTAAACCCACAAAAAACAAAGAGAATGCAAAGCAACAGACAAATGTACATACATACATTGCTATGTTTGTACATAAGCTACATACGTTGCTGTCTTGATATCTCATTTTTATATATGTACGTATAACCACGTCACTATTCTCTTTGCTATGCATAAGACAAAACCGAAGATCAACATAAAACACTTTTTTAGTATTACTCCAAATTAATACTCCGAATTAAAGCACTTAAATCTCCGCTCGCCGATATCGGATCGCCTTAATTTTTGGCCTAAACTCTTCGTTGGAACCCGCACTAGCGTTTTAGTCCAAAAATTAATAACATCGGCTATGAATTTCCGGAGAAAATCGCGTGGGAAAATTATATGAAAATCGCCCAATAATCACTTTCAATACCGACTGCCAAGCAACAACAACAAACAAACAAACTCTTACACTTACACTTGCGTATGTATTGAAACTGATAGTTTACTGCCCTAGAGGCGCTCGTATAGATGTTAACACATCATAAAAAATGACTATGAAAAATATTCTTAATATTCCACTCTCAAAAAATAAATAGAATGTAATCACGTTCATGTATTACAAAAAAAAAAATTAAAATAAAAAATAATTTGCAGTTTCGCAGATTTGAACTTATAGCCTGTTGAGAAAATTAACATCCTGTAATACAATTTCCATAAATAAAGGTTCACTATTAAAATAGAAATACATACATAATTTAAAAAAAAAGTAGTTTCATAAAATCTTGTCGTATTGAACAGAAGAGCTTTGGATTTTCTCGCTTAGATTAAAATGAACTCCGTAGCCAATTTCTGTAATTCTCAATCTCACTCCCTCTTTCTCTTTGTATGTCAAGTTAAAATTGATTTCTACCCCGCATCCTTGCTGCTACCAGTTTCGAAGTTTAATAAGAGATCATTATCAAGTTCATATTGTTATCATAGGACTTATCAAAATATCAGTTCTCCAGCAAGTCAAAGGAAATTGATAATCATAGACTATAATGAAGGCATATCACTGATCACTGATCATGACTGGCAGAAATTTACACTATAATTTACTGAAGCGCAGAGGAATAGCTTCCTCTTTCGTCTGCCTTGTAGAAAAAAATTTGCCGGCGAAGTAACAGGTTGCAATAGCTAAAAAAAAATTTTCTATCCTTTCATCTTTTTTTTCTGTCATCTTAAAACTATTCACTCCTTTCTAGCTCCGTCGCCATGTCCTGCATATGTAGTGGTCATCCCCTGGGTGATTGTCCGAGCTAAAAAAATATAGATTGGTATCGTCTCTTTGTTTGTTGGGTATCGGCAATTTTGTTTGTTAACTTACACATGAATTTAGAAATGAACCTCATTGCTGAAGATCGCATTACGTTGCCTACGCAGAACAACCATTTTGATACAACAATTTTAATATTTGCACAAGCAGACGAATTCTATAACCATCTGTAAAAATTTGACAAATCAGACTGAAGGGGACAGCTAATTTAATAGATGCAGCTCCAACAAGTTGTCAAAATTCGGAAATCTCTGCTGCAAGACTCTTTTTTATTAAACCCTGATTTTTTTCTTACTGTACTTCGAGCAGTATTTTATTAAAAAAATAGTGGTTGCCTTTCATTTCACAAAAAAATAAAAAGTACTATAGATATTTTCTTTGTTGTTACCTGGATACTCAATTCTATGCAGAGCAATGTCAGTCATTTAGTTTAAAGTCATGTTCAGCGTTCGCAAAGATAAACCTTTTAAGTATATGAGACTTGCTTTCTTGTTTTTTCTCTCCTCGGAATATATTTTACTTTGGAGAGTCATTGTAGGTTTTGAATACTAATTTCAATTATTCTTTATGATTTCTGTTAAGCTTTTATAACTTGAGTTTTAATTTTTTTTGCTCTCATAACTTTTGTTGTTGTTAGTTTCTTGCTGCCATTTCTATATGTTGTTTCGTTGTTCATGATGAGGCGGTAAAATTTGTTCTTAAGTTATTACAATTGTTGTATTTGGTTTCATGTTTTCGTTCGTTTGTGGCCAACAAAACAAACCGCCGACATTTTGACATTTAAGTGTGTTGTTATTAAGCAAATGAAATGACAATGTCAGTTAGTTTGGCGCATCTTGAATAATTGCAGACCTACCCAATGGTTGAAGGGTACTTCACGTCTTACAACGAGATCTATTCATAAGTTAAACTATTGTGCAGAGGGACAGGGGCGATAGAGATAAAGGTAAAGGTTTTCTAGGAGATAAGAACTCCCACGTTTACAATGGGAAAGAAGTTTGTTCACTTCTAGCAATTATATTGTTTAGTTAGTATTTAGAAATGATATAAAAATTTTTTAAACAACTTTTCATCTAATAAATCAGTTAATTTCAGTCCATTTACCAACTTTAAAGAATCTTAGGATATGGGCTGAGAAATTTTATGTTTTCCAAATTGTTTTCACTTTTCTCAGTAAAACGATAAATCAAGTCATTTTTTCTAATCAAGATTTTTTTAAAACCAAAGAAAAAATCATAAACATTATTTTAAAGAAATCTGTTCAGATTTTTGGTATAACTAATGAGAAAATAACATATTCTTTTTTTTACTAATACACAAGAGTATTTATGAATTCCTCTTTTATGCAATTTAGTTGCAGAATTTTTATTTTTTTTAATAAAAAATTTATTTTGCTCAGATAAACGCTTTATACTCAATTCGCCCATGGGTAGTAATGCTAGCCTGTCAGCTCAATGGTCGTGGGTTCGACGACCGCCGCATTCTTTTTAGAACTATAAGGAGTGAGTATTTCCCTCAGCCAAGGAAATAGCATGGGGGACTTTGTTTGTTATAAAAATAGATCACATAAATTAAACGAATACCTCAATTCCTTATGACAATATCTTATGACAATAAATGAAAATATTTAATTATTTACAATAAATAAGCCGCTGTATTATTTCCTTTATAGATAATTTAAAAAAAAAACCCCTATTGACTTCCTCTTTTGTGTCATGAACTAACTTGCAAATTAAGTATTTTTTACCTATGAATTTTATACAGAATTTGTATAAAACAACTACAAACTATAATTTAAATTTATTTATCTTTTCAATCTAAAAAAATCATATTTTATTCTCTGCGAACTTTACATAAAGTTTCTAATAACAAAAACAAACAATATTTTGTTGAGATGGTAAAATTGAAAATGTAAAAGAAAAGACTCAGCGTAAAATGAAGTTTGTTTATTATAAACGGATATAATTTTTTTGTTAGCAATATTTTCTTTTTCATTGTTGCAGAGCACAAAAAATTAATGATAAGTAATGCACCGAATCATATATACCCTTCACCACCGTATATATAAACACACATTCATTATAACGCCGGTAGCATAATTTTAATTTGTCTGATTTTCAATACTAATTTATTTCTTTTTAAATATAAAATATGTTTAATGACCATAGAAAAAAATTAATTATATTTGGTTAACTTAATATTCCAAAAATATCATAATTTCCCAGCTCTGGCGCTGTCTCTTTGACTTTTCTGAATTTTTTTTAAAAATCATCAAGTAGGTTTAATATATTAGGAAAACCTTAAATATTATGGAACAAAACAGGCAGAAACTGGAAAATGAAGAAAATATTAAATAAAGTGTGTTACCATCGGTTTGCTACAATTCTCGTATGTAATTTTTTTTAAAAGAATTTCTATAAATAAAAACAGTTATCGTACTCAATTAAGTCCCCTAATAAGTGGTGACAAACAAAAATACATATGAGTACTGATTATGAAATAGTAGTGGCCTTTGAAAACAGCTGTTCTGCTCTGCTGTGAAAATTGTGTAATCAAAAACTGATGTTGATTTTAAAAACATATGTTGCCTTCCTTTGCGCCTTGGAATATTTATCATGTCTTTCTGAGCTTAAAAACAAATTTTCGAATAAATAGCAATAGAATTTAATGGAGCAATAAAATGGTTTGATGAAAACACTTACATTAAATTATTTATTATTATATATGTATGTGTTTTTGAACTAAGCCACTTAATAACTAATGATAAACAAAAATATGTATGAAAGTGCAGCGGCCTTCGAAAACAGCTGCTGCGCTCTGTTGAGTAAGTATAATAGTAAAAACGGATGTTGATTTTCTCTTATGCCTAGGAATATTTAGCATGTCTTTCTGAAATAAAAAAACAAATTTTCGAACAATTAGTCATGGAATTCAATATAATTAAATAATTCTTTTTAATTGGTTATTTTATGTACCAACAAAATTTTCATTTCACCAATTCCGTTTAATTTTTAATACTAACAAAAGTCTTCTTGAATTAAATCAAGAAAGAAAAAAATTGTTTTAGTTTTATATACCAAAAATAATTTTAATTATTCCAGCTCTAGCATCGTATTTCGGTTTTGATGGGTTTCAATATCAATCTATTTGAGACTATTTTTAATACATCAATCCAAGTATCCACATTTTCTTGTGGCTTCGGAATATCACTTGCAGAGAAACGGGCATCTCATATTCGATTTCTCTATTAACTAAGAGGCCATATTTTATGGGATTGTGAGGATATTACCCACAAAATGATAAACTTATATAAACCCTTCTAGAATTTTTGGTAAAAGGTATAAAAATACAAAATACAATAAAAATCCATTGATATGTTTACAAATATTTTTCTCAAAAAAAAAAAACTTGAAGTTTTCTTTAGTTAAAGCAGCTACAAAATAAAACTCAATAGCAAAAGCTTTTTTAACATTATTTCTTCTGATTATGACATTTCTAAGAAACTGTAAGAGAAAAACGCAAAAGCCATCAGAAGACTTAAGTTTTTGCGCACAAAAAAAGACAATCCCTAAACTACAACACAATTTTAATGCTACTTTTCCATACAAAAATTTTTTCTTTCTTTAGTTAGAAAATATTTAAGCTTTTTAAACTGATCAGTAAACTGAAACATAATGTGAAGACAAATTTCCAAAGATGTTGCAGGAAAAGGAAACAGCGGCGTGGAAATAGAAACTACAAGGAACAATGGCAAATTTTTTAGGACAGACTAAAACATCATACTGAAAGTAATTTTGTTGAAAAAAAATTCAGTTGTATGAAAATTTATTTTTATAACACGTCGAAAAAAAAAACTTAATTTCCATAAATAGTTTAAACAATATTTCTTCGGCGACACTGATTGCCAACAATAACAAGAAGAAAAAGTGCGTTTCCAAGAACCTTTTTAAGTTGTTAGTTTATGCATTTTTTATTTTTATTTATTTAGTTCTTTTTTGTTTCTTTTAAAAGATTTACTTTCTCTAATGAGCAGAGAACTCCAAAGTAAATACTTATTGAAGAGGTATTTGTGCAACAAACAATACAATGCAAGACACCGAAAGCCAGTAACAATATTAACAAAAACTTTTACGCAAAACTGTTGCAAAAATAATAACAAACAAAATTTTAGTAAATAAAAAAATAAATAAATCTTTTAAATCGACTTAAATTCAATTTGAAAAGACTGTCGTCAATACCTGAAAACTTTGTTCGTTTATGTTAGTTGTTTGTGCTGGTAAAAAAAAAAGTTTTAATCTAAGGCTGTTATACTTGCCAACTCAACAACAACCCTCTTGTGTTATTATTTCTTGTAATTTATTTATTTTTTTGTTATTAACATGACTTCTAATTAAATTTTCATATTCAAGACACGAACCCTTAATCAAAAGTTTAGTTGACAACGTAATTTTAAAATTCCATTATGATTTTTCAACCCTCGCAATAGCACAGAATTATTCATTTACATAAATTGTGTGTGTGTATGTGTCATACAACACGGGAAACCACAAGGCAAAATGCAGTTACAGTTATGCCACTTTCCTATTTCCGGTATCACTTTTATTTAGGTTTCATGCAATAGTTATACGTGCTGTTGTCTTTTTGTAAGTGTGCGTTTTGTTAAGCACACACATGCACACACACACATAGTTTGTTTACAAGTGTGCCTAAATAAAAAGCTTTTTACTCAAGAAGAAAGCTTGAATATTTTTTTGGGGTTGATGGTGGTAATTTTCTGCTAGTACGGAAAGCTTTTGTGTATTTTGACTGTTACGTGACTAAACATACTGTTATAAAGTTGATAATATGCAAAGCTTTTTAAGTTGAAAATGTTTATAACGGTATTACGATTTTAAATTTTAACAGATGTAAAGCCATTCAAACTTATAAGAAACGTTAATGTATGGATATATAAATACGATTATTTACAGAATAATTTTGATACACAAGAGGCTTATAAAATAAAGTTTTGTAGGGAAATTTATTTTATTAAAATTTTGTAAATTAGTAGAGAAAATATAAATTAGGCCTTTAGTCTATTACTTTTTTTTAGTAGGACCAGCAGTCAAGACAGGAAGTGTTTTTTATTTAATTCAGAAAGACCTGATAAATATTCCAAGGAAAAGTCAACATGAATTTAATTATTATAATTATTGTGTTGTTGTTTAAGGAGTGCTTTTTTTTGTGTGCAAAATCATAAATCTTCTGATGGCTTTTGCGTTTTTCTCTTACTGTTTCTTAGAAATGTCATAATCAGAAATTATGTTAAAAAATATTTTGCTATTGAGTTTATATTTTGTAGCTGCTTTAACTAAGAAAAACTTCAAGTAACTTTTTTTTTGGGGAAAAATATTTGTAAATATATCAATAAATTTGCATTGTTTTTGTATCTTTGTACCCTTCACCAAAAATCGTGAAAGGGTTTATATAAGTTTATCATTTCCTGTGTAATATCCTCAATACGAGATCCCATAAAATATATATATTCTGGGTTCTTACTGAATAGAGAAGCCGAATATGACATGTCCGTCTGTCCGTTTCCGAAGCCATCAGAAAATGTTGATACTTGAATTGTTGTATTAAAAGTAGTTTTAAATAGATTAATACTAAAGACCAGCCAAACCGAAATATGGAATATTTAAGATTATTTTTGTTATATAAAACTCCTCATCACATAGGGCGCACCCTTTTGTGGTTGAGTTGTCAGTGAACCGCACCACGCATTACAGAGAGAATTCGTGCTTTGGCCGAACGGTTCGTATGTGGAACAAACTTCCATCAGAGGCCTTTCCTGCCAATTTTAACTTGGGGAGGTTCAAATCGAACGTCCACAAACACTAGATATTCCCTCTATCCTCCTTCCCACAACCAATTTTCCTAGTTCTAGCACAGTGCATCGCATATGTTGGGGTCATCCCCTGAGTGCTCGTCCAAGAAAGTGTTGGCTGAAGTAGTAGAACACGAGACTATGAAGCGGAGGGTCGTGAGTTCGAGCCCGCTGTGAGTCATGAAATATTGTGTTGAATTCTTCTGATCAGCATTAGTGTGTGGTTGTGTTAGTTGTTGCCAGCCTGTTTCAATGATGAAGGCATAGTCACTGATCACTGAACATAATTGGCAGCGACTGACACTATCGTGCACTAAAAGCAGAGTAACAGCACCCACCTTCGTCGGCCCTGTAGCAAAAATTAGCCGGCGAAGTAAGAGGTTGAAATAGCTACAAAAACAACTGTCTATCTTCTCATCTTTCCTAATCTGTCCCCTCAATACTATCCCCTCGTTTTCAGTTCCGGCGCAATGCATTGCATATATAGGGGTCACCCCTGAGTGCTGGTCCAAGATAAAAAAAAAAAATTATTTTTTTGAATTCAGAAAGACATGCTAAATATTCCGAGGCCCAAGGGAAAATCAGCATCAGTTTTTAATTATTAAACTTACACAGCAGAACAGAATAGCTGTTTTCGAAAGCCGCTGCACTTACAATATATTTTTTTGTTTATCATCAGTTATTAAGTGCCTCAGTTAAAAAAAAAATACATTTATAATAATAAATAATTTTATGTAACTACAGTAGACTATTGACAATTTGAAACTCGTTAATTTGAATCTCGCGGTAATTTGAACTGTTTTCCAAGTCCCTTGAAAAACACTCAATAAATTGAAAAATATCTATGTAATTTTGTGCACTCAATAATTTGAAATTATTTGAATGGCATTTTGATCGCCGACTCGCTATAATTTGAATTTTTTGGCTTTACGCTTAATAATTTGAATTATTTTAATTGCTGTTTTATGCAAAATATAAAATAAATAAAACAACCATTTATTTTAGTTTTTTGCGATGTGCTACAAAAATGACATCTTGCTCGCCAACGTTCTATAATTTGAAGTTCGGTTATTCTACACTCTTTAATTTGAACTTCTAATGTGATTTCGTTTCGGTTTTAAAAAAAAAAATTAAATCGTTTGCATTAGTTTCTGTGCCACGATTTTAGTATACACCACTACATCGGCAGTTGCTAACATAAAGAATTAAATTTCTTTGCTTTGCTTTTGCGGAATTTAGTGCGTGCAAATGGTTTTGCTTTTTTTTATGAAAACTCTTGTTAATTTGAATTTTTTCTGTCTCTCTTTCGATATTTTGAAGTCTCGTTACAATGAAAACTCGATTATTTGAACTTTTTCTCTGGTCCCTTCAGTTTCAAATTATCAAGAGTCGACTGTATTTTCATCAAACCTTTTGATTGCTTCATTAAATTCTATTGCTATTTGTTCGAAATTTGTTTTTAAGTTCAGAAAGACATGATAAATATTCCAAGGCGCTAAGGAAGACAACATAAGTTTTTAATTATTCAACGTACACAGCACAGCAGAACAACTGTTTTCGAAAGCCGCTACACTTTCATGTATATATTTTGTTTGTCATTATTTATTAACTGTCCTAAATGAATGTGATAACAGTTTTTATTTATGCAAATATTTTTAAGAAATTGCATACGAGAATTGTATCAAACCGATTTTCAACCCTGGGTTTGCCGTTTGATTATTTTCTTCGTGTCCTGTTTTTTTTTGGGGAATTTTCGGTGCCATTTATTTTTCTATTTTCTTCTTATAAACTTTCAACCTTGTCGACCAATAATACAATTTTCTCCAATTGCTTTAAATTTATTATGATAAAAATGGTCCCTTTGATTGCTGTTATGCTGTGCTTGCTTCATAGCTCTATTCCAAAAATAAAATATATATATATATATATTTTTTCAATGAACCTGGTTTTAGATTAAACGGAGTTGTTTTTCAAGTACTTGGGAATAGGTCTTAATTAAAAAGTACAAGTATTTTATTTTCATTAAACGTGATAAATCATTTAAAAAAAGTTCTTTTAAACACATTCTAAGGTAATTAGTTTTTATAATTTCTAAAAATTTTAATATAAAAAAAACTCTCTCAGTGGCTATTTTTTTAGAGCTTTAAGTAGAAAAATTTACTTTTATAAATTACACTGTTGCTGTAATATTTTGTTACACTTTTCACTTATTAATCTAAAATTAGAATTTTCAAAATTTTAAAAATTATTTGATTAATCTAATCATTTTTATTCGATTATTCTCTAAATGTTTATCAATCTAATTCTATCTCTTCTTTAGTATCAGCATACAGATCTCAAAAACACAAAAACCCAACACCTATAAATTTTGTTGTGTTGTAGCACAATTCATCATGCCCGCCATCTGTAAGATCCCATTCAAGAAATCACATTTCTTTTACTTCTTTATCGTATTTCAGGTTTTACACAAGAAACAAAAAATTAGAAATGAAATTTACTAAAATTTATGCCGGATGTTGCCTGTGAAGTGAAATGTTAGTGGGAATAACTTGGACAGATATTCTTAGTTTATTTACATACAACATCTATCATGTTTTTACACTTTGCTCATGTTTATGTTAAATTTCTTTTAAAATTAATCACTAGCCAATTGATTTATTAACGATACAAATTACATGCAATTCCAGATAAAATTAATCGTTTGGTTGACGAGGTAAAAAGGTCTCGATTTCATTCATTTTATTTTCTGTTCAGTTGATGTCAATGTTCGTGCCACTTTATGCTATTGTATTTGCCAGGTTACCATTTTTGGTGTAAATTAAAATTCAAATATATTAAATATTTACCTTTTTGTTTTTAGTTCATATCATAATTACCATTTTAATTAATTCATGATATTTAATTGTGTATCTTCATTAAAATTCTATCATGTAGGTGTAACAAAGCAATTGAGATTTATTGGCTGACGCTGGTGTCTGATGGTTTATTTATTTATAAATTTTTTTTCAGATTTTTTTTTTTTTTTGTGTGTGAATAATATTTCGAATGAGCATATATGCATAAAATTTAAAGAAATAAATAAAACATATAAAAGTGGATATACAAAACAATTAATTATTCCCATATTGAATTTCAGTTTGATTTCATTATCAACTGTTTATGAAGTTCAACAGAAATCAAAAACGTAATAAAAATTATAATTATTTTTTATTTTATTTGTGAAAAATAAAATAAACAAAATTGAAATTAATATCAAAAAAGATCGTTAAATAATGACAATAAACCATAACGAAAATGTGTTATGCATTAATGATTTAAAGCATTAACATTTTTAAACATTTCAACTCAAATGCAATGCGTGTGTGTGTGTGTTTGGGTGTTGTTTTAAAATCGAAAGCATGAATTGATTATTTAATACTCTCAGTACCTCATGTGAAATATTAAGTAGAATTTTCAAATACAATTGAAATGATTTCCAGCCATTATAATTATAAATATTAACGTATAAATGTTAAGTTGAACAAAATTTATGCGAATATTACGTGAGTGTAATTTAGAATCAACAAACATGTACTAGCAACAACAACAACAACAACAACAAAATGGACAACAGCAACTGCCTTATATATCAATCATATATAAAACAATACTGTAATATGATTTTGATGACAGCAGCACCCTACAGTTGTTAGCAGGTATTGGACACTTAGGCCATCATTTAGGGAATATTAAAAATTTAAAAAAGGATTTGAGAAAATTCATAAACAAAATAAGCTCGTGGAAATATCAGTTTATTATTCTTAAGAAAAAATTTGTACAAATAAAAACTGTTGTCGCATTGAATGCTGATAAATAAAAATTTTCCATGAGTTGTGATAATGAAATAGTAGAGACTTTCCAAGCGGTTTTTTTAAAAAGGAGTCATATAAGTATTGAATAAAATATGTGTAAAAATTTAGTTTAGGTCTAGCTCTTTTATTAATTAATAGTTGCAGGAAAATCTTGGAATATTTTGTTATATTTTTTTTTTTAGAGAACTTTAAAAAATCCAAGGTTTCGGGGAAAAATGCCATGACAAATTGAATTCCCTAGGGCAGCCGAGTAAAAACATTATCATACTCTACAACACCAGAGGGCGTCAAAAGCCATGTGTCTAAAGAACTACCAGCGAATGAATTTCCTTTGCTAGTACTTCGAGGGCTACGAGGGTAGGTCAATAAGTCCGTGACTTTTTGCATGAAAGACAGGTTTTTATATAAAAGGTTATTTTATTTTTCAACAAAGTCTCCTTTGAGTTCTGAACACTCAGTCGAACATTTCGCCAATTTCTTTTATCCCTTACGAAAAATATGATTCGTGGATGTCATCAAAATAGGCATTTCTGTGTGAGAAGATTTCGTCGTTGGAGTCCAGTCTCTTTCCATCCAGCCATTTCTAGTTTGGAAACTAGAAATAGTCACTCTCGCTCACTCACTAAATCTGTAGAATCGGCAATTCATGGATTTTTGCCATGAAAACTGCTTATGAGTGTACTCTTGTGTTGTGAGCAAAAACGGCATCCATCTTAAGAAAAGCTTTCTCATAACCAAGTGATTATTCAAACTTGAAAGCAACCTAATCGAAGGATTTTTATCAGGGAAACTGACCCTGTGTGCACTCATCTTCTGGAAAGCTTTCTCATGCACAGCTGATCGTTCAAAATTGAAAGTACAAACTGACATGAGTTGCCTATGACTTTAACAATCACTCTCTCTCTCTCTCTCTCTCTATCTCTTGCAGTCTTTGCTTGGCTAAAATCATATCGTGAGCAGTGTTGTCAGATAATTTTTTTTCTTCCCATAAAAAAAAATTAGAAACCCCCTAGATTCTACACTTTTTCTTAAAAAAGTTTAAGTAGTAATTTGGTTTCATCAATCTTATCTCTATTAAATTTGAATTCTTACGCGAAAAGCACGAAAACACCCAAAATTTTTATTTTATTTTTTTTATAAAAAGCCCCAAAAAAAATATATCTGCATTCTGTCTTTCTTTTGTAAGAGACGGCTTGGGGAAGTTTGTTACGAGTACATGTACTTCTTTTGTTTGGGATGCAAATCCAATATGTTTTTTCGTATTTTGTTGTGCAATAAGGTCTCCTGTTAGCCACCATAATGCTTTTACAATATTTGCATAAAGCTGTGTAGTTGTCTCCCTGGACCGGGGCTAATCAATCTGAAATTTAATTTTGCATTTATTGTGTTTAAAATTTTATTTTAACTGCTGATCTGCTTCCCACTCCTTTTTATATTTTTGTTTATATATGTTATCCTTTTGTGGCATATTGGTAATAAATTGTAAGGATGAACAACTTTTTAAAATTTATATTTTGCAGTTTAAGGAAAACCAACAAAATTGATTTAACGAGAAAAACGTTTTATTGTTTGTATTTGCGTGATTACTTTCTAAATCGCCATTTCGATACAAAATTTTCGACATGCTCAGTGGTTAAATTATGTACCAAACTATAAATTCAAAAATTCCCTAAAAATCCCCTAAATAAAATTTTTTTACCCCCAAATTTTTACCCCCAAATATTAACCCATAAATCTGCCCCTAAATAGAAAAAAACCACCTAAATCTAGGGGGAAAACGCCTAATCTGACAACACTGATCGTGAGTGTTTAAAAATTGTTTCGGATGTAGAGACCTTAACTGGGCATCCAGAACGTTCGGCATCTTCTGTGTTTGTACAACCACATCGATATTTAGTAAACCATTTCTTTACCACGGAAATGGATGGAAATATTATGGGGACCATAATATATTTCATGGGGCTTGAGTGATGTTTTTTTCGCAAAAAATAATTCTTAATGAGCACACGAAATTTACTGTTTTTTATTTTCTTCATAAAAATAATGCTAGGAACACAACTGGGACGAACGACGAATTTCGCTTAGTACGACGAATTCGTTGCTAAAAAATCGCTCTATAAATTCGTCGTATGAAACACAATAACGACGAATAAATTAAAATAATAAGCAAACAAAATTTTAATATTTGTTTTTTAAAGCATTGTAACCTCTGATGCCAGCCAGATTGTTTACACACTCAATAATTATCCCGTTGTTGTCCACCGGGATAATTATTGAAATTCCTTTTTGTAATTATTTTCTGAAAAATTTTTTGTCTGTAAATAAATTATTATTTTCATTTAACAGCTGATGAGGTGACCATATGAAAAAGTGGGAAATAGAAAAAAAACTATATTATAAACAGTGTTCAAAATTAATAAAAAGTCGTCCGAATGATACATTTTTGTGAATTTGTGAATGCATTTTTAGTATGTACTGAAAATTTTAGTGTTACATGCAACAATACAGTAGTGAACTATGTTTTTCTACAAAAAACCAGTTTGAGTATATGAAACCTGGTCACTTTATATTGATTTATTCGTCGTTCGTTGACGAAACAATTAGAAATAAATCTATTTCAACTTTCGCTGAGTATGACGAACTTCGACCAACGCCACGATTGTGTGCATTTTCATATACAACAATGTGTTTTATTTTTGGGGACGAGTATTCGCGACCAAAAATTCGTCGTTCGTCGCAGTTGTGTTCCTAGCATAACACGACAGTCTTCTTAACACAAACTAAATGACATAAGTCAACTGACAGTTACCTATTGAGAGAAGCAGTGTTGCCATTTGAATTCAGTTATAGGAAAGTCACGGATTTATTGATTTATGATTTTTTTCTTTAACAATTTTAATGCAAAATATTAAAAAAAATAATATAGTTTTATGAAAATAGAATCTAGGAATTTAAATAAATTCAAGCAATTAAATTACAAATTAATTTATCAACAAAGCAAAACAATTGTTTCTGATTTGCCATTTCCTCAATTTTTTAGAACAAAAGGGTTTTTTCTAAGGAAATGTAAAATGGCGAAAACAGAATTTCCGTGCGCATTTTCATAATTGGACTGTAAGACTTTCGTATTGTTAATAGATATTGTTAAAATAAAAAACTAAAATTAATTTATGGAAAAATATAAGAAAATAGAGCACTCAGAGCAGAAAATGTGAGTTGTTAAAATAAAATTTGGTTTTAAAAAAAAAATTAAAAAAAATGTCAACTCAATTGGATGTCAGTATAACCATAGTTTTGAAATTTAAAAACAAAATTAGAATTTGAATTAAGGACAGATGGCTGTTTCCACAGCAGTAAAGCATTTAATTTGTAAGAAATATGGTTAATTGTAGTAGCATTTATTTTTATTGCACTCTATTATTATATTTAAATTGAAACGTGTTTATTTTATTTTTTTCTTTAAGATAATTTTCCAACACAGAGTTTTAAATTATTTTTTATCAAACCGATCGTCTCACTTTGCTCAACACATGCTCGAATTCGAGGTATATGATATCGAAACTTTATAGATACGAATAATCGTCCATATTGATAGAAATTCTGGTACTCCTTTTACTTAAATTTTGTTCGGCCTTAGATTTAATAAACTTGAAACAAACACGTAACACTAAATTTTACATACATACATTTATAATTATTATAAAACTCTATGTGATCAACTCCCTAAAAGATTCGAGAACTGTCAACACCTTTTACATAATAACAACTAGTATATTTATCACCATGATTTTATATTATTTTCGAAAACAGACTCAAAAGTAATAGAGACTGCCAGAAAAAAAGAAACCAAACCAATTATGACTTATAATTGATTAAGTTTTCGGTACGACAAATCAAAGACATGTACTAAATAAATAAATCCAAAAGTGTACAAGTTAGAATCAAAAAAAGACAGACAGTTAAATACTAACAATATTTGAGTTGTAAGATTTTTGTCTTTTTGTTCTGCTTTTAATATAATTTATGGTTTTTACTGTTGCTGGCTGGCTGGCAATTGGGGTTTCAGTGGCTGCTCAAAGCAAACCTTTATTAAACATTCAATGAACTTGGGAAACGACATCAACTCTAAAATAAAGGGAATGATCGGAGTCAAAAGAGAAGACATTTTATAAACATTATGTTGGGAGTTTTTTTTTTTTTTTTTGCTTTCTGCTTGCGTAAGTTTACTGTCAAGTACTTTTATTTTGTGGCCAAGTATAACGACTATAATACAAGCTGGTAGTAGTAATAAGTAACAATAACAACAGAAAACATTGATTTATGTATTTTGTCAAATTGAAATTGGACAAAGTTGTCATAAGACAGAATATGTTGTTGTCTCCTCAACTCGTATTTATTTCAGTTGCTCCATTCTACAACACAATTTCTGCTAATGTCTTTGTGGCCGTATGGTTTTTATGTTCAAGAAACTGACACATGGAGTGAAATATACTGCAACAAAAAAAAAAAAAAGAATTTTCAAATAAAATAATAATAATAATAATAGAATTGCTTTGGGTTGACTGACGACATTGCACGAAGACAACTGACAAACACGCAATATTAACTGTGTTCATTTTGGGTCCTCCTTTATAATTTCTGGTTTTATTTTCTTATATTTCCCTTTAGCATTTGCCAGTTGTTTGTACAGGAAAACATTTGATCAAATAAAAGGACAAGTAAATAAAATTACAGAGAGAAAAAAATAAAATAAGAAATGAACAGCAACTAAGTAGACAAGTACTGACTTATTGTGTATGTTGCAAATGTCATGTGACGAAATGGTGCTTCATTTTCGCTTTGATATACGATTCAATGGTAGTGGGAATAGATTTAAAGTGTGTCCATTTAAAAGGTATGTAATTTAATATAAAAAAAAAACTTTTGCAAAGTAACTTTGTTGCATACAAAATATTTTATAAGGATACATTTTTGTAATCAGTCGGTACTGGTAAAGCGTGTTTTTTTTCCAGAGTGTCACAACACCAGAGCAGCGAGTGCAAATTGTTGAAATTTTTAGTCAAAATAATTATTGTATTCGTCAAACTCATGGTGCACTTTCTATTGTATGGCGTACATAATTGTCCTTCAGAGCGCCCAATTCGAAAAACAATAGACCGAAACTGAAGAAGCTGTATTCGACAGCAAAGCATTGAAGCTGATCCTAATCATCGCTGTTCTCAGCAACTGGGATTGTGTCCTTCCACTTTATGGAAGATCTTTTTAGTTGTTGAAAATTGGTGTCCCAGATTGTGCCTTCTACGCGCCACCCATGGTGGCCACATAGCAGAAATCATATTTAAACATTAATTTCATAAAATTTTTCTTTCCAATAAAGTCCGTGTCATTGATATTAAAAATATATTTCCTTGTTGTATTATGATTTAAACTTGTGTCACTGTCTAAAAAACATCCTATATAAAAAATTTTAAGGCACATGTGAAAAAATGAAAAGGCACATGTGACCTGACCTCTCAACACTATCCCCTCCGTTCATAGCTCTGGCACAATGAAATGCATTAGTAGGATTCACAGCATTGGGAGCGGTCCAAGTACAAAAACATTTTTAAGACTATTTCTTAGAATATATTTGAATATATTTTTCTATATTTTACGGCCTTCTAAAGTTTCATGTCTGCACAACAACGTGTCTCTGAACTTCTTCTTGGCCTGCTAAGTCTATTGAAACCAATTTACAAATGGAAAAGTGGACAGCTGAAGGTATTAAATCAAAATTAGTACTTTCCTTAAATATTCTGCAGTAAATTGTCTACTTTTTTTAAATTATTTTATTTTAATAACTAAATTTTGAAAAACTAAAACCGCAAAGCTGATAACGACCTTCTGCGGCCTTTGGTACCATTTGTTTAGTACATTCTCTCTCAGTATTTCCCCTAAATATATTCTCTATTAAAAAGTATTCAATTAATAAAATACCGCACTTTCCTATTATTAAATTTTCAGTTTCATTCTATGTTATTCTTTTTTTCGTTGCTCTTAAACAACTTTAAAATATTTAAACCATTTTCTAATTAAATAAACAAACTTTTTGTTTCTTGTGTTAACCAGTTTTAATATCCTGTCGTTCTAAGAACACAATTTCTAGCATAGAATCAATTTTTGTACATATTTCTTTTTGCTTTCTTTACTTTCCTATTTCCTATTGTAACAAGCAGTCGACAAAAAAATCAACAACATATCACATGCATGACAAACAACCAACAGCAAAAGCAGTTACAACAACCAACTGCAGTAGGGCAAAAGCAACAACAACAACAAAAACAACAACAACAAAAACAACAACAACAGCACTGGTAATATCAACAGCAGGAACAACAAGCAAAAACACTAACTTATGCATGTAGAAATGTTGCATGCATGTCTTTAAAAAGGACGTTTATCACATTGTGATAATCTCTCGAATATAAAACCAAAGCATATTATGTCAAACAAGGCACAAGTTAGCGTGTGTATTTAATCGTTAGCAGAAGCAGAAAAAAACTAAATAAAATTTTACTTAAAAAAAAAAAATGCCAACAAAAAGGTTTGTGAAAGCAGAAAATGGAACCTCTGCTACAATTTCACCAAACGGTCAAGAATGCACAGTAGAAAACAAAACAGCAGAAAATGTGGGGATGAGTATAAAAAATTCAGCAAATATTATTGCAGTGGATTGGGAAGAGTTTGGAATACTCTATTTATATTTAGAAATATATTTCTTCATAGTAGAATTAATGAAATGAAAGTCACGGTTACATTTTTAAGAAGTCACCATTTTTATTTTGCTAATTTTTAAAAGATATTAAGTTTAATTAAAGAAATTACTCCCGACGTATGACGAGGCCTATGGTTTAGCAATCCTTAATACCTTAGCACATATCACAGCAGATCAAAATTTCTTTTTTTTTAGGAGTAGGACCAGCACTCAGCGGATGACCCCTATATATGCAATGCATTGCGCCGGAACTGAAAACGAGGGGATAGTATTGAGGGGACAAATTAGGAAAGATGAGAAGATAGACAGTTGTTTTTGTAGCTATTTCAACCTTTTACTTCGCCGGCTAATTTTTGCTACAGGGCCGACGAAGGTGGATGCTGTTACTCTGCTTTTTAGTACATGATAGTGTCAGTCGCTGCCAATTAATGTTGAAAAAGTAAAGAAAATTTCTGAATCGAATCTGTATTACTAAAGTTGCTCATGCCACACGATTTTTTTTGGAAATTTAGACATGACGAGTGTAGCAGCGAAGTTCGTTCTAAAATTACTTAATTTTGATCAAACAACACGTCTCAGCTTCTATGCTGAAGAGTTCACTAAAAGAAAGGCATTTTAATTCGATTGAGAAGATAAAAACCTCCAGGACATACGAAAAACTGCATATTAGAACTGCTTCAAAGATTGAAACAAAACTCCTAATTATTTTATATATGAGGCGGATTTTGTTTTTACTTGGGCCAGCTCTCAAGGTATGATCTTTGAAACTAAGGGATCTTGTTGAGAGACCAGACGAATAAAGTTGAGATGATAAAAATATTTTTGTAGCCCTTTTATTTTTTATTATATTATTACGCCGGAAAATTTTTTCGATAGGGGCAACGAAGGACAATTCCGTAATGGGCTTTTTAAAAAAGAGTGTTTTTTAGAGTGTCACAACACCAGAGCAACGCGTGCAAATTCTAATTGTTTTATTCGTCAAACTCATCGTGCACTTCTTCCATTTTATGGTGTAAATCATCGTTCTTCAGAGCGACTAATTTGCAGAACAATAGATTGTTTTCGAACCACATTTACTGTTACTGATAATGTCCATCCCGTGAGACCCCGAACCGGGCGCACTGAAGAAGCCGTAGCTGCTGTACAGGAAAGCAGTGAAGATAATCCTAATCAATCAATTCGTCGCCGTTCTCAGAAACTTTGGTTGTGTCCTTCTGCTTTATGGAGAATTTGTTTAGTTGTTGAAAATTAGTATTTCAGATTGCGCCTTCTAGGCACCCGCTGTGACAGCTACATGGTAGAAAGCATATTTAAACACTAATTTCATAAAATTATCTTTCCAATAAAACCCGTTTCAATAATATTAAAAATGTATTTCATTATTTTATTATGATTTAAACTTGCGTCATTCTATAAAAAAAACACCCTATATATGATGGTCGGTATTGTTCGGCGATGTGTGCCCTGCCGTCGTCATTGAAACAGTACGACAACTTTTACCTCAACGCACTAAAAGAGATTAGAGAAATTTGTTACTAAATTTTTGATTTAGTGGGGATCTGAACCCGTATCTAGTTCAGACAACAGCCTAATAAGAATTAATTATTAACCCCCATATTCATAAAAAAAATAAAACATATTTAAAATCTATTTTAAGAAAATTTTGGTTGAAAAAATTTGATTAAAATACATTTCAAACTCAATTTAAATTTTATGAATAGCGGGGTAAATACACATTTCTAACTTATAACTCGACTTATTTTTTTAAACAGAGCTCGATTAAACAACTTGACACAAGATCACAACTCTTAATTTTTCTCTAGCAAAGGGGACTCAGGGATGATCTATACTCTTGTGAGCCATTCTATAGCAGTTGTGCAAGGGGAGACATGTTGTGGGAGGATTGGAATTTGTATCACCTCTGTAGATTTATTATTTAAAAAATTTAGAATCAGCTTGAAATTAATTTTAGTTAAAGTTTTTGATGTGTTAACATCTATACGCGCGCCTCTAGGGCAGTAAACTATCAGTTTCAATACATACGCAAGTGTAAGTGTAAGAGTTTGTTTGTTTGTTGTTGTTGCTTGGCAGTCGGTATTGAAAGTGATTATTGGGCGATTTTCATATAATTTTCCAACACGATTTTCTCCGGAAATTCATAGCCGATTTTAATAATTTTTGAATTAAAACGCTAGTGCGGGTTTCGACGAAGAGTTTAGGCCAAAAATTAAGGCGATCCGATATCGGCGAGCGGAGATTTAAGTGTTTTAATTCGTAGTATTAATTTGGAGTATTTTAAAAAAAGTGTTTTATGTTGATCTTCGGTTTTGTCTTATGCATAGCAAAGAGAATAGTGACGTGGTTATACGTACATATATAAAAATGAGATAGCAAGACAGCAACGTATGTAGCTTATGTACAAACATAACAATGTATGTATGTACATTTGTCTGTTGCTTTGCATTCTCTTTGTTTTTTGTGGGTTTAATATAAAATAAATAAACAAAAAGGTGTTAACACATCGCCCGTGAGTTCGAACACTCATTGATTTTCTTTTTTCTTATAAAAGCTTTTTAAAATAGATTTCAAACAAATTTTATTTTTTAAGAATATGGGGGCATGTATGTAATCCTTAAGTCAATTCCTTCAATTCATACGTCAACGACCAAGCGTACAAATTAAATTATTTGTTTGCACAAAATTTTTTTAATTTTATTCGTGCTGATTCTTTTCCCAAATTTTCAAAATTGATTTTTAAAGGGTTTTTGCTAATTCTTGTGCTCATTTCACTGGTTCTAAAGCAGATCATCTTTATATTTCTTTATGCCAAGTCAAATAAGATTTAAACACCACCAGCAAAAAACAAACTAAATTTGTTAAAATGTTGCCACACTTCATGTGATGCTTTGAAGGTGTTGCATGATCATTTCTAAGTCGTACATATTTTTGATATTTTGATATAAGAACGTAGGGCATGTGATTATTCCACTTACGCGACATTATCTGCAATTCTATCTCTCTCAAAAACTTAATATTTAAAACAAAACATAAAAAAAAATTATTGGGCTTAAAAAAATATAAAATTGGCGAAAAAAAAAACAAAAATTATTTATAGCCAACATAATGATAATAATCAACGTAGTGATGATAATAATCTAATTATATTATTTGTAATGATAATCATTATCATGTTGGCAATAAGTACATTGACGATGATGCTGACCAACAACTACAACTCATTTGGTGCTGCTTAATGACAATGAAATGACGACAACAATGTCGACTATAATGTCAATGCTGGTGATGACGATGATGGTCAAAGACATTGAATAACTTAAAGTTGGTCGAAAGACAAAAAAAAAAAAAAAAATAAGGAAAGATCTTTGCAAAAGCATTCTCTCTCGACGCAAATGACGAAGTTACACATGCGTTTTATTGACAAATGAAGAAAAAATTATTGGAAAAAACGCAAGATGAAAAGTTTAAGCGTAATGGCATGTCAGTTTTCGACAAATAACCCAGTAAGCAAATTTTGTTGCAGTCTACAATTTTACGAGTATTAAGGGCTGAAATATCGATTTGCTAAACTATAGATTAAATTCTTCTGGTTTCTTGACCTCTTGTTAATTATTATTGTATTCTGATATTTTTAAGCTTAAGGTCTCTTTATTTTAATTTAATTTTTAATTTCAATATTTCGTCACTCGTATGTGTGACTTCTTTAGGAAATTAATTATTTTATTATTATTATTATTATTATTATTATTATTTTATAGATTTTGGTGAATTATTTTTATTATCATTGCACTAGTTAAAACAAGATAATAATAATTAATAGTCATGTCACCGAGTTCTATTCAGTTCGTAAACGGAACTTATTTTGTATTTTAGTTTCCTAGAAAAATATATGTATTTTTAATAAGACGGCAGAAAACATCCAGAGTCTCCGGCGGCAGTTGAGCCCAGGACTGACACGCTAGCAGTGCCATGTATCAGCCACAGCTTCAATTTTAAGCTATTAAATTGTTTCGTTTCGAAAAGTTCGCTTTCATTTCCCGGACAACAAAAAATTTAGAATAATTTCCGCTTCCGAACGGAAGCTCTTTGACAGGATTGTTTATTTTATTGCCCACACTTCAAACTAGAACTTCTTAGTGGAATTAGACTTGACGATTGCAAGGAAGGTTACTTTAAAGCCCAGGACTATATGTTTCACCATACAATTGCAAAACTCAATAAATTGTTGCTGGGGCTCTAAGCTGCGTTTAACTTTGCAACAAAAAAAAACGTTTACTTTAAATATCTTGCCTGTTAGCCATTCTGTTTACTTCTGCTGTTATTTTATGTGCACGATAACGTTTTTCTCTTTCTAGTTGTGTACTTGAAAATGTTCATTTGTTAAATATGTTTACGAAATCAGACAAAATGATCGATTGCGCGCAAACGCATTGACATATCAACATGAATCTTGCATTACATTTGTCTAAAAAGAAGCAGCAGCCAACAATAAATGAAACAACAACAAGTATTACAGCCACGGACAGCAGTAGCAACAGCAGCAGCCAACATGCAACATTTGGAATAAAAAGGAAATGTTGTGATTTTTATCATGTTAAAGACTTTTTTTGTTGTTGTTGCTTATGCAGCATTTCAACGTCTTGCGTTTTTCGCTGTTGTATCGCAAAAGCTTCTGTTTTGCTGGCATTTATTTTTATCAATTTAGTTACACGTGCACCTGTACTACTGCCCCTTGCAGTCATGTTCTTTCTTTAGTTATTTGCTGTGTAGGTTCCTTCAATTCCTTTATAGCAAAAAGTTTTGTCAAACAGCTCCTCATCAAACTCATCATTTCTTTTTGTTTTTTTTTCAATTTTTTAAATCATCGTTAAGGCTGTTGCTGTTGTCCACCTCGTCGTCAATTGTTTTATGCCGTTTTTGTGATGTGTAAAATTTTTATATTTTTATTGTCGTTTAATGCATTTTTATTGCAAATTTAGTTAAAATTAATAATAATAATCATTCGATATATTTTTTTTCTTCCTCTCCTTTGCATTGCTGCCCAATGATTTCAGTATTTTGCAACAATATCCTCCATAACTAATGACAATAAATTATGGTTTCCATGTATTTTTATGCATTTTTTTTGTAAAGATGTTTTCCTACGTTTAAGAGGACGAGTTTAAAATGACAATTGTCTCACACATTTTTTTTGCTATAAGACATTTAATCAAGCGTAAATGGCAACACTTTTTATTTCTGTCCCGATTTGATTGTTGCTCTAAAGAGTGTGAAACACGCCATGGCTTGAATTTTTATATTACAGATTATTAGACATTCCTTTAGGTTTGCTTTTTGCCTCCTTTTTTGTTTTTATTTTATTTTTATTTTTTTCTTACGTGTTCTATAATCAATGATTTATATCGTATTTATGATGAGTTTCAGAACATCATTACATACCACAAAAGGGTTGTTGTCTTTGGTGCATTAGCAAGAAAACAACAAATAAAACGTCACAGAATTCCAATGAAACGTAATGAATCAAGTTTAATGCATATATATTTTTTTTTAGTTTTGTGTTTCTCAAAAAGGAGTGGAAATGTTAAAGGAAAATTATTAGAAAAAGTTTTTCAGAGGCTGTTCATAATTGTTTCTTTTCTTCAAAGTCCAAGTTTTGTTAGGGAACTTGACAAGGTTAATTAGGCTTAATTATATCCTGGCATGAATGACAGTAAATGATAATGATGACTGCTACAACTTAAAATAGTATCTAGTAAAATTTAAAAAAAAAGAATATAATTTTTTTTTTGCTTTTAGCAGCAGAAAAAACCAAATTTACTATTCAAAGAATTTTTTGTTTTTCATAATTATGTTTTTGCAGAAATATTTTAAAAATTCAAAATGATCACATTGCACTGACACTAATGCGAATTACTAGAAAACTTTTATATAAAATTTCTTATTCATGGATGAAACAAAATTCGCACTTACAAATAATCAATTATTTAAATACATTTATAAACATTTTAATTTAAGCGTAACATAATTAAAATTTCAATTCTGTATTGTTCGCTATCAATGTAAGTCTCAGCTCTTTCGGAAAAATCAATCAAGTCGAAACATTTTATAACCAAAGTTTAAACGTATACACAGAATCTTCTCTGCTCTTTGCCACAAACATTCTACCATCTTAACTCACCGCCTTGCCATTAACACAATAATAACCATTACCGTGCGCAGTTTTATCTTTTGTGTAACATACCCCCTACAAGTAAATGTTTTAACAACTTAAACTATGAATTACATGAAACTGTTGTAAATTGGAAATAAAAATTATTATATTAAAAGTGACACATCATTTAGCGGCATCGTGTTTGATAAACCTTTTTAACAGCTTCAAATAAACGTTCTCAAGCACACACAGCTTTGAAATAAAAAAATTAACAAGAAAAAAAATAGCAGCAACATAAAAAAGTACTATAAAAAAATATATATATGAGAAATAAAAAATATTTATATGAACATCAGTTATATGTAAATATGTTTAAACTGGCAAACAGCTAGAGCTCTTCTAAACACTGGCACGTTGATGAAGTAAATTAAGAAAAAAGTTAAATAGTGCTACAATAAAGGATACTCATATAAAACTAAAAACCTTTAAGGGTATCTAGACAAAAATTAAAAAAAAGAAACACATCATCTTTGTCGTCGTCGTCATCATCAACATCATGACTATCGGCATGTTTTCTACTAATAACTACATCCACTAGAAAAAAAACAGCTTTGCACTAGAATTGCCAGCAATAGTGTGGAGGAAAAATTAAAAATCGAGAAAAAATCGGTTTATGAGTGGCTTGAAAGCAACCTTGGCAGGCAGGATGCTAACTGATATAAAAGGTAAAGCTAAATTAACATTGCACTTTGCACCATACCGTGTGCAGTAAGCTGATGATCAGTTTTTAAACATGTTGCAACAACACCATCAGCATGCTCATTATGTTCAACAAGTTTCCAAAGAAGGTGAAAATGCTTTACACAAAATGCCACTTGGGGCCTTTAATAGCAATATTTTTCTATATTTTTTTTTCATCTTTAACCAGCTCTCAATGCACTCGCAAGGGGATAGTATTTAGGGGACAGATTAGGAAAGAGGAGAAGGTAGACAGTTTTTTTTAGCTATTTCAACCTTTTTACTTCGCCGGCTGATTTTTGCTACAGGGCCGACGGAGGTGGGTGCTGTTACTCTGCTTTTAGTACATGATAGTGTCAGTCGCTGCCAATTATGTTCAGTGGCCAGCGACTATGCCTTCATCATTGAAACAGGCTGGCAACAACTAACACAACCAAGCACTAATGCTGATCAGAAGAATTCAACACAATATTTCATGACTCAGCGCGGGCTCGAACTCAGGACCCTCCGCTTCCTAGTCTCATGTTCTACTACTTCAGCCAACAGCACCCATTTTAGTTTTATGAAAATTGTTTTAATATTAAAGTTAATTTGAGTCCACAAACCACACACTTGCTAAAGCCTCAAATGAAGGTTCTGAAAAGAGGGACCTTCGAAACTTGCCCTGACTGATATTTTATTTCATAATTAATGGGAACATTTATTTTTTACAATCTAATCAAATAATACTACAACATTCTAAAAAGAAATTAAAAAAAATGGCGTGAATATTTTAAAATGAAAAATGCTTTCTTACTGACACACCGTTTACAACAGCTTGAATCAGTTGAGGAGACTTTTGCCTGAAGTGGTTAACGCGTAGACAAAAACCTAAATACCGAAGTCAATTCCACACTGTCATAAATTGGATTTTGAATTTTTCGGCTCTGAATGGTTGTGTTAATTGTTATTAATTAAAGCAAAGTACTGGACACTAGCCGTTACCAACAGTGATTGACAAAATCATGTACTGAAAGAGCGCTTTATGGTACCCTACCTCGTCATTCCTGTAGAAAAATTTCAAGTCTGTATTAAAGAATAAAAACAGCTACAACAAATTCTTTATCCTCATGTAACATCTCGTCTCCCTTTATAGTTCCGGCACAATGCATTGCATTAGTAGAGTTCAAAACCAAAGTGACGATACAAGTAAAAAAAGAATATTAAGTGAAAGTATTTACTTTTTAGAGAAATAGCTAAGATAGATTTTAAAGGAAGTGTTCTTGGGTAATTAAGCCTTTAAAAAATTTTATTACAAATCCATTAATGGCTTCAAGTTCCTCAGGATATTAAGAACAATATCACACAAAAGACATCTAAAACAACTACCATTTTGTTTGGCTGTAAAACAAGAGAAGATGAGCTGTTCCTTTCATAAAAAAGAATTGAAGGCTAAATTCACTTCGTCCGTGAAATATCCCTCTGAGACCCCATAAAGTATATACATTCCCGATAAATAATGAAATCTAAGTGATGAAAAAGTACTCCTAAGAAGAACTAAACCAACCTATAAAAACAAGATAATATATTGAGTTCTTTTGTAATTGTGTTAAGCAAATGATATATTTTTATGTCAAAGAAAATGCAAAGCGTTAAACTTGGACCTAGAAAACCAGTAAAATCCATTTTTAACTCGCCTCCTTTAGTGGGCGTTGACGTTAGATGTTATATACAAAAATAGTGTAAATAATTTACTTCCTATTCATATATAAAAAATTTAGTCAATTCAATTACCTTATGGCAAGTAAAAGTAAAAATGTTTCATATTCATGAGAACCTCAAGTTGAAATATCGGATTTTTTTGTTATTTTCTAATTAATAATAAATTTAGTGTCAATAATTTAACTTGAACACAGCTCAATATTTTTGTTTATATGTAGTAAGAATTTAACGAACATTTATATTGCTATATTAAATTGAATTAAGATTCATAGGCTAATTGTTCGAAATTTGTTTTTAAATCTCAGAACAACAATTAGCCTATGAATCTTAATTCAATTTAATATAGCAATATAAATGTTCGTTAAATTCTTACTACATACAAATTTAAGCTATGGCTTGAGCTACCAATAATAAAAAATATTGGAAAAACGTTCACATGTACTTAAGTATAAAATTCAAACCAAATAAGTTTGACTTAGGTATGATGGGACAAAAAATTCAGAAAAATGGGGCATGAAGAAAAATAATCAAATGGTAACACGGGTATTATAACAATAACATGTTAACATCAAGTTGATACAGTTCTCGTATTCTTTTTCACAATAAAATTTGTGTAAATAGGAGCTGTTATCAAATTCAACTAAGCCACCTAATAAGTGGTGACAAACACAATACACATGAGCACTGATGATGAAAGGGTTGCGTCTTTCGAAAACAGCTGTTCTGCTCTGCTGTGTAAGTTGAATAAAACTGATGTTGACTTTCCTTTGTGCCTTGGAATATTTATGATGTCTTTCTGAGATTTAAAAAACAAATTTCGAACAATTAGCCTATGAATCTTAATTCATATTTTGTTTATGTTTTTTTCACTTTTTCCACATTTTAGATGCTAAGTCTCGACAAACTTTGTTCAGTGACTTGTATTTTGCTCACTAAACACACTTTGCAGCAGTGCTGCATTTGTAATTCTACTAGATGTTAAAGCAATTAAGTGTTAATTGAGCAATTGCTTAATTAACCTGGTATATGGTTAATTGAGTTCAATAATTGCATTCATTGCGAAAACATCAATAAAGCTGTTTGTCTGAACACCATATTAGAAAACAAAATAAAAAAATGTTTTTGAAATCAAATCATTTTTAATACCATGAAAGAAATTAGTTAATGAAACTAAAAAATATTCCATTTTAAAATAGGTTTTGCTCTCCTGTTTTCTTAGGAATCAAAATAGGTATTCAATTCCGTTTTCGAAAGGAATCGGTTTCTTGTGACATGCTGTGTTTCTATGTTTGTCGCAAACCCCCAAAAGTGGAATTTAAAATAAAAATATTTACAATATAAAGGCCCTTTTGGGCGCTGCACTAACACACTTGCCCGATCGTGTTTAGTAAACACTATTAAAATTTTATCATCCTGCTGCTTTAATAACAACAAAGACAAGACAAAAAAGAGCTTTAGTTTTAGCAATGATTTTAAAATTTTTAATATGAATATTTGGTTCTAGCTTTAACTAAATATGTCGTTGTTTATGGCATATTGCTGGCTGCTAGTTTATTTGCTTGCCTACAACTGCTGGAAATTACTGGATGTAGTGATGGTCTGTCTGCCTTGCTTGTGTTGTATGTTAACATGTTACACATGTACCGCGGGTGATGATGTCTATGCTTTAATAGCATTCATTATGTCCACAGCAATTCCAACACGCATATGATTTCATGGATTTATGCATTCAGGTTCTTTTTTTGTTTTTTTTTTTTGCTTTTCTTTTTTTATAAGTAAAATCTTTAATAACAGAAATACTGGGCATTTTGGGGCCCATCTTGCTCATATTAAAATGAGAATATTTGGCCACAAGACAGAGAGGAAGAGTATTAATATTGTTGGAAAAGTTCACAACAAAACATGCCGGTAGAACAATAAAGTGCAAAGAAGCTAGATCATATCCCACTGCAGATTGAAGGAAAACACCAAAAGTCGGCATCATGCATTCTCAACTTGTTCAGCATGAAGGCATGTACATTTACAGTGGTGGCTGGCAAGACGGTGATTTTCGTTTAAAGTTCATTTACTTTTTTTTCTGTTTTCGATTCTATCTTTCGATTATAAGTTTTTCATTTTGTATGTTCGTTTGGTTCTGGGCACACATGTGGTGTTGAAAATCTTGTTGTTGCTGGGGCTTCAGGAGGGAGCTTTAAAATCTCAACAAAACCGTCATGTGTCATAATCAGCATCATTTATAACAAGCATATGAAAAAAAAAGGAAAATATTTTAAATATTTCTACTTTTTCTAGGATTTATTTGCAGAGTATGTGGAATTATAGCACCTTAACGAATTCTTAAAAATAATTTTTTCTACTGCTTTAATGTGTAAAGCTGGTGTTTTTATATGTTGTTCTCCTGCTGGGTAAATTTTGCACACAATGGTTTAATCGCGATTAAAAATAATACTATTTTATATATTTTTCTAAAAAAAAGAAACAAAAGAAAAACTTTCAAAGTTTTTGTATTCATTTGTTTGCTTGAATCTATGCTGTACTTTGAAGTTCAAGGCGTTAGTTTATGTTTGCCCGTTTAACCTTTTTTGTAGTTTGGATTATATTTTTGGAGATCATTAGGTTAACGCTAAGTGCTAAATGTCAGCTTTAAATAGTTTTGTTTTAACAATATAGTTAAAATGTTGAGTTAACCTATTGTCCAGGAAGAAACAATTTGTATTTGAAAGGCATAGAGAGTTAAATTGTAAATTAGTTGAAACCCAAGGAAATGCAATTAAAAAGGAGAAGTGAATAGTAGTGAATGCGTAGCGGTAGTGAAAAAATATATTTTTATGTGACTTAAGGTATGTTCACACTTATCAAATACTTACCCAAAAAAGCGTAACCACTAAACACTAATAAAAAACTTTTTATTCAAAAAAGTATTCATTGAGTTATATAGTCTCCAATAATATTGGATTCATGACAATGTCTATTAGTTTTGTATGAAATTGTTTTACTTAATAAACACGTATCTGAACGAAAATGTTTTTCATTAGTATTTAGTGGTTATGCTTTTCAGGGCAAATATTTGATAAGTGTGAACGTACCGTTAGATACGGCCAAGCAAACATCACAGCGACAGTTGCTAATACCTCTAATTGTAATGAATAAATAATAAGAGGTAAAGACAAGATGCACTCAATTATCTGTCATCCTTTTTTATAATTTGGGCCATAGATCTCCATATTGTCAGCAACTGAATTTTGCATATTCATCATGATATGAACTGCGCTTTCCAAAAATTACTTTCATATGATCACCTGCAAATTCTTAAAGGTTTGTACTCAGTAAAATTTCTACCCCCGTATAAATTGGTTTTGGCTTCTGTCTGCTCTTTTGATGCAGGAACCAAACTGCTATATGATCACAACGGTGAACAGGATCGCAGGCTATGCTTTCTCATAAAAATTTTTTATATATTTTATTTTTAAAGGACCTACTACCCAGAAGACATATTAACTATTTAACCAGTTTTTATTGAAATATAATATCAGAATTAGTTATTTCTGTACTAAGTTTTAAGTCAAGTCAATTTTGATTCCCCAACCCTGATGATTAATATTCCAGTTGCTTTTTTAACTTTTTCCACAGCCATTATTTTTAGTGGGGGGGCGCTTTAAAATCATGTGAAATAATGCCATGATGGCTTTATCTCTCAATCAATTGGGAGATAAAGGCATTTTTTTTGTAACATTTGAATGGGAGATAAAGCCATCATGGCCTTAGCTTACATTAGCAATATTGAAAAATGGCTTTATCTCTCATTTCAGTTTTGAAGAATTTGCTCCTTTATATATGTCGAACAGTGGCTTCGCTGAGTAAAGATTTTCTGCATTGCCGGCCTTCGGCAATCATAACTAAGGATTTTCCCTTTTACAGAATGTTTACACCATGCATAACAATATTCTAAAAAAATATGGCTATATCTCTCATTTCGCGCAATTTTGGATATACCCTTAACTCTCAATGACTGGGAAATAAGGCCATTATGGCTTTATCTCCTATTCAATTGAGAAATAAAGGCATCATGGCCTTATTTCATATGATTTTAAAGCACCCCCCCTTTTTAGTCCTTCAATTTAGATTTTTATTTTACTGTTCAATCAATAATAACGCGGGTCTTTTTTTATTATTCGAACTAAACATGGCTTATATACTTCCATTTTGTGTAATAAAGGGTGTGCCAAAATGGTAGTATAATTTTAATTCTGCCATCATATTTTTTTACTTGTAATTGAAATTGTTCACATTCTAAAGGTCTGTCCCGAGTTATCAAGACCTCTATTGCCCTGTAAATCAGTTTCAGCTTCTGGCTCTTCTGACGCAGTAGCCAAACTGTTATATGATCACAACAATTTACAGGATCGCTAATTTTCAGTTAAAGAATACAAGGTGGGCCAAAAGAAGTCATCAGATATAAAAGAAGTCATCCACAGACGAATTGTTATGCAAAAAAATTAACACGATTATTCCGCGTTCTTGGGGAGTGTATGACTCAATGGCCTGTTTACTTGTATTCTACATCTATCTAGTTCCCAGATATCAAAAGAGATTTTAAATTGGCCGCCATTTGCCATAAAAAAAACATATTCCAATTGGGTGATTTCTTTTGGTCCACCTGTTATATAATAGGTCTATTTTAGCTTCATATCAATAAGTAATATATTTCATACTATTTTAAAATATTTATGCAAATGAAATAATACACGTGCCAAAAAAAAGGTCTTATAAAATACAAAAAAAATGGCTTCCATAGACAAAATTATATATTTTTCAATGCAAAATTATAGATTATATATATTAAATAATTTTATGACATAATTATGATCAATTGTAAATAAATTTAGACATAATAGACAATATTAAAACAGTATAAAGTTTAGCTTACACAATGTTATTAATTGCCAAAATCTAAGGTTAAAAAAAAAACAGAGAACATATTTTCAAACGAATTATATTCACAACATTAAACCATTAGTGGCAGCAGCAGAACACTAACTCCACAATATTGGCAGCTAAAAATTAAAAAAAAAACTATTTTAATTTAATATAGGAAAATATATGCTCAATAAAAAATACTTACATACAAATTTAAGCTGTAGCTTGAGATAACAATAAAAATGAAAACGTTTACATGTACTTAAGTATTAATGAATTCAAAGTAGAAAAGTTTTGCTGAGGTATAATGGAATAAAAATTCAGTAAAATGGGACATGAAGAAAACAACCAAACGGCAACACGGGTATTGAATAAAAATAAGTTACTATCGGTTTGATAAAATTCTCGTATGCAATTTCCTAATAAAATGTGTGTAAATAAGAACTAGGCCACCTAATAAGCTGTGAAAAATAAAATACATACGAGTACTGATGATGAAAGTGTGGCGGCTTTTGAAAACACCTGTGCTGCTCTGCTGAATAATTAAGAAGAGACATATTTGTGCCTTAAAATTTGTGGCAGGTCTATCTGGCATTTTTTTTTCAACAAAAAAAAAATCGGAACAATTACCTTATAAATCTTAATTAGATTTATCGTAATATTAATCAAGCTAGTGGTCGTTTTTTTATAAAATTTAAGTTCTTATAATTTTTCAATATTTCGCTAACAGCTTGTTAACATCTTCAGGAAATAAAATTATAAGAAATTAAATTTTATGAAAAACGACCACTAGCTTGATTAATATTACAATAAGCTGATTAGGTCAATAAATGCTACCATATGATCGAAATGTCTGAGAGTAATATAATACTGAAGAGAAAATTAACTTTGTATTTAAATACTTGATTCCTTTTGTTTGATGTTATATGTTAAAAATCTTACTTTGTTTAAAAACTTATTCGTTGTACTGTATATTGTTATATGTATATAAGTAAACTTTGTTATTAATGTTAGTCAGTAAGGATATAAAATCTATTGACTTAAATAAATAAATAAATAAAATAAATAAATAAAAAAAAAAACAAATCAACATCTTAACTAGATTTAGCAATATTAATGTTCGATAAAAATTACTTACATATAAATACGGTTATATTTTTTAGTACTAAATTCAAAAATCTTGAAGTGAAAATCTAAACACTACAAGATTTTATATTGATATCCCTTCACTCTTTAGGTGAAAAGCTAAACATTAGCTCATTTTATTTTGATATTCCTTCATAATGGGTTAAGTTCGATGATAGTTTATCAGGCTGGAAAATTTTACCACAACAGAAAAAATCTTGGCAAACATTTTCTTCAGGTGCAGTCATGTTGCTGCACAAGACACTCAAACAATACTTATGCCAGCTGCTGACAAAAGACAACAACTAAGTTTTATGTACAGAAATAACAAACAAACAAAAAACTAATAAATATATTTGATTAATTATACAAGAGCTGCACAGCAACCATAAACAGCAACTATGTAAAACTGTTAATAAAAAGTTTAAAAATTACAAAAGCAACTACATAAATTTCAACGCCACAAAAAAGAAGGTGGCGTTAAAATAACACCATATAAAGGTGTTGCTCGCAATTGTATGTAGATCAAAAAACTACAAAAAAAAGGAAAAATGAAAATGAAGTATTGCACATTCCTTCTGGCTGGCTGTGGCCAAAAAAAATTTGTAGTATATATATTTTTTTTAGATAAGTATAAAAAAACTTTTAAAATTGTGTTTTCAAAGAGGATGTGAAAACAGAGCAGCTTGTTGTGTTGTACACAAGGAGGTCTTAAAAATTATAATATGATTACAAACAGCTATCTCACGTTTTTAATCTAGCCCAACATTGAAAATGCACTAAATAATTTACACAAGATATGGAAGTGATAACTACTTAAAAATATATTAAAAAACATTAAAAGTTGCAAGTTATGACTACAAATTAGTAATATTCTAAGTAAGCTTATTTGTAAGCACCTGCCTGCAAAAAAATTATAATAATAAGACTCAGCCTGGTCTTACCAGATATACTGCCGTTTAGCACATTCAAGCTACAAAAATCAATTAATTTTTTGTACACCAAAAAAAAATACGAAAAAAAACCAGACTCAAAAAAACAACTTTAGCAAAAGTCGTGAGTCTCAAATTTTATTTTATGACATGAAATTTAGAAGACCAAACAAGATTGTGAATATAATACAAAACAAATTAGTTAGTGGTAAAGCAAATTACCTCATTGCATACCGATAGGAAATGTTGAGAAAAATGTCTACGTTTTAAGACAAACTTAACAAAGTTTAATCATTTATTTACCTTTGGGTTAGTGTCTGTACAAATTTTTGGGGGGGAACAAAATCCTTTCACTTTTACCTTAAATACCAAAAATTATTTGATATTTATTGCATGCAGCACGAAAATAACTCTAGGAAATTTATACAAAAGATTACATACACAAAATCTAATTTATATATATAAGATTTTCGTTTTTATGCTGCTTTATTTTGTTGCTGGAAAATTATTTAATGTTATTGTTACCAATACCCTACATATAGATTGTAGGAAATGTGTACCGAATATTATCTTTACTCGATCTTAATATGAAAACATTTTATTTCCTTAATAGTATTGCATACATGAAAGCAGGGAAACTAATATTAAATACTCGTATTATACCCTTAGTAATCCTTCTGAATATAAATAACATTACGAATTATGTCCTAATAATTACTCTGGGTATTGTGATAATTTTTATTGCGATTTTACAATTACAATATTTCTGGTAATCATTATACCAACAGAACGGATCAGAGCTGAGGACAGATCAGAGGTCCCTATGCCATCCGATCAGCGTTTTGTGTTCATTTTCCCTTTAGTCAATAGGAGTAGAATACGATCATCAGTCTTATTTAATTTTTCAAGCTAACTGACTTTTGTTTAGTAAGAAATTCTTATGATTTTTATTCCAAACTAGCTTTTATCCGCGACTTTGTCAGCGAACAATATGTGAAATTTCAACTAATGTGTATGTTATGTCAATGAAATGTTGTATGTTTACTGGATCAAAGTTTAAAACGTTATTAATATACGAATTTCATATGTCTATATAAATTTTCGACCACTCTTGACCACTCAATACGATAGTTTTCGAAAAAAAACACAACCACCCTATGCCATATATGCCAAATTTCATCTAAATCGGCTCAGCGGTTTGAGCATGAAAAGGTAACAGACAGACAGAGTTACTTCCATATATATTATATAAGTTAGAAAAAAACTGAAAAAAAGTGAAAGCCATTAAAAGGTGCAAATGATTATAAAAAGTGCAAGTCATCATAAAAAGTGGAAGTCATTATAAAAAGTGCAAGTCTTCATAAAAAGTGCAAGTCATCATAAAAAGTTCAAGTCATTATAAAAAGTGCAAGTCATTATAAAAAGTGCAAGTCTTCATAAAAAATGCAAGTCATCATAAAAAGTGCAAGTCATTATGAAAAGTGCAAGTCATTATAAAAAGTGCGAGTTATTACAAAAAGTGCAAGTCATCATAAAAAGTTCAAGTCATTATAAAAAGTGCAAGTCATTATAAAAAGTGCAAGTCATTATGAAAAGTGCAAGTCATTATGAAAAATGCAAGTCATCATTAAAAGTGCAAGTCATCATAAAAAGTGCAGGTCATCATTAGAAGTGCAAGTCATTATGAAAAGTGCTAGTAATCATAAAAAAATGCAAGTCATTACAAAAAGTGCAAGTCATTATAAAAAGTGCAAGTCATTATGAAAAGTGCAAGTCATCATTAAAAGTGCAAGTCATCATAAAAAGTGCAAGTCATCATTAAAAGTGCAAGTCATCATAAAAAGTGCAAGTCATCATAAAAAGTGCAAGTCATCATAAAAAGTGAAAATCATCATAAATGTGGAAGTCATCATAAAAAGTGCAAGTCATCATAAAAAGTGCAAGTCATTGTAAAAAGTGCAAGTCAACATAAAAAGTGCAAGTCATTATGAAAAGTGCAAGTCATCATAAAAAGTGCAAGTAATCATAAAAAGTGCGAGTCATTACAATAAGTGCAAGTCATCATAAAAAGTGCAAGTAATCATAAAAAGTGCGAGTCATTACAATAAGTGCAAGTCATCATAAAAAGTGCAAGTCATCATGAGAAGTGCAAGTCATTATGAAAAGTGCAAGTCATCATAAAAAAATGCAAGTCATCATTAAAAGTGCAAGTCATCATAAAAAGTGCAAGTCATTTTGAAAAGTGCAAGCGTACATGAATGTGTATGTTATGTCAAGGATGTGTCGTATTTTTACTGCATCAAAGTTTAAAACGTTCTTAGTTATCAGTTTCATAATTTCATATATCCCTAGAAACTTTAGACCAAAAATTAAATTGTTAATAAATAATTTGTAAATTCTCACATGAATAAATTTTAGCTTAACAATTTTATCTGTACAGTTAGAATAATAAAACGTCCTGATGTTTGATAATTTTTAATAATATAATATGTATCATATAATTCTTACATTGAACTGTAATATAGTCAATATTATTATACTACATGGTAGCCTCAATCATGTTTTTTCCTTGGAAGTAGATCGCATTGTGATCCTAGGTGGCAAGAATTGTCACAATCTGTAACATTATTGTCACTCGCTTCATTTTAGGGCATTTCCTCGGCCTCTATCACTATCAATAACTTTAAAAACTTATTTCGAATCATCTTTTTTTTTCATTTCCCCAGCAACTTAAGTGGAGTACAAGGCAATAAAAGCTAATCTTCAATATTTGCTATAAAAAAAATTATATACCTACACGAAACTAAACGTACATGTTTCTTTTCAGTTTTTTCCTGGCCCCGAGGATAAATTACAAGTATATTAAAATTTAAAGGCCTAGTCAAGTTATTTATGTTGCTGAAATTTTATTGCACTCGTACTAGCAAACAAAGAGATACGTTTCCTTTTCCTCACACATAAAAAAGGAAAACGAAAAAAAAACTCTTTTGCTATCGAAAACAAGCAAATGATAAAAATCTGAAAATAAATTTACTATAGATTGTAAGTGCAAAAGTAACATGGTTAAATGTTGGATAAGAAAAAACTAAATATGGTTACAATTTATATACGGGTACTACAACATTGTATCTGAAGTTAGTAAGGCCACCATCAGTTTTATTGCTAATTTAAAAATTGTGCATATTAATCTATTTGTCTGTCTGTCTGTCTCCGTGCCTGTCTACAGATTTATTTGTGTGCATTGGAAGTATATTTGTTTTCGTTTCTTACCATAATAAGAAACAATCAATCAAGTGTCAGACTTTTAATGATTTTTATGGCTTCTGTAGACATTTATTATTAACAAGTAAAAGCGCTATATTCGGCTGTGCCGAATCTTATATACCCTTCACAGATGTAATTCTTCTTTCTTTCTTTCTTGCCAAAACAGAAAGTAGGTTTAATTAAAATATCAAAATAATGTTATCGGTTACTTTTATATTTAAGAAAACGTTTAAATTTTTCGGCTAGGAAGCTAAATTTTTGGCTTCTCTTATATCTAATACCTATGAACGTCTTTCGAAAATATTATATATATTTAATTTACAAACAAAACAAAAAATCCGTTTCATGTACCCCAAAAAGTTCTAATTGTCCAACCGTAGAATCGTCTTTGGTTTTTAATGTTGTTGGTTTTTAATGCCAGATTACTTCTTTCTGATAAATAAAGTATGTATAATTCATCATAAAAATCAAAAATAACAAATAAAATGGCTGATTTTATGAATCAGAAAATGTCAACTTCCTAACCCTGGAACCGAATTCTTAATTTTTTAATACTAATCTAATTTTTTCTGATATATAAAATAGCTTTAATTCACTAAAAACACAAAATTTTTAATTTATGTATGTACTATTATGTACGAAAAGTATTTCGATTTTCCAACTCTGGAAGCGAATTTTTATTTTTTTACCAATGCAATTCTTAGTGAGGCGTAACATAGCTTTAGTTTACAAAAAATATACTATTTTTAAACTTTTTGGTCACTTTCACGTACCATAAAATATATCATATGTCCAAACCTGGAGTCGAAATTTTGATTTTTAAGATTTTAATACCAAATTTGTTCTTCCTGAATTATAAAACATCTCTAATTAGCAAAAAAAAAACAACGTCAATTGCCTTTTTGGTTACATTTATGTTTAAAAAAATTTCAATTTCCTAACCCTGGAAGCGAAATTTAAATTTTTTAAAATTTTCTTTATCAATGCAAATCTTCATGAGGTATAAAGTAGTTTTGTTTAAGAAAAAGTCGAATTTTGCAACCATTTTGGTTATTACATGTACTACAAAATATTGCATGTACCAAAAAAAATTTAATTTTTCTAACCCTGGAAACGAAATTTAAATTTTTTTTGTTTGTTTTTTTTTATCAGTGCAATGCTTCTTGAAGTATAAAGTAGTTTTATTTACAAAAAATTGCAAATTTTTTACCATTTTGGTAACTTTCATGTACCATGAAATATTGCACTTGTCCATCCCTGGATTCGAAATTTTATTTTTTATTTTTGAATTTTTGATACCAATTTTGTTCTTCCTAAATTATACGACTGTTTTAGTTGGCAAAAAACAAAAAACAACAACATCGATTGCCTGTTTGATTACTTGCATGTATAAAAAAAAATTCAATTTCCCACCCCTGGAAGCAAAATTTGAATCTAAAATTTTCTTTTCTTTTTGCCAATGCAAATCTTCATGACGTATAAAGAGGTTTTGTTAAAGAAAAACTTAACATTTTTAACAATTTTAGTTACTACATGTACTACAAAATACGGAATGGGCCGAAAAAAAAATTTTTATTTCCCATCCCTGAACATTTTTTTTTATATTTTTAGTTTTTAATAGACCATTGAGGCTCCCTAAAGCACGAAATAGGTTTAATTTACAAACATTAAAAAAAATAATTGATTTTTGGTAAAAATTTTGCGTCGAGAAATAGGTGTAAGCTTCCCAGCTCTGGAACCATACTTCGGATCTTTCTGAATTTCAATAGCAGCCTGTTTAAGTTCATCGGAAAACCGATTTCACGTACAGACGGACGGACAGACGGACAGACGGACAGACGGACATCGCTCAATCGTCATCGCTATTCATAAGGATCCAGAATATATATACTTTATGGGGTCCCATGTGCATATCGAAGAAATTACACACGGAATGACAAACCTATATATACCCTTTCACTTTTTTGTGAAGGGTATAAAAAGATATACATTTTTTATACTAATTTGCAGCAAAAAGAGGTAAATTAAAGTTTGTACTGCAACAAAAATTTGTTAATTAACTTGGTTTTTTATTTTGTTAATGTATTTTTGTTTCCACAAATTGGACTTAAACCAACAAAACACTCCTTCCTAAAAGTTTTTATTTGAATAAATTGCAAATATGTCAAAAAAAAACATTATATAATAATAGTTTTTTACTTGCTGACAGTTCACAATTGTCTAAAATTTCATAATAATCTTTCTATAATTGTTTCATAAAGGTATGTAATCTGTATTGTTTATTGTGCTCTAGTTTTTGTTTACAATGATTTTTTTTTGCCCACCCAAAAATAACGTGTGTATACTCTACAAAGTTTCTGAGAGTATGTTAAATTTTAGGGTGTATTTGTAACGTTATATATATTTAGTGGTTTCAAAAATGCAATTGGCAACTGTTACATATCTGTTATCTGAAGTATTATTTATTAGGGGGAAAATTGCTTAATTGCGAAAGAAATAAGTTATCATTAGTAAAAGTGATTCATTATACTTGTGTATGCTGAATATTTTTATATCGACACAACGTGTTACATAACATTTTATTTTCTATTTCAGTATTTATATTTTTTATCCCAACGGTGATTGTATTATTCGACTTCGTATATATTTATAATAAATATTTTCCATTTAAAACAATCGCTCATAAAGTCAGATTTTATGTATGTAGGTATAGCACAATAAGTTTGACTAGAATTAGCTATTGTGGAAAATACTATGTAAAAAAACAAACGAGATTATCCTATCATCTGGCTTAAAGTGAAAATTTGCTATATTGGCAACACGGATTATTTAAATATGTTTAGGTTATGTATAATTTTAAATAAAACTTTATTTAACACCCCTAAATTCATCTAAAATTGTTTATCAGTAAAAATTTCGTTTAATTAAAGCTCCCATACCGAAAATCGTTTACTTCTAATTTTTTAGATATGGCAGCTCTCAAAAAAGCACTTGCCTCTCTAATTTTTTTTTATATATATTAAATAATAAACTCCTTTAGTAACCATTCACAGTGGCTTGTGATGCTCTTGACAGCTTAGCCTCATTTCTAAATCGGATGCTGCCATACAGGAAATTGTGTACAAACTCGCGAGATTCAGCCTCTAGTTGTTATTGTATTTGTACCCGCAATTGCTTCCATATGTTAACTAATATAGACATGACTTTTTTACAAATGACAACAACTGCCGCTGCATAATAAAATGCGAGAAGATGCAAAATTAGGTCCATGCACATTCTTGCACACACTCACTCATACATCCGGTAAAACCAACAATTAGATTATATATATTATCTATCACGTGATTTTTGAGAACTAGAATGCTTAGCGTTAAGAACAGGGCTGTTCCCTTTCAGTACATTTTTTAGGCTTAAATTTTTGGTTATTGTTTACTTAACGTATAGAGGGCGCTGTGGAATCTTAATATATACGTATGTGTACCTGCAAGCTAAGAGCATGTGCGTGTACTATTATACATATATCATAATAATTGGATATAGTTTTATGTTCATCTTTTACTTTCGAGAAATTTAAAAGCTAACATTTTTTAATGGCTTGTAGGTCTTGCCCAAAATCTTTTACAATTAAGAAATAAGTAGATACACAGAAAAGTGGAAAAGAGAAAAGACAAAATATCCAATTTAGATAATCGTGTACTTTATACTATATACTACATATAATCGCCTCCTCTGAAAATCTTCGTCAGCCAGCCATTAAAATTTGTGTTAGGAAAAGTACACATTCTGGACAAAAAGTAATCTCTTGATAATGCAGTTACGTGGTGTGCTTATTATTTTTATTTAGTGAAGAATACATGACAATTTAAGATTCGAAGCAAGCTTTCAATCATATAAGAAAGAAGATACCAAAATATGGCATTTGCTTCAGGAAGAGTGTATGCACACACATACTCTGCAGACAAACTAACTGGTATGTGGTGAGATATATGCCAGTTGCTTATAGTTTAAACTTTAAAGTAATTCCCTATCTGTCCATTTTCTATCTATTAAACTATCGGTATTAACATTAGTTTGTCCTAGTATTACTTCTAGTTGACTGGGAAACAGTTATACACTGGGTAAAAATAAATAGCATAAACAGATAATGCAGTTCAAATAAGAGTACATAAAGCAGTGCCGTTAAGACTGTCCTAAAATGTACATACGTACCAGTGTTGTCAGATTAGGGGGTTTCTCCCTAGATTTAGGGGCTTTTTTCTATTTAGGGGCAGATTTAGGGGTTAATATTCTTTAGGGGGAATTTGGGGGTAAGAAAATTTTATTTAGGGGATTTTTAGGGGATTTTCGAATTTATAGTTTGGTACAACAACTATAACAACTGGGGCCAAATTACCGCATTCGATATCGATCGAAATTTCTATACAATTTAAATACAAATTTCGTTCGATATAGAATGCCATAATTTGACTTCTGAGCATGTCGAAGATATTGTATCGAAATGAGGATTTAGAAAGTAATCACGCAAATACAAACATTAAAACATATTTCTCGTTAAATCAATTTTGTTGGTTTTCCTTGAACTGCAAAATATAAATTTTAAAAAGTTGTTTATCTTTACAATTTATTACCAATATGCCAAAAATGGATAACATATATAAACAAAAATATAAAAAGGAGAGGGAAGCAGATCAGCACTTTAAACGTATAATAATTTTTAAATAAAATTTTAAACACAATAAATGCAAAATTAAATTTTAGATTGGTTAGCCCCCGTCCAGGGAGACAACTACAAAGTTTTATGCAAATATTGTAAAAGCATTATGGTGGCTAACTGGAGACCTTATTGAACACCAAAATACGAAAAAACATATTGGATTTGCATCCCAAACAAAAGAAGTGCATGTACCCGTAACAAACTTCCTCAAGCCGTCTCTTACAAAAGAAAGAAAGATTGCAGATATATTTTTTGGGGGCTTTTTAAAAAAAAATAAAATAAAAATTTGGGAGTTTACGTGCTTTTCGCGTAAGAATGATAGTACCCCAATTCAAATTTAATAGAGATATGAATCATAAAACCAAATTACTACTTAAACTTTTCTGCTTTAGGGGGTTTTTTAAGAAAATGTGTAGAATCTAGGGGGTTTCTAAATTTTTTTTGGGGGAAGAAAAAAGATTATCTGACAACACTGATACGTACATACATACATATAAATATTATATATATTATCTGTTTATATCACATTTTTAAATTTTTTCATTAATTATGTTCATCTTTACAGGTGATTTGTAAAAAAACTAAAAGACATAGAAACTTGCGGGTTGCGGTACTTGAAAGAGCGTTTTTTTCCTATAAGAATCAGTCAAAAAGAAAAAAAAAAATTTCGTCGCAGAGGTCTCTTTACGTGGAGCAAGTCACATGTATATACACATAGTTCAGATCTGATATACGATATATGTAATCGTAAACAATAACCAATTTTAGAGCAAAAGCAACTCTGTGATAATTGCCACCTCTGCTCTCACTGACAGCTTTTTAGTTCTCTGAAATTAGTCATAACAATCGGTCGTTGTGGAGTGTTTCTTGTTTGTGTAAAAGTTTGTTTCATATAAAGTTTGAGTGTAAAAAATAATAATTAACATAATATAATTTACTAAATGTAAAAATTTTTAAAGATGTAAATCCATTGGCCTCTAATAAGAAATACATAAATCCAAACAAACATGTCAGCATACATAAGTATGTAAATGTAGTTAAGAAAAGTCTTAATATTGTTGTTGTTGCTTTACCGGCACCTCATATCAAAGAATACAGATAATTCATACATATATTCAGAAGTCTTCGTAATATGAAAAATGCGAATGCATCTAATTTTTTGTGTTCGTGTATACTAGTGTGCTTTTTTTTGGCAATTGTAAAGTAAACAAGAGAGAATTAAACAATCAAAGTAAACAAAATGAATATTATATGGAGCACGCATAGTGCCAACAAAAACAACAACAAGCTGTCTCTTTAACATGTGCATAAGCATACAATCTTGCACATCACAGCATCTTGTTATTGCAATAGAATGTGACTCAGCTGTCAACAACGCCATTTAACCGTGGTGAAATTAATAGAATTATATCACCACCCATTTAACCATGTACGAAAGCATGTGTGTATGGATGCAAGTTTGTGTGTAAAGTGTTTAATAATTGAGTGCGTTCTGTAAGTTGTGATTATTTGAGAGATGCCATATTTCAAGTAATACAAAAAACGGGGTTCGCATACGGGCGCTTAATAAATGAACGTGTTGCTATTATAGAATTTTAATTGAATTCATGAGGTAAGTGAAATAGAAATTTATTAAATTAAAATAATGCTGTCAATGTAACTCGTTTAATTACTGCGCTCTTAATTAACTAGTTTGCAAGAGTTTTAAATGCCTACTCTTTCCTTAATTGTTTAAACAAAATTGTTTGTTTAACATAATTGACGCTGTATTTTGGTTCTTTAGAAAACGTTAAACAAATAAATTTTTCAGAATGAAATAATTTTTAAAAGTCATAAAAGGAACCAGCTAGTGAAATTAAAAATGATTTCATTGTTTTCTCAGGAATCAAAATACGAGCTGACGGAACTGAATCTGTCACATGGCCTAATAAGAAAAATTTTAGTTTTATATTATGGCGGCCTTTGCTTAAGGTTATATACTTCAGAATGAGCTTCTTTGACCTTTATTTAATCAAAATTCAATACACAAACATATTATTAATAGGCGCCTACATCTATCGTGACTGACTGAAGTAATTTAAATTGTTTTATAATATCTAGAGCATGATGAAAGCGAATAGTTTTGATTGATTTCGTTTTGTTGTTATACAAATTAATGTTTTTTGTTTTTTTGAAGATACCACATTTACAAATCAACCATATTTATTTGCCATCGTTTGTTTGCTATCAATTTCAATCAAACATCATACATGAGTCGTTTCCTAATGTCAAACATACAATTCAATGAAACGTCAATATTTAACTACTAAATTTACGGTAGTAATAAATTAAATAATTAATTTATGAAATGTTTACAATCAATTATTTAAATTACTGCTTGCTACAATGTTCACTCATATTAAGTTGCTGGTAAAAAAGAAATCATAATGTTCAATTAAGCACATGACTAATATTAATTGGTGGTTTTTTTGGTTTGCTTTATAGTGTGCTGTACTGTTTATTATTATTCTTTTTTTTTTAGTGGCTCATGAAAAAAATGTTGACATAAAAAAAGCATGATTGAGAAGACCGCGAACATAAAAATTAAATCAATTTGCAGCGGTGAAACGATTAATTAGTAACAAATAAAAGGAGTTAATAATATTATTATGATGATGGTTTTATTAAAATTTTGAATTTTTTTTAACATTTGCGAAAGGTTAAAAATATATTAGTTGAGTTTTAAATTAGGGATCATACGTTGGTAATAATACAATTTTAAGCAATAGAGTTTAAAATGGAGATTGTAGTTGACAAAAGATTGTAATTGAAAATCAGCAGAATTCAAAAGAATTCTGAAGTAGTAGAACACGAGACTATGAAGCGGAGGGTCGTGAGTTCGAGCCCTCGCTGAGTCATGAAATATTGTGTTGAATTCTTCTGATCAGCATTAGTGCATGGTTGTGTTAGTTGTTGCCAGCCTGTTTCAATGATGAAGGCATAGTCACTGGTCACTGAACATAATTGTCAGCGACTGACAACATCATGTACTAAAAAGCAGAGTAACAGCACCCGCCTTCGTCGGCCCTGTAGCAAGAATTAGCCGGCGAAGTAAAAGGTTGAAATAGCTACAAAAAAAAAAAAAAAAAACTGTCTATCTTCTCATCTTTCCTAATCTGACCCCTCAATACTATCCCCTCGTTTTCAGTTCCGGCGCAATGCATTGCATATATAGGGGTCATCCCCTGAGTGCTGGTCCTACTCCTAAAAAAAAAAAAAAAAAAAAAAAAGAGGTTTCCAGAGCTGGAAAATTTAAACAGATTTTTTGTTCATTACAAATAACTAGCAAAATCCAATTTTTTTGATTCCTTTTTGTTACTTAAACTAATTTTATACATCAGAAAGAATTAAATTGTTATTAAAAAGCAACCAAAATCAAACAGACCATGCCAGGATTGGACAATTGTAACATGAAAGTAACCAACTAAAACCAATTCTTTCCTTTTTTTTATATATCAAGCATAATTGAAGTTTAAGATAGAAATTCTTTGCAATTTCAATCTTTGGCAATTAACCCTACTTAATATTTTAGAAAGAAAGAAATTATCATAGAACATCAGAAAGATGTTCTATGATGATTTCAGGTTTGGAATAAATGTCTTATATATTCCAGACGCACCTCGGCGAAGGGTGTATAAGATTCAGGGCAGCCGCACTTTTACTTCCTTTTATTTAAATTATTTTGAAAACTATTGTATATAAAAATATTCTATTCAGACTTAAGATCAAATCTGAAAATTATTTTTTAAGAATTACTATTAAATTCAAATTATTTTTATTAGGAGTGGAATATTTAGTATATTTTTATAATGATCTCAAGGCCGCATATTAATTAAATCGATCTATATGACTTTCTTAAGGGTGTTTTTTATGAAGTTTTTTTTTTATACGAATCACTCTGTTGTCTGACAGCTGTTTTGCCAGTTTAAAGTGACGTCTCTACTCAGTATTGTTTGGCAAATCATCATGAACAGGTTTACTCCAGAACAACGCTTCCAAATCGTGGAAATTTATTTTGAAAAACAGTGTTCAATTAAAAATATTTATCCGCTTTTTTATCGCAAAATTCTCTTCAGTGATGAGGCGCATTTTTGGTTGAATGGATATGTAAACAAGCAAAATTTCCGTATTTGGAGCAAAGATAATCCACACGCCGTTCAAGAATTACCAATGCATCCCGATAAATGTACTGTTTGGTGCGGTCTATGGGCTGGTGGAATCACCGGTCCTTATTTCTATAAAAATGAGGAAGGCCGACGCGTTACCGTGAATGGAAATCGATACAGAATCAGGATCAATGAATTTTTGGTGCCAAAACTTCAAGATATGGATATAAACGAAATGTGGTTTCAACAGGATGATGCCACTTGTCATACTGCGGGCGAAACGACAACATTATTTCGAGAAATGTACCGGTGAATTGGCCTCCGCGTTCGTGTGATTTGACGCCACTCGATTATTTTTTGTAGGGATACCTGAAATCATTGGTTTACGTGGATAAACCAGCAACGATTGACGCTTGGGAAACCAGTATTCAACGTGTCATTGCTGAAATACGCCCTCAAATTCTTGAAAAGGTGGTCGATAATTGGACCTCCTTTGTGCAAAATAGTCGTGGTGGCCATATGCCCGAAATCATATTTAAATGTTAAATGACAAGAAATTATCTACCAAATAAAAAATTTTTTTTGGTCATTTCATAATTTGGCATGTGTTTTATTTAAATTTCAAATCAGCAAGCTCTTATAAAAACACCCTTTACATGAAGAGAATATAATATTGATTGTTAACAATAATGCAACAACTTCAGATCCTTCCGTTATTATTATGACTCACGTATGTGTGTATATCTTTAATTATTAACAAATATATATGATTTTTTTTATGTACAACTCTTTTTAAAAAAATGTCATAAACACATTTTGTATTAATATATGTATGTATGTGTAACGCCTGTCATAAACTCATTTCTAAAATGAACATTTAAAACATGATTTTTTCAATTAATTGTTAAAGCTTATCATTGTATTTAATATCTTGACTTGTCACTTTTATATGCAACTGACAGTAGTAGGTGTGTAAATTGTTGTTTTATTGTATTCTGTGACTTGTTGGCAACTACATATTACAAATGATATTTGTTGGCAGCATGTTAATGCAAATGTAATGCAATATTGCCACAAATAGCAACAAAAACTACAGAAATACAGAGCAAAAAAAGCAGTTCCAGAAAATATTTGTGACAAATTTTCAAAATGATAAAATGAATTTGAATGTCTTAAGAAATTTACCAATGGCAGCATATGCATACGAGTATATTGCTGCCTACAAAATAACATGGAAAAAGGGTTTTCAGTTACACTATTCATCAGATAACATTTTCTAACATTATTTACCATAAAATTGTGAGCTGCTAAGTTAACATATACAACAGTTACAGCTTAAGCTGTCAATGGAACATATAGAAGAAAAAAAATATAATAATAATAGCAAGAAACAGCAACACATACACAGCAGGGTATAACACATTCGTATGCCCAGCAGGAAATAGGACATTAGAAAAATTTATATCTCAAAGCATTGAAAGCAACAAATGGAAAATGAGTTAAATTTGTAAATAGCACTTTAATTCCTTTAAGAATAAATAAATAAAAATTTGTATGAGTTTATAAAAAGGATTCACCTATTTTGAATCTTAAATATGCTTTCTAATGCAAATTTCTGATAAACATATTTTAAAAATTTCCTACCTGGCTTAAAGTAATATAAATTTCTTAGGAAACTTGGTTTCCTATTGATTTCTTAAGTGTTTTCAGACAAAATATGATAAATCAATAAAACCTTAAGAAACAATTTCAAATTTCCAACACCAAAACAAAACAAACAAAAAATATATAAACCAGAGCAAAGGTGCTGATTGTCACACTGGCACTTGGCTGTGAATACTAATAAAATAAATATCATTGGAAAAAAACAAAACAACAAAAACTTCAACAAGCAAAAATTATTTGAAACAATTTAAGACCGCAAAATATCTAAATGTTACACCCACTAAGAAGTCATTGCAGTCAGTCAGTCATACTACAACACATTCATTGCTTTTACATATTTATATTCTCATGTATGTCTGTGAATTTATAATTTTTTATTACCATGGCCTGTACTCGTATATGGCAGGGCTCACTTTGGGGTAGTGAGTGAGTGGTGTGATATTTTCGTTGCTAACAGTTGGTGGGGGTTTGCTGTGCAGTTTATTTTGTTTATTTAAAAACATTTAAGCTTGAAATTTATTGTGTTTCTTAGCTGATTCATAATGTTGTCAGCTAAGGAAATACATACATACATAATATTTGATTGATTTTTATGAGCTTTTGAAAATAAACATTATAGTTTTTTCTTTAAATCTATCTCTTTGTGCTGTTACTTTGAAGGAAATATTTCCTTTATTTAGTTTTTTAATATCTAGTTGTATATAAAGTACTCTAAATCTAGTAAAAGTTTAAAAAATTTCTTGAGGAGAATTATTTTTATTTTGAAAAAGCATGGTAGCCATTTTAACATGGCTGCCAATATATGAAAGTTAAATGCTTACTTAAGTAGCACGTTTTTTTGTGGTACACTTTTGGGTATCCTATTGTACATCAATATTAACATAAAATACATGATTTGAAAGGAAATTTGGTATAGATAAGCACACTTATAATATTTTTCTCAAGTCTGCTTAAAAACAGTAGCTGAGAAATTATTAAAATTAGCTTAAGAAAAAAAATTTTTTTTAAATATATATATATATTTTTTTTGGTTTTTTACTAGAAAATCCGCATGTTCAAAAGTCTGTGTATACGAATAGATAGAGAGAACCATTTGTTGTTGTTCTATGAATTTTAGAACACTATAGCATACCGTGTAACGCATAGTCGTGTAAGCTGTCTAGACCAAACTTTTCTATAAAAGCTTCCAATACCGACTCGCTAGCCATGCCATTTTGAATTGTGTGAAACTCCATCTCTAAGCATGAAGCTAAAAACAGATGATGACACTACTCGTATAGAGAAGTGTATTGCTGTGGCTTTGTTACGTAAAGAGGCATTTAATAAAATTAAGGCCTAATTCATAAAAAATATTTCATGCTTATAACCGTCTTATTTGACAATTATTCCATAGAAATATGTCAAATAACGATGTTATAAGCATGAAATATTTTTTATGAATTAGGCCTTTAATATATAAATCATAGGAATCTTTAGTAGCTCCTTGCAGTCATGACTTTGCTCTATCATTCGAAGAAGAACTCAACTGTACTCAAGAAATTTCCAAAATTATGAATTGTCAACAACGTGTTCCCAGGGTGTTCCCATGTTCTGCGTAGTTGTCTAGAAGAAAGCATGGTCCTATTCGGAAATGCATCTAAGCGCTGAACCTGATGCGTCTGTGTGACTAATTTGCACAGCTGATACGAAACAGCTGATGCAGATGCTTAAATGAAGCTCAGACAAAAAAGTTAATTTGATTGCAATTTCGAACGCGAGAACATTAAAAATGGAAAAATGAATAATTAACTTATTTTTTGACTTGAATGAATAAAAAAATGATTTGAAATTGCTCATTATCAATATCTATTCTAAAAATTTATAAAAAAAAATCAATGAGTCCTCGAACTCACGGGCGATGTGTTAACACCTTTTTGTTTATTTATTTTATATTAAACCCACAAAAAACAAAGAGAATGCAAAGCAACAGACAAATGTACATACATACATTGTTATGTTTGTACATAAGCTACATACGTTGCTGTCTTGCTATCTCATTTTTATATATGTACGTATAACCACGTCACTATTCTCTTTGCTATGCATAAGACAAAACCGAAGATCAACATAAAACACTTTTTTAATATTACTCCAAATTAATACTCCGAATTAAAACACTTAAATCTCCGCTCGCCGATATCGGATCGCCTTAATTTTTGGCCTAAACTCTTCGTCGAAACCCGCACTAGCGTTTTAATCCAAAAATTAATAAAATCGGCTATGAATTTTCGAAGAAAATCGCGTGGGAAAATTATATGAAAATCGCCCAATAATCACTTTCAATACCGACTGCCAACAACAAACAAACAAACTCTTACACTTACACTTGCGTATGTATTGAAACTGAAAGTTTACTGCCCTAGAGGCGCGCGTATAGATGTTAACACATCAAAAACAATAAATTAACAAAATAAAAAAAATAAATAACAAATCAAATATTTACTCATCTATTGCATCAGCAATTTTTGTGATTAGTTTTTGGTGTTATTTTGCATATCATATACTTCAGTGATGCATTTTAAAATGCACCACATTTGAAGTGTCGCCATCTGTTGGTTTTCAGAACGCATGACGCAACAGATGCAGCGCAGTGTTGCATTTCCGAACAGGCCCCATGTACCAACAAGTTCTGCATTTCATTTGCTGATGTTTAGCTTTACATTTTTGGAGGCCTTTTAGAGTCATCACAGTTTGGTCTAAGCGATCTTGTAAGATACCACAACGCGACAGGTTGAGTTTAGTACCTTATATCAAAGCCTGGTAACAGTCCTGTATTGGTTGACTGTAACGAGTAGTGGGATCTGTCGAAAAGGCATCTTTCAGATTATACCTGAATGTAAAGTAGCTATTGCGAAAGAGAACCTGATTTCAAAAATTTATTAGAAATATTTTTAACTTATCCTCTCCAAAGTAGACAAAATTTAAAATCTAATTAACTAGAATACAAAGAACTACAATTGAGAGAGTAACCATAAAAAAAGAAATATGTATAGAACTTTGTAAAATTTCATTTTCCTACTAAAGCCTAGTAGTCTGTTTAAAATTTCATGTGAAATTCTGGGTTCCATACAAAAAATATTCTATCGAAATATTTGTGGAAAAATGTTGCTAAACTAGTACTCTATGAAAAACTTGTGAAATAATATGAATGCTAATTGTTTCGTACGACAATTTTTTTAAATTAAAAATTTTCTCATTGAAAATGGAAAACATAATTTCAATTAAAAAGGAAAAAAACTGAAATAAGTTATTTTTTGTTATTTTTTATTATTAATAAATGAATTTGTTTAAATTCTATTTAATGTTTTATATTAAGATTGGAATAGTGGGAAAAATTGAACAAAGAACGCTGATGAGATGGCGTAGCGGCCTCGAAATCAGTACTGATCCGTTCTGCTGGTTTGATGATTATTAAAAATATTCTTAATATTCCAATCTTAATATAAAACAATAAATAGAATTTAAACAAATTCATTTATTAATAATAAAAAATAACAAAAAATAATTTGCAGTCATGCAAGATTCGAACTTAAGCCCGATAAAAAATTAACAATTTACATAAGAAAAAGTTCGACTAATAAAAAATTCATACATAATTTAGAAATAAGTTATGTTGCACAACATTTTCCACAAATTCATACAGAGTACTAGGCTTAATAAAGGGTGTTTTTATAAGAGCTTGCTGATTTGAAATTTAAATAAAACACATGCGAAATTATGAAATGGCCAAAAAAAATTTTTTTTTTGGTAGATAATTTCTTGTCATTTAACATTTAAATATAATTTCGGGCATATGGCCACCACGACTATTTTGCACAAAGGTCATTCTGCAGGTCCAATTTTCGACCACCTTTTCAAGCATTTGAGGGCGTATTTCAGCAATGACACGTTGAATACTGGTTTCCAAAGCGTCAATCGTTGCTGGTTTATCCACGTAAACCAATGGTTTCAGGTATCCCCACAAAAAATAATCGAGTGGCGTCAAATCACACGAACGCGGAGGCCAATTCACCGGTCCATTTCTCAGAAAAAATGTTGTTGTTGAAATGTTCTTTCAATAAGTCGATTGTTTCGCCCGCTATATGACAAGTGGCACCATCCTCTTGAAACCACATTTCGTTTACATCCATATCTTGAAGTTTTGGCACCAAAAATTCCTTGATCCTGATTCTGTATCGATTTCCATTCACGGTAACGCGTCGTCCTTCCTCATTTTTAAAGAAATAAGGACCGATGATTCCACCAGCCCATAGACCGCACCAAACAGTACATTTATCGGGATGCATTGGTAATTCTTGAACGGCGTGTGGATTATCTTTGCTCCAAATACGGCAGTTTTGCTTGTTGACATCCATTCAACCAAAAATGCGCCTCATCACTGAAGAGAATTTTGCCGTAAAAAAGCGGATAAACATTTTTAATAGAACACTGTTTTTGAAAATAAATTTCCACGATTTGGAAGCGTTGTTCTGGAGTTAACCTGTTCATGATGATGTGCCAAACAATACTGAGTAGAGACGTCACTTTAAACTCTGAAAACAGCTGTCAGACAACAGAGTGATTCGTATAAAAAAAAAATCATAAAAAAACACCCTTTATATAAATTTTTCATTCTATTTCCTTTAAATTATCTTTTAATACCTTTACACATCTGTGTTGTGTATATACATTTTTATGTTTTTCTACCGAAAACAAATAAAAGCACAAACAACAGAAATCTAAAGACAAAGATTAATGTTTAGTTTTGAATTTTATTGACAATCTAAATGAGTTTAAAAATATGTGCATACATTTTACAAAAATCATTTCAAAAACCTTTTTGTTTTGCATTCACAAAGTTTGTTGTAGTGTTGGCTGTTGTAAATTCATTGTTATACAATTGCTGACTTTTTGTTGTTGATGTTGCAACAATTCCGGGTGTATAATACAGTTAGCAACTTTAACTAAACTAAGTATTATGTCATTTAGACTTATGCAAATTATTTAACAAAGAGATATAATCCTTTTTGGACTTTCTGCTATTGATATGCAAACTTTAGTTGATGTATTTGTTAAAAAAAAAGAAATATTTGCACATGTACTTTACAGAAAGATATACTAAATTATATGGAAAAGAACAAGTTAATAAGATGCACATACTTAAGTTTGTAGCTTGGTCGAACCTTTCTCATAGTTGGCCAACATGTCAAGGAAATGTTAAACTTTTACAAAATAAATTGCAAAACATAAAAGAAAACAAAACATTCTAAAGTTGATTTTTGTTATAAAACATGTAAAGAATATTAAATAAGCCCTAGGTAATAGTAGAGAAACTTTAATTATTTACAACAACCTGCACACATCAAAACACGTAATGCCATTAATCTTGTCCTTATAATTTTCAAATCACACTCTATAAAGTTGAAAAATAAATAAATTGTTATAAATATCATTTGACTGTGTCTATTAATTTGGCTAATGATCAAATCAGCACACAAAATAAATTCCTACAATTATTTTTATGACAGCCTTAACTTCTTTTGTTTGTAAAAATCCCTTATGATTATTCATATCATAAATATTTTTGACATTTATTGCCAGATTTGATTACTCACACCTTAAGGTATTACACTACAATCAAAATTAAGAACCAAACAAATCATTGTCACTGTGTTCACAAAAGACACAAAAATAAAAATCACTCACTTGCACAAAAGGAACAAAAATGAAATAAAATTATTTTGCAATATTTCTACCGCAAAAAAAAAACAGAAACAAAACTTTTTATATCTTTTGTTAAACTTGCAACAATAGCACAAAAGTTGATATAAAAAAAAAACAAATAAAAAAAATCTAAGACATTTAAGTATTTTAATTTAGTACTACAATTCGTCATTGGTAACAAACAAATTAAATTCTGTAAATTTTTACAATGAAATATTTTTCTTTTGGTGTGTTGTTTGCTAAAAGGAAACGAAACGAACAAAATTTTTACTGAAGGAACAATTTCATTCTAGTCAAATCAGTTGTGGAAATGCAGGGCGATATTAATTGTTGTAGCCGATTTTTTGCTTTTCATTTTACATATTTATATATAAAAATTTTTTTTGAACTATATGACATACAAGACAACAACAGTGTTCAGAAAACATATTACCAAATCATTAGCTTACAGCAAAAAAGCCAATAATACTTGTTACATTAATAACTCAGTGAGTGCAGCTATGAAAAGCAGTGCAAACATAAATATATAATACATAAAATAACTAAAAGGGGCTCTACTTGGCTGAGACGAGTCTTTACACCCTCCGACGTACGTCTGGAGTCTGTGCATAGATTGATTCCAAACCTGGAACCTTTTTCTGATTTCACTGATATTCATTAATACTAATTTCTTTTTTTCTAAAATAAAAAATATGTTTGATTTTTAAACGAAAAACCTAGTAATCTAGTTTACTTCACTATAATAAAAAACGAATATTATGTTATATTTTCCAGCCCTGTAGCTGACTTCTTGAATTTTCTGTTTTCTAATACCACTGAATTTCTTTCGAAAACATCACATATATTTTATTTATACAAAAAAAAGAATAAAATATTTTGATTGGTTAATTTTATGTACCAAAAAATTCACTTGTCCAACCCTGGACTCTTATTTTTTATTGTAATACCAATTTAATTCTTCCTGAAATATATAATAAATTTTAATTAACAAAAATAAATTTTAGCTAATTATTTTTATACACCCAAAGACATTTCCAGCTCTGGAGCTGCTTTCCTGACATTCTAGTTTTCTAATACCAATGAATTTTTTTCAAAAACATTAAATATTTTTATATTAAATTGAATTAATATTCTATAGGCTAATTGTTCGAAATTTTAATTTAAATCTCAGAAAGACATGATAAATATTCCAAGGCACAAAGGCAAGTCAACATCAGTTTTTGTTCAACTTACACAGCAGAGCAGAACAGCTGTTTTCGAAAGACGCAAACCTTTCATCATCAGTGCTCAATTGTATTGTGTTTGTCACCACTTATTAGGTGGCTTAGTTGAATGTGATAACAGTTCCTATTTACACAAATTTTATTGTGAAAAAGAATACGAGAACTGTATCAAGCTGATGTTAACATATTATTGTTATAATACCCGTGTTACTGTTTGATTATTTTTCTTCATGTCCCATTTTTCTGAATTTTTTGTTCCATCATACCTAAGTCAAACTTTTTTTGTTTGAATTTTATACTTAAGTACATATTTTTAATATAAAAGTAAATATTTTTAATTTAAAAGAAAAGGAAAAAATTCATTTTAATTAGTAACTTTTCTATAACAAAAAAAACAAGTTTCAATTGTCCAACCCTGCAATCGTCTTCTTGATTTTTAATAGCAATTTAATTCTTCCTAAAGTATAAAATAAATTTAACAAAAAAAAAACAAAAAACAATTTTAGCTAATTACACCAAAAATAAGTTTAAATTTTCCAGCTCTGGAGCTGTTTTTTGGCTTTTCTGATTTTTAATATCAATGAATTTTATGCAGACATCAAATGTTTTTAGTTTAAGAGAACAGGAAAAAACTACTTTTAATTGGTTAATTTTCTATACCAAAAAAATTTCAATTGTCCAACCCTGGCATACATAGTATTTTTGATTTTAATACTAATTTCTTCCTTTATTATAAAATAAGTCTAATTTGCAAAAAAAAAAAAAAATAAATAAATATTTAAAAATAAGTTTTAACTAATTACACCAAAAATTAGCTTAAGTTGTCCAGCTCTGACTTCTGCACTATTCTGATTTCTAATACCTATAAATTTCGTTTAAAAATATCAAATATTTTTTTTTCTTAAAGAAGAAAATATTAGTATCAATTGGTTACTTTTATATACCCAAACAAGTTTCGACTGTCCAACCCTGGAATCGTATTTTTTATTATTTTTTATTGTTAACACCAATTTATTATTTTTTCCTTAAGTATAAAATAATTTAATTATCAAAAAATATAATAATAATAAGTTTTTGGTAGTTAAGCCAAAATAATATTAATTTTTCCATCTCTGGCAGCTTATTTTGAAATTTACTGATTTTCAATACTAATCTATTTAGGATTAGGTGCAATACATCAGGCCAAGACGAAATCTTTAGCACAGCTGAGGATTTCAGGTACAGACAGACAAAGAGACAAGCATCGCTTATTCGACTTTGCTTTTCATAAGGACCCACAATTTACTTTATAAGGTCGTATATTAATATTCAGGATATTACATACAGAACGACAAACTTATAATACCATTTCACAATTTTTATTGGAGAGTATTAAAAATTTTAATTAAATAAATGTACTTAGTCTGCGATATTTACAAATTTATCTTATCTTATGAACAGACCTCGTATATATGAATTTTCTTTTGTGTGTTTTTATACATTTTGCCGGAGAATGCATACCTTTAGTACCACCACTAAGAATCTCTTACATCCCAAAAGCCAATGAACTAAAATTTGTTAAAGTCTTTTTTATTTTTTCTTAATGGTTACGTTTCTTATATTTTTTAAGTGTTTTTATTATTAAAATTTATTAGTAAATAAGTTAACAATACAACGAAAAACAAGAAACAAACAAACGACATCAATCACTTTTCATTTCAATTCACATTTGGCACAATCTCGTTTCTGTGAACTCTTTTGTTCAAATCTATTCACTGGGTACTTGCAACACCGCGTCAAAGCTGCACTCATGCACACTGCAACACAAAAAAAAAAAAATAATAATACTGGCACCCACATGTACAACGACTTTTTGTGTAACTTTTATTTTTATGCTTTTTTCATGAAATTATTTTGAACATAAATATTTAAATGTTTTTATTTGGATGCTTTAAACAACTATTTAACAATTATAAAATAATTTTATAAATAAATCTTTAAATTTGTTATGCTATTTTTTATTCAAAATTGAAGCTTTCAACTCAAATTTATTTAAAAAATGAACTGAAAATGCGCTTAAGTTTAATTTTAATTAAATTTATGTGCAATGATATTTATTAGTTGGTTTTTTTTTCTACACAATTTTTGTTTTACATCAATGAACTAAAAAATAAATTCTAATCAAACGCTAAATTTGAGATATTTCAAAACATGTTTGCAGCTAATTAATAAATATTGTTGATTTCGTTGCATGTATAAGTTAATAAATGAATTGATGGGTGTGTGTGTGTACGGTGTATGTGTACATGCTTGTATGCCTGTAGCAGATGAGTACTGAGATGCTCGTTGATTTGTAAATAAATTTATATAAAAGTCTCTTTGGAAACTACAGTGTGATAGAATCAGTAACATATATTAAATTTGCAGTGTGTATCTTTTCTATTGAATTATCAATATAGGGAAATAAAAATCAGGCGAATATGAGTATCCTAGATTAGCTACATTTAGAATATCCTGTGTGTTTTGGCATCACAATGGGCTTTTATGGCCTCCAAGTGTTTTCTCGCTTACTGCCGGCAGCCCTTTTAACCTAACCAAACCTAGCCTAGAATACCAGCCAGTTAATTAGTGTTCTTCTTAGGCAGAATATCTCTATTTTCGATAGCCTAATTATTTATATAATACCTTCTGATTTTTCACAATTTAATAGCACAAATTTGCATAAAAACAATTGTTTTATAAGGCTGTTATTAAAAAATATTTTTTCTTTTATATATTAGGCTGTTGTTATTTTAGAAACTTATCCATTTCTCATATAACCATTTTCTTCAATTTTAAAACAAAAATATAAGTGCATACACACAAACACATGCATATGTATACACCTAGTTCTGTTTTTACGCGAGAGATACGTTCCTCGAAAACTCGCGTAAAAAAATCCTCGTAAAAAAAGATAGAGTATCCATATTAAATGAGGGAATTGGTTCCACGTATGAAATATCAGGTAAAAGAATATAAATAATTCAAATTCATGTTGCTTTATACACAAACATATTTTATTTAAACAAAAAACAATAGAAAAAAAGAGTTCATTTAGAAAAGTAATCACAAAAAAACCATAAAACTTTAAAAGAAATATTTTTGTTATTTAAATATGATATATATTTTTGTTAATCAGTATCACTTTCTGATAATCGCATTCGTTTACGAAAGACATCGCTAGAAATATTTTCGAAGTCATGCTCAGTTGCTGGTGATGATTCAGTGATTTTGGTCACAAATTCCGTTATTAATCGTTGACTTCCAGTTTTTATAAGTCTGTTATGTAATTCACGATAACTATCCATTAATAATTTCAGTTCACGTTGAAATTTCTCGGCTCTCTCCTCATTAGAATCATGCTTGCGAATATGATCGCCCAATTTAGCTGCCATTTGGAGTCCTTCTTTAACTACAGTCTTACTTTAAACTAAATTTATTTGAAATAAACAAGGGAAATCCCCTGTTTCGATTGTGTTGCTTATCGTACCAGACGATTTCTAGTGCTGCCAACTATGTATTTAATTTAAAAGCCTCCAAATCCAGTGCAAACAACGTTTTTCTGGTAAAAATACATACATTTTTAGATCGCGTTAAATCAAATCTAGTCGCGTAAAAACAGAATGAAATATTTATTTGGAAACGCGTTAAATCAAATTCGCGTAAAAAAATTCGCGTAAAAACAGAATTAGGTGTACTTAGACTTATGCACATGCATTAAATTTGAGTGTTTTGCTAAAATCAGCCATGTTATTCACAACAAAGGAACGTGACTAAAATATTTTATTAACTAAATGATTTAAAAAAAAAATAATATCATTTGGATATCAGTGTCAACATATTGATAGATAACATATCAAAACAAAATAAAATATGCAGAAAATTAAACAACAGAAATGATACATCAAATAATTTTAAATTTTTGAGTTTTTTATTCCTGTCAACAAGCAACAAAATTTTATAACATTTTTAAATCCTTCATAATTTCGTTAAGCCAGTGATCCATTTTTTTTTATTTAGTTAAAAACATCAGCAACAAGTGCAAACGTTATATTCGACCGGGTCGAATCTTAAATACCCTCCAAATATTTAGTAAGTGAAATTAAAATGTTTAGTTGGGTGGGACAGAGTTCCACGTTAACGTCCACTGAAGGGGGCGGGGTCCAAAAATAGACTACTTCATGTTGTCCACAGAGAAACGTATGGGCATTGCTAGACCCTCTTAGACTTCATCACTGATGAAGAATATGTATATTTTATGTGGTTTAATTCTTTTTGGAGAGCATTAAATCTGAATTTTCTGGCATGGGCTGTGGGGAGATGTTTCACCTTTGCCATAAGATTCTAAAAATAAATATTTGGGATAATTAAATGTAAAATTGATTAGGTGAGTGAAGATATATATGCCAAATCAAACATGTTTTGACGTAAGCAGTTACGAAACAACGTAGTTAGCTATGAAGTTATATATGCTATGACGTAACGAAATGGCAAAACGTTAAAGTTTTTTTATGAAAATCCATATTTAATACATTTTTTGAGCATTTTGTGAAAATATTTACAGGCCATAAAAAGGTAAATTTACAGGCCATGAGAGTGGGATTTTGCTCCCAGTGGCCAAATAAGGAGTTGGCATGCAATGCCAGTATATGCAAAATGGTGTATGGGATAGAAGACACTCCCATAATAATTTTGTATATAAATATGGATTTTCATACAAAAAAAAATCACTGTTTGCCATTTCGTTACGTCATAACATATTTAACTTCACTACGTAACTGCTTACGTGAAAGCATATTGAACTCGGCATATTTATCTTCACGCACATAAATTTATTTTAAATTTTATTTTTTTTTTGAAAGGGTCATTTAGGAGGAAAAGGAGAGGAGGGGTTAGGGTAGGAGAGTACCAGATTAGGTCTCAGCTTAAAAATGTTATTTTTAAGGAATGTAGGCTTCAGTAAAACAATTCGTTAAATTTTTACACTAAGTCCCGGTTTACACTATGCAATTTTTGTCGCAGCAATTCTTTATATTTAGTGAGGAAGAGCGAGAAAGGAATATAAATGGTATATATTCCTATTTCAAAAATCGCACAATGTAAACTGGGACTAATTTTGCATATAATAACGCCTAATAAAGGGACCGGGGTCCAAAAATAATTTTTTTTTATTTTAAGGTTCAAAGTTTAAGGTGTTGAACCGTATTTGACATAAAAATATATCATTTGCTTAACAAAATTACGAAAAAAAACTTTGAAAATTATATTGTTTTTTAGAGGTTGGTTTTGTTCTTCTTAGGGGAACTTTTTTCCCTCTTGCCCGATTCAGCCCATTTACGAACTTGATTTGTATCACCTTTTAAGGGATATTTGTACCAAATTTCAAGAGTCTGGCTCTTTTCGTTTGGACTGAATCCTGATTTTCACAGACGAACCGACGGACGCTATGAAATCGTCTTAGATTTCATCACTGATCAAGAATATATATACTTTATGGGATGGATACTTCGCAGCATTACAAACGGGATGACAAAGTGAATATACCCTCCAATTATTTTTGGAGGCTAAAATACCACACTATTTTGCTTGGCTCCTACCAATCTTTTTTGAAAATATTTAGTTACTCTTCAAATTTTTTAATGGAAATAATATGTAAAAAATTTTTGTGTGGAATCATAAAAACTATGAGAAAAGCTGCTATCCGAAAGAGCATTATTTTTTTCCTAGGGTTATATTAGACCAATCTTTTCATAATAAAAATTTATTATGAAAGCAGCTTCAGTCTTGACGATTGAGAAATTTAATTTGAATAATAGATCCATCGTATTGTATGATGGGAATCCGCGCAATTCGTTAGAAAGTGTTAATATGCTAGAAAAATAGTGTTTACGCGACTCAATTTATATCTTTAATATTGTGAATTTTGTAAAATTTATACGAGTGCTGGCAGGCGTACACTTCGTTGTCATAACCACTTTACTTTGAATCACACATCTGCAGTATGTTTGTCTGTCTGTCTGTCTATCAGTGACTATGAAAACATATATCAACTTAATTTTGCAACTTTTTTTAAATCGATTTATTTTTTATATAATTTTTGCACATTTAAAAATATAATCTTGCTGACATGAACAATTTAAATTTTTGGCATATACTTTTAATGTTAAAAAAACAAAAATTGCTCCTCTAGTATATTTTTCCTACAAAATTTCAATTAAAAAATCATGTTTTTGCTTAAGTTGATATTGATTTTGTTGCATTTTTTTGCTTTTCGAAAATTGACCACATAAATATTTTTCAAGTTTTATTAGAGGCATGAGTATGAAAATTATAGCAAACATATTTCCAGTAAAACCAGCTTAATTTGAACAATTTGGCCATTTAAAATTGCAGTTTTCATTTATTTATTTTTTAGTTTAATCATATAATAATTTTTCCAAAAGGCAATTGCGGTTGTTATTTAAAATTTTAACAACAATCAAATATAGTTTTTTTTTTTTTTTGGACAAATGCGATATAGTTTTTACAAAAATATTAGATTAAATGTTTAAAACCAACAACCGCCACATGAACAACATATTAGATAATTGTTTTAAGCAGATTGATTTGTAAAAAAAATAATAATAAGCAATTGCATGTTTGTGCCAAAACGTAACAACTCTAAATTTATAAGCATTTGATTTAATACAATAACTACAAACTTTTGACAAAATAATTTCCGTATAATAGGAAATTAATTTTTGTGAGCAAGATTGATGTCCATGGACTTCAATGTAACGCGAAATATAAACATTTTTAAAGCGATTTTTCTAAAATGTTTCTTGCTCTTTATATAATTTGACTTTGTCTGGTGATTAGTCGCAGTTTGACTAATTTTGGTAGACAATTGCTTATAAAATTATAATAATTTCTTAACTTAAAGACTTGCTTTAAATTTAAACACGTGTTCAAATTACAAAAATTAACCGAATTTTGGTAAGTCGAGTTAGCCAATATTGTTCGAACATCATGTATACGCTGGCATAATCCTTTTAATTCAGGTCAATTATAAATTAAACGAATAATACTTTTAAAAGGGTGCATAAGTAGAGCATTAAAATATTAGACAAATATTTATATGATTAGGTTCAAGTCTTTGCTAAGACCAACTGCAGTTGTAAATATTTGCTTCTTACATAATATCTGCTAAAACTGATTTGAAAAATATTACTGAAAAACATGTAAATATTTTCATAAACTCAACTCAGCTATTTCAACTGCTGTGTCTGGTAGAACACACGCCCATAATAATTTGTTATTTACAGGCAATGTATGCCAACTCCTTATATGGCCACTGGGGGCAAAATCCCTCCAAGATCACACACACTCTCATGACCTGTAAATTGACCTTTCATGGCCTGTAAACATTTTCAAAATATGCTCAAAAAATTTATTAAATATAGATTTTCATAAGAGAAAAAAAAATTTAACGTTTTGCCATTTCGTTACGTCATAATATATTTAACCTCACAGCTAAATACGTTGTTTCGTAACTGCTTACGTCAAAACATGTTTGATTTGGCATATTTATCTTCACTCACATAATAAATTTTACATTTAATTATCTTAAATATTTATTTTTAGAATCTTAGGGCAAAGGTGAAACATCTCCCCCATGGCCCTTGCCAGAGAGACCACAAAAAAAATCAGATTTAATGCTCTCCAAAAAGAATTAGACCACATAAAGTATACATATTCTTGATCAGTGCTGAACTCTAAGACGGTCTAGCATTGCCCATACGTTCATCTGTGGAAAACATGATGTAGTCTATTTTTGGACCCCGCCCCCTTTATTAGGCGTTTACGTACGATATTATATAAAGGAACTCTGTCTCACCCAGTTAAACATTTTAATTTTACTTACTAAATATTTAAAGGGTATTTAAGATTCGAACCGGTCGAATAAGACGTTTTTACTTGTTTAATTTTTTCAAACTAAAATTTATTTGCGATCTTATTTTTACTGCATTAACTGTAAGTTTTCGCTGTGTCATTCAATGGCATTAAATTTTTTTCTTATCAAAAACAATAAATTTCCTAGAAATTTAAATTCATTTTTCTTGTTTAAATTTTATATAGTTTCCTTTATCTTTTAACACAAACTCGCTAAATACAGGCTACAAATTATGGCCAGGCAAAAACTGTAAGCCAAATTATTGTGCAATAACAGAGATAAAATTGTTAAACAATAATTACACCGGCTCTTATTAAAACCGCAGGGAAAAATTGTATTTAAAAATTTTAATGTTAAAGTGTTCGAAGTTTGAAACAAAAACCACAGACTTTTGAAATAAAACTGGCAACAATCATATCAATAGAAACCTTAAAATTGACCCCTTTTGCAAAAAGCACATTAAATGACACATTCAGGCAGCCAAATGGTCAATATGAAATGAATATTTATTTTTTATTTTTGCTAATCAAAGAAAAAGTAGCAGAAAAATTTTAAGGCAACAATTTTTATTAAGCGACAAAATGTTGCGGCCACAAACAACTAAACATGTATGAGTAAACTTGGTTGATTGAAGTCCTTAGTGTTTGATAATTCTAAAGGAAAAAAATTAACAAATAAAAAACAAAAAAAAAACGGGCGTAGTATGAACCGTGTTGTACCATGTCCGCTACGATTTTAATCTTGTGAGTTAAATGTGATCAACAATTTTATAGCTGGCTTACGATCAGACATCCATGCAGCTCAACGTACTCTAGTTTCAAGCGCTGGTGTTGTTTCTGTTTCTTGGCAACCAGCTGGTTGTTGTGTTGTTGTTTTATTTTATTATCATATTGAATATTTACCATGTTGACTACTTGTATGAACAGAGTGGCAGAATGATTTTACGATTTTTTCTTTGGCATAAGCCGTGCCAGTACTCAACACAAACACTTACTCCCTTCCAGTTTTCATACGGCTGTGTGAGTGTTAACTGTAAAAATCCATAAAACCTCTTGACACAATTTCTGTTGGCCGCCACACTCAATCCACAGTCAGTCAACTATACAATCATCCCATAATGTGGATGTGGACCAAAATAACAAAAATGCATGCAAATTATAATATAAAATCAAGCCGAAAAAACCAACACAACAGATAAATATTATAATGCTAAAAATTTGAGCCACCGCCTGCTTGTGTATTGGCCAAGTTTTATTTTAATTTTTTTCTTGTTTAACTGATAGTTAAGGCAGGCAGGCACACTTCAAGTGGCTGCTTGACTGGCTGACAATGGCCGCTGCATTTATGTGAATTTGGCGCAAATGTTGCAGCTGATGCTGGCTGACTAACTGACTGACTTGCCTCATTCGCTGCAAACATCTATCCATCCGAAATAGTTTTTAAACTTTGTTTGTCTGCTAGTCTGTCTGGCAGTTTCTCCATATAATTGTCTCTCTATTTTTCCCATATATTTGGCATAACTCTTTGCTTGTCTGCTCACATATTGTCCTCTGGTCTAGTAATTCTCCAAAAAAAGAAAAGAAAACAATATATAAAACAACAGAATTTTTGCCATATTTTCAAGTGTTAAATTAAAAATACATATTTTTTTCACAAATTTTATGCCTAGACAGCGGCAACAACAGCTACAACTCAGCCATCAAAAGTGCCATTGGAGCGAGTCTAGCAAATACAACATCAACTTTATTTTGCTGCATGATGTTGATAATTTTTATGTAAAAAAATTTTATTTTAAATTCCCCGTTTATTATGATGTTGACATTTTGCTAGACTTCAGCTAAATTCGAGACAATTGCATTACGCATAATTTTCCATACTATTTTCTTAGAGATCAATTAAACGATTAGAATTCTTTGGCGTCATACGAATTCTTTAATATTTCGTGCCAAAATTTTAAATAACACTGTGCAACAAAATCAATTTTTCCACAACATCAACATTGTGACTACTGATTCTGATGGAGAGGGAATCAAATAAAATATATGACCATTCGCCGTAATGAACATTTGCATCACATGTTGCTTCAGTAGTTCTTTATTTTACCGACTCGTTGCATATTTGCTTTCATTCTATATGTATTTTTTTTTTGTATGTAAATACATATTAAAGAAAAAAGTGAATTTTGTTTGAATAACCACTGCTGGATATGAAAATATTTGGTTTTAACAACTTTTATGAGGTCATAAAATTAAATTTTTTTTAAGTCAAGTGACGTTGAAATTTATAGAACGCCGTTGAAATATTCTGTACTTTTACATGCAGTATTTTTTTATTTACTTTTTTATTCCTTTTTTTTAACCAACTGAAAGCGAGAGTATCTGTTGACCATATGACGTTGTATGCTCAAAATATTGTCTGTGTGTTTTTGTTGCAAAAAAAAATATATAAAACTGTGTGGTAATTTTATTTGCTAGGAAATCAAGAATTTAAGGATTTAAGGCAAGTGAAATCTATTTGGCGAAAAAAGTTGAGAAATAAGCTGATTTTTGGTTGCCATGAAGTCTTTACATAAAATAAAAATTCTAGAATTTAAATTATAGGACTTATTCATAGATAATATATTTGATTTATAAAATGTTTATTAAACAGATTTTTATACAAAATCAGTTACATTAACTGTTTATAAAACAGAAATATTTTTTTATTATTAAGCCGATAAATACATATAAAATAACTATAGGATGTAACTAAGAGCAATAATGAATACGAAACATCCATTTTGACGATTATGATATTCAATATGCCCGTCATTTGGGCAGTCAGATTGCTTGAAGATCCATAAATGTGACTATGATACTACACTGTGCTTTTTACCAAAGAAAAAACCTACTCCTGATTGAAAAATAATATCTTTTCTGCAACGAAACACATATTAAAGAGATTGTATTTTAAACTGGAATTTAAGACAACTGAAAATCTGTAGAAAATATTAAAACTTCAGCATGAGTCACAAGTCCTGGAAAATAAATACTGCAGAGGTTAACAACTGAACAAAGAATCAGTATAATAGAATTTTAGTATTTAAATCGGTGATTAATTAGTTTAAAGAATAATTTACAGAAATTCAAAAATTAATCAACTTCCACCTATAATTTTTTTTTTGGGGTTTATTTGAAGAACCGATTATACATGTGAGCAACTACGAAACAGTCCATGAACTCTAGGGCAACAATTGTTTTTTTTTTTTTTTTTTTTTTTTTAGGAGTAGGACCAGCACTCAGGTGCATATGCAATGCATTGTGCCGGAACTGAAAATGAGGGGATAGTATTAAGGGGACAGATGAGAAGATAGACAGCCTTTTTTGTAGCTATTTCAACCTTTTGTTTCGCCGGCTAATTTTTGCTACAGGGTCGACGAAGGTGGGTGCTGTTACTCTGCTTTTTAGTACATGATAGTGTCAGTCGCTGTCAGTTCAGTGACCAGTGACTATGCCTTCATCATTGAAACAGGCTGGCAACAACTAACACAACCACGCACTAATGCTGATCAGAAGAATTCAACACAATATTTCATGACTCATCGCGGGCTCGAACTCACGACCCTCCACTTCATAGTCTCGTGTTCTAGTACTTCAGCCAACAGCACCCACAACAGTTTAAAATTATAAAAGATGTTATGAAAATTGCTCTATAACGAGTATACGAGAGTTGGTCAATAAGTCCGTGATTTTTAAATGGAACGCAGGTTTTTTGCATAAAAAGTTATTTTATTTCTTAAAAAAGTTTTATTTTACTTCTATACACTTAGGCCAATGTTTCTCCAATTTTTATATTTCTAACGAAAAAATATTATTTTTCGAGGTCATCAAAGTAGATATATCCTTGTGAGATTATTTTATTCTTGGGGTCAAATCTCTTTACGTCGAACCATTTGTGTAATTTTTTGAAGAAGGGGCTAAATCTGGAAAATAGCGCAGAAGGGAGATAGAGCATTTCATAGCCCAATTTCATGAAACTTTGGCATGGAAACTGCGCATGTGCGCATCCTTGCATTCTGAGTAATGATGGAAATCCTTTCCATAACCAAGTGATCATTTAAAATTGAAACCTTTAAGCCACATGAGATGCCTATGGCTTCCACAATCCCTCTCGCTTTTAATCTCCGTAAACAAACCAAAATGTTATCATGACTCACACTGTATATCTTCTACAAGATTTTACAGACAGAAATTTTAAGTGCGTTAAATATTGTTTAAATTAAGTATAGAAACTTCTGCTCCCTAATAAGCACTAATTTGTAAAATAAGGCATAAAACGTCTTAATGTGATTAATGGAAATTTAATAATTTTATATGATGTTGTAAGAATTATACAGAGTAAAAAAATTCAAAGTTTGCTTATTTATATATTTTTTTTTACATATGAAGTTATTCAAGCATATTTTCACTGCAACATACATACATTTAAATCAAACTAAACTGACATATTTTTTATTTCACTCAAAAAATCGTACTCTTTAAAAACAACAATCCTTTACCTTTTATACAACAACTTGGTGCAATAATTCTTATTAAATGCTTTTGTGCAGAGCTCTAATATATTAAAAATGCCAAACACAGTAAGTCCTTCATAGTAATAATAAAATTCATTGGTTGATGGGTTTATTTTAAAAAAAATAAAATAAAAATATGAGTTTTTTTAAGGGGTCATGTGTGCCCACTATCACCTTCTGATTCCGACAGTTAGACCTGCTGTTAAATAAAAAAAATTTAAATAAAGATATATATTTATGCAAAAGTTGCATGAAAGGCTAAAAATTTGTGAGACAATAAATAAAAAATATTTCGATTAATATATCAGCGAGTATTTACTTGTATTTTGTAAGACAATTATTGATGGCCTTCTTCTCTATAATTATTTTTTACGCTTTACCCCCTTTGGGACCATATGGATTACACAATAAATTCCCATCTTGCTCCGTTTTTCTGATGTTGTTTCTTTGATTCAGTTTCATTGATCGGTTACTGATCTAGCTAAAGAGGAGTTTTAAAAATTTTTTATTAAAAAGTCTTTGTGAGAGTATGTAAAAAATTTCACATTAAGAAAAAATTTTTATATATGATATTTATTAAAGCGGAGATAGACTATTTTCATTATAAAAAATAAATAAATAATAAAAAAATACAAAAAAAGAGAAGTATGTATACTCATGTTTAAAAAAAATTAAATTTAAAGCAATAAAGTCAAGAAAAATGTTATTGAAAACATATTTCCTTATTTTGTTAAAAAAATTCTTTTGTTTAAATTTGTTGTGAAACTAAAGTGCCCCCTGTATTGTACTTGTGTTTAAGTAATATTTTATATATATTCTGTTCAAAAATTGTATGTCGCTATGTCGCTTGATTAATGAGGGCACGTTTAACCATCGATCTCCATTTAGCATTTACAAACTGACACGCGGTCTGCCAAAGAAAAAAAAACAACAACTAGAAACAACAATAAAAATTACAAACAAATTACAAGCAGCCACCAAATAGACAGACAGACAGACGGACGAATGAATGCACTCCATTGGCCAGGCAGACAAAAAAAAACCTATAGATCTTTATGTTTATTGCAAGGCAATAAAAAAACTACAATCACAAACAATAATAATAATAACAACAGCAACAACAACAACAGCAAATTGCAACTGCAACAATAATAATAACAGCGGCAACAACTAAAACGAAAATTTGTACAAGAAGAAAAAAATATCAAAAATTGAAATATATTTTCAGTTTAAGCGGCCAACTCACTGACTGGCTGGCTGATCATGTAAGTTTGTTTAAAATGCCAACATTTGCTTGCTGTGGCATTTATACAAATAAACATACAGATATTTTAAACAACATAAGCAAATATTGCGCAGCCCAAATTAATGTTGAACAGAGGAAGCTGGAAATCTGAAACATTGTGTGACTGCCAGCCAGCATTTAAGTATTTCATTGAAGACGAATATATACAACTGCCGTTGTGAGAACGTGGTATGACATGGATTATTTTAAGTTGCTTCTTGTTTTTTTTTTTTTTTTTGGAAGAAGAGCGCCATTTGGTTTAAGCAGCATGCAATTGCCGGTATTATATCTTATAAACACTTTAGGGTCAGATACAGAATTTACAGGAAATGAATTGAAAAAAAGGAAGAATTTATGGGATTACTTATTGATAAGGACTAGTAATTCCCACAATTTTTTTAAGAAGGCTGCAATTTATATAACAATTGGAATATGACGCGAAGATGACAAAAACACGTTTAATCAACTTTTGGGATGGCAATAAATATTTATGCAAAATATAAATGCGGAATATATTATAATCCCGTGCTTATAGTGGCCAAAAATCCAGCAAGTTGTAGACATTTCTAAACTGCCTAGGGTCCAGAGGATGGCTAGCCTTTGTGCTGCTCGAACAATGTGCTCATATCAAACACTGGCCATTAAGTCTTTGTTTCGACTTACACCTATTAAGATGTTCATAAAATCGTCTGCTGCTATGGCTGCTTTTAGCATGAGTACTCGTATTCACAGCTCTGTGCTATATTTTGCCATAGATAATTTTTGGTGTTGGATATTCTGTCCAGCAGTGTGTCGTGGATATAACACCGAAAGACAGTGTAGACAGAGAGCTGAGTTTTGGCGGCAGTTCGTCATTGTCTTTCCAGTTAGATTCTAGCAGCTTAATGCAGCCTCCTGACGGAGCCAAAAAACATTTGATTTCAGTCGCATTCACGAAAAGAATCGTTAGACATCCATGTAGCGTTTAAGCCCCTCGTAGACGACATGTTTTTTGCATCTGACTTGTCAAATTTCCCACTATAAAACATGTACATGTCGTGTGGTACCTTTAAAACTTTGCTTCTGTAAAAGTCAGACGCAAAGTCTTCTGACAAAATTTCAATTAGAGCATGTTCTATTTTCTTCTGACAAACCTTCTGACATCAGCTGTTTTTATTACGGAAAATACGTTCTAAGAATTCTATGCCGTGACGAAAGAAGCAGCGGCGGGCCACGGCTAATTAAAGTATTAGCCGGCCAAACTTGATATATTACAATACCGCTGTATGCATGTTCTTTTAGTCATTTAATAGAAATTATACACATAAATACATAAATAAGACTTTAGTATTATATCCTGACTTAATATCTTCAAATTAAAAGAAAAAAATCTTTAAAATTGTTTAATTCTTTTACGGCGCAAACAAACATGTTTGTGACGGCAGGATGCCATTTTGAAACCTACTTTGGTGTCTGCAAAGACTATACAAAATGCGTAGACCAACTGTTGAAAAAATCAGAAACTATGTCAGAAGCAATTAACATGTACGTTTGTGATCGAATATTAATAACCTTCTGTAAAACTGTTGTTTTTGACAGACATGCACAATTACATATGAGTTGAAAAGTTGATAAGTCAGATGTAAAAAACATGTCATGTATGGTAGGCTTTACCTGCTCTGGGACCTTTTTGGCCCTAGTTCATTTTTAGTAGAGCATAGCATAGAAGTTAAAAAAAAAAATTTGCAAAGGGTCGGCTCTGCTTTTCTTGCGACTCAAGTTTATAAACAGCCATTAACCAATCAGATTAACCAATCAGAATGGGTGTTCAAAAGTCGCCTTTTTATTTCGGCTATGAGTATGCGTCGATTCCAGATACTTTGTCCAACAGGCTACCGTTGGCCAGGCCAATAGACAGAGTGGACACAGGTCTGTGACTTGGCAGAGGTTTAGTAATTACTATTTCACTCAGCTCTACTTGGGAGGATCATGGTCCTTCCATAGACTCTAGGTATTTAGCAACGTAGACGAACGGTTAGAAAACTGCAGAACGGTTAGGCGCAAGAATCTTTGCAAAAAAATATCGGATTGTATGTCGCTTTGAAAAAAAGACCAGAGGCTTTCCAGCTCGAGTTGCAGGCTATCAACATTTGCAGTCCTTTAAATCTTAGGAAGGGTACCCATGTAAAATGTTTTTTCATATGATCTAAATTTGTTCTGGAACTCTTTATCTCTCTGCAGAGAATATTGAAAAGAAGTAGGATTTCTTAAATTTGTTTACTGGTCATAACGAGCACCAGGATAATAAGGTAGTGGATGAATTAGTTGGAAGGCCTGCTGCTACTCCATTGAGGGGGCCAGACCTATTATTGAAAATAGTCTGGATAGGGGTTACCGTCCATATGGAGAGAATGAGAGAGGGGGATTGTATTATTTCTATAGGTATGATACAAGCCATGGGCATACCTTCTTTATTCAAAAGTGTTTTTGAATTTCGTATATGTGACCTGCGTGTGGTGTCTGGTTTTCTTACTGGCCTAATTTTACTGAATTATCTTTTGCAGAATTGTAAACTGGTCACTTCTATGCAGTTTGTGTATAAGAGAGCATGAGACTTTATTTGAATGCATTTTTTTGCAAAGTTGTAGGAGTGTTCATTTCAAATCTGAGGTCTTGGTATCGCCAAAGTCCATACTGACAGTCATTAGGAGTATCAAGCAAAAGTTTTTCTTTTTTTCAAATTTAGTCATATTAAATTTCAGTGATTGTTGCCACCATCATATTATTTAAATAATAATATGATATATTTTTAAGAGCACATACAAGCCACATCACGTATGTGTCTTAAGTCTTTTGTTTTTCTTATAGGTTTGATCATCAATAACAAATGGGTTTTAGTTGCACTTAAACAACTCCAATATGGTTTCAATTTGAATGCTATCAAGGTATTATGAACTGATTTTTTATGGTAATTGCTCTTTATACAAATTTTTGGGTTAATTTTTATTTTAAAAAATTTCCCTAGAATGAAGTTAATAAATAAATTATTAACATATCAGAATATTTTTTTTTCTACACAATTTTTACAACATTCCCTAAAGAACGTGTGGGCTTTGCCCCACATCTTTTAAAATTGATTATATGAAAAAAAATAAGTTCACACGAATTAATATTATCAGTTCTTAATAATCATGGTTACAAAAATGATGACTTGAGATGATGGGCACACCCTGCAAAAGAAAGTCTGTAGTCAATAATATAAGAAAAAACCACAAATTACCACTGCTTATTGCATTGTGAGGCAATAAAAAATATTAAATAAAAATACTAAAAACACAAAATTCTTTTACAAAATTTCTTGGTTTTTATTTTAAAGATTCACATGTTTTACACATAAATTTTATTATTTAAGAAAGCCGCTTTGCAGCTAAACAAATCATCTGTGGGGTGTTAGACACTATTTAAAGCGCGAAATTGGTTTAAAGTTTTATATAATTGTGGTGTCATGAACACAAGACTTATTTATCGCCTGCACTCATGACCAAGTGTTAATAAACACCAGGAAATGCACTTGGAAAAGAAGACCTTTAAAGAAATATAAACATAAACTTTTTACTTATTTTTTAATGTAGCGCACAAAAAGTCTCATCACAAAAAGGTGGGTTGTCATAACGGTTTTACACATTTCAACTACAAGTTTAGAGACAACATTATTTGTATTGTTAGGACTTGGCTACAAACATGGGTGGGTTAGGAGTGCGTGTTTGATGTTATTGCACGTACACACTGTGCTTAGATTGTCTATGAAGGTTGGCAGCATTATAGGCATAACAAATGCTAAACTCATTTTATTTTTCCTAATCTCAAAACTTAATTAACAAATTTTTGGGAAGTAAAAAATAAACCTAAATAATTATTTAATTATATAGACTTTGAAAAAAGTTACAAAAAATAATTATTTAGAATAACTGAAATATCTGCCTTGTTAAACTTACTCTTTTCTACAAAAAATTTTTTTTGTAATTTTTTCTAAAGATGCTTTGCCTTTCTGCATTTATTTAAATGATGTTGCATTATTTTTTTGCCTCTGTTGCATACAAAAGTATTTCACTTGGCCTGCCAACGACATTAATAACATCTACCTTATGACTGGCTGCATTCTTTACTGCCACCATACACTTTAAGTATCCATTGCTGCACCAATCCGTCTTGCAGTTGCTGCTGTGCAGTGCTGCTGCTGTTATTTAGTTTTGGTTGCTCTAGTGAAAAATTAATAATTTTATGCGCAATTTTGTAGTCAGTCTACGTGATTTAATTCTCGCCTTTATATTGTACCTCATAGTAAATTTAATGACTAGTTGGAGTTGTATGTCTGAAATTGAGTGAAAGATATACAGCTGGGAAGCAACATCAACAGTAACAATATTTTTATTAAAACAAAAAAAAAATATGCAAACTTTAATATGTTTTCCCTTTTTCTATATGAAAGAGCTTCTGCAGCTTTAAAGTTAATTTTTGTTTGTTTGTTGCCCTCAAGATGAAAATAGTTGAAGTTTTCAGAATTTGAATTACAAATTTGCAATAGGCTTAAGCCTATTTGAAAAAGTTAATTATTGGCAAAATTCTATAACAGCCGACTGTTTGTTGTTGTTGTAAATTTTAATTATTTTACTGGAATTTTCCCCCCGAGTCTTTTTTTACTTGTCTACTAACACGTACTATTGCCTGAGGGCTTTTGAGTTTTAAATAAACATTTACTTTTAGCTGAAACTGCAGATGTTCGCTGCTGCCTTGGGCATCTCTAGTTGCAACTTCTATTTTTTATTTCTTATTTACAAAGTCATTGAACATGAAATGGTAGTATGCAAATTTTAGTTTAATTTTAATGAAGTCAGGCGCCTGCTAAATGTAGAAATATTTATCACTATAAGAGCTTTTTGGGAATATTTATCTCATTAAATTAAACATTAAAATATCTTTTTTTTAACGCTTCTAGCAAGAAAATTAAAATAAATATGATCAGCCTATAAAGAGCTTTCTTCTTAAGGGGGGAAATTTTACGGCAAATGTGGCCCTAAATTTTTGATATCACGGGATATATAAAACTTGACAAACTCTTTATAAGACTAGCAAACATAGAATAAATATGAGGATAGCAGAGAGTAGCTTCCGGTTTTATGATTATCACTTTTTTTGCCGTTCATCAACTCCCCAGTCATCAGTCTGTAGATGACTGGGGAGCTACACACTATAGGATGGTAGTCAAGCTGTACCCATAGTTACTTCAATTATAAGACAATATTAGAAGTCAGTCTTGTGACTGCTTTATTTTGCCAAATACTCGCCCAGATAATACTTTTTTTTAGTCTATGGCTAATTCCTTAAATTTCCTTTTAAAGCCGGTAATATTTACTCATGGGCCAGACTATTTAAAATATCTGCCATTTATTAAGATAACTGGATTTCCAAAATACTGTAGGATGTGAATCTTGTTTAATGTACAATATCCTTTAGGAATCACAGTGAGCCTAAAGTCTCTCAGTAAGTTAAAACATTAACTTATGACACACTGACAACATTTTCCATTTAAACCTCTTCTATTACTCTTTCAATGGCAACATATTCTGCTTACTGATAAAATACTCTTACTTTTATAGCATTTTTTATTTTTCCAACACTAAGTCACCAGCTTCATGCCATATTTATAGGTCACTTTCTCAACCAATAATTGTGTTTAATTTAACGATATTCCATCTATTCAAACAGCATTTTAATACAATAAAAAACTAAAATTTTATACCATGATTTCCAGCTTCCATTAAAAAAAAGTACAAAAAAAAAATACGAGGAAAAAAATCTTGTTCAAACTAAAATACAAACATTTTAAATAACACTTAATAGCATCTAGTAACTACAAATCAATTAAAATACCACAAAGAAAAACATCAACGAACATTAGCAGCAAGTAAATGAACAGCTTTTAATAAAAAAAATAAATAATTGAAATCGCGCTGTAACATTAAGAAAAAGTAGGTTGCAAGTTAACAGATCTTAGGAAAATTGTTAGGAAAATAATGCAACAAAAATAAAAAAAATTGTCTTTGGAAGAAGACATTTGCGCGACATGGTTGGATCGCAGTGTTGGCTTGAAAAAAATATATATACAAAACAATCCTTAACTTATTCACTTAGACAGATAGTTAGTCAGTCAGTCAGTGTTTCTTTAAGAAATGCCGCACAATGGGCAGGATATAAAGTGTTGCAGAAAGATATTTCATATAACAAGATTCTGCCTTAAATTTAAGGAAAGCTCTTTTTCGTATTCAAAGTGGCAAATTTTAAGATGATGAGAAGTACGGACAAATAATCTGGAGTCGTTGGTTGGTTGGTATACGTGACTGCCTGTAACCCACAAGCATTCAAGTAGGATCTCTAAGATCCCGTTTTGAAAAACCACTCCACAGAATGCATTATAGGAGAGACCTATCCTACCAGCATGTCTGCCTATTGCCCAGTGCCCCGTCACTACAGCGACGAGTCTTTAGATGTCCCTACGGTTCCTGTTGATCAGCTGTGCTGTCCTCCTTTCGTTGTAGCAGGGCCACATACTTCTAGCCACCCTACACGTGTCCAGCTTGCGCCACCTGTCTGCAGCCTTCTGCCGGTAGTTGCTCTGAATGCCATACGGCATGGCCACCGATACAGCGGTGGAGGAGTTCATAGCAGATCCAGCCCTAGCTAGCTCGTCCGCCTGTTCGTTTACAGGAAAGTCTGGGGTCGTTCTGGGCATTTAATATCCATCGATATTTTTATTAAAATTGTATTAAAATTTCGATCGATATCAAATGCGGTAATTTGCTACCACCATTTCACAATAAAAGAACACGCCAAAGAAAGTCGGCTTGAGAATCATCTTCAGAGTAATATATCTAGAAACTCGTATACGGTACCCTACAATTTTTTGCAAAAAAAAAATAACTTATATGTTTCACAGCCGTTCATAATAGACCTCCGCTCATTTTAAGAAGAAAATTAAAAAAGTAATTTTTGTGTGCTCACAAGCAATATTTTTTCCAGAAAAAACCATCATTCAAACCAAGATTAAGTTTGAAAAACATTATGAGGAATCCCCTTTATACATTTTCAGGTAAGGAAAAGTGACCGTGAAAGCAAGGGAGATGACGGACGTTCTGGACGTCCAGTTGAGGTCCATACATCCGAAAGAATTGATAAATTCTCCACATGGTTTTAGCCGATAGGATATTGCAAGTGAGAGGGAGAGAGAGAGAGAGAGAGAGAAAGAGTGTGTGTTAAAGCCACAGGCATCTCATGTGACTGTTTGGTTTTTGAATGATCGCTTGTATATGAGAAAGCATTCATCAAGATGGGTGCCGCCGCTTTGGCTCACAATCGCCCACTGTCCACATGTGCAATTGCCAGGACAAAAATCCATAGAATTGGGGAACGAATTGGTCACTCATGCGCCCTATTCTTTATATTTAGCCCCAAGTGACTATTTCTTATTCCCAAACTTAAAAAAAAAATTGCCCGGCATAGAGAAGCTTGACTCCAGCGATAAAATCATCGCACAAACAATCGCCTTTTTTTATGATCTCAAGAAATCATATTTTTGAAAAGTGATGCAAAAATTAGCGAAACACTGGTCAAAGTGTATAAAACTCAAAGGAGACTGTGCTGAAAAATAAAATAACTTTTTATATAAAAACCAGTATTTAATTCAAAAACTCACGGACTTATTGACCCGCCCTCGTATTAATTAATATTATTTAACTCTCTAGAATGTAAAGATCCGCTTAATAATATTTCCACTTAAACACAGCTCTTTCACATGTCCTTTATATGTCCATATCATATGATATGGGCATCGAACTGCTTAATATTATTTATGCACGCCCACTGTGCACTGGCTGTTTGGCATGACTTTACTAACCAAAGTCTCCGCTTTTGCATTATGAGGAAATTAAGCAAACCACCCACTATTAAACAGATAAATTTCTAACAAATGCTTGTATGTTGAGGCTTAAAGTGTTTTTGCTGAACACCCTACACTAGGTGTGCTTTGTTAGCTGAGACAAATGTAATATAAATTTTTGGAAAAAATTTAAATAACTTAAAATTGAAAATTGGTGTTTTCAATAAGTCAATAGTTATTAAAATATATGAAATAATTTGTGAACACAACTGCTTGTGATGTGCTATTTCTTAAAGACAAAACTAGTGTAACACCAAAATTTCGGATACTTTGATATGAAAATACGTGCTTTAAAATTATGTCATTTTGTTGTCATAAATTTTGTAGAAACATTGAATATCTACTTCAATAATCAGTCCTTGATACATATTGTACAATTTCTTATGCATCATTAAAAAAAAATCATTGGTCGTGCTGCATAAACTTTTCTCTGAACATACACAAGTGATTTCTGGAGTACCTAAAGAAATAAATTATTTTTTGCAATAATTATAATTTCAATAGATTGATATATTTTCTTTTTAGGAGCAGCCAATAGTTGGCTTCACTTGATCAATTGGAAGTAATAAAAAAGTTGTCGCTTTTAAAGCACTTCAAATTAGTTTTATTATCATTAAATAAGTTCTATTAACAAAAATTAATTTCAAAGAAAATCCTTTTAAAAATAATATTTTAAAATCATTTGATTGTTTGTTGTATTCTTTATATTTTGTTAATTTTATAAACGGGCTTAAGTTCGAATCTGCAAGACTGCAAACCATTTTTTATTATTTTATTAATAAATGAAATTGTTCAAATTCTATTTTTATTAATTTATATTAAGATTGGAATATTAAGAATATTTTTTAATAATCATCAAACCAGCAGAACGGATCAGTACTGATTTCGAGGCCGCTACGCCATCTCATCAGCGTTCTTTGTTCATCCAATCTTAATATAAATTAATAAAAATAGAATTTGAACAAATTCATTTATTAATGAAATAATAAAAAATGGTTTGCAGTCTTGCAGATTCGAACTTAAGCCCGTTGGTAAAATTAACAATTTACATAAGAAAGTTCGACTAATAAAAATTCATACATAATTCTTTATATTTTATATAAAAAATTATAATAATAATATAAATGAAATTTATTTGTTGGTGGTTAAGCAATGTCTATATGCATTTCATTGGTGCTTTACCAAATCGTCAGTAGACTTTAACCACAGTTTTGAAAAGCTAAAAACCTCTTATCTTATGCATATACTTCCGAAAACCATCTGAGAATTCACAACTTGTAAATTACAAACTATTTTCAAAAATAACAACAGAACAAGAACATAGGCTTGCAACTCATACAAAACTAAACCAACAAATAAAGTATGTTCGATATGAATCTATTTTATTTTTCTACACCTTTATACAATTAAATAAATTTCATTTATATATAGTATTGTGACAACAATGTGTCAAATAAAAAGATTTCATAACATTATAATAATAATATTATAATATAATAATTTCATATAAAAAATGACCTTGAGCTAAATAAATAATAAACTAACTTACCAAAATAGAAGTAAAAAAGTTAATCGCAATCATTTTATTTTTTTCTGAAAAATTTAAATTGAAATTGTCCTTCCAAATACAACTTAAAACAATACAAAAGGGATTTTTAGTAGAGAAATTATTGTTCGATAATATAATATATTTCATTTAAGTAAACTTTTGGTCGCCTTTAATTAACCATTTTCATTTTATTTATCTGGTGCCAGTAAAATACAACACCAAACAACAGCCAAGAAAAAAATGTTGCTTAGGAATCATACAACATCAACATGTTGCTTATAATAGTTGGCGAAAAGTGCCAACAAACCACAAAAATAGAAATAAAAAAAATCCCTAAATCCAAAGTAAAAAAAAGGAAAAACAAAATAATTGTCGCTGTAACGCCTACTTGAGACATGTGATAAAACGTTTAAGCCATGTTTACAAGTGAAATTCTATTTTAAATGGATTGTGTCTGCACATTTTGTCAGCAACACAGTGATGGGTTTCCTTGTGGTGCATCTGTGACACCTTTAAAAGGCCCCAGCAAATACAGCCATAACAAGAACAAAAAATAAAAACTAAATAAAAAACTAAAACAAGGCAAATGATACTTAGAAAAGACAGAGTAATAACAATTCCATGTTAATTATTGGAAATATTTCTTTTTCCCATTCTGCCTTAGCATTTTGGCAGGAATGAGTTTTTCAAAGTGCATGCACACTCTGTTTAAATTGACGAGGAAAATTAATTTCTTAATACATGAAAACGAATAAATTTCTTCTAAGGATTTAATGCAATAATATTTTTGCCATAGTGTTGAGTAAATCTGAAATATTAAGCAACTTTAAATTATAATTCTTTATCATAAGTTTATTGACCCTTCATATTTCCTGACCTCCCTTGTTGTAAACTAATGTCTGAAAATGCAGCTCTTACCCTTCTAATATACAAAAGTCTGCTCAATTCCTTCTATTGCCTCCCATAACACTTGACTGCGATACTCTCTATACATTCCATTATTCTTCAGTTGGCCGCAGTTATTTAAAATTCAAAACAACCCTAAAACGTAACATGTCATCATCCTCATCATCAACGACAACAAAAACAAATTGCACCAAAACAACAGATCGATTATATTTACACTCGACTCTGAACAACAAGAGCCACGTATGGTTATTTGTAATCCACTCCATGTGTAACAATAACGATTATGTGCAAAGCGAAAGACAATGATGATGACTATGACTATGACGGCGACAACTATGACGAAAATGATGATTTTGGATGTTGTTATCATTAGTTATAACAAGTGATGAAATAAATCATTTTCATCATCAGCAACAATGTCACAAATTTTTTTTTATATATGTGATTATAAGTGTTTGTATGAAATGTTCAGTTGCTGCTCTATGATTGTTGTAAGTGGGGGACACAGGGAGCTACAGCATCATATGCCTGCTTACTTATGCATATGTGGTACACAGACAAAGTTATGGGAGTCATAACACAAGAAGATGTGTAATAAATGTCTGAGTTATGTGTTGCTTAATGAATGTGTTCAGATTTCATGTAAATGCGTGATGTTGCATTAACGCTGGCATAGAAGTTTTAGAAAATTTATTTTCTTTTAATGAAAGTTGATAAGTAAGGCATGCTAATTTAATTTGTTTAATTCAATCATATTTGATTGCACTCTCAGAAAAATATTTAAAAGTGGTACAAGTTTTTCCAAGAAGGCGGCGAGACTGTGAGTGACAACGTTCGTGCTAAACGCTTCAGCATATCAACAACCGAAAAAAATTTTGAGAAAGTAAAGCAAAAACTGTTATAGAGAATCCTGGAATCATTCCTAGAGGCTCTTTGAAGATGTCAGCATTCCAGTTGGCCCAAGATATACAAGTTTTCTGCAAATTGCTTGCAAAATCCCTAAACTTTGAGATTTGGCCCCTAAGGACCCTTTCCTGTTACATTTACACTTTCGAAAATGACTTGCACTTTTTATAATCAGTTGCACTTTTTATAATGACTTCTATTTTTTATAATGACTCGAACTTTTTATAATGACTTGCACTTTTTGCAATGAGTTGCACTTTTTATGATGACTTGCACTTTTTATAATGACTTGCACATATTATAATGACATGCACTTTTTATAGTGCTTTGCACTTTTTATATTGACTTGCACTTTTTATAATGACTTGCACTTTCTACAATGACTTGCACTTTTTATAATGACTTGCACTTGTTACAATGACTTGCACTTTTGATAATGACTGGCACTTTTTGTAATGACTTGCACTTTTTACAATGACTTGCACTTTTTATGATGGCTTCCACTTTTTCTAATGACTTGCACTTTTGATGCAGTAAAAATACAACACAGCATTGATATAGCATACACATTAGCCGAAGTTTCGCATATTCTTTGCGGAAAAGTCACAGTGAAAAACTAGCATTCATACCCAAAACTGAAGTGCAACAAAAAACAAAGTGGGATACGAAGAAAATAATCAAACTTCAACACTAGGATTAGAAGTGTGTTGCCAATAGTTTAAAACAGTTCTCGTATGCAAAATTGCAATAAAATTTTTGTAAATAAAAAAGTACAATTGAGCACTAATGATGAAAATGTAGCGGCTTTCGAAAACAGCTGTTCTGCTCTGCTGTACAAGTTGGATAATTAAAAAACTGTTGTTGAGTTTCCTCTGTGCCTTGGCCTATTTATCACGCTTTTCTGAACTCAAAAAACAAATTTTCGACAATTGACCTATAAATCTTAATTGATTTTATAAATTTATTTCTATTTAATGTTATTTAGCTATTAACCTTCAAAATAAATATATAACATTTACAATAAAAAGTTGATGTAAAAAATATTTATTGCTGCTTTAACAAAAGTTTTGCAGTATACACATTAAAGTTCAATGGCAGGATATATCTCTTCAGGCAATAGTGGCAAATATAGATAATATAGAAGGTGTGAAAAACGTCAAAAAAAGTGCGACAAAATGTCGTAAATAAATGTAGCACACAGAACAAAGAAAGACTGAAAATAGTACCTAAACTCAATGACTAACTTTATGTTTGAAAGATAATATGACTATTAGACTACAAAACAAATAAAAGGGTGGAAGAGGGCTTAACACCAAAATCTAAAGATATTGTTACATTACAGTTAAGTGTACAAAAATGGGAAACATACGCAATAAATTAAACAATCACAAAAAATAAAATAAAATAAAATAATAAAAAAAAAATGAAAAGAAAAGAAATACTTTCTAGCTCCCCTGTTTTCTACAAAAGGTTCACGTTCAACATTCATTTATTTCAACAAACTAGCAACAACACAAAAAAATAACTACATGATTGGCCATCATATAATTCAAACAATATTTGGAGTACGTATTTTATTTTAATGGTGAAATCCGATACTGCTGGAGATTCACACTTTGATAAAAGAACAAAAAATTATGAAATAAAGTCAGAGATAAATAATGCCACTTCCAAATGAAAGCCTGCAGAGTTTTAATACACATGAAATATTCAGTCCTATTTTTAAAACACATCTTATAACGTGTTATTGTAGTTGTTGTTGCTATATCCTTTTCCATCATCATATTCATTGAAACTGTCAAATTTTATATACGACAAGAAGAGTACATCAAGTGCTTAACGCCTCACAGTCAGAGTTTATTCACACTGGCGTTGCTTAACCACAAAGAAAGAAAAATATCCATGAGTCAATAAAACAGAAATAATATTTCAAACCTCATACTTACTCTATTATGATTTAACATAAATGGAATTTGTTAAAATGCAATAAAAACGAAAAAATAGAAATGATGTGAAAAGTAATTAATTTTTGTCATTCGGGGAAGATGTTAAAAGACTTATTAACCCCATATGAATTGAAAATGTAAAATAATTATTATTGATTGACTCACAGGAGGTTTTATCTTGTATGTTAAAGGAATTGGGAATTATTTTTTTTCTGAGACACTAAAACTATTCAGTTCTTCTGAGGATGACAGTGGGGATTTTAATATCGTGTGAACACGTAGACACTAATTTCAAAAGTAAATTGACTTATTTCAAATTTTAAATATTTCAAAGAATTTTGTATATGTATTTATATTCCAAAATGCAGTTCATCGCAAGTATTTTTTTTTATAAAAAAGAGCTTAATTAAACATTAATCACTTATATTTGTCAAACTATTCTAAAGAATAAAGTTTTTTTTTTAAATTGCTAGTCACAAAAAATTTCCAAAATTATCTTAATAATGTATATTCTTTTTTCAAATGCAAAATATTTTAATGCGTAATATATTAACAGCTTTTTTATAAAAACAAAAATTGTTCAACACTACAAATATTTGAAAGGACTTTTAAGCAAGTATTTATTGAGAGCAGTTGGTTAGCAGTTGCAATTCCTTAAGCCTTTCGCCTAATTTATTACAGCATCTTATGTTTAACTAATCCCAAGATGCTTTGTTTTTCAACAGATTTTAATAAAACTGAAATTTAAAAAAATTTTTATCCTCATTCTCTGCCTTCACTGGTACTTGTTGCTGCACTAAAAATACATATCATTTATTTTCTTAGATGCACAACATTTTATCACTTTAGTCAGACCATATAATTTGACGTTTAATTTGCACAAACATTTGTAAGAAAATAAAAAAAAAAATATAAAATATCTTTGCACATAGATGTTGAGGATGCAACTTTTACTTTCATATATGCACGATTTGGTGGGGGATTCATGTACAAAAACACTGGCTGCGACAATAATGATGAAATAAATTTGCATTTCAAAAATGTCACAGTTGCATTAATTAATACTTAAGACATTTGCAAAAACAATTTACAACATGTGTTAAAAAGTAAAGGAAAAACGAAAATACACAAAGAAAAATAAAAATAAACTCTGCCTCTGCAGTTGATTGTAAAACAACAAAATTTAGTAATTAATCTAAAAATATGCCTGGACATAAAAATGATTTTAGCAAAGAAAAAATAACGCTTTGCAACAGTGGATACTATTTTAAATGGAACTTATATAGAATCTATAATTTACAAACACTAGCTTAGCTTAGGCTGATAAGAAGGGCTGTAGCTTCATGTCAAAGACATAAACTTAAGCCAGTTGATGCCTGTTGCGGGCTATTGTATCCGTCATATCCTTTCCAGTCAAAACTTATGAGATCTTAAGTGGCAGCCTCAATAGTGGGAATAGAGGATAGAAAATGCCAAAGAAAACACTCGACTGCGTTCAATGTCATCTATGGCTTCAACCTGCTGTAAATTTCGCCATAAACTACAATGTCGCGTTCAGACGCCTATCAGCTTTTCCAGAGCGGCTTTAGGCATCTCCTAGTTGCAATATTTTCCCTCTGGTCTCCTCACTAAACCTTGATTTTACCAGTCAGCATCTCTTATTCTATCGTATGATATGGAAAATGTTTTTTAATTTAGTAGTTTATTCAGCACTACCTTGAAGAATTCTGTGATAGTAATGACATGCTCAGCACAGATTAGATATGCCATAGTAGGTCGACGCTCACACTCAAAAATTTCAAAATATCAAAAAGGATACTAGAACTTAATCTCTTAGTTCGCTTAAATTTGCTAATATCCCAAAGGCTATCCTTAAAGATATCCCCTGAATATTATAGACAATTTGGTTTTATGACTCATCATCTTTTAATACAGACACGGAGTTATTCCGTTTTCTCAGACTTTGATCCTTGCTTTTGAGCCGCAACACATATGGGTTATTGCCTCATATCTCAAATATAATGGTCTGATAAAATGAGGAAGAATACCTAAAGATCTCAACAGAATCAAAGTCAATAGATAGTTGACCCTCCCAAGGCTTTCGTTCGCGTATTGAGCGGCAAGCTTGGAATCCAGTATGGCTCGCAGTGATAAACCTTCTTCATGCCGGACTTTGTTGCACCCTCAATGTAAATTGTATAATTATGGGGCCGGATATTGGAGAGGCCTCCTTTAGGAGTACACTTCGCTTGGCTATGTGGTGTATCGCAGGAATGTCTACTACGGATTGATGCTAGGAATGACTTCCTGAGTCATACGGAAGCTAGAGAGATGTGCAGATGTCACTTGCGCAGTACGGCCCTAAGATAGAGTAGATTAATCCGATTACTTCAATTGTCCACCACTAATCTTCGATTATATTTGCGGGCTGTGATGGACACCTAAAATTACTCGTATATATTTTATTTTTTCTTAAATTGGAGAAGCCCTCAGGATATGATCCCTACATATGCGGGACGGGATAGTATTGAGGGGATGGGTGAGAGGATTTGAAGAGTTGAGCAATTTGAACCTTTTTACTTCGCCCTGTTGAGAGCATCGATAAGTTAAGCAGTAATGCCAGATATTGATCACATCTGACCCTAAGTATATTGACCTCTATAGTTCTAATGTTCTACTGACCCACCTGAAATATTTTGTGATCTCACGAACTTCCGTCTGAGAAATAGTATTTTGTCCAGAATCGTCTACAAAGTAACCTTCACTGTACCCTAGCTAGGATTCAAACGGGTAGCAGGAGATACCCACAAAAGTTGAACGGACGTCCATTCGGTTTTATGACGGTGTAAGACATACTTAATCCCATCTGATCTTCTCAATATATATACCAGCTACATCCGACCTAAGATGGAATACAACTCTCATGTATGGGCCGGCACTTCAAAGTCTATTTTGAAGTTACTCGACCGCGTACAAGAGAGAGCGAAGAGGCTAATCGGTGACAGTAGGGCAGCCAACTCCATTGACTCATTGAATCATCGACGCAACGTGGGGTGTGTTTCACTGTTCTACCGATACTATAACGGAATGTGTTCTGGTGAAATAAGGGAGCTTGTACCGTTTATTCTTGCGAGCTACCCGCACTTCACATAGGGCGCATCTTTTTGTGGTTGAGTTGCCAGTTAACAGCACCACGCATTACAGAGAGAATTCGTTCTTTGGCCGAACCGTTCGTATGTGGAACAAACTTCCAGTAGAGGTCTTTCGTGTCAATTTTAACTTGGGGAGAGTTAAATCGAACGTCCACAAACACTATTCCCTCTATCCTCTTTCCCATAACCTATTTCCCAGTTCTGGCACAATGCATCGCATATGCAGGCGTCATCCCCTGAGTGCTGGTCCAAGAAAAAAAAATGATATGGTTTGTTGTCTTCTTCGATAAATGCACTGTAAATATATTGTTATTTGTATTTATTTATGTTTATATAAAATTAATAATAATCGAATATGCTGCATTTAAAGAATACTCTCAGAAACAATGCTCAGTGTTTTCTTTCAATGCAACAAAGTCAGTCAATTGTTATTAATTTTGTAGACAGAGCATTTCACTGTACAACAAAATTAAAAAAGAATCACATTGACTTCTATCAGCATTTTGATTGTGTTTGAGTGAGTTTTAAAATGCCTGTTCTCTTGCACATTTTATGGTAATAAATCGTTATAGGAAGCCTTGGAACTATTAACCCAGTACGCACTACGAAAGTGGTCAACGTTGCCACTAGCGTCTACTATTTCGTGTTTGTTGCAATTTCATATTGTGTTCTTGGCTTTAGAGTTTGAATATGGCCCCCCATATTATGGGGTGTGTTAAGCAACTTTGTCTTAATTAATGCCAAGAAAATACTTTAGGAGTAGTTGCCCATTTCCATCAGTCACTTCATAAAACTAACCCCTTTTGTATTAGACAATGCCAGATATAATTATCTATTTGAAAGTATATGGAGCAAAATATTACTTAACCTTTTTTATGAAATATAATTTTGTTTTTTTCTATAAAATTTCCTGCTGTTGGGTGTTTAACTAAAGGTGTGTCTCTTAACTTCAACTCTCTAAATTTTGATGTTTTTTCTTTTTTTTTTTAACTTCAAATACTTTATGCCGCTGACACTGAAACTTATTGTTGTGTAAATTAACTTTTAACAAACAACTTACAATTTAGTTAATAAGTCTGTTTGCTGGCCTAACTAAAGCTTCGTTCGGCTTATAATGAAGGTAATTAACAATAAATATTTATTTCCAGCCTGAGATAATATGTGTATTAATATTATACGGCTCAATGCGTGCAGAAAATTATGAATCATGTTTCATTCATAAATTTCAAATCTATTTTTGTATCTTGCATACAAACATTTCGAGGAGCAGAACTATAAACGCCATGGCCATGTGTTGTCTGATGGTGTTGTTGTTGTTGTTTGAAAAGTTGAAAAAAGGGTGTTACATTTCTCACCGTTACACTCTAAAGATTCATTAAATTGCTGTCCGCTTGGAAACTTGTTTAAAGATACGGATATGCAAGATTATTGAGGTGGAAAATAATTAATTTTTTTTTTTTTAGTTTTTGTTAAATAAAATGCGAGTGTAATAAACAAATGGTGGTAAATTTGTTATAAGGCAATTTAAACAACTTTTATGCATGTGTGTTTTACTTAAACACGGTTTTTTTTTATAATTTATAAAGAATATTGTGTTGTTGCAATTAGTGATATAAATTTACATAAAATTGTTAATTCCTTGTACTCGTAATTTTTCCCAGGAACCATGTAAATTTTTTACATTCCAACTTTAAAGAGCATTAAATGTCATATATTTTAGATAAACAAAAACCATATTTAATATTTTCCTTTTCGTAAACACTATAAATTTCCATCTAAACTAGACTTAATTTTGATTGATGACATTAATTTGTCTATTTGCTGTAACGAGACAAAATAGAAATGAACACAAAAACTCAACATAGAATGTTAAATATGCATAAAACATTCGCACTCAAACACTAGCAACACACTCACACACATCCACAAATATGATGAATGACTATTAAATGTTTAATAGTGTGTAATAAACAAAAGGCCATAGAATTAAAAATTTCAAATGTGTAACAAGCAAATATGTGTTTAACCCTTTTACAACAATAGTTCATTCGTACATTGTGCCACACTCTCTTGTCATTTATTATACATTCAACTTTTTATGAAACGCACAAATATGAATGCATGTGACACATTTATTTTACAAATAAATGGAAAATTAATAGAAGGAGTTTGACATTCTGGTAAATGTGGGTGTTTTACAATAGCGATAAGCTGTTGATGTTATAATATTTTTTTTTGTTGTTTAATATTCATAATAAAAATAATTTTTTGACAAGTCAAATATTTTAAATTGCTCTTAATAAATGTATTTGATAATAGAACATTGATCTTAATTATATATTTGAATTTTTATTTTTATAATAAAAATGTAATAAAATATAAAAAACTTTACTTGTTGTAATTAAGTAATACTACGAAGATGGTGCAGAGCTGCATCCACCCAGATTCTACCAATAAAAATATTACTTTATTAAAAATAATTTTTTCCAAGCTTAAAAAACAATTTATGTCATATTTCTTTAATTATCATACAATGTGTGAGCTTGTGTGTATATCTTTACACATGTGCATCGCATAGTGTATGGAATTTCTAAACCACTAAATGGATTTTTAAGAAAATAGTTTCAGAGGAGGAGTCAAGCTTTCAGAATCGTGTCCTTTAAAGTTTTTTTTGTGTGGATTGCATTTTTTAGAGGTTTTAGCAGTGCATTGCTTTGGAACTGGAAAGAAGAGAATAGTATTGAGAGGACAGATGAGAAGATAAAGATTTTTTTTAGCTATTTTAACTTTTACTTTGACGGCGAATTTTTGTTGCAGAGTCGACAAAGGAGAATGCGTTTACTCTGCCTTTTAGTACATGTGGGTGCTGTTGGCTGAAGTAGTAGAACACGAGACTATGAAGCGGAGGGTCGTGAGTTCGAGCCCGCGCTGAGTGAAATACTATTGTGTTAAATTCTTCTGAACAGCATTAGTGCGTGGTTGTGTTAGTTGTTGCCAGCCTGTTTGAATGATGAAGGCATAGTACTGATCACTGGACAATTACTGGCATCGACTGACCCAATCATGTACTAAAAGCAGAGTAACAGCACCCACCTTCGTCGGCCCTGTAGCAAAAATTAGCCGGCGAAGTAAAAGGTGGAAATATCTACAAAAAACAACTGTCTAACTTCTCATCTTTCCTAATTTGTCCCCTCAATACTATCGCCTCGTTTTCAGTTCCGGCGCAATGCATTGCATATATTGGGGTCATCCCCTGAGTGCTGGTCCAAGATAAAAAAAATAAAATTATAGTGTATCCAGTGGCGCAGGTTACTTCGTTACTGAAACAGGCCGACAACAACTAACAGAAATATGCACTAACGCTGATCTAAAGAATTTGACAGAGGATTCATGACTGTACATGGAGTCGAGTTCGGGACTCTCGGCTTCTTAAAACTCGTATTAAATTGTTCAAGTGATTTGTAAAATTTTAGTGCTGTGCCATATGTTTTTATATATTTCCAAGTTTAGGAAATATTTCACTACCAAATCAAAATTTTTATTGGTTTTTTGTACGATTTTTTTTTCACTTGTATTAAGGTGCGGTCATACTTATCAAATATTTGCCCAAAAAAAACGTAACCACTTTATATACTAATAAAAAGCTTTTAATTCAGACAAGTGTTTAATTGAGCTAAATAGTTTCCAATAATATTGAGATCTATGACATTTTCTTTTAGTTTTGTACGAAACTGTTTTACTTAATAAACACGTATCTGAATTAAAATATCTTTAATAAGCAGTTAGTGGTTACGCTTTTTTGGGCAAATATTTGATAAGTGTGACCGTATCTTAAGTTTTTTATTAAACATTTGGATTTTAATAACTGACAAAATTTTAAATAAATATGCGGATTAAAGCCTTGAGATATCTATAAACGTTAAATTTTAAAAAAAGTCTAAATTTCAAAATTTGACATTTTTTTTAAATACAAAAAAAATCCAAAAATAGTTCTTTTTCTTATTTTTTCAATTGTAAACAATTTTGTTTGAAATGTTAATTTATTTTTTCATGTGCTAGAAGGCCATGGTAAGATGTATTTAGCGAAAAGAAAATCATTTTTAATGTGTACCCTACATTTGGCAGTGGTCGCTTAAAATATATCAATTTCATAATAACTTTTGAATATCGGTGACTATGAAAAACTTTTCACAGCGATCTGTTAAAAGCCCTTAACAGGAATTTATTAAGTAGATGGTCAGTATTATCGTTGCCAAAAACAAAAACACCCTGTGTCGAAGAATTAGTCAAAAAACTCAAGTTTCTGAAAAAAATATTATATTATAAAAAGTAATTTAAATCTATTTATTTATTTCTTTATGTTCAATTCAAGTACAACAATATTTAATCTTATATTTAAAGTACAAGAGCGCAGTATATATAAGTTAAGTCAAACGACATACAATTTAAACAAAATAACTATTAATTATTATTACTGTGCAAAATAATTAAGCAAAAAGTGCTTAAAACTATTTGCGTTGCTATTAAACTGCTGTGTTTGAGGAAGAATATTCCAGAGACGCTCCGCATGTATGAAAAACTGCCATTCAGATACAAGGAAACGTTGTAAAGGAATTATTATCTTTTTCCCCCTAACTGATCGTGCAAACATGATTTTATTGACAAGATATTGTGGCATTTATGAAAAAAAACTATTTTATGAAAAAATAAAATGTAGAAGTTGAATATTTTTTTTCTCAAAAAGAATTTTATTCTTGCCATATTACATATTGGCAAAAAAAAATTGAATAAATTTTGTAGTTTCTTTGCTAATTACGGCATAATATTTGCAAAAAATCTTCAAAATGCGCAAAATGACCTTAGAGGGAAAAGAACACGGCAGAAGACACGTCACGAGACTGATTCTCGAGTTGCGGAATAATTCCTTAAAGACTGGCATAAATAATTATTATTTTAAACAGATTATAATATACATTAATTAATGTATCCTTTAAGTATAAATTTAAAATAAATGGAAAGTTAATACTTACGATTAATACTTTCTTCTGAATGATTTACAGAAATTAAATATTAATTTTCTAATGCTCTCATTGCCACCACCCCTAGGGCAGATACGTTCAGGACAATTTCCCGTAGGGAAGATGGCGACAAAAAATATTATTTGAAATATATTTTTCTTCGACTGCATTTCATATGATTTAAATGAGTTATGAGTTAAATGTAATTTTTTGTTTTATTGATAACAACTCCGTACCCAACAAAGAAAATAGATTAATATGTGCATTCTTTCCTAAAATTATTAAAATTAAATTGAAGACCGGAATATATTTTAGTTAAACATAATAATCATGCCATCATCACTTGTGTGTTCATATCATTAAAATCTTACAACATTCAACAGAATGTCATTTTATACTCCTCCTCTATGATTATAATGCCTTTGAGCACACACACTCGCACTCTTTTAGTGGTACATCTGTCAAATAATAATATTTCATTTTGATTGTGTTGTAAAAGTTTCATTCAATCAATTTTGAACGAAGCAACTATAAAGACTGGCATGAGACCATCTACTAGTCCTCTATAAATGTTGACTTTTAATATGTTTTGAGTGCTCAACATATTTTTTAATTAATTTCAATTTGTTGCAACACATGTTTTTGTTTGTTGTGTCAAGAAATTTTCTTCTAATAAAATTTTTGTTATCAAATTGTTTTTCTTTTTTTTTTTTGCTTGTCAAGACAAAGAAAAAAAATCTTTTTACTAATTACAAAAGTGACCCCTGGTGTTGATATTTTAATATGTACGACCTACTAAATAAGAATTTAATTTTAATGAAACTCATGCTAATAAGATTTGCTATGAAGTTCTGGTTAATTGAAACTTATAAGATATTTTTTTTTTGGTGTAGCAATTGGACATGCTACGGAATTTATGTGGCCAGTGACAGGGGAAGATGATATATTTTAAAAACAGATGTCGTGTCTAGTTTATTTAGTGATTTTTTCTTTTTTTTTTTTAATGAAGTAACAATTATTTCACTGCATAATTTGATTTACTAGTCAGGGACAAGTAAACGCTTTGTTTACTAGCACGCTTTAGCATTTTAGCAGTTAGAAAATCATAGTCTCCTTAACATGAACTTCAGCTTAATTTAAAGCCCTGCCATAAAACTCCTTTAATTTTTTTACGAGTGTGTCTTAATATTCTATATGTAGTTTTAAAGGAATATATGAAATTATGCTGCAAGTTAACTGCCTGAGATCAAACTGCTTTGATTAAAAATATTTCCATGTTTATTTTATTTTCATTTACTCTTAATCTTTCTGTGAAAATAAAATTTTGTGAAAATTGTACACAAGAAAAGCCAGCGAAGAACAACTGCACAAACTGAGATTATTTTTTTTTTATATAAATCTTTACTCTTAATTGGTCAGAGGAATAAATTAATTTACCATAAAAACATTCGTGATGAAATTTGATAGAAATTGGTCAGTCAACATACAACGAAAATTCACAACACAGAAAAAAAAACTTGACTCAAACGAAAACTCCGTCAGAACAACAGTTCTTTAAAGGAAAGTTCTATATATTTAAATATATGTGTGTGTGTCAAACTATAGTTCCTCACAACACATGCATGTACTGACTAAAAAAGAAAAATGCCCATATGCAACGTAAAAATCAAGGCATGCAAACTTTGTGTTTATTTTACAAGTCCGAACTGCAACAACTCAAAAGAAATTTAATACCACACCAGCTCCGTACACCTCACAAGAGCACAAGCATGTGATGGCATTGTAGCACTTTGTCTCGAAGTTTTTGTAATACAGTATCACTGGCCGAATATGCCGGTATTAAAAATAAATAAACTTCCTTATAAAATTGAAAAATATTTTTTCATATGCTATACAACAACTTGTCAATTGATGTGAATACCAGTAGAATTGAGATTGTAATAAGACTACAAAAATCTATAGCAACAGTTTTATTTTATTTGGGTATATTGAACTGTATTTTGCAAAAAAAAAGGCAAAAGAACAAAATGTAAGAAGATATATTGGTATCAACATCAGCAGAGCTGAAACCACCAACAACTTATGCAATTAAGAATTTTTGCTTTTGAAAAATGTGGACAAAGATAAGGGTTGCCAATTGATGTGGAAATGACAATTATTATGAAATTGGAATAGGCAAACTGGTCGATTCATCTGCAAGTACTGCCTTGTATATAAACAAGTAAAAATTTTATATTCGACCGGCTGGAATCTTAAATACCCTCCAAAAATTTAGTAAGTAAAATTAAAATGTTTAACTGGTTGGGACAGAGTTCCTTTATATAATAACGTACGTCAACGCCCACTGAAAGGGGGCGGGTTCCAACAATAGACTACTTCATGTTTTCCAAAGGCGAACGTATGGGCATTGCCGTCTTAGACTTCATCACTGATCAAGAATATGTATATTTTATGTGGTCTAATTCTTTTTGGACAGCATTATATCTAAATTTTTTAGGGTCTCTCTGGCAAGGGCTGTGGGGGAGACATTTCACCTTTGCCATAAGATTCTAAAAATAAATATTTGGGGTAATGAAATGCAAAATTTATTATGTGAGTGAAGATAAATATGCCGAGTTAAACATGTTTTGACGTAAGCAATTACGAAACAACGTAATTACCTGTGAAGTTAAATATTTTATGACGTAACGAAATGGCAAACAGTGAAGTTTTTTTTTATGAAAATCCATATGTAATAAATTTTAAATATGTTTTGACGTAAGTACTTACGAAACAACGTAATTAGCTGTGAAGTTGAATATGTTATGACGAAACGAAATGGCAAACAGTGAAGTTTTTTTTTTATGAAAATCCATATATAATAATTTTTTTGAGCATTTTGTGAAAATATTTACAGGCCATGAAAGGCCAATTTACAGGCCATGAGAGTGTGTGTGATCTTGGAGGGATTTTGCCCCCAGTGGCCAATTATGGAGTTGGCATGCATTGCCATTATATACAAAATGATGTATTGGATAGAAGACACTCCCATAATCATTTTGTATATAAATATGGACTTTCATAAAAAAAAAAAAAATTCACTGATTGCCATTTCGATACGTCATAACATATTTAACTTCACTTCGTAACTGCTTACGTCAAAACATATTTAACTCGGCATATTTATCTTCACACACATAAATTTTTTTTGGGTTCATTTAGGTGGCATTGGAGAAAAGGGGTAGAGCAGAGTAGTAGCACAGAGGTTACGTCTCAGCTTCGTGATAAAAGCTTCAAAGTGTTATTTTGAAGGAATGTAGGCTTAAGTAAAACAATTTGTTTAATTTGTACACTAATTTTGCATATAATAACGCCCACTAAAGGGGTCAGGGTCCAAATTTTTTTTTATTTTATGGCTACAAGTTTAACGCGTTGGACCTGCTTTGACATACAAATATATCATTTGCTTAACAATATTACGAGAAAAAAAATGTAAAAATTAAGTTGTTTTTTAGAAGTTGGTCTAGTTCTGCTTGAAGGAACTTTTCCCCCTCTGCCCCGTTTCAACCCATTTACGAAGTTGACCTGTGCTATCTTTCAAGGTATATTTCGATGCCTCCGTTCTATAACATTCTAAGTCGAAAATGTGAGTTTTGAGTTACGAGCTCTCAAAGTTCTGTGTGTAGTCTAAGTATATTTATGCCTATAACTTTGGAACGGATCGGCCAATCTTAACCAAATTTTGACAGTATTTAAATTAGTGAACGTAGGATTCAAAAATTCAAGAACATTAAAAACGTTCTAAGTACACTTAGAACGTTATAGAATGGAAGCGGCGATTTGTACAAAATTTCAAGAGTTTGGATCTTTTCGTTTGGATTGAATCGTGATTTCTGCAGACGGACGGACGTACTCAGATCGTCTTAGATTTCATCACTGATCAAGAATATATCTATTTTATGGGGTCTCAGAAGGACATTTCAAACGGAATGATCAAGTGAATATACCCTCCAATCCTTTTTTGGAGGTTATAAAAATAATGAACTTTTTTTTTTTGTTTCAAGGCAAAAAATATGTTCTTTTGTAAAGTTCTTTGTATTATACATATTTTTAAAAATATTTTCTTCTCTACTTGGCAACTCTTTTTAAAGATTTTAGCAAATATTATAGGAAAAGATAATCGTTTGCTGTAAAAATAAACAAAATATTTTAATTTCTGGAAAGTTTTAGTTTACCGAAACTGCAAAAACGAAAAATACAAAAATAAAAACCAAATGACCGCTCTAAGGAGTATGAAATTTTAAGCAAAAAGACAACAACAACAGTGCAGGCAGGCGACAGTCAACATACGAGTACTTGCATGTAACACGAAATCAAAAGCACTAGAAGGATACAAAATAGCAACATTCATTTAGAAGAACTCGATACAAGCAAAGAAAAAGTTTAAATTACCATTTACTATATTTTTGCTAAATTTTTTAAAAAGATATCTTAGATTGCACATATTATTCTTTTTTTCTTACAAAGCAAGAGATAAACTTAATGCAGACAAACAAAAGATATAGGCAGAAAATAAGCCTTGCTGATATAAAAAGTATGGCTGCTTGCTTAACATGAGGCGAGAATTAAAGTTCAAATAAAATAATAAAATTAAATTATATAAAATAAATATATACAAAAAAGGGACTTAGAAACTTTATGATAATAACATAAAGAACTATTAACAAAAATAGTGCTCAGCACATAAGGCTGGAAAATATAATACATGGAATATCCTGCTGCCTGAGTGCGTTGTACATGCACGCATTATTGTAGCCAGGCAAAAGGTTTTTCTATAACATATTTCATCAACACAACACCACTCTGACACTGTTACATAGAGCAAAGGATCCTGATATCCTCATTAAAATTTAGCATGTTCATAAAATTTCTAATCAAACAAAGGACACACGATTATCTTCCACTTCGTGTGGTTGTAAAGATAACAAACAACACACCCAAAATGTACGCTGTTGTCGTCGTTGGGTTATGAGAAATTTAGTATACAAATAATAAAACATACCAGCACATTTTTTATGATTCACTTAAAAAAAAAATTTTTTTTTATTCTTTTGACTCCTTTTTTACCACTTTTGTTATCAGTCTGTGTATGCGGTGGAAAAGTATGTTATTTGAGTTAAAAAATTTATCGTGCCATCATTAGTGTATTTTGTAGTTTGCCGAAAGTGTCCTTCAATAAGCCACCCTTTCATAATCATATTTGTACAAATACCTTGAGCATTAGTATTTGTTAACTCAAATTGACTTATTATATGTGATTTTTATACAGTTTTTTATTACCTCAGTTCTTTAACTATAATGAGGACATCATTATGATTTTATATTTGAGTTTAAAGAGATATAAAAGTCATATAACATATTTCATATATGAGATTTATTAGATCATGCAGGAATGTTCGAATACCCTACAAATAAAACTAACTGCCTCTCTCACGATGTAGAAAGACTTTTTTCTTTCTTATAATTACAATTAAAATAAAAACAATTTATAAAATTTTGTTTTTGTTTCAAATATAATTTTACGAAAGAAGAAGTCTTTCCACAACGGCTGTAAATTTATCTTATTACCCATTTTATGAAAGAAATTGAAGTTTTATACCCTCCAAAGAAGAATTTGTCATTCCGTTTGAAACGCTGCGTAATATCCATCTGAGACCCCATAAAGTATATATATTCTTGATCTGTAATGAAATCTAAGACCATCTGAGCACGTCCGTCCGTCCGTGGAAATCACGATTCAGTCCAAACGAAAAGAGCTAGACTCCTGAAATTTGGTATAAATAAGTCAGGTCAAGTTTGGAGATGGGTTAAATCGGTCAGGAGGGAAAAATGTTCCCCTAAGAAGAACTAAACCAGTCTCCATTAAACAACATAATTTTTAAAGTTTTTTTGTAATTTTATTAAGCAAATGATATTTTTTGTGCCAAAGAAGGTCCAACGCGTTAAACTTGGAACCATAAAATCAAAAAAATTAATTTTTGGACCCCGTCCCCTTTAGTGGGCGTTATTATATGCAAACAAAAATGTAAAAATTTAACAAATTGTTTTACTTTAGCTTGCATCTCTTAAAAATAAAATTTTTAAGCTTTAATGACGAAGCTGAAATGTGACCTGGTACTGCTCTGCCCTACCCCTTCTTCCCCTCATTCCCCTGTGCCACCTAAATGACCCTATCAAAAAAAAATTAAATAAATTTTATATTTAATTATTCCAAACATTTATTTTTGAAGTTTTATGGCTAAGGTGAAATGGCTCACCCACGGCCCTTGCCAGAGAGACTCCGCCAGAATACAGTTTTCATACCCTCCAAAAATAATTGGACGCCATAAAGTATATATATTCTTGATCAGTGATGAAGTCTGAGACGATCTAGCAATGCCCATACGTTCGTCTGTGGAAAACATGATATAGTCTTGTTTTGGACCCCGCCCTTTTTAGTGGGCGAACGATATTATATGCGAAAATAGTGTAAATATTTAAAAATTTGTATTCCTTAAGCCTGTGAGAAGCTGAGATGTTCTCTGATCTTGCAGAGCTGAAGCGTCTCCCCCACGGCCCTTCCGGGAATGACTCTGTCAAAATAGAGATTTAAAATTGGGTACAGAGGTGTCTTAAAGGAACTTTGTTCCACAAAGTTAAAAATTTTAAATTTACTTGCTAAATATTTGGAGGGTATTTGAGATTCGACCCGGTTGAATATAACGTTTTTACTTGTTTAATTTCCAATATTTCGAAATCCTCTGGATATATTCTTCAGGGCAATAATTATTACTTAAATATTTTTAAAAATTTTAACAGAAAAAATATTTATTTGTTTTTTGTAGTTTTTTTTATAAAAATTTAATAAATAATATAAAAATGTTTATAAAAATTTAATAAAAAATTTAATAAATTTAATAAAATTTAATAATTAAAACAATTAAAAATAACATATTTTCTTTCCTGTCTTATTTTGAATATATAAAAAAATAATAAGAAATTGGAACCTAAATTTTTAGAAGTTTTCAATTCAAAATTATACTCAAAAATAATGTTCTAAAATGCAAAGAAATTTATTGTATTCGTTGTGAAAATAGGCTCAAAAATGTATATTAATAATTTGATATTCGTTAGAATTTTTATTAGAATGCAGTGCATGTGTATAAAAATAATTTTTTTTTCATACCAATTTTGTAGAGTCCTTTAAAGTTAGTCTCTGCCAATGGATGTTTCCAATGTATAAATTTACAATAAAATAAAGTCATCCTTCAATATCTGCATGCCATGATGTACTCTCACATATTATTATCTTTTACTAAGAATATGTTATGATTGTGTTTGTTACATTTCTAAACTACCTGCTCTAAGGATAACAAATTTTTGTATATTTTATTACTTTATTCTTGTGGCTCATTGAAGACAACAAGATTTGGTTTCTAACTGTGACCTGGCATCCTTAAGACGGTTGTTGTAATTCCTTTGAATATTATCAGATTTTATTAAAAATCATTGTAACAGCCTTAAGAGTGTAACTGGAGTTAACAATTTGGGGCCAAGAATTTTATTTTCATATTATAAGGAGTTATTGTTATCAATTGATTGTATGGGGGTTAAAAATATTAAATAAAAAATTGTAAATCGCACTTGGATTTTTATTAGACAGTAAAATAAATTATTTTAAATGCTCAATTAGGAATTATTGTTTTTAATTGAAATAATTCCACGCGATGCACTGTGGGGTGTTGTGCATGATATTCTTTGTCACATAAAAAAATATCTTCGTTCTAACTCTTCATTTAATACGAATTTTTAATTAATTTTTTATGTTGTTTTTTATACAAAACTGCACAATTTGTAAGCTGATATTTTCAATGAAGAAATCTTGAAAATATGAACACAAATAAAGTATATATACATATAAATAGTATAAGATATAGAGCTTTTAGCCACATTCGCATCTATAAAATATTTGATGAAATAAGTGAAACCACTAATTTCTGGTTTAATGTTTTATAATCAACGATAAATATTTTTAATACAAGCAAGAGCCTATTTAATAATATGATAGTCTTTTATCGCTTCATTTATTGATAATATAAGGGGAAGTATTAAAGAAAATTTTGTAAAAAAATAGTGGTTGCACTTACTTCCTCAAATATTTGCTAAATGTGAACGTAGCTTAAATAAAAACCACAAACACTTTTAAAACTGATAAAATCGTTTTACAAAACAAAATTGCCTGCTTATTTTGTCTTGAGAAAACTTTCACATTCCCCAAGTTTGTGATCTTTAATGAAGTGTAAAGTAATTAACACAAGAAAGGAAGTATAAAATTACCTGTTGAAGAATTTAATATCAACCAACCACCAATTACGCACAGGTTAATGATTTTTTCTAAACTTTGCCGAGATTTCAATTTCAAAAAGGATAAAACATTTTTACCACATAATAATTAAAAACTGTAAAACCGGCAATTAGCAGAACCTTCCTTGCACCAGAATATTTTTACATGTTCAAAAAAATAAAATAAAAACAGATGTGAACTAATTTAAAAAAAAGAGCTAAAAAATTATCTTTAAATAAAAACAATTTAAAAGATTTGTTCTCATGATGACAGCTGGATTTTTGAAATTTATAAAACTTTGGGGCTACAACTTTCTTTAAAGCCTGAGAATTGAATTTTTTTTCTCCATGATTTCCAAAAGATGACAATTTTTTCTTTGTGAGATCCCAAAAAATTTTGCTTAAGTGATTTTGATAGTTTTTGTGTTTTTTTTTATGTTTGTGTGTTTGCCTTCTCAAAGATCAGTTTACCTTAGATCAATGATTTGCAGTAAAGTGTATGCTATTATACCACTGATTTATCATATTTAAAAAATCTCCAAGAAATAGCATCCTCTAGATTTCTATAGCAGCTCTTTAAAAAGAGTTTTGCATTGTCAACAGATGTTGTTGACAACATAAATGAAATGACGTTTCTTTTCGTAGTCTACTCTAATGCCATAATAACTGGCGCACTTATTCTATTGAAAACTGAAACTAAAAACTTTAACTATAGTTCTAGATTTCAAATGTATTTAAATCATTTGATAAGATTTTTTTTTTGGTTTTTTGTAAAAGCCCGCCTTCAAAATGTTTGCCGTTCTATGCCAGAACGTTTGTAATAAGCAAAAGATGTCGTTGACAAACCTTTATTTTTAAGAGAAAGAAAAACGTTTTGAAATGTAGATCATTTAACCGAGATATAGGATCAAAGTATTAGTAAGTTTTGTAAAGAAAATTGATATTTTTTGCACATATCTTTTTTCGTTGTTGTTGTTGTTGTTATTGTAAATATTATTTGCCTTCATTCATGCTGCTAATGATAGGTTTCTGGTTTAACATCATGTTAAATAATCCTGCTGGAAAGAAAGAAAAAAAAACACTATAGTTGACAAACCCACCAAAAACAGTTTTAGTATTGGTTACAACTCCAGATATTAGCAAAGTTTAAGTGCCTGTCGGTCCGTCTGAACAGCTCTGTGTTCTCCTAGGTTTTGCTTTTTGAAATGGAATTGTGTATGGCCGTCTTGTTGCTCATAAAGTATTTTAGGATTTTTAGGTTTGCTTGTTTTGTAAAAATGTCATGACTTAAAGAATGAAGTAAATGATTTTAATCAATTTTTTTTTTTACTTCATATAATTTTTAAGAATCACTCCTTTGTGGTTGTGATTTAAAACAAAAATATTTTATATAGAACAAAAGCCGTAGGAAAAATAAATAAAATAAACTACAAATCATTTTGTATGGGCTGAATATATAAAAAGAGTTCCTTTTTATTTGCACTGAAAGAAATTAGTAAAAATTAGAATTTTATCAAATTAAGAAGAAAAAAAATTTCCAGAGCGCAGATTCGAATTTAGGGAGTGCTGACTTACGAATTTTATAAAAAAAAGTTCGTGTAATAAAATTACAAACGCGATATATTTTAACTGCCAAATTTTTCTTGGTGACAAAAAGAGTTGATTAACGCTTTTTTTGCTTTATAAATGATTTCAGAAAAATTACACAAAATAATTGATCAATATAAATTGAAATTTTTTGCCTTATGGCGGAGATATTTCGGAAATGGCTTAAAATTTCTAAGGCTCCGGAACATGAAATCAATTACAGGAAAATAATCCCTGACAAAAGCGGTTATGCAATGCAAAATATTTTTCATTGTATTTTAGATTGATTGTGCTCCAAAATTTTGTAGAAAATTTTCTTCAGCTTTTGCAAAAAGTTTTCTTTGAAAAACGTGTATATTATTATCGGCTCTGCCGAATCTTATGAACCCTTCATGGATGTAAAACCCCAGAAACCATTTTTTTATCCTTTCAATTTCCAATTCTAAATTATTTCTTAATCAAATTTATTTGATAAGTAAAGAGGTTTAAATATTAAAAAAAAAAATTTAAAAAAATTTCCAAAAAAAAATTTCCAAAAAAAAAATTTAATTTTCCAGCTCTGGAACTGTCTTTTCCGCCTTTCCGGTTGTTAATACCAATAAATTTCTTTCAAAAACTTTAAATACAAATATATAAAATATGTGTTTTACTTGATTAATTTTGTGTATACAAAAAAAAAATCAATTTTCCAACCCTGGAATAGTAGTTTTGGTTTTATTTAATTTTTAATACCTACGTAATTCTTACTGAAGTAGAAAATAGGTTTAATTAACAAGAAAAGAAAATTTCGCTTTATTTAATTACTTTCTTATACCAAAAATAGGTTTAAATTGTCCAGCTCTGGAATTGTCTATTCGGCCTTTCTGGTCTTTAATACCAACGAATTTCTTTGAAAAATTTTAAATATTTTTAATATTTAAAAAAAACAATGAAACATGTGTTTAAGTTGATTTATTTTATGTGCAAAACAAATCAATTTTCCAGCCCTGGAAAAGTATATTTGGTTGTATTTGATTTTTAATGCCTACGTATTTCTTCTTGAAGTATATAATAGGATTCATTAACAAAAAAAGGAAAATTTCGCTTTATTTAATTACTTTCTTATACCAAAAATAGGTTTAAACTGTCCAGCTCTGCAGCTGTCTCTACGGCCTTTCTTGGTGTTTATAGCAATGAATTTCTCTAAAAAAAAACTATAAATATTTTTAATATATAAAAGAGAATGAAACATGTGTTTTAGTTCATTACTTTTATGTATAAGTCAATTTTCCAACCCTGGAATAGTATTTTTGGTTTTATTTGATCTTTAATACCTACGTAATATTTCGTGAAGTATAAAATAGGTTTCCGTATCAAGAAACAAAAATTACTTTAATTACTTTCATACGCCAAAATTAAGCTCAATTTATCCAGCTCTGGAGCCGTATTTTTAATTTCTTTTATATTCATTGGCAATCTATACATAAATCCCGCACCGAAGATGGCTCCCTGCAGCTATATATCCGTGTGTGTGTGTTTGTTTCTTATCCAGTTTATACTTCTTTTTTGCAGAACATTTCACCAACTTTTTTCTTTAAGTGTATTTTATAGTTTACAAATGGCTGAATTTTATTTGTTCTTAATTTTTCATTTCTCCTCTGCCTTAAAATTCTCATCAGCATGCGTCTTTTGTCAACTCGAGTACCATAATGTCATGATGGTTGCTGGTTTCAATTGTTTGCTGCTTTGGTTACTTTGCCTCAATGTGCTGCTCCTCGATTGCCTTTGAAAAAACCAACCATCGAATAACAAAAGATATTGATCAATAGATTTCTTTTGTTATTTTAAGGAAAACTTGTTTGTTGTTGTTGCAACTATTAATTATTATGTAAGTTTTACTGCGAGTCCTAGAATAATAAATATGAACACAACCACACACTCTGTACTCAAGTAGACAGTTTGTTCATGGCCAGTCCTGAAAATTTCCTTGAAATTTAAATTCAATTCATGTTCGTGTTTATTTTGGTTTATAAAACATGTCATCATTGAAAAGGAATTTCTACTTTTTTTTTATAAATTTATTTTTAAGGATAATCACAACATTATTAATGATAAGGTTTTTTTTGTAGTTTTGTTTTATTAAGGGGCTTGCAGTGTGTCACAGAGAGAATTATATAAAAATGCCCAAAAATTTTGATTTAAATGCCAGTTGTTGTTTTAGGAAAATATATTTTATTACAGCAAAGTGGCGCTTAGCCGGGTGGCAATATTTGTGGCTGACAATAAGTAATTAATTTTATATTATTGACAAGTTGTTGTGTGGCTAAGGAAAATATGGTGAATTTGACATCAACAATTTTACTCACACAGAATTATACATATTTTATATTTAAAAATCAGGAAATGGAAAAAATTTTAATGTAAAGAAATATATTTTTTTCATATTAATTATTTATGGTGTTTGGGTTACGGCTCTACGCTTGGAATTACAAACATCAAATTTTTAGCAAAAATTAATAAAATTTTAAACTCATAAGCAATTGCATAAAGAGAAAATGTTAAGAAAAATTATGTTAAAAAAAAACCTGAAATTTTTTTTTTCATTGCAGGTAAGAGTTATTGCATTCCTGCATGACAACAAGATTTGGAAATAATTTTCTCGGCATGAGTTCTTAAAATGATTTCACAAACAAACTAAAAATGAATAATTCAAATAACAGGGGTGTTTGTAAAGGGCGTAAACTTACACACACAACTAACTCGTACTTTCTCTTTGGCTTTTCTTTAGGGAAATAGACAGAAGCAGCAAAGTGTAACAGCCGCTACGGGGGAGAAAACAGCAGGATATTACACTTGCCAAAGCATGTAAACACTTCAAAGTAAAATATCGTAGCCAAACTGTTGCTTTTGCTGTTTCTTTTTAGGAGAGATGATTTTTGATTTCTCAGGTCGGCTATTGCTGGTCTTAAGTCATTTCCATTAACACCTTTGAGTAGATGGTATCCCGTTCGGTCATTGCAGCATGTAATTATGATTGGCGCCATAAAACAAATTTTAATTTGAAGCAAAATATGGTAGTTAGCATTTATCATTCTCTGTTCTCGGTTTAGTGTTTATTTCCTTTTTAGTATATTTTTCCCTTCTTTTTTTTCTTATTTCTATATGTTTTAAAGATGAAATCGAGCAGCCTAATTATATTCTGTTTTATGATTAATAATTTTGTTCAACACAAAAGAAAAGAACAAATCATATAAAAAAACCAAACAATTTCCTACACAAAAGGTGTTGGTTTTAAAGTGTCGGTTTTGACACTCGGTATTGTATCGTATAGTTAAAATATATTTATCAGGATTGTTTGTTGTGTGTTTGGAAGTATGCGTCTGCCATTTTCATTGCTAACACCAATAAAACCACCAAATTGCTGTTATTTCATCTGTTTAATGATTTCCAAATGACATGGCATCTTTTGGCCATCAGCTTTAATAAATTCCCATATACCATATTTTGTATGTAGGTTTGTGTGGCTGTGTGTAGGTCTTTAAATGTTGTACAATCTTGTTATTTTGACACCTGCCAAAATTTCTGTATAATTGTTAATTTTAAAGATTCACACCTTGTTGTACTAATGCGAGTGGAAAAAATTATATAAAGTTTATTTTTTCCTTGATATTTTACAATTGATGTGGCCTCTCAGTTGGCTGCTTGATGTTTATGCGTTTGTTAAACATGATTCGTATGTTTAATATTGTGCTTCGAGTTTTTCCTCTTGTTTTGTATGTCAAAATTTTAAAGTGTTATGTTTTGAAGTTGAATGTTTAACATTTGCCAAAGATTTGACACCTTCTTTTAAAATAAAATAAATCGTTTTGGCTTTAATGTTTGCAGCAATGAAATATGGTTTTTATGATTATCTAAATAAAGATATTTTTTATTTGTTTTTGTCAAGTGAGAATAATTTTTAGAAGTAATAAACTATTTCTTTATTGTATATTTAATAAAAAATTATTCCAGGAAATTATTCCCCACATATATATAGAGTTTTATTTAGTTTTCCTAGTGGCCCAGAAAAGTTGTTATTGTGCGAATGCTCTGCCAAAATTTTTTAACGAAAATTAAAATAAAAAATGTGTAGTCCCTGTGGTTCCGCTATCTATTAAATATTTAAAAGCGATATTAAAATTCAAATTATTATGTGTAATATATTTTAGCAATCAAACTACTAGAGTAGAATTTGCACATAGTTTGGCAAAATCTACCACTGTGCAATTGCGCAATGTCGAGTGTGATTCGTGTCATCTGGGGCCAAATTACCGCATTCGATATCGAGCGACATTTCCATACAATTTAAATACAAATTTCGTTCGATATCGAGTGCGGTAATTTGCCCCCAGATGTGAAGAAATGAAATCAAGAAGGTTTTTAGTGGAGCTCGTACTTCTGTTAGCTCAGCTCACTCCGAATTTTAGAGCCAATTAACATATGGAGCCATAAGCACTTAAGCTAAGTTCACATCTGTCAAATATATAACGGAATACGTAATAAATGAAATACATGAGTTGCGGCACTTTGAAAATGAAAAATAAACAAGTAAAAACGTTATGAATACTCAAATGCTAACATCAGTTTTTATTCAACGTACGCAGCAGAGCAGAACAGCTGTTTTCGAAAGCCGCAACACTTTCATCATCTGTGCTCATGTGCATTGTGTTTGTCGCCACTTATTAACAGCTGTTCTGCTCTGCTGTGTAAGTTGAATAAAAACTGAGGTTGACTTTCCTTTGTGCCTTAGAATATTTATCATGTCTTTCTGAGATTTAAAAACAAATTTCGAACAATTAGCCTATGAATCATAATTCAATTTAAAATAGTTATAAATACTCTCCAAATATTTAGTAAGTGAACTCAAAATGTTTAACTTGGTGGGACAGAGTTTCTTTATATAATATCGTACGTCAACGCCCACTGAAGGGGGCTGGGTCCAAAAATAACTTTTTGTTTAAATTTGATGGCTCCAAGTTTAACGCGTTGGACTTTGTTTGACATAAAAATATATAATTTGCTTAACAAAATTACAAAAAAACTTTAAAAATTATGTTGTTTTTTTAGAGGTTGGTTTAGTTCTTCTTAGGGGAACTTTTTTCCCTCTGGCCCGATTTAGCCCATATTCAAACTCCACCTGTGCTATCTTTCAAGATATGTTTATACCAAATTTCAATAGTCTGGCTTCTTTCGTTTGGACTGAATTGTGATTTCCACAGACGGACGGACAGACGGACATGCTCAGATCGTCTTCGATTTCATCACTGATCAAGATAAATACTTTATGCGGTCTCAGATAGATATTTCGCTGCGTTACAAATGAAATGACAAGGTGAATAATATTCGCTGAATATCCAATTCTTTTTTGGAGGGTATAAAAATAATTTTTAAAAATAAAGTCACATAACAAATAAATTGATTTGTTATTTTAATATTTTCGATATATAAGTAAATTTAGAATAATGCTAGGAACACAACTGCGACGAACGACGAATTTTTGGTCGAGAATATTCGTCGCCAAAACACATTGGTGTATATGAAAATGCACACAATCGTGGCGTTTGTTGAAATTCGTCATACTCAGCGAAAGTTGAAATACATTTATTTCTAATTGTTTCGTCAACAAACGACGAACAAATCAATATAAAGTGACCAGGTTTCATATACTCAAACTGGTTTTTTGTGAAAAAATATAGTTCACTACTGTATTGTTGCATGTAGCACTAAAATTTTCAGTACATACTAAAAATGCATTCACTAATTCACAAAAATGTATCATTCGGACGACTTTCTATTAATTTTGAACACTTTTTATAATATAGTTTTTTTTTTCTATTTCTCACTTTTTCATATGGTCACCCCATCAGCTGTTAAATGAGAGTAATAATTTATTTACAGACAAAAAATTTTTCAGAAAATATTTACAAAAGGAATTTGTTCTGAAAAAAATGGACAACACCGGGATAATTATTGAGTGTCTAAACAATCTGACTGGCATCAGAGGATTACAATGATTTAAAAAACAATTATTAAAATTTTGTTTGTTTATTATTTTAATTTATTCGTCGTTATTGTGTTTCATACGACGAATTTATAGAGCGATTTTTTATCAACGAATTCGTCGTACTAAGCGAAATTCGTCGTTCGTCCCAGTTGTGTTCCTAGCATAAGTGATTCTTTTATTATGTGGCATCACTGAAAACAGCTGTTTCAAAATAATTAAGTATATGGCAACATTTGGTTATTTGTAGCCTACTGTCGTCTAAATGTGTATAGACTGATGACAGAGAAAATTCATTCTGTTTTTCGCGGAACTGCTCTCATATCATATAAACTCCCCTCCGCTGACTTTCCAGTCTTATTTGACAGGGGAAAGCTCAGGCACAACTACTTTAATCACTTAATCACCCTTCCATTATCCCTATAATCCTGCACAATTCATCTCATGATTATTAATGTCGTTCCCTATAAAAAATATATGAAAAAGGTTAATTATTTTATTTAAAATGTTCTTTGTTGTTGTTATATTCTAACAAGTTTTCTACTGCACACCAGATTCAGTTTCCTTTAACACGGTTCGTCGTTAAATAAATTTTCCTGCAGTACACACATGGCGTAGATTTAAAAGGAATCTATATTAAATCAATATAGTAAATTCTATTTTGCAATATTTTCTTTTTGCTTCCATTGAATCGAACACCTTTTGCATTTCATATTGATACTTGTTATTTTTATCTAAAATCTATCTAAGTTTTTCAATCTCCCTAATAGCCCGCAAATAATGTATGTTCCATGGCTAAGCTCAAACTAACAACACATGCTAATACGCACACCTTATCATGTATATTTCAAGGAATTATGTAAGCGATAACATCATCATCATCATCCTCATCCTCATCTTCATGCTCTTCATCTTTCTATAAACTGCTGCAAATAAAGGTGACACCTTCGCCCAGCAAACAAGACAGAAGAAAAAAAGAAATATACAGAGTAGAAATATAAGATAACTGCACGTGTGGCAGCAACTTGTGGTAAAGGTTTTTCCTTGTACAAGTACAACTATTTCAAAATATTTTAATACAAACAAACATCTTTGGGTTGTGTATGTTCAACCTTATTTTTAAGCAAGCATATACGAGTATATGTGCATGCAAGGGAAGATAAATAATATCAAAGAAAATAAACTTTATACAAGTGAGAGGAGGAATAAGAATGTAAATATTTGCCCAGGATATTTTCCTAGAGGAATCTGAATGTGTGCTGTGAATTGTAAGAAAAGTCTTATGAATATTATCACTTAAAAACTATCAGTGATCTTGATAGGGAACATACATACGAGTATCGTACTACAAGTAGTATTATTTGGTTTACAAGGAGGTAGATAAATATGAATATATAAGTAGGTGCATACGTGTGTGTGTGTGTACATTTCAAAGTCTTCAAATATGTGGTTAAAAAAAAAGGAAAACAAATAAAATAAAAGCGTGAATATGCGTATAAACCACATGTTGCTATTGTCTACTCACTGCTGGCTGGTCCTTTACAATCTGACAAAAACTATTTAAGTGAAAAAGTAGGCAAAATATTGCCTACAAAGCATTTTCATATCTTGATTAAAGAAATAATCACAGAACACATGTATGAGTTTTTTTTTCATTTAATTCACTTGTGAGTTGTTTCTCAAATGAATAAAGATTTACTTTTTTGCATAGAAAATAATGATAAGAGTTTAACAATTGAAGCAAATGTTGAAGGATTTCTTTGCTTTGTCAAAGGAAGAAAGGAAAGGATATAAATGTTTAGATGCGGTTTAAAGATGGGCGATAAGCGCAGAGTAGTGCTTAACTATTATATAAATTATTTAATGGCAGATGTTGTGACAGTTATTAAGTCTGTTATTGTGTTTTTGTGTGTAATATTTTATTGACAAAAAAAAAAGAAAACACCAGGCAGCCTTATGGTTTAAATATTCGGTGCTTTAGCAAACTGCAATAGAATTTATTTATTTAATAAATATTTGTCTAAGCAATTTGTGGCACTTAAAGTTTGTTAATTAAATTGTTTGCCCGTAAATTGCACTTTTACTACGACTATTTTCATTTACTTGGCAGAACAAATTGCCTGCTACTCTCACTCCCATAGGCTGCATTCATAATTTAATTCAGTTTTTATCTGCTTTTAAAAAATAGTGCGTTGTGTCTGCCAGCGTTAATTCAAGCTCAAGCAATTCGTATTTGTAGATATTGTTGTTCTTATGCGCACACTAGAGTTTTATCACTAAATTGCACAACGACAGCCAGGAAACAATTACAAATTGCCATTTGAAAATTGCCATTGTTTAATTTAAATCGTCAATAATGTTGTTATGCTACAAGTTAAAAGGGTCAGTGGAAAATGTAAAAGATAGATAGGGTGTACCAACAGGAACTTTTGCACTTTGACACTTCATAAGGAGCATTTGTTTGAAGCTACTTCCGTCAAATTAGTTGCCACTTATTCAACCTGTTTTGCCAAATAAACCTACATGGAGATACGTGTGACCGTCATGGATGGAGACACGTGTGACTTTTTGAATTTCTCGCCTGCTAATTGCAATGGCAAAACTGCTTCTGTCAACAAGCAACTGTCAGCTGACTTCTGTCAAAATTTTAACAAGCAGCGTCATTTAATTTGTGCTTGGCAGCCGTTGATAGCAGACTACCACACGTTTCGAGAAGAAAATGCTAAATATTAAATTTCGGGTGCTCATTAAGAATAATTTTTTTGTGGAAAAAAAAGCCATCACTCAAACTAAGGCTCAGCTTGATAAATATTATGGGAACTCTGCACCATCTATTTGTATGGTAAATACGTTGTTTAGTGAATTCCGATGTGGCACGGAAGATGCCGAACGTTCTGGATGCCCAGTTGAGGTCTCTACATCGGAAACAATTGAAAAAATTCAGCCGATCGAAAATTTAAAGTGTGAAAGGGAGAGAGGGAGAGAGAGAGAAAGAGAAAATATAGAAGCCACAGACATCTCACATGGTTCTGTGGTTTTAATTTTAAATGAGCACTTGGGTATGAGGAAGCTTTCCGCAAGGTGAGTGCGGAAACGTTTGGTCACATTGAAGGTTATACACATATGCAGTTTTCATGGCAAAAATCCATGGAATTGGGCTACGAACTGCTCCCTCATCCACCCTATTCTCTAGATTTAGTCGCCAGCAACTATATATTGGTTCTAAGCTAGCAGAAATGGGTCGACGGAAAGAGAAAATAATGAAAGCATCTCACAAACAATTGCATATTTTGATGTCCTCACCAAATCATATTCTTCGGAAGGAGTAAAAAAATTGGAAAAAAGTTGAAAAATAAAATAACTTTTTATATAAAAAAATATGTTCCATTCAACAACATGTGTACGTAAAAAATTTGTTTTATTAAAATGGATGTTCTGTTCAAGCAACGTGTCGCCCGATTTTTCATTGAAAAATCATCTTCAGCGATGAGTTCCATTTTTATTTTTTATCTTGGACTAGCACTCAGGGGATGACCCCTATATATGCAATGCATTGCGCCGGAACTGAAAACGAGGGGATAGTATTGAGGGGACAGATTAGGAAAATTGAGAAGATTGATAGTTGTTTTTTTTGTAGCTATTTCAACCTTTTACTTTGCCGGCTAATTTTTGCTACAGGACAGGACAGACAAAATTGTCGAATTTTTTTCACCTCGAATCTACAAGCGAACCAAGAGCATCTAATGCATCTTTGGGAATGACTTTGGCTTACTTATCATTGTCAACGATGAGGGCTACAGGACGATGTTTACAAACTTATTTTAGCCTAATTATATGACCTGTCCACCAATGACATTTGATTTCATCAGGATGGTATTAAGGCTGATGTGAACTGGCGACCGAGATCTTACAATTTGATTTTGTTAGAATTTTTCTTGTGAGATTTTCTTATGTAGGAAAACCCACAGACTTCAGCCTAATTTATGTATCAGAATCATGGATATGATGTGGCCACTTCGTATGCTCTTCATCCAGAGAAGCAGTAATGAACACTTAAACCAGATTACAGTTTTTTACTCAACCATCGTTCATCTACATGGATGCCAAGTTTTTGTAGTCAACAATTCTTCCTTGTGTTTGGATATGGCAGCATCGTTATGCGGCCGATATAGTTAAAAAAATAATTGAATAAAATGAAATATGTTTGAGTTTTTATTCAAACGATGACCTAACAGACCTCTAATTTAGCAACTAGTTGTATAACTTGATCAAATTGGACAACAAGTCGCAACGTGTAGGAGCTGCATTAGTAATTGCGCATGTGCGCAATGTGTTTTGAATTCTTCTGATCGGCATTAGTGCATGGATAATGGCATCTATAGGACTTTCAAACGAATAATTCTTTCGATCATATTTCACAACTTTTTGTTGTGCATGAATTTAAATATAGTGAGCGCATAATGAAAGACCCTATATGTATTTGTATTGTAGTTGAGTCGCTATCGCCAGTCGGTTTTTTTAAAAATTTGCTTTAAATGTTTTTCCCACCTGGATTTTCGTTCCTTCCTTGAAGAAAACTATTTAACGCATTCTTATGCCGCAGTGCTTTCACTTGACTTAACTCGGCAGCAAGAAATTTGGCTTGTGCAATTGACAATACGACCATATCTTCTCCGAAGGCCAGGCAACAATAACTAAAGCTATATACAGAACACCAGAATATCAACAACAACAACAACACTAGCAACATCAATAATTTCAGCAACAATTATTGTTATAAATCCGTATACATTGTTTTAAAGGCTTAATCACTAATTTGCCGCTGCTTTATAATCAAACGACCATTTGTTGGCTTGTGCATGTACCGCGGGAGACAAATGCGATGATTTATATTGCTAAATTATAGACTGGAATCCCAAGTTCATAAGTGCGAGTGTGTTTGTATACACATATTCCCGCATATGTAATCAAGTTGTTGTAATTATTTGGGAGCTGGTGTTTTTATACATGAATTCATAATATATTTGTTTTTTTTCTGGTGTATGTATAATGGTCAGCATGTATGTCTTATATACATACGTGCATATACATGGTATTTATGCCTGCTGCCTGCTTATATTTAGGGGTAGAGCATGAAGTTTGTGTTTGTTTGCGACTCTGTTGTCTCTGTTGGCATATTTAATCGATCAAAAACACATAAATTTCAATTGTAACAATTGAATTGTTTGGCAAATGATTAAGTCTTAAGTAACGGGGTTTTAATGTCTGAGGAAGAAATGTATTTATTATGCCATTAAAGGAAATTATTTTGATATGAAGCACAATGAATAGTTAAAATTTTTTTTAAATATTTTGTTACAGTCCACATATAATATTTTTTTTTACAAAATGGATATAAAAATTATATAGGAATGGCTCCATTTTTCTTTTTAGCATGTGGCTCATCTTTAATTTACAACAAACATCATATACCTGTAATTAGCATCATTTCGCTAAAGATTTGTTTTTCCATTTCAAATGCATGAAAATAAAACATGAAAAGCATTAGCTGCACACAATAGTTTAACAATTGTCTGGTCATTGATTACTGCCGACTAAATGCTTAAACAAATATTACAGATACCAGCCATAAAATAGAAAAGTGTGATATTTCGTTGTAAAACCTTAATGAAGGTAGAAAAACTATGCCACGAAAGACAACAACTAAACGTGAGTGATTGGATTTTCTTCTTTTAGATCTTCATCCTCCTTATTGATGAGTTGCCGCCAGAACAAATTGTTTTTTCTTTAGTACAATTGAATGAAAAGAGCCTTGTGGCCAGTCTTTAATGAGTTACAATGTTTACTGTTCGTCTGCGTTTACTATAGCACTTTTATTCCGTTAACAAATTAAGTTGTTAGACATCCTTAAAGAGGAGTATAACCAAGAGAATTAGAAAACGAGTTATTAACAAAATGAAAAGTAAATAGTCCATTCTGTTGTTAATTTAGCATAGTTTTCTTTTAAAACAAATAATTCAAAACTATTTATGATCTAGTCATATATTTACTATCACTGATAACTTTTTGTTTGCTTTTGAATGAAGATTTTTCCATATTAATGATTTACGGAAATATTATTTGCTTGTCAGAACTCTCTAAGAAAATGCAATTAATTTTCCAAGATTTCCACATAAACCTAATAAATTATGTGCAAAGTGCATATTGCCTTAAATACAAATATTTTCCATAATTGAAATGTTGTGAGTGCCATTTTAAATTTTAATGTCCTTTTCACTAATGCTTTTAAAACCTTATTAATTAATGAGCAACATTAGCTGCTACGATAGGTTTACCATCTACTTAAAAGCTTCCTAAACAAACATCCTTTCCAATATGCCCATGTGTGTTTGCCATTAGCTGTACTTGAATTGCTAAGATTTAATTACTAATAGCAGCAGCTACTTTTAACTGGCATCACCTCCCTAATTGTATAAAATATTTTTTCATATTCCATGTAAATTCTAGTCAATTACGCTGTTAAATTAAGTAAAAGTTGTTTATAAAATAGCAAGTTTGTAATGATGCGATCAGAGAAGGCCAAAGCAGAAATACACGGGTACCAGCAGCTTTAAAATTTCAGTTAAACTATTTTCTCAAAGTTTACATCTTCAGGTGTAATATATTTAAGATATTGTGTCATTTAAAAACAACAAATCATAAGATTTCCTGAAGAAGTTAACCAAAGGTTAAGGATATATTGCGAAGAAAATTTAATACAATAAATATATAAAATATAGTAGATCTAAAGGTTAACAAATTAGTTAAGTTTCATTCTACAGCAAGCCAATTTCATAGCACTATTGTGCTGAGAGCAATTCACACATATTTTTATACCCTCCAAAAACCAATTGGAGGGTATATTCACTTTGTTGTTCCGTTTGTAACGCAGTGAAATATCCATCTGAGACCCCATAAAGTATATAGATTCTTGATCAGTGATGAAATCTAAGACGAACTGAGCATGTCCGTCCGTCCGTCCGTCTGTGGAAATCACGATTCAGTCCAAACGAAAAGAGCTAGTCTCTTGAAATTGGGTATAAATATATCTTGAAGAATAGCACAGGCCAAGTTCGGAAATGGGCTAAATCGGGCAGGAGGGAAAAAAGTTCCTCTAAGTCCTCTTTCACACACATCAGGTATACTTGATCAGTTTTTCTTCAATTTTGTTTCGAACCTGCATTTACGTTTACACACGAAACGCCATGGCAAGTTTTTCTTCATTGCTGAACATTTATTTAATATATTACGGATGATAAAACAAAAGAAAATATAAAAACTGACTGGCACCGTCAAGTCTGTACCCCTTCTCACGCTCTTCACCGCTCTCTCCTAAAAGATCAAGACTTGACGAGTCAAACCTGATGTGTGTGAAAGAGGTCTAAGAGTAACTAGACCAACCCATAAAAAACAATATAATGGTTTTTTATAATTTTGTTAAGCAAATGGTATATTTTTATGTCAAAGCAGGTCGAACGCGCTAAGCTTGGAGCCATAAAATAAAAATAATTTTTGGATCTCGCCTCCTTTAGTTGCCGTTATTATATGCAAAAATAGTGTAAAAATTTAACAAATTGTTTTACTTAAGCCTACATTCCTTAAAAAGAACATTTTTAAGCTTTAATGACGAAGCTGAAACGTAATCTGGTACTACTATACCCTACCCCCTACTCCTCCTTTGCCCCTAAATGACCCTATCAAAAAAAAATTTAAATAAATTTTACATTTAATTATTCCGAACATTTATTTTTGAAGTTTTATGGCAAAGGTGAAATGTCTCCCCCACAGCCCACGCCAGAGCGACTCCGCCAAAATACAGTTTTAATACCCTCCAAAGAGAATTGGACCCCATAAAGTAAATACATTATTGATCAGTGATGAAGTCGAAGACGGTCTAGCAATGACCATACGTTCGTCTGTGGAAAACATGATAGTGTCTATTTTTTGAACCCCGCCTTTTTAGCGGGCGTTGGCGTACGATATTATATAAAGGAACTATGTCCCACTAAGTTAAACATTTTAAATTCACTTGCTAAGTATTTGGAGGGTATTTAAGATTCGACCCGGTCGAATATAATGTTTTTACTTGTTTTAAATAAAAATTATTTTTGTACATAAAAGTATTTTTTGAAAACTAAAAATAATTTGAACAAAAATACATGTTTTTAATATATGATTATATTTTTTATAAATAACAATGCTTTTTATAAATAAATACGAAAAAGGAAAGGTAGAATTAACTTCAAATTTTGTGTGCGTAAAATATCTTCTTAATCAATATTTGGAATATGTTTAATAACCCCCTCCTGATAGGAAGAACATACCCAGAAGTATAAATACTTTCCAAGTATCGAAATGGTAGCGGCACAAAAATCACTTTAAATTTATTGTTTAATTGACTTTTGTCCATAGAATCTGTTGTATAAAAGTTTATATATGTATATCCAATAATGATAAAATAAAGGTTACGCCTTGTGCATGATTTACCGTTTGATGACGTATTTGTTCCCTCGAAGAGATTGCCAAATGTTTATTATATGCAAAACTAATACTTTCTTGTACAAAATTAATATTTTATGCTACATTTGGCAACTCTTCACACAATTTACTCAGAGAGATTTCCAATTTACTCAGAGATATTTCCAACAAGCAAATGAGATCGGATTGATGACAGATGCAAGTTTTGTGTTATATTTTATAATAAATTGTGTTATAATTTAAAATAAATATATTAAAATAATTATTAAATAACTTAAAGTGTAAAAAAACTTATTAAAACTTGATTTTTAAAGCTCATAAACTGTAAACAAAAAACCTAAATTAAAGAGAAAAGAGAACAAAAAGAGCAATCATGGAATTTGCAGTGGGCAATTGCAAACAAAGTAACAGCAAAAAAAACAAGTGAGAAATAAATGTGTTTAAATGTGATATTCAGGCCTGTTCTGTAAATCCCGTCGGTTTGAAATCGCGTGATTTTAGAAAATTATCTCCACTAATAGAAATATTTTTCCAGACATTTTTCAATATTGCTGTTATATATAGCTTCAAATATCATACCCAGAAGAAAACATCCGTATCTAATTTTAAGAACGTTTTCAGGGCCATGATTTATTTTCGAATTCACGCGATTTCAACCCGACGTGATTTACAGAACAGGCCCGATTGTCTCAAAATATTTGTTGTTTTCAAAACGCTTTGTCATATTATAGTTTTCCAAGAGATGAAGCTCAAAGGAAGTTATAGCTGATATTTTGCAAGCAAAAAAATTTGTTTTGAATGGGGAAAAAAGAAAAATAATTAGCACTTCAATATTCATATAAAATAACTATAAATTAACAATTTCAAATAAAAAAGTGGAAAATAAAATAATTTTTTAAAATTGTTTATTATCAAACAAATTTAATTTGAAAAATCGCAATTTGCCCCACTGTCCTGTGTTTATAATAACATAATAGTTCTCCAGCTGAATTTTATTAGCCAATCAGAACACATGTAGAGTGACGTCAGAGTTCCATCATGTGCAGAAAAGTATTTTTATTTCAGCTTGTTGGCGTAATCTTTATTGTATCATTCTTGTGTATATCCTACTTATGGTTTTCAAAAATCTTCATAGAAGTCATTCAACAAATGGATTGGGATAAACATATGAATTTATTCACAATTTTAAATAAAGTCATAACAATTCAAAATTTTTTATTACTAAAGAATTTACCTTTAATAAAAATTTAAACATTTGCTTAAAAGTCGCTGTATTTACTCTTCTAGCTGTTAATAGCATAAATTAAATGGTTCATAAACTTAATTTTAGGAACAGCCAACAGTTACTTTTCGACCGCAGTTTTTCGAGTTAAAACGCAAGCGGATTTTATAAACCTATTTCGGCCGGTTCACTAGACAAAATGCTTATAAGCCAATGCGTATTGCATTCTATAAACAGGCTAATTGATATTTTCACTTATAAGCTTTATTCTGCAATGTCATGTTCACCAACACCAATAAAAGCATTTGCGTATATGAAAGTGGGGCGCACACATAACGACGCATTTGCACGTGAATAATATAAAATGGCTTTTATTCTAATTTGTATAGAAATAAAAGGACTGAGATGAACGAGATTCGCTAAAATTATATATTCTTTTGATAAATGAAAAATAAATGATTTCCTCAATGAGACTTTTTTGTGGCCAGTGAAAATGTATTTTTGATATATTTTTTTATAAATAAAAATATTTTAATAATAAAAAAAAATATTTTTTTTTTCAAATATTGCTTGGATTGATTTTGACAACAAATAATTGTTATGCTGTAGAAATATAATATATATTTTTTTTAATTGCTTAGATTTTTAGTTTATTTGTTTCGTATAATTTGAATTGATCAGTCCTCTCTTATGCAGCACTCATTCCCTTATAAATGTTTAATTACAAGCAATACAACAAAATCTACTATTTGTTCTAAATGTCACAAGAATGGCAACGTAAAGCAAACATATTCGTATTAAGCTAAGCGACATCCCAGTTATAAAAATTACCAGGCAATTACGAAACAGGAGTCTTTGGCAGGATATTTAAAATAATTTAGGAGATGCAAAATTTTTATTGAATATAGGCTCAGGCAGATCATCGAGCAATCAAAATATGTATACAATTTATTAAAGATTTTTAATAAAAATCACTTGTAAATCTAAAGAATAATATTTTCCTTTTAAAAAATACGTATTAATTAAATCTTATCGAAGGCCCATTCAGTATTTCTTTTTATCGCTTGGTTATAACACAAAATGTGCACACGTAAACATACAAGCACTCTGCTGACATGTGGGTGTGTGTGTGTGTTGGATTTAATGCTGTTGTTTGCATTATTGTTCTATACACAAATAAAGTAGAATCATATTTGTGTAATTTACAATTATTTGCTAATGTTTGCATATAATAAAATATCTACTGTTTTGTTTGTTAAGCAAACAACGTCTAAAGTGCTTTTAAAAATTCAAATAGAACAGCGTTCGTATGTAGTATTAAGTGTTATAAGCACGCTTTTTATTATCGCATTCGTTTAAGAATACATTAATGTTGCATGCATTTAGTTGCATAAAGGGAATACACATAACAATTAGCGCAATAAAAAAAAAATTTTAAAATTCAAAGAAGTAAATAGCAGAGCTGTGCCATAATGATTGTCTGTGAGTGTGATATTAATTAAGCGGAATCATTGAGAACTCTAATCAAGCGGATGTTAAAAATGTTGCAACGACTCTGAAGCGCTTAGACATTTACTCTAACTAAAGGGTGTTTTTTTATGAATTTTTTTTTTATACGAATCACTCTGTTGTCTGACAGCTGTTTTCAGAGTTTAAAGTGACGTCTCTACTCAGTATTGTTTGGCAAATCATCATGAACAGGTCAACTCAAGAACAACGCTTCCAAATCGTGGAAATTTATTTTCAAAAACACTGTTCAATTAAAAATGTTTATCCGCTTTTTTACCGCAAAATTCTCTTCAGTGATGAGGTGCATTTTTGGTTGAATGAATATGTCAACAAGCAAAATTGCCGTATTTGGAGCAAAGATAATCCACACGCCGTTCAAGAATTACCAATGCATCCCGATAAATGTACTGTTTGGTGCGGTCTATGGGCTGGTGGAATCTCCGGTCCTTATTTCTTTAAAAATGAGGAAGGCCGACGCGTTACCGTGAATGGAAATCGATACAGAATCATGATCAAGGAATTTTTGGTGCCAAAACTTCAAGATATGGATGTAAACGAAATGTGGTTTCAACAGGATGGTGCCACTTGTCATACTGCGAGCGAAACAATGGACTTATTGAAAGAACATTTCAACGACAACATTATTTCGAGAAATGGACCGGTGAATTGGCCTCCGCGTTCGTGTGATTTGACGCCACTCGATTAGTTTTTGTGGGGATACCTGAAATCATTGGTTTACGTGGATAAACCAGCAACGATTGACGCTTTGGAAATCAGTATTCAACGTGTCATTGCTGAAATACGCCCTCAAATGCTTGAAAAGGTGGTCGAAAATTGTACCTCCAGATTGACCCTTGTGCAAAATAGCCGTGGTGGCCATATGCCAGAAATTATATTTAAATGTTAAATGACAAGAAATTATCTACAAAAAAAAAATTTTTTTTGGCCATTTCATAATTTGGCATGTGTTTTATTTAAATTTCAAATCAGCAAGCTCTTATAAAAATACCCTTTAGTAATATATCTTATTTAGAATTTATAAATGAAAAAAATATAAGGATTCATAAAAGACTGATTTGTAATATTGATTTATTTTCAACTCATCACTTGATATTTACTACTAAAAGTGTCTTCTATAATGTGTAGTGTTCTTTCTTCATTTATGGGCGACTGAATTTTAATAAAAATAACGATTGACTTTTCATATTTCTTTTTATTTGTTAACAACTTATTTTAACAGTACAAAAAAAAATTTCTGTATTCTTTTTACCAGCAAACGAAAAATACTTTACAAAGACTTTTGACCACTTGAGTGCCTGTAAAATTAAAGTGCTTTTTGGCGGCTTAATATCAAGAGATTACTAAAAATATTTATATTGTGCTTATCTACATACAAATACCTCTTCACCCATGTCCATTTCATTAACATTGTTAAACTATAAAATACTTAAAAGTGTACCACAAAAACGTGTGTGGTATTTATATATAAGAACCATAGTTTAGGTGTATTTGGAATACACGATAAATTATTCGACCAATCCACACAAAAAAAAAAATGTTTTTTATTCCCCAAAGTTTATTATGATTGAAGCTTAAATGACTCAAAATATTCGTATCCTTTCACACCTTTTTGGCATACTGAGGCAGTTCATAAACATTAACAGGAAAAATTTGCTAAATAAAAATTCAAAACCACTTTCAGCTGCTTCCGCCTTTGCTATTGCTATTGTTGATTAAACTAGTTCTACAAATATAGTCGTTAACTCTAATTTTTGTAATATGAAAGGAATAAAATCAATTTAATTCCCAACTTAAGCCTAGTACTCTGTTTTAAATTGTGGAAAATGTTGCGCAACATCAGTTATTTCAGTTTCAGTTTTTTTCCTTTTTAATTGAAATTATGTTTTCCATTTTCAATGACAAAATTTTTAGTTTCAAAAAATTATCGTACGAAATAAATAACATTCATATTATTTCACATGTTTTTCATAATTAAAACAGAGTACTAGTTTAGCAACATTTTTCCATAAATATTTCGATTGAATATTTTTTGTATGGGTTCTGTCAGAATTTCACATGAAATTTTAAACAGAGTACTAGGCTTTACACATCAGCTCATAATATTAACATTTTGGAAAGCCGATAGACTTTCGTCATCAGAACTCATATGTATTTTTATGGATCATCACTTTTTTGACTTAAATGCATGTGATAACATTTTTTATTTAAACAATTTTTTATTTATTTATTTATTGAAATACTTTACAAAGTAAATTTGCAAAGTATGTGGTGCACAGATGCCGACGAGGTGACTCAGACCTTAGGCCGGCGATGTTATTAACTCGTATTTTTTTTCGTTACTGTAACTGACTGTACAGGACCTACGCGCATTCGTATAGGAAGTAGCAACGTAGTTGACCACGAAAAATTCCTCAGAAGAACTGTAAATCTATACGGTTATCTGAGGTGTTGAAATTAACTATTGCGAGTGAGACGCACAACTCTCGAAAGAGAATCTGGCTGCCCTTAAAAAATAATTGACTTTGAGCTGCTTTGTGACTGAAAAAAACATGTTTTTCTTAATATGAAAATAGTATACGAGAACTGTAATAATACTAAACTGATGTTCATACACATTAAGTGTCGGTGTTGCCGTTGAAGTATTTTTTATCCTATTTTATTTTTGCATTTTTTATTTTTACATAATATGTATATACTAAGACTTTCAGCTAATAAATATTAATTGAGTCTTAGTAAAAAATAACACAAACATATATTGTCCTTAAAGATAAACTATTTTTTAAGTTAAATCAAAACAGACGTGCTTTGATTTTGCTATGCCTAAACGCATGGTTGCGTAAGTGTTTTCAGAAAACTACTGAGGGTGTTTAACACTATCCTTCATTAAAGAGCAGAGTTAGAGTATCCTCTTTGGTCTGTCCTTTAGCAAAAGATTCGTCAGCGAAATAAGGATTTAAATAGCTGCAAAAAAAAATCTCTATCTTCTCATCTCTTCGCAGCTGTCCTCTCAATACCGTCCATTCCTTAATAATTGTTGGGTGCTGTTGGCTGAAGTAGTAGAACACGAGACTATGAAGCGGAGGGTCGTGAGTTCGAGCCCCCGCTGAGTCATGAAATATTGTGTTGAATTCTTCTGATCAGCATTAGTGCGTGGTTGTGTTAGTTGTTGCCAGCCTGTTTCAATGATGAAGGCACAGGTCACTGGTTACTGAACATAATTGGCAGCAACTGACACTATCATGTACTAAAAACAGAGTAACAGCACCCACCTTCGTCGGCCCTGTAGAAAAATTAGCCGGCGAAGTAAAAAGGTTGAAATAGCTACAAAAACAACTGTCTATCTTCTCATCTTTCCTAATCTGTCCCCTCAATACTATCCCCTGGTTTTCAGTTCCGGCGCAATGCATTGCATATATAGGGGTCATCCCCTGAGTGCTGGTCCTACTCCTAAAAAAAAAAAAAAAAAAAAAAAATTGTGATGCCGGGCTTGCCCTAAAATCTGGTCCTACTAAAAAAAAGTATTATCCGTACAAAAATACTGAATAAAAGTTTAAATTATAAAAATTCAATTCAGTAATAGATTTTACTCTACATCCAGAGATGGCAGTTTCCATAGCTGTTTTTTCTAGCAGTTATTTGGACTTTGGCAATTTTTGTTGGCGTGCAGCACTAGCATTATTTGGCCTCTTTATATTATTCATTAAGTATATGAAACGTTGAACCAAAGCGGCTTTATATGAAAGCAAAATTTAACAAGTCCATACTATTCCATTTGATAAATAAAAATGTTATTTTAAACATTTACACGCCAATGAAACAGTGCTAAAGCATTATTTCTTCGCATATGTTAGCTTGAGGTTAACAAATGCTTTCTTAATTTTCAATTTGTTGAAAAAAATTTATGTTCAGAAAACCACATTTGATGAATTGACAAATGCTCAACTACAAAAAGACAATAAAACTATATTCTCTGCTCCACTTAGATAAATTCCTTTAAAGAAACTTCTTTTATGTAATTGTTTAAAGAAACCACAAAACTGTTACAAATTTTGTGGCCACAACAATTCTTACCTTTTAGCTAATTAAAGGCTTAATATTTTTCTAGCCAAAATTACAAGACTTTAAAGAATTTAAAAAATAAAATTATATAAATTAGTGCTATTATAAAAATGCCACATGAAAACTCAATTTGAAAGCGTTTAAAATTAAATTTCTAGCATGTGAAATACAATTCTACACCCAAATAATAATTTTCTTTAGACAAATATAAAAAAGATATTACTGCACATCAGTTTGAGGTAAAGAAATTATTGTGTGCACTGATAGATCGTTGTGGGTTTGTAACGAAAAGGAAATCTGAGCTGGCTTGATTTAAAACTGACAGTTATAATGCTTAGATTGTTGTTATTAAGCCTGTCATAAAACGTCAGGTGATTTGTGCCGACACTTGTCAAAATATAATATTTTTTTCCCCTTCATTCTTGTTTTCATATTATAAATTCCACAGAAAACCAATATTTAAAATACACAATTAGAGAGACAACTCCAGCGACAGACAACAAGATAGACAGGTAGAATAACTGGCAAGACAGACGTCAGAATACAAGCAAGGTCTGGTTTAAGTAGCTAAGAAATATAATATGATATAAGGAATGGTACACAAATATTGTATTGGTGTAAAAATAATAAAACAATTACTAAATTATATTGAACAGGTATTTGAAATTATAGAAGAAATATCTAACAATGAGCAACTGCAACACTTTGTACCTGTTGTTGAATACAAATCCTTAATCCTTATGTGCCGCTAAATCGATAATCACCTTTTGGTTTCCTTCAGCCTAACATTTTGCGTGACTAGACGTTTGCTCATTTGTGTGGGCTGGTAAATGTGTGAATTCTAAAGAATTGTTGCTGTTTATTTAAAATAATATTATGAGAAGATCTTAAGAAGACTCCGTTTGATTTAACAGCAAAATCCTGTTAGCCTTGTTGTGGCTTACTTTAAGTCTATGAAGTGTTAATACAAATCGCATTAGCTCTGTAGATCTCTGAGTTGATAATAATCGAGGTCAGTTTGAAAATTATGTGATTTTAATATTTTATTATTTTTTTCTTCCCTTTCCAGTTCTTTATAAAATCTTAACAAAATTTACCCTCGATCTGAAGCCATCATAAATATCATATTTATTTCCCACAATTTCCAAATTAAGATCTTTTACAAAATGAAGTTTCATTTTATTAACTTTATTATCTGGCACGACACAAATACTCGTACTACGTTTATTAAAATTATCTCACCTCTTTCACTCACAACTGCACTTCAAATATATTCTGGAGGTCATAAATAACTTGTATACACTTTTTCTTTGTGTAAAAAAATTTCTTTTATTTTTGCTCAAAACAAAAATTGATTAATTTATTACTTTATAATGAGTAACAACAAGCAAATGTTCAATAATAGCAATAAAACAAAAATGTTGAAGCTTCTTTTTCCTTATTCTTCAGCCGGTCATAAATTACCCATAAAAAATATCCAAATAATAACACTTTAGAAATTATGGAAAAAGTTTTATTTAGAAAAAGAAAATAGTCATAAAATCTATAATTTCTCCAATTTTCCCTACAAACTATTTCTTTTTTTTTGTTTTCTTATAGCTATTTTGGTGGCTATGGAGCGGCTCAATTTGGCTGCAAATGCTGTTTTGAAAAAGGTCATAAGTGTGAATATCTAGAAGATATCTTAACTACAAATAGTGTGAAGTTTTATATACGAGTAAAAAAACTTTTATTTTGGAAGGTTCAAATAAAACAGAAATCTTCAAATACAAATCGTGCCAATTTGTTTTTTTTTAAGTATTTTCAGAGTAATAGCAGAAATATGAAGCTGTGCAGCTCATTATATTTTTATGATTTTTTTTGTTTAGTTTCTAAAGCCTTGATATTGAGAAACTAAATTCTAGCTTTACCAAAGGAATTTGCAACGAGGAAGAACACAAAAATCAAATGTATCTAAACTACATAATCGGTGGGTGTAAACCCCTTTAACAACAGCATTAATTTTACCACCTTCCATTTCCATAATTTGTTTCTTTTTTTTTTTCTCTCTCTCTCTCTCTCTCTCTTTCCTAATACGGCATTTCTTTATAAGTAACTAAAAAGTCTAGTTAGCAATAAAATCAGACATTCTGCTTGCCAACCATGCAGCCTTCTTTGCAACAGGAGATGATCGTGTCTAACTGTCTAACCTTTATTTTATTTGTGGATGTTCGATAGGAAATTAGGTTCATTTTTTATTTCTTATTATTTTATTTTTTGGTATAAGAACTATTAAAATTTTTATTGCCACGAATTCTTTTACTGTTTCATATTGTTCAGACAAAAATAAACTTAAATGCAATAAAACAAAAGAGAACTTTTGGTTTTACAAACTAATGTTGCATAATAATCAGAGATATATGTGCCCTACAAAAAAAGAAGCGGTGATATGACATATATATATATATATGTACTCTCTACTCTTGTTTTTGGAAAAAACAAATTTTTTTGTCATACTTATATTAGAACAATTCGCAACTAAACAGGTGTCACAAGTGTTACTCTGTACTGCGATTCAAATGGAAACCTACGGAATTTTTATGCTATTTACATTGAAAGGCGAAATGAATTCCTTTCGCATCGCATTACGGAGTAACGCCCTAGCGAAAATTCAATTCAAATTTTCGGTGGGTGAAAAATATAGAAATAGCTCATGCTATACATCTCATTAGAATATAGTATGTGGAGTAATTAGAACAAAAACTGCAGTCGCAGTAGTATACCACCAGTAACTTGCACCAAGGAGTTCTTTCAAAAATTAAGAAAAATCGTAATTATATTATTATATTATATGTATATGTATATAACTTTTTCTAATGCATAAGTTATTCTAGTTTGTGTCGATAATTATAAACGAGCACCTACGGGGTACCCGGTAACTATAAGCAGACACCTAGGGGCCATATCGTTGCCGAAAGAAACATATTCAAAATAAATAAATTAAAATACTGTTATGAAATTTAAAAAAATCTACTTAAAGTCTACTGATGAGTTGGTAAAGCACCAATGAAATGCATATAGACATTGCTTGACCACCAACAAATAAATTTCATATAAAATAAAAATCTTTACAAATATTAGTTTGTAAAGATTAAACAGCGTTCAAAAAAAGTTTCGTTACTTTTTGATGTGTTAACATCTATACGCGCGCCTCTAGGGCAGTAAACTATCAGTTTCAATACATACGCAAGTGTAAGGTGTAAGAGTTTGTTTGTTTGTTGTTGTTGCTTGGCAGTCAGTATTGAAAGTGATTATTGGGCGATTTTCATATAATTTTCCCACGCGATTTTCTCCGGAAATTCATATCCGATTTTAGTAATTTTTGGATTAAAACGCTAGTGCGGGCTTCCACGAAGAGTTTAGGCCAAAAATTAAGGCGATCCGATATCGGCGAACGGAGATTTAAGTGTTTTAATTCGGAGTATTAATTTGGAGTAATATTAAAAAAATGTTTTATGTTGATCTTCGGTTTTGTCTTATGCATAGCAAAGAGAATAGTGACGTGGTTCTACGTACATATATAAAAATAAGATAGCAAGACAGCAACGTATGTAGCTTATGTACAAACATAACAATGCATGTATGTACATTTGTCTGTTGGTTTGCATTCTCTTTCTTTTTTGTGGGTTTAATATAAAATAAATAAACAAAAAGGTGTTAACACATCGCCCGTGAGTTCGAACACTCATTGATTTTTTTTTAATACTTCTATCATAAAGTTTTGCCATCCCAGTACAAAGAAAAATATCGGCATTAATTTTTTTCTCTACTTATCCCTTGCATCCAGTCACCGAACTGCACTATAGTCATCACTTAACAGTTCCCCCATAATGTATTGTATTGGTAGTTAAAAGAAAATTAGGGCTCTGAATTTCCCTTTCTGTAATATTTATGGGTTGACCAACTCAATACAATCTACTCCCATTAATAGTTAAGTCATAATAAAATGCAAGGGGAATAAAAAGAAAAATGACTATAGAAAATTCTCTCAAATTCCATAAAGGGTTCCAAAAATTTTCCTTCGGCCATAATGCTATTCTAATAATAGTTTCACTAAAAAATAGAAAACTGTCTATAAGGAAGAAAAACTGTTCGACACCATAATGCATTGCCCTGCCATCACCAAAAATATATAATATTAATAGGTCAGCCATATTGCCATACTAATAATAGATCCATTGCTTTTGAAATGCTTCTCTTTTCATGTTTCAGGTTCAGATAGCAATTTTTAACTAAATCTATTTATAGTTCAACTTTAGTGCAATGCTATGGGAGATAAAAGGAAAATGGCTACATGATATTCAGTCTATCTCGCTCTCTCTCTCTCTCACTGCTAAAATATGACTGAAAAAATTCTCATCAGTATTACTTGCACTATAATTGTTGTATAATCTGGCTTTTAATTGAGAGTAAAAAGAAAAATGGCTACACAATATTTTCTCTTTATGACAGATCTCAACAATTAATCCATTGGTCAGCCAGTAAAAAAAAGCTATAGTTCGGCCATAATGGGAATCTATTAATAGATCTCCCATAATGCATTCAAATGAGAGAAAAAATAAAAATGGCTATTAGAAATTCTCTTTTGTTTATTAATTCTCTATTATATAATTTAACTTTTTGCTCTCTTATTCAGAAGTGGAACATTATATATTTCATTGAGAGTGAAAAGTAAAATGGCTACCTAAAATTTTCTTTCTGCTTATATTTCTCCATCCTTCAGCCATAGTTAATCATATTTGTAGTAGAAATAATATTGCTATAGAATTGAGAAAAAGTATGTCATGGTTGCCTAGGGTTGTCTCTTTTCCCCCTAGCAATAAATCATATTATGAGCAAGAAGTAAAATTGGGACATAAAATAATCCCTCCTTCTAACTATGGCTGAGTAATCCGAACATGGATTCCATTAAAGGTTTCATAATACATTTTTTTTATAACCTGGGAACCATAATTATGAATAACCAGGCAAGCCATTGGTAATAAAAATTAAAAAGGTAGTACAGTAGTCGCTCGGTTATATGAACTAATTCAAACAGAGCCTGTTCACTAAATGGAGAAGTTCACTAATCGAGAACATCAAATAAGTAATTCATATGACTTTTTTTAAACAAATTTTTTGCTTTTAATACATTTTTTTAAAATAATTGATGAACATGAAAGAAGTCCTGTACAACAAATGAATCTTTGAACCACATTTGGAAAATTGCTGCCGTCATCCATGCGTTTTTAGAATGGCCATAATCAACGGGTGGAGTGAAATTGTTGAAACATCTTGGATTTCTTGCTTTCCCTATCACCAGAAGGCCAGGAATGTAAGACGTCCTTTTTCGGTTTTTCTTCCATATGCACTTTTTTCACTTCTTAAAACGTATGTTTTGTCTGAAAGCAGTTTCCAAAAGAGTCCGTATTGTAAATTTGATCATGTATTAAATTGTGTTCTACTATTAGAGAATGGGGTCCTTTTTAAAAGGTTCTACAAACTTCGGGTTGGACGATAATTTTTCTTCTCTGAATGTTTTCCTTTTAATTTTTCCTTCACTTTTTAATATGTAAGATAACCACTCAACAACTCAACACTCAAAACATTAACAAAATCAAGAGTTTGAGGTTTTTCACTTATTTCGGGGAAGAACATACTTCCAATACAACAAACATTTAAAAAAAATTAACGGTTGAAAACTGTTCACATAATAGATATAGGCTGTGTTCACTCATTAGAACCCCATGTGTTTAAATTTTGTTGTTCACTATTCTGGATGTTCACTATTCTGGATGTTCATATAACCGAGCGGCTACTGTATTTCATAAGCTGTACTCCAAGTTAAGAAAAATAAATAAAAGAAATATTTATATAAAAAAATTACATATTTATTGGTTAATACGAGGAGGACATAATAACTGGGAATGTCTAAAAGGCTGTTATATAGGGAATAGTAAATTAAACTTTGTTTACAGGAAATTAATATCCCCATTCGTTTGCAAAAATGTTAGCTACTGTTTCCCTATCTGCTGGAGAGGGAAATCTTAAGTAAAAATGAATTTGGAACTGAAAATACCAGATGATCACCAAAGTTTCATCAGAATTGGAAACACTTTATGCCTTTTGCATGTTTAATTTGAGACCCTAATGAAGAGAATAAGTTCTCTACCGTAATTTATATTTGGTGTAGCATGTTTCTCTTGTCATTCCTTTTCCCTTTCTTAATATATTGCGGTTTTCTTCACTTTTGTGATTTCTATTAAAGTATCTAACATTCCAATATCTGTCTTCCATGCTTTGAACGTTTACAGTTGTTGCACAATTCGCAGTTGCAAGAACAAACTAAATGCAAAAAGTGTTTTACATTACTGTCTGGCGTTAAGTGAGAAAATTAGTGTAGAAATATACAAAAACTAGGTCTTTCATGATCTATAAACTGTAACGTTTAAAATCTTGAGCAATAAGAATTATTGCTTCTACCAGCCAATAGCAGAAACAGTTATCGGTTATAAATTATTTAACAATTTAGTTCTCAGTTTGGTAAAAGAGCAGTAATTGCTGTAAGGACCAAATGCAGATTTTAAAAAATTTGTAAATTCATGAGAAATTATGTTACTGAATTAATCTTCTGAATAATAATGGACATTTATTTGCTCTTGGATATTAAAATCGGACAATGTTTTTAAAACTACACAATTATTTAATTTCGTTTTTCAAATACCCCACTGTGCAATAGTTTGCAGCTATCTTATTTTGGTAGATGAAATGTTTAGAAAAAATAAACTTGATTGCAATATTGAGGATATAGCTCTTGCAAGGGCAATCTGACAGAGAATAAAACCGAGGGAGACATGCCGGGGAAAAGTTGAGATGGCATTATCCAACTGACTTACTATATATTGTTGGACTTAGACTAAGTAATTATAGGCCAATACTATAGATATTTTGCTGAGACTGACTATCAAAAATTGCCAAGATCCAGAAAAAAGTGTTATAGATTTGTAACACTGAGGCCTGTTTGGTCTATGATGCACCAAAGCAATCAAAAGATGATCTGCACTCCGGTATTCGGCACTTAAGTGAAATTTTGTTTTTTTTTGTTATTTTCCACCACTTTAAAATATGTTTATTGAAATTTTTAAAAATAATTTTCAGAGAATCAAAGATTAATATTCAAGTCATCATAAAATAATTTCTATTGATAAGAGTGATAAGAAGGATAAACTACGCCGCAATATTACTTTTGAAGGCTACAAGTGCATTATTACGAAATATGTTTCTTTCCACCTTTTTTCATAAAACAATAAAAGGCTTAGAAACAAATTTTTTTATATGCATTTATGTCAAATTATTGTTTTTGAGAAAATAAAAAATTATATTCTCAAATATTTGATCATATGCCAGCGATAACAACTTGTCACAAATTTTGACAAGTGATTGTGATCGTTTTTGTGATGAATTACTTAAACAATTAAGAAGTGAGAAAAGAGAACCCAACATTAATATATTTTTCAAGTGATGGATAGTGGACAGCCAGCCACACGATGATAAGCAAAAATGAGTTTTCTGAAAAGTTCTAGGAAAATATTGTTCAACAAACAATTAAGTAATTATTACAAATAAACAAATAAAATAAAATTAAGGAAAACCAAATAAGGGATTGAAATAAACTGGATCAAGGGGTTGTAGCTAAAAAATGTAATATATAATAACAAAAGATAAGCAAATGCTTTTAAACATATTTAAGGGATTTTTGATTCATATTTTTGTCACATGTCTGTCACACATTTGGTCACACATTTCCAGTAATACTGACAGGTGCCTTAGAAGATAAAGGCCATAATTTGTCATGGAGCAGATATACTTTTCCATTTATAATTGAAGTTACTTGTATTATAATTTTAAGGGATATTATCTATATATTTTTAACAGGTGAATTAAATTTTCACACGTACAATTTTCCATTTAAATAAAAACAATTTTCGTAATTTATATTTACCTACAATTTAAATGAATTCCTGGAAATTGTATTAGTTCCACTATATCCAATTGCTGGTTTTATTTCTCTCAAAACTGTCTTTCATTTCAATTTGTCTTCATTTATAGGGGCTTCATCTAGTATCTCTGTATTATTTCCTAAGGCTTCAAGTACGTGTCTTTATTTCAATTATTTCTTTTATTTATCCTTTAAATACATTCTTTTTTTGTAATATCAACAAGTAAATATTTATCAAGGTTAACGTTAACAATAAATGACATTTACATGTTAGTCAATGAAATGTTGTATAGAAATATAAAATGTTGACAAAACCATAAGTTGATGGTTTATTATAGCCGTAAACGTGTACAGAGTTTTTTAATGTTTACAGGATTTATTAATATTCAAGAAATGTAACAAATAAGGAATGCTATAAAAGTATAATATTATGTAAAGAACTTCAAATGGAGCCAGGCATTTCGTTTTTTCATAAAAATAATACAAGTTCAGTGTAAAGGAATAAGAATTATTTTCTTGTCAAACCACTTGAAAGTTTTCCTAGAAAATAAGTTGCTTTGAAAATTATACAAGTGCAGTATTGTGGAAACATGTTATCGGGATATATATAGATGACATTATTAGTGGTTAAAGACATATCAAGAAGATCTATGCAAGCCGTCTGAGGTAATATAAAAAAAAAACAAAAATAATTAATATATATATATATATATATATATATATATATATATATTATATAATAATGAAAAATTACTTCAAGCGATTAAAAACACTATAATTTTAATGTAGTAAGAATTTTAACGAACGTTTATATTGCTATATTAAATTGAATTAAGATTCATAGGCTAATTGTTCGAAATTTGTTTTTAAATCTCAGAAAGACATGATAAATATTCCAAGGCACAAAGGAAAGTCAACATCAGTTTTATTCAACTTACACAGCAGAGCAGAACAGCTGTTTTCGAAAGGCGCAACCCTTCCATCATCAGTGCTCATGTGTATTGTGTTTGTCACCACTTATTAGGTGGCTTAGTTGAATTTGATAACAGTTCCTATTTACACAAATTTTATTGTGAAAAAGAATACGAGAACTACATACAAATTTAAGCTATGGCTTGAGCTACCAATAATAAAAAATATTGGAAAAACGTTCACATGTACTTAAGTATAAAATTCAAGCCAAATAAGTTTGACTTAGGTATGATGGGACAAAAAATTCAGAAAAATGGGACATGAAGAAAAATAATCAAACGGTAACACGGGTACTATAACAATAACTTGTTAACATCAGGTTGATACAGTTCTCGTATTCTTTTTCACAATAAAATTTGTGTAAATAGGAACTGTTATCAAATTCAACTAAGCCACCTAATAAGTGGTGACAAACACAATACACATGAGCACTGATGATGGAAAGGTTGCGTCTTTCGAAAACAGCTGTTCTGCTCTGCTATGTAAGTTGAATAAAACTGATGTTGACTTTCCTTTGTGCCTTGGAATATTTATCATGTCTTTCTGAGATTTAAAAACAAATTTCGAACAATTAGCCTATGAATCTTAATACTATAATTTTAATTTTTTTAAACTGCATTAACTTTTCAATGAATCAACCAATTGCCACGTGGTTGTCTGTTATTGATGTATTTTTTCGAGTTCTATAAAAGCATCGAGAACATTAATTGATCAAATATGTAATTCTACAATACACCAACACATTTGGTGCCGGTTAGTAGCGATCAACGTGGTGTTTCAACAGCTGATTAGTTTGTGGAATGGATCCAAAAATCTTTTAGAAGTTATTCCGAAGATCTACATTTAAAAAATTTTTGCCGAAGTCGGCCGGTTCGAATCAGTTTCAACTCACAGGAAATCTCAGTTTGATAGAACTTTTTGAAACGGGTGTTGGTTCGATTTGGTTCAGCCGAACAAAAGTTATAAGCACACACATACACACATAGGACACCCTACAGACATGGGACACCCTACATAAATGATACACCTTACAGACGTGGGAAACCTTAAAGAAAAAGGACACCCTACTGAGATAGGACACCCTACATACATGGGAAACCTACAGACATGGGACGCCCTACAGACATAGGACACTCCACAGACATGGCACACCCTACTGACATGGGACACCCATCAGACATGGGACACCCTACAGACATGGGACACCCCACAGACATGGGACACCCATCAGACATGGGACACCCTACAGACATGGGATACCCCACAGACATGGGTCATCCTACAGACATGGGACACCCTACAGACATAGGACACCCTACAGACATAGACACCTAAAGACATGGGACACCCACGGACATGGGACACCCTACAGACATGGGACACCCTACATACATTGGACACCCTACAGCCATGGGACACCCCACAGACATGGGACACTCTACGGACATGGGAACACCTTACAGACAAGGGACACCCTACATACATGGCACACCCTACAATCATGGCACACCCTGCAGACATGGGACACCCTACAGCCATATCACACTCTGCAAACATGGGACACCCTACAGGCATAGTACACCCTACAGACATGGGACAGTCTACCGATATGAGACACACTACGAACATGAGACACCCTACAGACATGGGACACCCAAAAGACATAGGACACCCTATCACGAGTAGTCAGGAAACGCTCTCTTGAACTGCAAACGTCGAGATCTCGTGAAAACTCCATTTTTATTTTATACGATGTAGAACCAATAACTTCCCGATTTTTTTTAATTGCGAACCTTCTTAACGGAAAGATAAAAAAATAATTATAAAATAAATTTTAAGTACCAAAAGACTTGAAAAAAAATCTTACTTATTGCATTTCGTATTGGAACTGGTAGTGAAACTGCTGATGAAGTTTAAAGTGTGACAATCCGTAAATATAATACACCGAATGTCCGAAATCGCAGCACAAATTTTCTTATTGCCAGTCAAGGGCCATTGCCCAGTCAAGGGTCATTGCAGTTCCTGACAATTCCAGAAGCATTTCTAAAATATGACAAAAGTAAGTGAAGAAAATATTGTCCTTAACTTTGATAAAAAATTCTTACCGCAGATCTGAAGAGGTTGTTTCAAACTTGAATGTCTCTTTAAGTCCCTGACTTTCCTGAGGCGCCTGTGCATTATCCATTCCTTATGAAACTTTTGTTCAACTTTGCCTTCTGTTCAATCTTTGCCTTCTGTTCAATCTTTGCCTTCTCTGGTCTCAATCCGGCTTCCAATTTCTTTTCCCTAGTAATTGTCTCTCTCAATTTTTCCCTGCTTCAGGCAACACTAGGGGGATATTTTTATTAGAACCAATTAGAGCCATTTTCTTTCATTCTTATCAGCAAACTAGGAGTCTAACCAGAATAAATATTTGCATCAAAAATAAAATAGGTTGAACACCGCCAAAGAAGTTCTAAATCAATTGACTGAAATTTGTTTTGCCAAGGCAATTTAGTAATTAGCACTCCTACCAAAAAGCTTTCTAGAAACGTATGATAGCATAATTAGATTTAACACATCCTCCGAGATACTGCCATAACACACCAGATAAAAGGACTAATTTCTCACACATATTTTAATATCACTAGACAGCTAATAGATATTATATTCCTTTACACTCTCCAAACAAAAACACTTTAATAGTTAGGGATTTATCCAACCATCGTTCTTTCCTAACCACATGATTTACCACCCATAGAGTTTATTATTGTTTTTCAGAAACAAACATTTTTATAAAAAAAAGATTACATTGTAAACAAACATACAGTCAAATAGGCAAACATATGTTTAAATAACAACAACTAAACAACATATTTACGTGTTACGCATAATAATTGCAAACCAAACAAATAAGCCACAAGACGAGCGATAAGGAAAGAAAAACTGGTAAGACTGTATAAATGGTTTTACCAAAAAGTAACCAGCAGATAAAAGCAACACATCTGAAATTGAGCAACTAACTGAAGAGGCCAAGTATCAATCTCTTAACTCAAAACAAATAACTAGGACATCTTTTACACGTTCTTATCTTGAAAGAAAAAAATAACCGAAAAAAATGAACAAAAATAAAATAATAAAAACAAAACTACATGTAAATGTTTATTAGATCTTTGGAGAGATGTAGAATGTTGTTGCCTGCATTTTACATGTGCACGAGGCATAAAACAAACATGTGAGTACAAACATTTGTACACGTTGGCTGTTATAGTATGAAAATGTGTGTGTGTCTCAATATAATAATTCTGAGGAAAATTGAAATGTTGTAAAACGTGTGTAGACTTTTTATGGCCTTTATGTTACAAGAAGTCTGCATTGTTGCCTGGAGTTGGTGAGAATTCTATGCTTGGGCTTGGGAGTACAAGCAGAAAGACAGGTCAATTCATATCTTGCTTTTCATATTTTAAGTAAATTTCTTCTTTTTTTTCATTATTTGGGGTTTGATGGCAAATAAAGGAACTGAAACATGTCTTTACTTTTTTGAAAAGATCAGACCATAAATTTTATTTAGTTCTTTTTTTTCTTCGCTATTTGAGCTGATGTTGTCTTGGAAAAAGTCACACATAATCAAATGAAGACCATTCATTGAAAAGTGTGTGCCTGGGCTGTATTTTGTGCCGTTTTTATATGCATTTACTTTGCCACCTTTTTGTTTTTTTTTTGTTGTTGTTGATGTTTAATGTTGGCTTGTAAATGATAACACTCAATTCAGGAAATATTCTTCTAGAGAAACACCATTAAGTACGTGACTTTTATTCAATACAAAAAGGAAACTGAATTATTTATATTGTAAAAGTGTAATAAATAAAGCAGTTAGCTTAATATATTGCAAGTGAAGGTATCTAGCGAATACAAGTTACACTATATGTAAGAAAAAGTGAAAAGGTGTTAGACGAATAAATGAAAAGTATGGGGAATGAAAATAAAAATATTCCATAGAATTTATAAAAACGCAAAATACTTAAAGAAAAATAATTGACAATAATTTTGGCAATTTAAAAATATTCCCTATTTATTTGTATACCCTCCAAAAAAGAATTTGGAGGGTATATTCACTTTGTCATTCCGTTTGTAACGCATCGAACTATCCATCTCAGACCCCATAAAGTATATATATTCTTGATCAGTGATAAAATCTAAGACGAACTGAGCATGTCCGTCCGTCCGTCTGTGGAAATCACGATTCAGTCCAAACGAAAAGAGCTAGACTCTTGAAATTTGGCATAAATATATTTTAAAATTTAGAGCAGGTTAAGTTCGAAGATGGGCTAAATCGGGCAAGAGGGAAAAAAGTTCCCCTAAGAAGAACTAAACCAACCCAGAAAATACAACATAATTTTTAAAGTTTTTTGGTTATTTTGTTAAGCAAATGATATATTTTTATGTCAAATACGGTCCAACGCCTTAAACTTAGACCCAAAAAATAAAATAAAAATATTTTTTGACCCCGCCCACTTTAGTGGGCGTTATTATAGGTAAAAATGCATAAAAATTTAACAAATGGTTTTACTTAAGCCTACATTCCTTAAAAATAACATTTTTAAGCTTTAATGACGAAGCTGAGACGAAACCTGGTACTACTCTTCCCTACCCCCTCCTTCCCCTTCGCCCCCTAAATGACCATACCAAAAAAAAAATTTTTTTTTAAATTTTGTATATAATCATCCCAAGCATTTATCTTTAGAGTTTTATGACTGCCTGTTGCTGCCCTACCCCCTCCTCCCCCTTTGCCCGCTAAATGACCCTATTAAAAATAAATAATTTTTTTTTAAATTTTGTGTATAATCATCCCAAGCATTTATTTTTACAGTTTTATGTCTACCTGTTTCTGCCCTACCCCCTCTCCCCCTTTACCCTCTAAATGACCCTATCAAAAAAAAGAAATTTTAATTTTGTATATAATTATCCCAAGCATTTATTTTTAGAGTTTTATGACAAAGGTGAAATATTTCCCCCACAGCCCTTGCCAGAGCGACCCCGCCAAAATACAGTTTTTATACCCTCCAAAGAGAATTGAACCCTATAAAGTAAATATGTATATTCTTGATTATTGATAAAGTTTAAGACGGTCTAGCAATGGGTATACGTTCGTCTGTGGAAAACTTGATATTGTCTATTTTTGAACCCCGCCCCCTTTAGTCGGCGTTGGCGTACGATATTATATAAAGGAACTCTGTGCCACCAAGTTAAACATTTTAAATTCACTTACTAAATATTTGGAGGGTATTTAGGATTCGACCCGGTCGAATATAACGTTTATACTTGTTTTAATTTTTTATTGATGAGCCATATCCAAAAATCATTTTTTTTAAAAAAATATTTTTATATACACAATATTATTCTGATATTTTTAAGCTTAAGGTCTCCTTATTTTAATTTAAATTTTAATTTCAAGACGTTAAGCTTAAAAATATCAGAATAAAATAAGAATTAAAAAGAGGTCAAGAAACCAGAAGAATTTATATACACAATATCTTTAACCCACTGTAACATCAGCAAATTATTTTATTGCCCACTGTGGCACAAGGATCTAGAAAATAGTTTCTTTTTTCTTTATTATCTATAACACATTATTTTAAAATATCGCTTTAAAATGCAGCTTTACCAATTTTGGCCTAAAAGTTCTCGTCGATCGGTAAAGTTGTTTACGTGTAGCGGAGTCGCTGTATTTATTTCTGTTTTTTGTGTGAATGTTTTTGTAGACGTGCGGGTATTTCCTGTTATAGCGGGTGTTACCAAACTGAGATATTCAATTTAAAGCAAAACACAAGTGCCTTAAAATTATTATCAAGAAATTTATTCTCAGCTACTGCTGGCTGTTTTGTTCCATATAACAACAAAAAAGGACTTGCTTTAATTTTTTTTTTTTTAGTTATAAAGATGCTATCATGATCATCATTGATGAGGTTCGTTTGTTGGTTGGTTTCGTTTTTTTTCTGAATTTTTATCTCTTATATAAATCGGATTGTTCCTGTTCAAGTTGCTGCTGTGGTATTTATGACTTTATCTCTTAGTTTGTTTTGTATTTGCCTTCATTGTCGTTCGTTTTATTAAAATTTCTTTGGAACTTAACACTTAAAGCGTCTGATGTGTCTGTCAGTAATAAATAATTTGCCTTCTGGTAGGTTGCTTAGTCAGAATGATTCTTTGCTGTTAAATCACGTGCAGTTCGTGGTAATTATTTCATTTGGATTTAGATTTCTTGGCCAATTGTGTGACTTGATTTGGGAATGAGAATAATTGTTTATCTCTGTTACTTTATCTATTCATTATTAGGAACTTGAAATTTATTTTAACGGCATTAGAAGATTTTTCAATGGCATACGAATATTAGATTCAAGAGTTAGTGTAAATAATATTAAAAATGTGTAGTGTTAAATAGCCATTTTAAAATACTAAAATTTAACAATAAAAGTAGTTGTGCCTATGAACATTTGAATTAAGTTTCTCTATGCTATATACGACGGGAAAGACCACCGTACCACAGTGTTGCGAAACCGGAATTTTTTGGAAATCATATTGCCTAAACTGTAATTTTAATTGTATCGATGAGAAACTTCTACAGATTGGTCAGAATGAAATCCCAAACAGAATGAGTGAAAAAAAATTTACACCGAAAAAAATTGTTGGGTCAAATTTTCAACAAAAGTCAAAAATAAAAAAAAATTGTTCGAAAAATTAAAAAAAAAAAATTATTTTAATTCTTCTTTTATTTCTGATAAATACCCTATGATTAGTTTTTAAAATAAGTTATAGGGTGGTCCGAACAAGAATTATATACGTCAAATTTTCATGATTTTTCGATATTTGTTGAATAACTCTGAAATTTTATATAAAACCAAAATCTATTTCATTTCTTATTTGAGGCAATAAAAGCTTTAATTTGATACCGGTCTGAAGTTAATAGCTTCAGTTTTAAGAGAGTTATGCTCATTTTTGTGGAGTGCTAGAATAAATGTAGAATAAAAAAAAACTTTGAAGATACTATTTTATAGCACAGGCCTATGGAATAAATACTGAGAGTGATTTACTAAAATCGCTATAACTCCCAGGAGGGCAGGTATGGGCAGCTGATTTTTTCACAGTTCGTTGAAAACAAATTATGTAACATTTCTGTAGTGGTTTGGAACTGGGACTTTTTAGATATTGCTTACCTAACCCAAATTTTAAGGAAAAATTGACCTTTAGTCGGGTTTTCGCTCTAAAAAAGGTGCATATGAAAATGTCTCAAACAACATTCCTTTTTTTTACAGATGATACTTGTCCGAAGGCAGATTTTTTTCCGAATCAAAATATCTGTCACCAAAATCAAATGAGATCATTTTGAATACAGTCCTGAAATCCCCTCTTTTCGTGAAAATTTTGTATATTTGACTTCTAAAATCAATTAAAAATCAACGGGCCAACATAAAAATAAGCTTTATGAGTTTTTTGTTTACTTGGAATGTCTGTGACAAAATTGCATCATTAAAAACACTGCAAAAAATAATCGGAAAAAATTTACTTTTCCACTAGCCGCAACACAGTGCGTACGGAGTTTATTTCACATACGGACAGTCCGAGCAAAGAACCAATTTTTTCTGACATTTGAATGTGATTATAATGAAGAGCAGATTTTAGGGTAGAGAGAGGAGACCCCCTTAAGGTAACGATACATCCGTGAAACACTGATAAATCTTGACTATGATACGAGTAGTTCAACGAGAAAATAATTTGGAATATTTCGTGCATATTTTCATGTTTATGCTAGTCTCTTAGAACCTGAGCTCTACAAGCTGAAGCAAAATCATCGAAAATATTAAATTAAATTAATAAAAAACTCACGCAATAACATTCTGAATCTAAATAAATACAACAGTTTTCACTTATTCCAATGATATACAAAATTATGATTGTATTGCCTTGCGAGGTCTGTTCAATAAAAAGTAGCATTTTAATATTTATTTAAATGCTACTTTTATATTTATTTATTCACAGTTGAAACAGCATTTTTTCAATAATCGAAGTAGTTCTGATATGCACTTTTCTTTGTGTCTTTGAGTTCCCTCAGTAACTTGGTTTTCATCTCCTTAATCGTCGTAAAATGTCCTCATTTCCTGGGTCTTTTAATTTTTGGGAACAGGGAAGAGTCTTAGGGGACCCAATCGGGTGCTATTACTATTATTATTATTATTGTGTTTTTTTTTCTTCAAAAATAATGTTTTTTAAAGATTTTGGAATATACTTCGCTGCCATATGCTTCATGCCCAACAATTTCAATAAAATTGCATACCGGTGTCCTGAGCAAATTTTCTGCTAATGATTCTCTGACCCTTTATACAATTTCTTTTCACATTCTTAACATTTTCATCTTTACTTATTGATGTGCTGGAGTGTCCCGGACGTGTGTCATCATTTACATCTTCTCAATTTTCTTTGAAAGATTTGTGCCACTTGTAACTATTTTGCTGACTCAAAATACAATCAGTATATGCTCCTCGTACAATATTTCAAGTGTTTTTCAGCACTTAATTCCACTTTTTAACAAAAAGTTTAGATAAATTAGTGGTTGCATTTTAAACTAAGCCCTTAAAAACATGAAACACTAACGAAACGATTGTAAATATAAATGCTATACTAATTAGAGGCTATCAAAGTCGGACCAAATTCGGAGGTTTTGATTACAGCAGAGTCACTGGTCTGCCAAAATCAAAGCGCTCATATAATTCTTTATATTCAGAGGATAAAAAAGAGTTGTTAAAAATCATTTGATATATTAAATACAAAGAGCTTGAGCCATACACCATGTATATACATTAGTGTGCAACATGGTGAACTATAACAAGCACACTGGACTCTGGAGGAGATACACTCTAGCTTTCACCCCTATAACAGCCTCCTAAAGAAGCAACAAAAGAAGGGGGTGTTTAAAAGTTGCTTCAATCTAAAGTTGAGATTGAAATTTTTATTATCGATTCTAATTCGTATTCAAAATTGTATTGAAAAAACTATTTGGGAAGAAATTTTATGTATGTGTACTTAAAACAAAAAACAAATATCCCTGCAGGAGATCGAACTAGTATCAAACTAGTATTGTACTAGTACAAAAATCACCAGTACTAGTTCCCAACTGTAAACTTTCCTATACCATGGTAATGCTGAAATTAACATTGAGTGTGTTTGGAATATTACTAGTACAATTGGTGCTAGATGGATACTAGGCGGATACTAGTACTATTAGTAGTAGATGAGCACTAGCATAATTTATTGTAGTCGGATACTAGTACAATTAGATCTACATTGGTTTATATATAAAAAAAATTCCAAAAATTATTGGTATTTTAAACCCAATGAAATTTGTTAAGTCTTCGTCTTCACACGCAATTTTTGGTTCATCAATTCTTAGTTTATAAAGGAAATGGAAAGTTCCTTCAGGGCACACTCCATCTACTAGCACCTTTGTACAACTTGATTTATGTTTGGTACCACCATATACCAAAATCCTTTAATTTAAGAAAAGTGTTTTGATACTTGACCATATACTAAACAATTCCTTTTCCGTAAGAAGAAAATGCAAAGTTCGTGAAAAATTCCACGAAATTATTACTTCACTCAATATCGAAAAATTCCATTAGCATAACTGATCTTAAAAAGTACTAATGAACATACATTACATATGTATATCAGTTTTTTTAAAGATCGCTGATTTTTCACATAAACATCAATATTAAACAAAAAACACGTTTGAAATATTGTAAAATTAACTTTTTAATGTTATTTATTTTTTAAAATGTCACTATTTAACAGACAAGAAAACCGCGGCTTACTTACATAAATAATCGAATAAATAAAGTGATATGCAGTTGGCTAACTCTTCCAATACTATTCTTTGTCTCAAATTTAAATTTGTTTAAAAATTTCAACAATTAAAAATAAAATAAATGAAAATGCGAATTAGAAATTCGCGTTAAAACATCATCAAAAAGTAATATGAAATTCTACAAGTCAAATCAGTCTTCAAATGAACTACTTGAAGTACTAGTACTTTTCTGTATATGTTCAATCACGTTTTGAACTAGTGCTTGCTATACTAGTAATCGTACCAGTAGCTTAAACACAATTAACGCTTATCCTCCTGCAGGGAAATAATTAAGTAAAAAAATTATTTCTAAGGGACATAAAATATTTTGGGAATATTTTTATAATCACAAAATAATATTATGAGAATGCTTCTCGGAGCTGCCCATATCCTTTCTGCATACAAAAATCAAAAATTTTATCCGTCTCTTCATTTAAATACCAGTACGCTAACAGTAAATCCTGATTGACATTTATGAGTCCAAGTTGGAATAAGACCGCTGGCGTAGTTGTAGTTTTCTAATAAAAATGTCACAAAACTTTTGATATCTTTAAAAAAATTATAAGAGTCTCATTACTTTTGATTGCAATATTTAACGATCGCATTTCAGGGGTTTGTGAGAGAGTGTAAGTGTATTTTTTTCTTATTTTTAAATCCGTTGTACAACTATATATCCCAGGAGATGGTTGATTTTTTTTTATGCTGTAAAGAAAACTCGTAAAAATATTTGAAATTTTTTTTTACTACTTTTTATGACTTTAAGGCGTTAGCTGTACAGCAACTGCATAAAAAAGGCTTAGAAAAAAGGGAGTTTTATAATTGTTGAGATGTTGTAAGTAGCCTAATGTGCACTACACAAAACACTATTTCTTTTGGCTGCCTTTGAGATCATACAAGCAACCCAGAATGGCGTAAAGAAATCCCTAAACTAATAAATAATAGAACAAGATGCTGTAGTGTTTGACTTGTCAATTTCAGATTTCAGCTCCAAATAGATGATTTACATTGAAAGAGTATTAAAATGGCATTTTAAAATCAATAAATAGTTTTGTTATCGGGAACAAAATATATTTTTGTTGTTGTTATATTTCAACTCTAATGCAGTCAAGCACAACAATGCGAGCAAACCAATTATCGCTATAAGAAAAACTCTTTGGAGAATTAGTGTTTCAAGCCCTTTTCAAGCAAGTGTTTCAAAGTGATCACTGCGGACCCTCTTTTAGACTGTGAAATAAACTGCATTAAAAAGTTTTTTTTGTAATATTTCTTGGTGGTTTGACGCAAATACAATAAGGATTAGTGATGTTTAAATCAAAGTATTTAGGTACATATTTTTGTTATTGGAAAGACACCATTCAAGTGATGTTATTCTTCTTAATGTGTTTGTGGATGGTGTTTGGTTTTTCTGTAACATATTGTTGTTTGAATTTTATGAATCATTTCATTTGTTAATTGTGTGTATTTTAAAAAAAGAAATAAGTTATGACTGTTATTAAGTTAAGCTTAATATTTATGAGAAATCAAAGATGTAGGAAATTTTATTGAATATGTCTTGTCATATATCAAACACATATTTTATTTTAATATATAGGTTTTATATGTTTAGGGCAGATTTAAGGCAATAATGTGAGTTCTTCAATCAATTCAATTTTGTTGCATTACAAACAAGCTGAATAGTTTATAAAATCTACTAAAATGATAGACAGAATTCAGTTCTAAAATTGTTTATAACTGAATAAAGTATTTGGAATATAACTGACTTTTGACTGCATATAAAATTCCGCGAATGCACTTTTTGGTAGATCTTGAGCTCTATCGCCGGCTTAACTAATTCTAAAACCTTCCACGAGACACAGCAGATCACATGTACCGAGCAAACACGTAAGCAAACGAAAATATGATGTCACGTACACGTACAAATGACACTTATCAGTCCCATTGTGCAATAGGCTTTCAACATTTTATACCCGTATTTGCACCCAATTTAAAATTTTAAATTGATTCTGGCTACAATTGGTACTCAACTGATATCTTTTAATTTTCTAAAATATTTTCTAAAAAACATGCAACTTCCTGCCTGCTGCAGACAGTTGTATTGAGTTTTCGTTAAATTATATTTGTTGCACAACTTCCTTAACAAGAGATCTACAACAAGCATCCTTGTTTCAATATTAATTTCTTTTTTTAAGTTAAATTTTTTTTATGAACTAATTTTCTTGTACAAAAATCTTCACAAAAATCTTCACGTACTCTGTTTGAAGTCATGTTGCAACATATAGATTAAAATCTTACGACTAAGATAACAAGTGTAACAGCCATCAGCAGCAGGAGCAGCAGCACTAGCAACTGCCTGCTACCCTCACACCATCCACCATTACCAAACAAAAACAGCTAAAACAATAAACCCTAATTCGTAGAAGGAGGCTCTAACAAATTTTCATTTGTAGCCGTAAGTGAATAAAATTCATTAAAATCTTTCAACTGCAAACTTAATTAATATTCAGCTGCAGAGTAGTTGGCCTGGCCACATATTAAAATCTGGATTAAAGTTTTCATTTGTGAATATGTATACGGAAATGGTAAGAAGATATGCATTTAATAAGTTTATTATGTGCTTAGTGTCGGTGTTGGTAAGTCGAGAAGTAATAAAACTTTTAAACAGCCATAATAACTGTAAACACGAATTTGGCTATTAAATCTAAGCCAAAGCATGTGTGTATTGATTTTGGTAATTTGCTGCAAAGCAGGAAATATTTTATTTATTTATGGTTTTGAAGGAGGAGGTAATAAAATAATTATTACCTTAATTGCGATGGTGGTCAATCATAAAATTGTTAAGTAATAAAAATAAACGCTATTAATTTTAACAACTTTCCAGAATATTTTAGGGAAATAAGTAATAAAATTAATATTTTCATTAAAGTCTTCATAATTTCTATCAATAAAGAAATTGTTGTTAAAATAGCAGTGGCAGTGATATGGTGTACATCCATGGAATTGTGTTGAAGCAATTAATTTTTAAATTTTATAAAAGCGTGTGTCAATCTTGTAAAAAACACCCTTTATGTAGTTTCTTTTAGACCTCATATTTTTTCAAATATAAAAAGGACCTTATTTTTAACTGCCATAATCCTTACTAATACTAGTATAACATACATAATGATTTGCACTTTTTATGATGACTTGCACTTTTTATAATGACTTGCACTTTTTGTAATAACTTGCAGTTTTTATGATGACTTGTACAATGACTGGCACTTTTTAAAATGACTTGCAGTTTTTATGATTACTTTCACTTTTTATGGTGACTCGCACTTTTTATGATGACTTGCTTTTTCATAACGACTTGCACTTTTTATGATGACTTGCACTTTTTATGATTATATGCACTTTTTATAATGACTTGCACTTTTTTGATGACCTGCAGTTTTTATAATGACTTGCACTTCTCATAGTGACTTGCACTTTCTATGATGACTTCCACTTTTTATAATGACTTGCACTTTTTATGATGACTTGCATTTTTTATGATGACTTTAATTTTTTTGTAATGACTTGCACTTTTTATGATGACTTGCACTTTTCATAATGACTTGCACTTTTTGTAATGACTTGCAATCCTTATGATGACTCGCACTTTTTATGATGACTTCCACCTTTTATAGTGACTTGCACTTTTCATAATGACTTGCACTTTTTGTAATGACTGGCAATCTTTATGAAGACTCGCACTTTTTATGATGACTTGCTTTTTCATAACGACTTGCACTTTTTATGATGACTTGCAGTTTTTATGATGACTTTAATTTTTCATAATGACTTGTACTTTTTATGATGACTTGCATTTTTCATAATGACTTGCACTTTTCATAATGACTCGCACTTTTTATGATGACTTGCACTTTTCATAATGACTTGCACTTTTTGTTATGACTTGCAAATCTTTATGATGACTCACACTCTTTATGATGACTTGCTTTTTTATAAAGACTTGGAATTTTTATGATGACTTGCACTTTTTACAATGACTAACACTTTTTATGATGATATGCACTTTTTATAATGACTTGCTATCTATCTGTCAGCCCGTTGCCTTTTCAAGCTCAAACCTCTAAATGGATTTAGATGAAATTTGGCATAAAGATATTTTGAGATCCGAGGAATAACATAGCGTAGGTTTTGCTTTTGAAAATTATCGTATTGAGTGGTCAAAGGTGGTCGAAATCTTGTATGGACATATGAAATTATTAAGCTGATAACTAAGTAAAAACACAAAACGCATTAGCTGAAGTTTCACATGTTCTACACGGACAAAGCCGCGTGTAAGCACTAGTATATAATATAGTGTTCGTACATCATCCATTTAAACCTTCTTAAGAAATTGTTAATTGGACTGCTTTAAAAACAATATAAATTATAATTGGGAAACATTAATTAAGTCTTGTCTTACATGATAAGCTGATTTGCTTGTACCAAATTCTTGCTTTTCTCCTTTATAAGTAACTTTCGTGACAATGCCAAAATTTGTTTATACTTTAAATATCTAAAAGTATAATATGATTATTTTGCTTTACTTGGCACACTTTAAGCAGAAAATCACATAAATATTTATTAATTACAATAATCTTCTGGTTATTTTGGAACAAAGTAATAATTTTTGCTCAATATCCATTTGACCAAATGTGTTGTAAAATTAATATATAACAGGATGTTAAGAAAATAATTATAATAAATGACCATAAAATATTAATTAATCAATATGTCGTTGCAAATGTTAAAAATGAATAAACGACAGCGCAGTGTCATGTTATAGTCTTGTTGTTACCAGAGAAGTAATCAATGACTTTAAATTGCAGTACAAGTAGCGAGAGATTTATAACGAGTAAAAGTGTTATATGTAACGAATCTTATATACCCTTCAGCGGTGTGCTGCTGGAGTATAAAATATATTCTTTGCAACCCTGGAACCATATTTTTGATCTTTGTGATTTTCAATACTAATAGTATGTTTCATTACCATAGAAAACAAATTAGATTAATTTTTCAAAACTTTAAAATTCCAAGAAAAGAGTAAATTTTCCAGCTCTGGAGCTGTCTTTAAGGCTCTTCTGATTTCTAATAGCAATGAATTGCTTTAAAAAATATCAAAAAATAAATTTTAAATATCTGGAACCATATTTTTTATTTTAATAACAATTTATTTTCCAGTTCTGCAACCGTATTTTGGTTTTTTAAAGCAATCTGTTTCAGACTATTTCCAATACATCAATCCAAAACCGAAGTCTCTGACTTTTCCGGAGGATTCAAAAAATTAGTTTCACCTACAGACGGACGGACGTCTCTTACTTGACTTCCTATTCATATTGCCCGATTTTACAGTCTGTTGCCAATGAGATATCAAAGTCTATATGTTCACCATTAATGCGTGTAGCTGTCGAGATCTACCGTTTTAAGCCTTTGATGCGATTAAAAGTTCCTGTTACTTTGTCTGTACTGCACAGTGCATTTCTTAAGGTTTCTTAACGCTCACTTATTTCTGGTCTTATATGTTAAATACTAATAAAACAAAACGAAGCTGTCAAATAATTTGTTTGTTTCTTTTTTTGATTGTTTTTGTTTCAAGCAGCCTTTGAGCTCTCAAAATGCTTAAAATTAAAGAAAATACATCATTATTTTATGGGATCTTTCTTTGTTCTGCTTTATTTTTACTTTGGCTGTAAATTTTAATTCCCAAAAAGAAAAAAATGTATGTATATTTAAGAAAACGACAGCACACATTTTTGCATAATTCCGCCACCCAGTTAAGGCTTGTGTGCCAAAGAAAGGAATAAACCAAAAAAAGGGGTAATAGCGTTGTCATTTATTATGCTGCCTCTTAACAGAACAAATTTGCTGAAACACAGCTTCCGAAAGTGAAACAAATCTGTGACATGTGTTTTATGTTTTAAGGAACTTTATACTGCCGCACAATTGTGTGGCTGATGTACTTGCAGCTACAATTGCAGCCACAAACACACTGGCGGCATTAAGTTTACTTACATGTTATCAGCTTATAGTGGGCCGCAATGTCAGCCAGATTAAATTTATAATACTTTTATGTGTTTAATAGAAATCATTAATGCATAACTTTTCAATATTATTTTAATAATAATTCTTTAAGTTTAAGATCTTTTTACATAAAAACTTTTAATATATATTTTTTTTTTATATTTCGCCACTCCTTTGGGTGGCTTCTTCCGCAAAATATTGCTTATTTTCTGTTTTTTTTTAAACAATATCTAATAATAAATTAATAAAGCAATTAAAATATGAAAAAAAGAGTTTGTCATAAAATTTAAAATTCTTTAAAAAAATTTCAAAACAAATTTATGTAGTAAAATTATAAATATTTTAAAATTTTTTTATTTAAAAAGATATCAAACTGAAAAAATTTTTACTAAAATCAATCCCTCGTTTTCATAAAAAAGGAAAATGTATTTAAATTATTTGGTTGCTCATTCTTCGACCTTTTAGAGTTTTAATTATCTGTTTTTTAACAAGCTGTAAGTCACTTTTTTATAAATGAAATTGAAATATTGGATAATAAAAAAATTTCAATTTCTGTTATAAAAAAGTGACCTAAAGCTTGATCAAAAAACTGATCAAGTAAACCTTATTTGATATATAATTTAAAAATAATTTTGTATAGAAAAATTTTAAAAATTTACATATCAAACTAATTTTAAGTTTTATGAATATGGGCAGATATACAATATATTTTTTTTATTCTAAAAATTTTTTTCTTTAAACTCCGTTTTAAAAAATTCAACAAGGATGCTCGTATGTTCACGTATATATATTTTTGTTGTTCTTTAAATAAAAGTCCAACAAGTGTCGTGTGTTTTAAAGATCGCTTAGTAATAACTTGTCGCCTTATCTCTTGTGTTTCATCGAAGGTGGGTGCAATTGTAATTAGGACCGTATCCCGCGCCATTCGTTTGAAGAAGACTGATGCTTTTTTTATGGTTGATTTTAATGTTGTTTCTGTTCTTGTTTCTGTTGCACTTTTGGCATAAATATTTTATGGGCGTTTATTTGTATGTAAGCTGTTTAAAGTGGCATTATGCACTTCATTAATTTATTTTTTACAAAATTATTTTGGAAAAAAATACAACCAGTTTTCTACCAAAGAATATAATATAGTCAGCTAATTTACATTGTGCTATATTTTGCTTCGGTAGCTGCCTGATTAAGTAAGAAGTATTGGATATATTCTTAGTTAGCAGATGTCATTGAAATAAGGGTCCAGAAGTAATAAAAATATTTTGTTATAGGAGCTCATGTAACAATATTTAAATTACTCCAACTTATTCTGTAACTATTTGTTGACGTCAACGTCAAGACAATATCTAAAATTGTGGAGTGGGTGCTGTTGGCTGAAGTAGTAGAACACGAGACTATGAAGCGGAGGGTTCTACGTTCAACCCAGCGCTGAGTTATGAAGTATTATGTTGAATTCTTCTGATCAGCATTGGAGCATGGTTGTGTTAGTTGTTGTCAGCCTGTTTCAATGATGAAGGCATAGCACTAGTCGCTTGAACATAATTGGCAGCGACTGACAAGATCATATACTAAAAATCAGAGTAAGAGCACCCTCCTTCGTCGGTCATGTAGCAAAATATTAGCCGGCGAAGTAAAAAGGTTGAAATAGCTACAAAAAAAATTCAATATCTTTCTTCATCTGTCCCCTTAATACTATCCCCTTTTTTCTAGCTCCGGCGCAATGCACTGAATATATAGGGGTCATCCTGTGAGTGGTAGTCCAAGATAAAAAATAATATATATCAAAAATTGGATAATTAGATACTCGTTTTTGTAAACAATTGAATTCTGATGATGGCCTCAGACTATTCCCTAAGGGCTACAAATATTTTAAACTATCTCCATGCCAAATTTCATCTAAATTGGTTAAGCGGTTTGAGCATGAAAAGATAATAGACAGACAGGGAGACAGAGTTACTTTTATATTTATCATACTACTAATGAATTATACTCATTATAAAAAGTGTAAGTCATTAAAAAAAGTGCAAGTCATCACAAAAAGTGCAAGTCGACATAAAAAATGCAATTCATTATAAAAAGTGCAAGTCATTATGAAAAGTACAAGTTATCAAAAAAAAGTGCAAGTCATCATAAAAAGTGCAAGTCATTATAAAAAGTGCAAGCCATTACAAAAAGTGCAAGTCGTTATGAAAAGCGCAAGCCTTCGCAAAAAAGTGCAAATCATCATAAAAAGTGCAAGTCGTTATAAAAAGTGCAAGTCATTATAAAAAATGCAAGTCATTATAAAAAGTGCAAGTCATCACAAAAAGTGCAAGTCGACATAAAAAATGCAATTCATTATAAAAAGTGCAAGTCATTATGAAAAGTACAAGTCATCAAAAAAAGTGCAAGTCATCATAAAAATTGCAGATCATCGTAAAAATTGCAAGTTATTATGAAAAGTGTAAGTCATCAAAAAAAGTGCAAGTCATCATAAAAAATGCAAGTCATTATAAAAAGTGTAAGTCATCAAAAAAAGTGCAAGTCATCATTAAAAGTGCAAGTCGTTATAAAAAGTGCAAGTCATCACAAAAAGTGCAAGTCGACATAAAAAATGCAATGTATTATAAAAAGTGCAAGTCATTATGAAAAGTACAAGTCATCAAAAAAAGTGCAAGTCATCATAAAAAGTGCAAATCATCATAAAAGTTGCAAGTTATTATGAAAAGTGCAAGTCATTATAAAAAGTGCAAGCCTTCGAAAAAAGTGCAAGTCATTAAAAAAAATGCAAGTCGTTTTAAAAAGTGCAAGCCATTACAAAAAGTGCAAGTCATCATAAAAATTGCAAGTCATTATTAAAAGTGCAAGTCATCACAAAAAGTGTAAGTCGACATAAAAAATGCAATTCATTATAAAAAGTGCAAGTCATTATGGAAAGTACAAGTAATCAAAAAAAGTGCAAGACATCATACAAAGTGCAAATCATCATAAAAATTTCAAGTTATTATGAAAAGTGCAAGTCATTATAAAAAGTGCAAGCCTTTACAAAAAGTGCTAGTCATTATGAAAAGTGCAAGCCTTCATAAAAAGTGCAAGAGCAAGAGGGAAGAGACAATTGGTGAAGAAAAAATTTAAATAATTGAGCCATTTTTGTTATTGTCTAATTATTGACGTCGACAAATAGTTACAGAATAAGGAGGATTGTGTTAATGATGTTAGCAAGCGTGTTAACGAAATATCGAATAAAAATTATAAGAAATAATGTTGTATAAAAAACGACCACAAGCTTGATTAATATTACAATATACATGAAACAACATCTTTAATTGTTGTGGGGTATTAATACCGCATAGCAGTAATTATATAAAAATATATTTTTATCCAAATATTGGTCAACTATTGTTTAAATATCCGTGTCTAATATCCTGTAATCCTCCAACGTCTAACGTTTTTTGTTATTAATGTAAAGATCAATGAATAATTCAATTGCAGGCCACGTCACGTGGTGCCATTTGTTTAATCAAATATTTGCGATTTTTTTACACAGACTTATCTGTCATCTAACGTACAGTGCTTTCTACGTATAAAAGTTATTTGTGTATGGAAAATGTATTCTCACACAAACACATAAAAGAAAAAAAATTTTTTAACATAAATTAATTATATTTATTTTATAGATCCTACCACCTGCATACTAATTGATGATGACCGTTTTCAAGGTGGAAATAATTACAGATTATGAAAACTTACTTACACAGCGGAATTTACTCTCTGACAAACGAACGAACGTACGCTAATCTTAATAAACTCCACAATCAACCTGTGTCTAAATTATGATTTATGAACTGTCATTTTAAATACAGTTTTATTATTAAGCATGTTGTTTCGCTGTCTATAATATAAAGTTGCTTACGCCACTAAAGAATAGCAAAGAACTTGTGTGCTTAGAATTTTCCTTATATGTTAATGCCATATATTTTTAAAAAGGAAAACAAATGCATAAAATTTAATAATATAACACTCATAACAGAGCTCAGCCAGGAGTATCATAACACGATCAACCATTCTAAGGTATCATCATATGATTCTTTTCTTTTTTTTTATTTCTTTGCACTGAAATTCTTAATAAAAATCTAGAGCTGCTGTTCGTACTTGAGTCTTTATTGCACAGAGATGCAAACACCACAGGTAGTTATTATGTGAATGCGTACGCTGTTGATTATACATGATGATGTAGATCAAAACCTTATGGAGTATGGACCAATAGAATGGTATCAGTGGAAAGAAAGCCAGCCAGCCGTGTATGTACGCGTAAATAAACATAAATAATTTCTTGAATACGCATTAAGGATCTGAGAATAAATAGTAAAGAGAATGCAAGTGAAATATTTGCAAAGACATCTTTTTGACACTCGAGAAAAAAATATGAAATGATATAAAGTGATATTTTTATTTTGTTGTCTTACACAAACTGGCCACAATTGGCGGAATAATTAGGCTTTCAAACCCATGGCTTTCGGCTCCATTGTTAGCCCTTAAGAAGTGATCGAATTTTTTTATTTGGTATTATTGCATGGTTGTACTGCTTGTTGTTGGCCTTATTCAATTAAAAAAGGACAGTTCTGATCGCTTAATACTGTGTTCATACATACGTTTTTAATTGAAACAATATTCAGTTAATTGACAATATGTTTCTGGTGTTCATACGAACTCAATATTGATACGGCATTTGACAGCTGAAAAAAAGTGAAAAAAATTATTTTCATGACTCAGCGCGGGGTTGAATTCAGGACCCTCCGCTTCATAGTCTCGTGTTCTACTACGTCAGCCGACAGCATTAATTGAATTTCAACAAAGTGTATTCAAAAAGTACTTTCGTTGTAAAAGCTTTCACTTTTGTAAAAGCTTTTCACTGAGCACAATTCTGACAGTGTTGCATTAAAATTTGTATTCATTATTAAAACAATTATCCCTTTATTGCCAATAAGTTAATTGTAATTTTTATATAAAAATGTAATCTCAATAATGGCCTTAACTGTTATAATTTGAATATTGCTGTATATGTGAACACCATATTACACTACGCTCCTTTGTAGGTGTTATAAATAAATCCATCGGTTTGTAAAATAATACAAAATAAAATGGCTATTAAAAAATGTTGTTCTAGTCTGTTAAATTAAATACAGTTGCAAGGCTTGATATAATCCTCTAAGTGGCAGCTGAATTAAAACAAATCTTTTTTTTTTACCTTTTAAAGAATATAGCTTCTCTTCTCAATACGCGAAATTTAAATCATTTTCAATTATTTTTTCAATAAATGGCACTAAAAAAATGTCCTGTGGCAGCAGAAAATATTTAGTGCACTCCGCGACTGCTGGGATCAGTATTTCTGAGATTCTTGAGTTTTTGTAGTTTTCGTCTGGTGGGATTTATTGAGCCTGGCGTTGATTTTTCATCATGTAAACAGACGAGATTTAAAATATCACATGTAAAATATCACTTGTATTGGTTCTTAAAATTGTATTACACAGTACAACATTTTTCAGGTTATTGATTCGGTACTCAATTCTGATAATTGTTTATGAAAGTAGCCCCAAAAGGAAAAACTTCTGCATCAGTCGTTTGGTCATGGTACATCAAATAATAATTTAAAAATTAATTTGAAGTTAGTAAGTATCTCGTATAGGGGAATTTGTCACGTTTTAGGCTCTTTTGTTGGTCATAATTATACTGATTTGCCTGGTAAAACCTAGAGTGATAAATTTCTGATACCATGACTTTATCAAATAATATAATTTTTTACTGGGATGGAAAATTATTTAACAGCCTCTAACTTCGAACCAGCGATTTGTAAATAAATGTTTTATGAATTTTTTCAAATTCTAATTTTTATTAAGAATGATGGGATAACCTTGATATCAGAACTGATCTGTTCTGTTTTATAATTATAAAAATATATTCAAAACATTTAGCTCTTAATAAAAATTAGAATTCTACCGAGTTAATACAAAATATTTGTAGTTCACAGATTCGAACTTAAGAGTATGTTAAATAATTTTCATCCTAGTGATTAAATCTACATAGATTCGACTAATGAAATATATTCATTATGTATATATTTTTATACCCTCCAAAAAAGAATTTGAAGGGTATATTCAATTTGTCATTCCGTTTGTAACGCATCGAAATATCCATCTCAGACCCCATAAAGTATATATATTCTTGATCAGTGATGAAATCTAAGACGAACTTAGCATGTCCGTCCGTCCGTCCGTCCGTCTGTGGAAATCACGATTCAGTCCAAACGAAAAGAGCTAGACTCTTGAAATTTGACATAAATATATTTTGAAGTTTAGAGCAGGTTGAGTTCGAAGATGGGCTAAATCGGGCAAGAGGGAAAAAAGTTCCTTTAAGAAGAACTAAACCAACCCAGAAAAAACAACATAATTTTTAAAGTTTTTTGGTTATTTTGTTAAGCAAATGATATATTTTTATGTGAAATACGGTCCAACGCCTTGAACTTGGAGCCATAAAATAAAATAAAAATATTTTTTGACCCCGCCCACTTTAGTGGGCATTATTATAGGCAAAAATAGCATAAAAATTTAACAAATTGTTTTACTTAAGCCTACATTCCCTACCCCCTCCTTCCTATTCGCCCCCTGAATGACCCTACCAAAAAAAATTTTTCTACCCCCCCCCCTTTTCCTTTGCCCCCTAAATGACCCTACAAAAGAAAATTAAATTTTGTATATAATCATCCTAAGCATTTATCTTTAGAGTTTTATGACTGCCTGTTGCTGCCCTACCCCCTCCTTCCCCTTTGCCCGCTAAATGACCCTATTAAAAATAGATAAAAATTTTTTTTTAATTTTGTGTATAATCATCCCAAGCATTTATTTTTAAAGTTTTATGTCTACCTGTTTCTGCCCTACCCCCTCTCCCCCCTTTGCCCTCTAAATGACCCTATAAAAAAAAAGAAATTTTAATTTTGTATATAATTATCCCAAGCATTTATTTTTAGAGTTTTATGACAAAGGTGAAATGTTTCCCCCACAGCCCTTGCCAGAGCGACACCGCCAAAATACAGTTTTTATACCCTCCAAAGAGAATTGGACCCCATAAAGTAAATATATTCTTGATCAGTGCTGAAGTCTAAGACGGTCTAGCAATGCCCATACGTTCGTCTGTGGAAAACATGATATTGTATATTTTTTGAACCTCGCCCCCTTTAGTGGGCGTTGACGTACGATATTATATAAAGGTACTCTGTCCCACCAAGTTAAACATTTTAAATTCACTTACTAAATATTTGGAGGGTATTTAAGATTCGTCCCGGTCGAATATAACGTTTTTACTTGTTTTAAATAAATTATGCCGGGTAAAATAATTTATGAAAAAGTTCGAAGTGAATAAAAATTATGCAATTAATGCACTTTTGACAACACTTTGCCATTATCACTAAATATTATGATGCTTTTAAAAAGTAAAGTTGTTGTAATTATTTCTCTACACTAATTCACCTAAGCGCTTAAAAATTCTCTAAAAGAAAGAATAAAAGAATAAAAATCCGGTGCTTGGAAATGATATCTGGTATTTTAATTTACGTCTGATTGTCTTGATAACAGACTTAATTTGTTAAAGCATATGGTTGAAAATTGTATGATATATTACATCACTTGTATTAAATCCATGGCCCAGAATTCTGCTGCTTATGCTTTCATATTTTTTTACTAATAATTTTTCCCGACTGTATTCAAACAAATAATATTTGTTACTTTACTTAACGCTCTAACTATACATTATAATGACCACCAAACTAGTCTAGTCGTCTGTATCAGAGTAGTTTAGACATGCAATTTTATTTATCCCTGTCTATACACACAATTTTGTTGTCTTCTGGTAATTGTTGTTTCTGTTATTATTAGTGTTGTTGTATCTTTTACAATGTTCTTGTGTTCCTGGCTGTTTGGCTAATTAATGTTACACCCAAAACCATGGTGCGAAAATTGCGTTTCGTTCAAGTCTTTCAATAACAATTTTTGTTGTTGTTGTTGCTGTTGTTCATACTACAAACCCAGAACATCCGATGGTGTTCGATTCCTGTTAGTAGAGAGTTAAAGTTGATATATAAGTGTTTGTGTGTTTGTTTGCAGGGGGAAGTGTTATAGCAGTATGTGCGTCTAAGCCATGCTTAGTGTAGTGGTTTTCTTGTAAAATTTGTTGTGTAAAAAAGAATGTTGTCATGTAAACTTTTTCAATAAGTCATTGAACTTTTTATTATATTATTATTTTTCTTGTTCATGTTGAGTGCAGCTTTTTATTTTCTTTAATATCCAGTTTATCTTTTATTTTATATGCTTTAATAATAATAAATGTTTATATTAATTGTTAATTTCACACTTTTAAAATTAAGATTTCTGGTCTTTTACAAAATGTATTAGAAGGAAGCACATGTATATAATAATTATGTAAATCACTGACTATTAAATTAGAAACAGTGCGTAAAGGAAGGTTAACCGTATACAAAATATTAATATTTTTAATTTATAGTAGAGCAAAAAAGTATTTGATATGATTTTTAATGAAAAACTATTGCATAGAGAAAGAAGCATGAAAATCAAGGCATAGTAAAAAGATATGATTTAGCTGTTCTAAGCCCCAGAAATGTTAACTCATATGGATTGTGGAAGATCCTTTTGTTTACTAATTGAAGTCAGTGGTGATCTATTGTAGAAACATATTTTGTGTCAAGATATTGTTTTTTCTTTTTGCTCTTCACATCACCTACAAAATTTTATTACATAAGGATATTCAACTGTTATTCATGCGGGTCAATCCAAGAACTTCTTTGTTTGATTTTCTTTAAGAAAATATTATTATACTCAGAAGGACAAGATAAATATTGCAACTAATAGGAATATATCCACATAAATATAATTTTCAAACTTACCCAATATAACAGAATATCAGTGTTTTAGGAAGTCATTACTCTCCCATCATCAGTACTTATGTATGTGTATTTTTTCTTTGCATATATTTTGCTTGCTGGTGATTTTTTTTGTAACTCGTAGTGTTTCTAAGTCTAACATTACTCCGTTTCTTATGCTGTTCCATACTTTTAAGCTCAAAAGTATAATAAGAGTTTGATAAAACACTATTTTATTATTTTTTATATTTTAGACTAAATTATTCTATTTGCTGCATTTTCTCAAGCTCCATAAAAGAATAGAAAACACTAATTGACTCGTAGTTTTTTAAATAAATCACTTTGTCCGAATTTTTTCGTTTACGATATTTCACGACAGATTTTGACCCCGATTAGAAGAAATTGACGTGGGTTTTTCAAAGACAAGAGCTGATTTGAGGAATCGATTGGTAAAACCGTTTAAAAGTTATAAAAAACAGTAAATTTGAAAGAAAGTTTGTTATTGGGATTTCTCGGAATCTTAAAGTTCGAATGAGATCCACACACACACACACCTCTCCGCGGCTACACCTCTTCAGAAGTAGCCGCGGAATCTTTCTAGGAACTCAGATTGTGGAAATGTGGTGAAAACTCGATTTTTTAAATATGGGTTAAACTCACTACCGTCTCGATGTTATTTTCAATTTTCAGTTTTATCAGGAGGAATTAAAAAAAGCTCGAAAAACATTTAAATTTTTATGTGATGTCATGGGTGTGTTGCTCTATTACTGTTGATCTAAGAACGGCAACATATCAGGCATATATGAACCATCATTTTCTATTAAATTAAATTTCTAAATTGTGCACATAAAATAATTATTCATAGCAGGAGTATTAAAATTGCCTATTAAATAATTTTCAGTTGAGTTTTTTATTAAAAACTTTTTAATTGGAAGGTCTTCCAAAAGATTGTATACGGAAAAATAGTTTGAACCTCGGAATGCAGAACTTTGTCTCCATTTTAGATGAAACAGGGTCATTTAGACAAGAATATGTCCAGAATTTAAAAAAAAAATTCCGAAAAAATTTTATATTCAAATAACGCAGTAAAAGCTGCTAAGCGGATGTTTATACTGCGAAAAATTTTTAATAAATTTATTTTTCCTAATTTCACCATTATTTGATATATAGAACACCTCATAATGCCCTTAAGCCATTTTGTACATCCATCTTTCTAACAATAAGATCATCCCTAAAATCTTATGCCGTCATGTATTCTCGTATAGGAGCTAAAAATTATACTTTAATTTATCATAAGCTTTACCAAATCAGTTACGCATGCTCACACCTTAATAAATTTTGAAAAAACTAATAAGACAAGGCAGCGTAAAAATTATTATCACAAAACAAATACTGTACGCAGACAATATTATAAGCCATTCATGAGCAACATAAATGCACTGGTTTGCATCCAGACTTCGGTTGAAGTAAAAAAAAAATAAAATAAAATCCCTAAAACTAATGATAAGTGTTTGAAAATGCATTAACGCCCCATCAAAAATCAATAGCCAACAAATTAATGCCGTTCAATGGATAATTTTCTCTTTACGATAGATTCAAGCAGCCGAGGCGCACATGCTTGTGACAGTTTTATGATCATAAAACTGTCAAACAAATTGACAATCAAAATGTTTGAATTATATTCTGCTGTGCTGGCTTTAACATGGCAGTGAAATGGTCTGTTTAGTGTTTAAGCTGCATAATCCTACAGCTAGACCACCTACCACAGCGCACAGTGATATAGAAAAATACATATTTTTTATTTAAATTTAAATTTTTTGCCTGTTTGTGGTTTTACAAATTAAACGCCCTTTTTCCAACTCTCGTAATATTTCTGTAATGTCTATTGAAAAAAAAATCACTCTATTGATATTCATTTTTTGTTTCTTGTGAATTTATTTAAAAACAAATAGAAAAATCCATTTATTTTATAGCGGTAAGTGTTGATAAAAATTTATTGTAATCAATTAAAAGCTGGCCGTAAAGAGCTTTTTTCATGGCCCGTACACAATGATTGATGGTATAAAACTAATTTGAATTTAATGACATATTTTATTGTGTTGTTTTTTACATAAATTCTTTTTTTATAGTTTCTTTTTCTTTTGGCAAAACTTAAATTTAAACTCTAATGAAATTCGTGTCAAATGGTAATAAACTAAATCTACACAAGATATTTTAAGCTAAATTTGTAATAAAATTGAATATATTTAAAATAGTAGAAGTGTTAAAGTCTGGGATTTTGTAAGCAACAGATAATACAAGCGAAAGCTTTTTTTTCTGCCTTTCAGTGGATAATGATTATCAATATATTTAAGTAAAAGTGTTAGGAAATTTTTTATATTGTTTATTTCCAATTATTTGGAGAAATTGTGGGAAACTTCTAAAACTTGCACTGAAAAATCTGATACAAATTATAACTAATTGTTCAATTCTTCCCAAGAACCACTTTAAATGCCTCCAGTTATTGGAAAAACTAAACAACTATTTTCCTTCTTAATAAGTTCCTTTATAATTTCGGCACAATGCCCTGCTGATGTAGGACTCATTCCCTCAATGCTGATTCTACTAAAAAAAAAAGTTCTGTGACTGGGCTAGATTTCTTTAAGGGCTGTACAAAATGGCTGGGGTTGTTTCCAAAATGCCTGTTAGATATTTTGAACTAAAAACTGATGTTCGATCAGTGTTAGTTTCTGTTTGTACTATGGATCAATGAATAGTGAAGGCCCCTTTGTGCTGCTGTTTAGACCAAAGAGCTGCATTGGTAATGCTCTATATTCCGGGGAGACCACATGACTTGGAGCCACTGTTAAGATATTTTAGAAGGATCGAATATTGCATCTAGTTGTTGCCACATGCCAGGCCATCATGTACAAGAACCTGTTATCAATTTGAGAGTGCTATTTGACTGAAGTAGTTAACGCTACACTAAGAAGCCGAAAATTGCGAGTTCGACTCCGCACTTAGTTATTAATATGATATTAAATTTTTCTGAGCAGCATTTTGCATGGTGGCGTTAATTGTTGTCAGCCTGCTTCAGTCATGAAGGCCACTCACTATCGTATACTAAAGAGGACATTGCAACAGCCTCCTTCGTCGTCCCTGTAGCAAAAATTCGTAGGAGAAGTAAAGATAACAATAGCTACAACAAATAATCCATCTTCTTATCTTTATTTCATATGTTATTTTAATACTATCCCGGCCTTAATAGTTCCGGCTCAAATACTGAGTGCTATTCCGACAAAAAAAAAAAAATAATAAATAAAAAAATAGAAGAAGTCCCATTGTGCGCAGGATATTCCCGAGGGTGGTGTTCAACACTCCACTTCACTCAGTGTTAATATCGTTTCGGGTTGGGCAATAATTACAATTTTGAACACACGGTCAATTATTTCACAAGAGTGTTTTGAATTTTGAATTTTCAGCTGCGCTTAAATCCCTTAACATATTTAAATAAAAACTGTTATCATATTCCTTTAAGCCACCTAATAAGTGGTAATGCACAAAAATACACATGAGTATTGATGATGAAAGTGTATTGGTTTTCGAAAACAGCTGTTTTGCCTTGCTGTATAATTTGAATTATTAAAAAAACTGATGTTGACTTATCTTTGTCCCTTGGAATATTTATTGTGTGTTTTTGAATTTAAAACCAATTTTCGAATAATTAGCCCATCAGTTTTATTTACATTTGATATAAAAAAAAAATATTTTAATGATAAAATTTTAATGGCCAACATAATAAGTTTTGTTTGCAAGTAGTGGCTTAAGCTGGGAACCCACTATGGCATTTTGTGTCATCGCATTTGTGCTGTCATTTGCAAATTTATATTTTGGAAGGCAAAGCACAAACGTTAACCCTAGTAAACACCCTTATGTTTGCTAGCGATGGCACATATTTCCATTATATGTTCTCCATTTTAGTCTTACTAAAATCAACAATATAAAATCATAGATAAAATATTTTAATATAAATTTTCCATTTAAAATTAACCAGTCTGACCTTCTAAACTCTTCTCTTTCCAGTTACCAATACAACTTGTTGCAGCATGTGTTACCAATGGTTTAATATCTAGTTTAATTAAGAAAATATCATCAATTATATTGTGAAACAACATGTGCTTATGATGTGCTGCGATAGTAAAAATAAAGGCAAGTAAAATATCTTTTAAATTTATTAAAATAACACAAATTGAATTTCCATACAAGCAGAAATGCTCTTCTATACTCTAGCCTTTACAATTTAACAATCACATTTAATTAATAACAAATAATTCCCTGTCTGTTTGTAATGGACGGGACGTTGCACCTTTTAGCGACAACAGTACGTACGATTACCACATTTCACATACGCAAATCCAGGCATGAAAATAATGTTGAAAATGCTTTTCATAATTACCATCCATATGAAATTGTATACGTAATTTGCATTTCAAAGGCTTAATTTTCATGCCTGTTAAACAGTTCTCGAATTGATGTTCATTTGCTTATTGCTGGGGCCCTGTACTTATTCATGTTGCTACTTGTAGTATGTGTTTTTTTTTTTTTTCAGAGATGTTCTTGTTCTTGTGTTGTTTAATACCATTTTTACTCATCTTGGTCTGTTTAGTAGACAACATATTGTATTTAAGAGTTTAGGCCATATTACAGCTTCCGTTGCAATATTTTATTTCATGTTGTATACGGCGAATGTTTGTTGGTTTATTTGGTGTGTGTGTGTATGTTGTTTGGTATTTGTAGTAGCTGCAGATTGCTGTGTATAGTTGCCTATTTAACATTGATATCGTTGTGATGTTGTATAAACTCTAACACCATAAGCAAAATTTCGTTACAACAAGTAGCAACTGCAACGTATTTTAAATTAAAAATGAGTATAAAGTCTTGCATGAGTCTAATGCTAAATGTACTGGGGCATTGTGAAGATTATAAGGGAAGGCTAGCCCATAGCACTGCTGGATATACCATTTAGTTTTATTACAATTACGGGATGCAAGTCTTATATTTTTCCCAAATATATACTTCTGGTCAGTAAACTTGCCGAATAGATCAAAACCTCCTCAGCCAGAATGTGGCACTACATTTTTTCTGCGCCAGACTTCCCTCAGATTTTCCAAAACACTTTAATTTAGCAGCCAGGAAGTGAAGGCGTTAGTTAATACTTGCATTCATAAATATGCACATTCAACATACCTCAAGCTTTTAACTACTGGCTAGCTTCTACATATAACCAAGATGGAAAGCAAATCCAATCAGGTGGTGTGTGTAGGTATATATATATGTGTGTGTGTGTGTAAAAGCACACAATTTCTTAAATACGAAAGGCAAACTAACTAAAGGAGGCAGGATTTTTAATATAAATTATAATACCACAGACTGGCAGCAGGTGTACTTGATAACTGATTGAAAATAATTTGCATAGAATAAGAAATATTATAAACGTTTTATATTAAGCAGGGAAAAAATGTAAAGGTTATTATATATTCCTTTTCGTAATATATAAATTAAAAACAATTACTATTTTTTTCTTCTCAATCAAGACTTCTTATTAAATCACAACAATATTTTCTAATCATATTGAACACTTTAATGGCTAGAATGATAATTGATTGGAAATCGTTAAGCTTAAAAAGACAGCTTAAGTTTTATATATTTTTCTTAAATTAAGTTAACCCAACAATTGCTGGCCAAGGCATAAGTTTAGACCATAAGTTACCGACATGCGAGAATATTATGAATGTATTTTCATGCTCCACCCATTTTATTAAGAAACTGATTTTTCAATGCAACTTTTGCTACAGTTGACCATGTTATGTTTTTGTTATAAATGTCTGTTGTAACGTTAAAACAAGTCTGGCAGAAAATTTATAAAAAAATTTTATATTGCTACAGAATTAATAAACAATATTAAAATTATTTGTGTACACATAATAAAGAAAAATGTGTGTTTGAAATGAAGTGTTGACACTAGCAATGATGAAGGTCAGTCAACTGGGTGAATAGAGTAACTAAGATAAAGTTAATGCAAAAGAAATATACACTAATGCGTTTTAAAGATTATTGTCTTGCACCGTTAAAAAACAAATCCAGCCTCTTAGTGACTGCAGGAGTGAAAAAATTCTACTGTTTTTGCAATATATTAAAAACTAGACCAGTTGTATGAAAATAATTTGTTCCTTAACGCGGATTTTATTTCTGGGTTTTGTAGAGAAATAAAAACTTTTTCTATTGTTAACCAGCATGAACTTAACAGACGAGATACCTTTCGGGAAGTTCATTATTGGCAGTTGCGAGTCCTTGTGTTAGTGATATAGAGCCCTGCTTCATTAGGATCTAAACCTTTCATAAATCTTACAAAAAAAGACTCTTGTAGGAGTTTTAGGAATGGGAAACATCATTGTTTACGAACCAAGTTCCTAAGGAGCTGTTTAGGAACAAACTTCCTAAGGAACTAAGATTCATAGGCTAATTGTTCGAAATTTGTTTTTTTTTTAAATCTCAGAAAGACATGATAAATATTCCAAGGAACAAAGGAAAGTCAACATAAGATTTTAGTTATTCAACTTACTCAGCAGAGCAGAACAGCTGTTTTCGAAAGACGCAACCCTTTCATCATCAGTGCTCATGTGTATTGTGTTTGTCACCACTTATTAGGTGGCTTAGTTGAATGTGATAACAGTTGCTATTTACAAAAATTTTATTGTGAAAAAGGATACGAGAACTGTATCAACCTGATGTTAACATGTTATTGTTGTAATACCCGTATTACCGTTTGATTATTTTTCTTCATGTTCCATTTTTCTGAATTTTTTGTTCCATAATATCTAATCAAACTTTTTTGGCTTGAATTGGAATATTTATCATGTCTTTGTGAGATTTAAAAAAATAAACAAATTTCGAACAATTAGCCCATGAATCTTAATTCAATTTAATATACCTAAGGAACTGTTTAGTAACAAAGTTCCTAAGGAAGTGCTTAGGAACAAAGTTCCTAAACAGTCAACAAACAAAGATACATGAACAGTTACGCCACATATCCGGTATTTTGTGTGAAAGCGTATTTCAGACAAATTTGTTTCCGAATGTAGTTCCAGTCAGATGTTACTAGAAGTCTTAGATAAAGAGTGCTTTTTTAGAGTGTCAAAACATCAGACCAACGTGTGCAAATTGTTGAAATTTTTAATCAATATAATTCTTATATTCGTCCTTCAGCGCGGCTAATTTGAAGAATAGTAAGTAGATCGTTTTTGGACCACATATACTGTTACTGACAATGTATATCCCGTGACACGCCAAACCGGGCGCACTGAAGACATTGTAGCCGCTGTACAGGAAAGCATTGAAGATTATCCTAATCAATCAACGGCGACAACGTTCTCAGCAACTAGGATTGTGTTCTTTCACTTTATGGAAAATTTTCTTAGTTGTTAAAATGGGTGTTCCATATATACATATATTTTTTTTATCTTGGACCAGCGAATGACTCCAACATATGCAGTCAGTGCATTGCGCCGGAACTAGAAAGGAGAAAATAGTATTGAGGGGACAGATGAAGAAAGATGAGGATTTTTAGTACATGATAGTGTCAGTCACTGCCAATTATGTTCAGTGACCAGTGATTAAAGGCATAATCATTGAAACAGGTTGGCAACAACTAACACAACCATGCACTAATGCTGATCAGAAGAATTCTACACAATATTTCATGACCCAGCGCGGGGTTGAACTCAGAACCCTCCGCTTCATAGTCTCGTGTTCTACTACTTCAGCCAACAGCAACCACATTGCGCCTTCTACGCGCCAGTCGTGGTGGCCACATGGCAGGAATCATATTTAAATATTAATATCATAAAATTTTCTTTCTAATTGAGCCCATTTCATTGATTTTAAAAATATATTTTCTTGTTTTATTATGATTTAAACTTGTGTCAACCTTTAAAAACAAAAGGCCTTTATAAATTTATAAAAACTATTATACATATTTTAAGAAATTCTTTTTCTATGTTCACGAAAAAGTGAAAGGGTATATATCGGTTTGTCATTCCGTGTGTAATTTCTTCGATATGCACATGTGAGCCGATAAAGTATATATATTCTGGATCCTTATGAATAGCCATGACGATTGCGCGATGTCCGTCTGTCCGTCCGTCTGTAGGTGAAATCGGTTTTCCCAAGCCCCCAGAAGAGCTGGAGACTTCGTTCTTGGACCGTTGGATTGGAAATGAACTTAAATAGGCTGCTATTGAAAGATCCAAAGTGTGGTTCCAGAGCTGGGAAGCTTACACCTATTTCACGACGCAAAATTTATACCAAAAATCAATTATTTTTTTTAATGTTTGTAAATTAAACCTACTTCGGGCTTTGGGGAGCATCAATGGTCTATTAAAAACTAAAAAAATAAAATTTTTTTTCCAGGGATGGGAAATTAAAATTTTTTTTTCGGCCTATTTGCTGTTTTATAATTCAGGAAGAACAAAATTGGTATTAAAATCTTAAAAAATCAGAATTTCGACTCCAGGGTTGGACAAATGATATATTTTATGGTACATGGAAGTGACCAAAAAGTTTAAAAATGTTAATTTTTTTGTCAAGTAAAACTATGTTACACCTCACTAAGAATTGCATTGGTAAAAAAATAAAAATTCCAGAGTTGGGAAATCGAAATATTTTTCGTACATAATAGTACATACATAAATTCAAAATTTTGTGCTTTTAGTGAATTAAATCTATTATATATTTCAGAAAAAATTAAACTAGTATCAAAATATTATAAATTCGGTTCCAGGGTTGGAAAATTGAAATATTTTTGGTATATAAAAGTACATACATAAATTCCAAATTTTGTTTTTTAGTGAAAAGTAGCCGATAACATCATTTTGATTTTTTAATTAAACCTACTTTCTGTTTTGGCAAGAAAGAAAGAAAGAAGAATTACATCTGTGAAGGGTATTTAAGATTCAGCACAGCCGAATATAGCACTTTTACTTGTTTTTAATTTCCCTTTGATTTTTTAAGTATAATTTTGATATTCTGGCAGCCCAACTCGATGTTGTAAATTTCGAATATTTTTAAGAATAAATATTTTTTTGGCTCTTGCATAAATTATATCCGTTGAATGACTTTCATATTTTAAAAAAAATTTTTATTTAATTTTTAAATTCGAATTAGGACTCCTTTAGAATTTAAGATGATATAGAATGGTATTTTATTTCACTAGATAACACTTTGAGCTTATTTGATACAAAAGTGTTTCTTTCAATTTACTTTCTTCTATTTTTTCCTAATTATTTCAATATAATTTGCCATCCACATCATAATTAACAATTGATTAAATTCTATAGTGTAAACCAGCTGTTGTATTATTTATAGCCCCAATAGATTTATATTACAACAAATGTTTTATTTAAATCCAATCTATATATTTTGCACTGCACTGGCATTAAAAACCACAACCCAGAGACAACAACTGCAATCAAAATATGTGCATAATAAATATGTATCATGCCCACCTTTTATGCTCGTATGCATGACGAATATTTTCAATTACTGGCCATGAAGTTTTAATTTGCTAAAACTAGTTTAAATTCATTTTCGAGAAGACAAATATATTCTATTAACGTTTTTTTTTCTTCTCTAAAACATTGGACTATGGCGGCTTACAGATTATTCAGTAAGGCGGTAAAGATTTGAAAAGTTAAAGGCACATTGTTTAAACACTTAAGAAGTTTTAATGGAAAGAATAAAATATTTCTGAGATATATTGGTACCGCCCTAATATAAATTTCCTGAATATGTTGATATGCAAAGCAAATGTTTGTTCCTTCTATTAAGTGTTGATTACTCGTTGTTTGGGCACACATGTGTTTTACATGTATCTTATAAGTTTTACATACCAATAAAATGCTACAGTGGAATGCAAAATAAATGAAACAGAGATCAAAAAGAATTTACTAAACAATATTTTATAAATATATTATATAATTTGTGTTTTACTGTTAGACTTAAAAACAATTATGCAAGTAAAAAAAAATAATTTAATTGCTAAACAAGAACATATTTTGTCAAGTCTTAAATAACATTTTGTAGCAAATAATCTTTTTAACAAATCCACACCTTAAAAAACTCAGGTAATTTAAAACTTCTGTTGAAATTATAATAAAATCTGTATATTTTTTGCAGATTCAATAATTTATAATTCATTTATTCTTAAGTAGCTATTACTATGCCAACAGCCTTTTATTGTTATCATGGTAACAGCAAATCAAAAACATACAAACATTAAAAATAATTTTTAATTAAAAAAATTTCCTCCATTAACTGATTTTATCAAAGACAACTGAAAAAGAATTTAATTACCTGCATATTGTTTGCAGAATTTCATAATTTAATTGCTTATTATTATAGGGAAATATTTTAATTGATTGCAATAGCTGAAAATAATATTGGCCAACGTTAAAAGATTTCATATCAGGGTTATAAAAGAAACTGCATTAAATGTAAATTGATTTTCAATGGCTTTTATATAGAAATGTATTTTCGATGAAAATGTAATTAAACTGAAAGTTATTTCTTTAGAAATTATTTTGCACCAAAAAAGCAGTTCATATTAATGGAAAGCAGGAAACCAGCTTTTAGTGTTGGTATAATATTCTATGTGGCTTTAATATATTTTCTCTAATTTATTGTAACGTATTTAATTACATTGGCTGTCGTGTTGAATCATTTGGTTTTTTTTAATGCGTTAGATGGGTTTAAGAAAAATTTTTGAAAATTATGTTTTTGATAGAATAAAACTGGCTTGAGGTAGTAATAAAAATAAAATCTTCACATGTACTTAAAAGAGGATTGTAACTAAAATAATTTGCCTTAGAAAGTAGTGGAACAAAAACTTTTGAAAATAATCAAACAACAACATAGGACTTAAATGTGTGTAATCGTTTTAATTTACCAACAACATTTTTAGAAATAAAAACTGTTATCATATTCAACTAAGACACCTAATAAATAGTGGCAAACAAAAATATGAGTACTGATGATGAAAGTGTAGTGACTTTCGAAAACAGCTCTACTTTTATTTTCCTCCTACCTTCTTTTTTTAAACTTAAAATAGAGGCCTAATTTATGAATATTTTTATGATATAAAAATAAAATAAATTTTTATATAAAAAATTTATTTTATAAGCCGCTTATAAATAATTTTTTTTTATATAATAGGCTATGTGTGAAACACAGGAATTAAAAGTGTGCTATGGTACTCGTCTCAATTTTCCAATAAAATTTTTATAAATAAAAACTATTATCATGCTCAACTAAGACGCCTCATAAATAGTGACAAACAAAAAAGTATATATGAGTACTGATGATGAAAGTATAGAGGCTTACGAAAACAGCTCAACTTTTCATCTTCTACTAGTGTATTTTATTAAATTTAGAATAAAGATTGAATTTATGAATTTTTTATACCCTCCAAAAAAGAATTTGGAGGGTATATTCACTTTGTCATTCCGTTTGTAACGCATCGAAATATCCATCTCAGACCCCATAAAGTATATATATTCTTGATCAGTGATGAAATCTAAGACGAACTGAGCATGTCCGTCCGTCCGTCCGTCCGTATGTGGAAATCACGATTCAGTCCAAACGAAAAGAGCTAGACTGTTGAAATTTGGCATAAATATATTTTAAGACTTAGAGCAGCTTAAGTTCGAAGATGGGCCAAATCGGGCAAGAGGGAAAAAAGTTCCCCTAAGAAGAACTAAACCAACCCAGAAAAAACATAATTTTTAAAGTTTTTTGGTTATTTTGTTAAGCAAATGATATATTTTTATGTCAAATATGGTCCAGCGCCTTAAACTTGGAGCCATTAAATAAAATAAAAATATTTTTTGACCCCGCCCACTTCAGTGGGCGTTATTATAGGCAAAAATAGCATAAAAATTTAACAAATTGTTTTACTTCAGCCTACATTCCTTAAAAATAACACTTTTAAGCTTTAATGACGAAGCTGAGACGAAACCTGGTACTACTCTGCCCTACCCCCTCCTTCCCCTTCGCCCCCTAAATGACCCTACCAAAAAAAAATTTTTTTTTAAATTTTGTATATCATCATCCCAAGCATTTATCTTTAGAGTTTTATGACTGCCGATTTCTGCCCTACCTCCCCCCCCCCACTTCTTCCTCTGCCCCCTAAATGACCCTACCAAAAAAAAAAAATTTTTTTTAAATTTTGTATATAATCATGCCAAGCATTCATCTTTAGAGTTTTATTACTGCCGATTTCTGCCCTACCCCCCCCCCCCCCCTCTTCCTTTGTCCCCTAAATGACCCTACCAAAAAAAAATTTTTTTTTTAAATTTTGTATATAATCATCCCAAGCATTTATCTTTAGAGTTTTATGACTGCCGATTTCTGCCCTACCCCCCCCCCCCCCTCTTCCTTTGCCCCCTAAATGACCCTACCAAAAAAAAAAAATTTTTTTTAAATTTTGTATATAATCATGCCAAGCATTCATCTTTAGAGTTTTATTACTGCCGATTTCTGCCCTACCCCCCCCCCCCCCCCTCTTCCTTTGTCCCCTAAATGACCCTACCAAAAAAAATTTTTTTTTTAAATTTTGTATATAATCATCCCAAGCATTTATCTTTAGAGTTTGATGACTGCCGATTTCTGCCCTAGCCCCCCCCCCCCCCGCTTCTTCCTTTGCCCCCTAAATGACCCTACCAAAAAAAAATAGTTTTTTAAATATTGTATATAATCATCCCAAGCATTTATCTTTAGAGTTTTATGACTGCCTGTTGCTGCCCTACCCCCTCCTCCCCCTTTGCCCGCTAAATGACCCTATTAAAAATAAATAATTTTTTTTTTTAATTTTGTGTATAATCATCCCAAGCATTTATTTTTAGAGTTTAATGTCTACCTGTTTCTGCCCTACCCCCTCCTCCCCCTTTGACCGCTAAATGACCCTATCAAAAAAAAATAAATTTTAATTTTGTATATAATTATCCCAAGCATTTATTTTTAGAGTTTAATGACAAACGTGAAATGTTTCCCCCACAGCCCTTGCCAGAGCGACCCCGCCAAAATACAGTTTTTATAGCCTCCAAAGAGAATTGCGATGAAGTCTAAGACGGTCTAGCAATGCCCATACGTTCGTCTGTGGAAAACATGATATTGCATATATTTGAACCCCGCCCCCTTTAGTGAGCGTTGACGTTAAACATTTCAAATTCACTTACTAAATACTTGGAGGGTATTTAAGATTCGACCCGGTCGAATATAACGTTTTTACTTGTTTTCTATAAATTAGGCTTTAAAAAAACCTCCTGTAAATTGAATTCATTTATAAACCTCTTACAAATCAATTATTTTGTTGTAAAGTAGACTTTAAATTAGGCTTTAAAGAAACCTCCTGTAAATTGAATTCTTGTGATATACAACAACAAACAAATTTCAAAATCCTGTGTCTCTGCTCTTAATGGATTTAGTGCAAACAAACACCAGCCAGACAAACAAACAAACAATCAGCACACATCATTCAACAGCACAGCATTTGGTTGGCAGTTTGAAAAAAAATATATGTGATGAATAACACAAAATTAAACAATATTTCCTTCCGTTACAAATTGATGTTGCACACTCTTCGGCATTAAGAAAACGTCTACTCTTGTGAAATAAAAATCTTTTATCAATGCATTACTGACGCAGCTGGAAAACGTGCTGAGTGCAACACTACTTTAACCAAACATTTTGTTAGAATTCAACTAGTGACAAAAAACAAATACAAACACACACACATGTTGTTGTCGTTTGGCTGCTTAAAAAATAATAAAATACAAAAATACAATTCAATGCATAAAAAAACATAACAAATCAAACAAGAAAGTAAACAAACAAAAAATAATAAAAATAAAATTCTAACAAATCCATTCAGACCAATTCGAAATGCGAAAAGCATAACGAATATTAGCTCAACAAGCTGGCACACGGTGTATGTGTTATTTTACATATTTAGCTGGTGGTGCAAATCATTAGGCCCTCTCAAAACAGACCTTTTTCATGGTGTTGTAAAATCGGCAATAAGCTAGAGTTAGCTCGCAGTATAGATTTTTGTTAAATAAAATTTAAATTTTAAATGAAAATATTCAAGTCATGGCTGGGGTTTTTCGTACTAGACATATTGGATTAATAAATTTGCTAAATTAGGAGTCAGCCACTATAATTAGAAAATTGTAATTAAAAAAAAATTATTCATAAGAATTTCTGTAATAAATTAAAATTTTTGGCATATTCTAATCAGATTATTAGTAGAGCAGATGAGTACTGACTTCGAGAACGTGTTATAGTCTTCTTATTACATATTTTTCTACTTCTAAAGATTTTATAAGTCACTAGAAATATTTAAATATATTAAAATAATTTATTTTCCACACTGTTATACAATCAAGGATCACCTAGTTGATCCCAGGACAGACTGACAAAGGAGATTGCTGAAAGGTCCCTTTAATAATCATTATTTTTTGAGCAGGAAATATTCAATAGGCCTCTTGTAAAGGCTACTACAATATTCCTATTGGCATTTGCTTAAAGTTAGCTTTTTTATATGGGAATATTCAAGTTTATATATGTATATATATATTATATAAATGTTGCCAAAAGGAAAGCTTTAAAAATCCTTTCAAATAAAATACATGGCTGTGTGCTCTTACATTAACCGTAGAAATATATAGATAAAAGGCAATAACAACTTGAATCTGTTTTATTTTCACAACAGCTAAAGAAATGCGAAGAACAAAAAAAAAATCACAACGAAGTGTGAAAAATTTCAAATGAAAAACAATACCACATTGAAAATTCTTGGCAAAACAATATCAGTGTGTTCTTTGCTCCATGCTTGCTATTGCTTTTCTTACATGTTCAGCTTTAAAGTTTATTTGAAACAGAAAAGGCAAAGAACAGTTTAAGTCTAGGACCAACGAGTTGGAAAATTTTTCACAATAACTGAAGGTTAAATTACAGAAAATTAACTATTTTATTATTATTATTAATTTTGTTTTGTGCTTCATATTATTGAAAAGTAATTTTTAAAAATTCTTTACATTCCTTTAGAAACTGCTTTCGGCAAGCTCAGGCATGCATGTTAAGAACAATTGTTTTACTAATTCTTCTTTAGTTTTAGTTTTACGATTCATCTAACACAATAAAAGCGTTAAAGTGTAAATGTCTGTGCTATTTGAAATGCTTATAAAATATATTAACAAATAAAAAAGTCTTTTAAAGGATTTATGGATTTTTAAATAGTAAAAATTATATTTTTAGAAAAAGCTTTAAAAAGAAAAACATTTACATGATTTAAACGTTTTAGGCAAAGTAGTAAATGGAAAAACAAATTTCACACTCAAAGAGTTTAAACTTTAAAGTATTCAATTTATTTATAATTCGATGAACACAGCAAATAATATTCCTATTTCAGGAGTTATTATATGAGATAATGTTATGGAGGTTTTAGACTAAAATTACCAGAATTCTCGGAATTTGCTGTGCGTTCAAAGATCTTATGTTATTTTAGAACAGGAACCATCATACACAGTGAAACTGAACGTCGTAGTTTGGAAGTCATATTAAGCCAAGACTAATTCGTACGTCACTGTATTAAGTGTTATGATGAAGGCATACCAGAATCGTACAGCTTCGGTTGTGTATCAAATGCACTAGTAAATAACAGTATAATAAATAAAATTGCAAGCCCTGTCAACTTTACTTCTTTACTTCCATACTTCCGGCACAATGTCTTGAGAAGTACAAGTAGCACTCATCTCCTGAGTGCCAATACTAAAAACAAGATAATTTTTTTTTATTGTGATCAGCACTCATTGGTTGACTCTTACATATGCAGTGCACTTTGCCAGAATTAGAAAGGAGGGAATACAATTGAGAAGACAGATGGGAAGATAGAGAATTTTTAATATTGTACTTCGCCATCTAATTTTTGCTACAGGACCGACAAAGGAGAGTGATAATACCCTTTTCGTAGTAAATGATAGTGTTAATCGCTGCCAGTCAAGTTCAGTGACCAGTGCTATGCATTCATCACTGAAACAGGCTGGCAACAACTAACACAAGCATGCAATAGTGCTGATAAGAAGGATTCCATACAATATTCTGAGCGCGGAGTTAAATTGTACACCCTCACGTTCATAGTATTCGTTTTAACTACTTCAGCCAGCAGCACCATTACAATTTCATGGAATCCTCAAAAACTTGTGCTCATAATACTTCCAGTGGGTGCTGTTGGCTGAAGTAGTAGAACACGAGACTATGAAGCGGAGGGTCGTGAGTTCGAGCCCGCGCTGAGTCATGAAATATTGTGTTGAATTCTTTTGAACAGCATTAGCGCGTGGTTGTGTTAGTTGTTGCCAGCCTGTTTCAATGATGAAGGCATAGTCACTGATCACTGAACATAATTGGCAGCGACTGACACTATCATGTACTAAAAAAGCAGAGTAACAGCACCCACCTTCGTCGGCCGTGTAGCAAAAATTAGCCGGCGAAGTAAAAGGTTGAAATAGCTACAAAAAAACTGTCTATCTTCTCATCTTTCCTAATCTGTCCCCTCAATACTATCACCGCGTTTTCAGTTCCGGCGCAATGCATTGCATATATAGGGGTCATCCCCTGAGTGCTGGTCCAAGATAAAAAAAAAAATTTCTGATGACTTTTGCCAGACGAATAAGGTTTAGTATTATAAAAGGAAATGTTTCTTTCATGGTCATATTACTTCGATGTATGTTTTTATATAGAGTGGCACAAGTTTAAATCATAATAAAACAAAGAAATAATACTTTTAATGTCAATGAAAAGGGCTTCATTGGAATGAAAATTTAATGAAATTAATGTTTAAGTAAGATTTCTGCCACGTATCCGCCACGGCTGGTGCGTAGAAGGTGCAATTTGGAATATCAATTTCCAACAACTAAAAAATCTTCCATAAAGTAAAAGGACACAACCCCAGTTGCTGAAAACGGTGACGAATTGATTGATTAGGATCATCTGCAATGCTTTACTGTACTGCGCCTACAGCTTCTTCAGTGCGCCCGGTTCGGGGTCCACGGCATGCACATTATCAGTAACAGTAAATGTGGTCCGAAAACGATCTATTGTTCTTCGAATTAGCCGCTCTGAAGGACGATTAAGTACACCATAAAATGGAAGAAGTGCACGAGGAGTTTGACGAGTGGAACAATTGATTAAAATTTTCAACAATTTGCACGCGTTGCTCTGGTATTGTGATACTCTAAAAAACATGCTTTACAAACTTCTTCCAACAAATATTGCTTCTTGTATCTATGACAAACCTTATTGCGGACAGTAAAAATTTGTGAATAAAATTTTATGAAAACTAATCAAAAGACTACATGAGTCAACCCCTTAATCAGGTTGATCAGGCCAGTTATTACCACTTACAGACTATCTGTGCCATAGCAAATTTTTCAGAGTGGCATTGTAGAAGATTCGGTCCAAAATTTTCCTTCAAAATTGGTGGCCCAAATGGAACTCAAAGTAAGTATTTGTGTCCAGTGGAAACTGAAGTATCCTCTTCCAAGTGGTTGTCACAAAAGAGTTTTATAACTACATGCTAGTGTTCATATGTCAGTATATAACTCCAGATTCACATATATCTGACGTGAGTGCTCAATTCACGAGTCTTTAGGAAAGAAGGGAGAGGAGAATAGAAGCACTATTACTAGTAGTCACTTTTACATGTTAATTTTAATATCCTAAACTTATTTTGAAGCAAACTTATGGTAAACGCAAGTTTACAAAAAACAAGTTAAATAAAGTAAAAGAAAATTATAAAAAATAGAATAAAATATATATCATAACAGAAACCGATCGATAAAGTAAACCTTGTGTGTATGAACGAGCGTTAACTTAAACCAATTGGCTATGGAATATTTTGAGGTACACTCTTAACTATATTATTGTCCGCCAATATTAATGAAATTGAAATTATTTAAAATATATTTTGGTGTAGATTTGCACAATAGAACTAATGCTTTAAGTTCCTTATAAAAACTTTTTATTTTGTATTAAAAAACAAACATGTGTAGGTAAATGTTCAATAGTCTTAGGATAATTTTCTTTGTTTTCTGTTTTTTTATTGTTTATTGTTTCTTAAAATGTTTTAATATGCATGGAATAAGAAAAAATATCGGTGGTCCTAATTTGAAGAAATATAGGGTACGCAATCTAACGTGTTTTTTTCAACTAGTGCTTACTTCGTGAATGGCAACACTTAGCTCATGTCTGATTTGACAGATAATTAGTTTTATCCTTCCGCTGAACGTTTATGGTTGACCATCCAATGCGTTTTTGCTTCACTAATTGGGCCTGCGAAAGACTTACTGCACATGCCGATTTTGCCAAAAAACAAATAATCTTTTCTGATGAAGCTCATTTTGATCTTGGCGGGTAAACAAGCAAAATTGTCGCATTTGGGGTACAAAAAACCCGCACGCATACATTGAAAAGCCGACGCACCCAAAACGAGTCACTGTTTGGTGCGGATATTGGTCCAGAGTCATAATTGGGTAATTTTTCTTCGAAAATGCGCAAGGAGTGGCCGTTACAGTCAATGGCGATCGTTATCGGGCCATGCAGCCATTTTAATGAAATTATTTTCCTAATATAAAAAAAAACTAATAAATAGAATTTGAACAAATTCATTTATTAATAAAATAATGAAAAAGCATTTGCAGTCATGCAGATTCGAACTTAAGGCCCGTTGAAAAAATTAGAGATTATTACATAAGAAAGTTCGACTAATAAAAATTCATACATAATTTAAAACATTGCGGGCGCACGCGCACTTGTTCATTGTAAATTGACAAGTAAATTCAATTACTTGAACATAAATAACAAAGAAGCTTTAGCTATCAGCAGCCGATAGCTCTGGAAAAAGCGAAAGAGATACATGGAATATTGGGAATATTAATCGTCAGGGTTGGGGAATTTCGTACTAACCAAAAAGGTAATAACTGAAAAATATAAATGTGGGAACTGTCTATAAAAATACCCACCTGGTGCTATTAAAAAAAAATGGCAAGTAATATGTGATGTTTAAAAATCTTTTTTTTCCTTCATATACATGATTTAAAGTAACCTAGCAATAAATTATAAATAATTTAAGAATAAAGTATTTTATAATTTATTTCTGCTGTATTCATCCTGCTAGAGCTCCTGTAATAAAGTCCTTAAAAATCATCACATTTAATATGTAAATAGCTACCTTTTCTTTTTGATTTCATTCTGAGCCAAACCAATTTATCAACAAGTACTAAACATGCATAAATTTCAACAAAATTCCACATTAACCCAATTTCCCTGCGATAAAAAGTGAGTGTTTAATGCAGAATAGTAAAAAACAAAATGGTACAAAAAAAAAATTGAATGAATACAAATGAATGTGTAGTGAATTTGTGAAAAGAAAACTGCACTTCAGTAGAGTCGATAAAAAAAAAATAAGAATAAAAACTAGGAAAAAGTAACCAAGAGATAGCAGTAACGAAACTAGAAAATTTGCAACAACAACAACAACAACAAAGATGCAGAATTGTAACATATTGAAGATGCAGATACATTGACATAGATTTTTTACAACAATGACAACAACTGCTAGTTCGAAACTTGCTAAAACTAAACTGATTAAATGCCAAACAATACAACTACAACAGTGACGACTAACAACTATGACTGCCGGCTTCAACAACATCAAACAAACTAACAGATAGACAGACAGACAGACAGACAGACAGAGCGTGCAAGAGAGAGAAAACTGAAACTAGAAGCATACAATTTGCTACCTCCCCAGAGATTTATATGTATGCACATAAATGCATGTAAAATAGAAAGTTTAGTCTATTACTCCACATACAACACAATTACATACACACTTATGCACACACTCGTACATACTTATCCACAGTTAACTAGATATAAACGCAACTTGGCTTAAAGGACAGCACCAGGCATCAGCACTCATCCACAAACAGCAAACAGTACATTTGGACAGCAGAAACAAAATCGATAAACTTTCCCATAAACTATTGTTAAATTTTCCACAGCAACATTTAAAGGATGCAAATTAGGACAAAACACAATCACACACTACCACCATTCGTTTGCGCATATAACTGTCACACACTAACACTTAAGCATGATTTTGGGCAATGTTGGAAACATTTTAAGTGGGAACAGTAGAAGCAGCGTAATGAGGTTGTTTAAAAAAGTGCTACAGACTGCCGAGTACTCGGATATATTTTTTTGTTGTTAACTCAATACTGTTGTTTGTTGTAGTTTTTTCTATGACAAGAATAAATAAATTTTTAATATTTTTTTAATTTTTTTGTTTTTTGTAAATCTTACCTCTCGATTTACAGAATTTTAAGGAATTATAGCCAAAACTACATGTCAGCAAGCTTTTAATAGAAAGAATGCCAAGCCCAGTAAAAATAACTTCTGATGTGTGACGCAATTAACCTCAGCGGATTTAAATGGCATTTTTAAAATTGTCATATTAAGTAAGCGCGAAAATTGTCTTCTTTGAAAAGTATTTTCGGGAAATGCAAAAATACATAGATGGAAATATTTTCTTTCTATTAATTTATTGCTGTCAACGGTTGATCCTTTCCTTGCTTAACGTGTCTTTAAGACGGCTGAAATAAAAAAGGATATCTGCCGAGTTTATCCTTGGTAATTAAGAATGTGCTGAGCTAGTCGATTTCGGTGGCACTCATTTTTCTTAATATAGAAAATAAAACAAGTAAAAGTGTTATATTCGGTTGTACCGAATTGTATACGTACGTATATAAATGCATGCATTCCAAGCCTGGAATCATCTCGTCGATCTCTCTGATTTTCAATAATAATTTATTTCTTTATAAAAAGTAGAATAAATTTGTTTACCAGAGAAAAGAATTAGTTTCATATAACAAATTTTTAATATCCTTAAAAATATTTATAAATTTTAGGCTTTTCTGATTTTTAATCCCTATGAATTTCTTTAAAAAATATCCAATATATTTTATTTACAAAGGAAAAGAACAACTTTGTTTTAGTTGCTTAAGGTTTTATTCTAAATAAATTCAAATGTCCAACCCTGGAATCATCTTTTTGATTTTTAATACCAATTTAATTCTTTCCTAAAATATATAATAGTTTCAATTAACAAGAAAGCATATATTAGTTTTAGTTAGTTATTTCTATGTATCAAAAGTAAGTTTAAATTTTCCAGCTCTGGAGGTTTTTTTTCTGATTTCCAGTACCAAAATAAACAATTTGTTTTAGTTGCCAACTTCGGAAGCTTATGTATGAGCGCATAAACTCCTGCTTTTTATAATGGGTTGCACGTTTTATGATGACTTGCACTTTTCATGATGACTTGCACTTTTCACAATGTCTTGCACTTTTTATGATGATTTTTTTTACACGCACTTTTTATGATGACTTGCACTTTTTACGATGACTTGCACTTTTTACGATGACCTGCACTTTTTATGATGACTTGCACTTTTTATGATGACTTGCATATTTTTACGACTTGCACTTTTTATGATGACTTGCACTTTTTACGATGACTTGCACTTTTTATGATGACTTGCACTTTTCACAATGTCTTGCACTTTTTATGATGATTTTTTTTACATTGACTTGCACTTTTTATGATGACTTGCACTTTTTACGATGACTTGCGCTTTTTATGATGACTTGCACTTTTCACAATGTCTTGCACTTTTTATGATGATTTTTTTTATATTCACTTGCACTTTTTATGATGACTTGCACTTTTTACGATGATTTGCACTTTTACGATGACTTGCACTTTTTATGATGGCTTGGACTTTTTATGATGACTTGCATTTTTTTTTGATGACTTGCACTTTTTGTGATGACCTGCATTTTTGATGATGACTTGCACTTTTTATGATGACTAGCACATTTCACAATGACTTGCAGTTTTTATGATGACTTGCACTTTTTGTGCTGACTTGCACTTTTCATAACGACTAGCACGTTTCACAATGACTTGCATTTTTTAAGATGACTTGCATTTTTTATGATGACTACTTGTAACCATCGATATACCGTTTTACCATTTTTGGTGAAGGCTATAAAAAATGGCATAGCCAATGACCACCTTAGTATGTATATGGTGTCTCGGTAAGACTACAATTTATTATTAAGTGTTAAGTTTTTTATGGAAAAAATAGCTATGAAATTTAGCAGTTGTGGTAAATATTTATTGTGATTAGTAAAAATGAAACAATTTACGAAAGAGAAGCGCTTTTAATCAGCTTTTTAATTTTTCGCAAAAAGTCATCTTCTCCAATAAAACGTGATTCCATGGGAATGGCTTCAGGAGTATACAAATTCTTATTCAGTCTTTAATACGGCATGCCCATTACAAATAATTATTATTCTCAAAATATGACAAGAAGAAGTATTTTTCTTTTCAAAAATCGAAAGTTATCACTATTCCCAAATTCCTTACTTTTGTTTATTAGAAATTTTTGCCGAATTTTTAATCATCATTTTGTGATTGCTTACAAAAATTTGTGTTACACAAACAAGACAAATCTTTGGCAAAAGGCCTCTAGAGAATTTGATTTAAAAATTTTTGGAAGGAAATACATGCCTGAATAAATGTGTTGTTAATCAAGTTTATGGATATGGAAAATCAAATGCCCTAAGGCAATAAAAATCATGACACAAAAGGAAGTCATTATTTAGGTTAGTGGTGCAGCAACAACAACAAATACATTTATATGGCAAAGAGAAAAAAGTAATAATAAAAATCTAAAAAAAAATTTGCTTAAAAAAATACCATAGAGCAAATCAATTATTTAAGCATATTTAAAGCAAAATACAAAAATATAAATTGATGCCAAAAGATATTTTCAGCACACAAAACAGAATCGCTAGAAACTATACGAGTATGTAATCGATTATGAGTGCAGCAAAATACAATGAACATGAATAAAAAATTTGTTAACGGAAGAGAAAGAACAGGAACAACAATTACAAAAAAAAAGATCAAATACATATAGTGCTTGGCTTAAGATGACATTTATTACAGAAATGACCTTTAATATCTGCCACAAGAATGTAAAACGACCAACAATAGAGTAGCTTGATGTCAGCTATAAAAAAGAAGCCGGAAGAGAACATAAGCGAACACCTAAGCAGAATCACATACTCACACAAAAGAGACAAAGTAGGAAACGGCAGAACGGTCTGTTTTAACAGACCGCCTTTGAAGCCAATGAATAAATACTGATTATAAGAGACTCACAAAATATATCGTGCTGTTTTTTTTAAAATATGATGGCATATACATGTGTGAAGATTTTCTCAGCTTAATCTCTTTGAAGGCAAAAAAAGGAAAGGATCATGAAAAAAAAACAAGTGTAACAAATTAGAAATGTTTGTTAAAATATTTTAGCATTAGATGGCAAAAGAACTTGTGGAATGCCGAATGTTCGCATCACTTTATGAAAGAAATGAAAAGTGTCAAACAATTTAAATTGAAAATTTGTTACGCTTTGCGCTTAGAATACATGCCGAAGATGGGAAACACAACATATGATCTTTAAGATCAAGGGTGAGTCACAACCATTTAAATTGTTAAACAGCACACAAATATGACAGCGATGTGTGTGGTGGGCCTTACATCATGCCGCCAATGTGTTTGGGAATAAAACACATACAGCAACACTTTCGTCACTTGAGTGTCAAAAGATGAACTCAAACTCTAAATTATTGTTATACAATATCGAATAAATACTGACTAACAAAACTATTTGTAGCAGACCGAACAGTGGGCGTTTGTTGTTCTAAAAAATAAATAAAAATAAAACTATATTGAAGTATCAATAGCGGTTCCTTTCTTTAGAAAAGAAGACAAATAAAAAAAAGTACTTTTTTGCCAAGTGTCATTTTGAATAAATGAAAATGCCATTAAGAGAACACAGTCTATGTGCTTATAAATTTTGCAGCCCACACACGCTGTTAATCATGTAAAGCAATCATATTCTTGTTTAATGTTTTCTGTGAGTGTATGCGCTTATAAATGTGGTACCCCTTGCTGAATGCATAGAGGATATTGTCGCATTGTCAGTTTCAATTTCTTATGCTTTACTGCCATCTTAGACTTTAAGTCACCAAATAGTCTGCTGGTTTTTTTTTATTATATTTTGTTTTTTTCTTAAAGTTTATTTACATTCTGTGGGCTCAGTTTTTTTAGTGTTAATTTCTTAAATATTGACATGCTTAACATTCGCTTCATGGTTACACAATTTCTTAAATAAATTTTATTTTAGATATCGAACACCGCAATTTTCTTCTTAATCTAATTTCGAAAGATAAGAGTGAAAAAGCGGATAAATAATTAAAATTTTCAAAATTGGACAAGGAGCTCATACGATGCATTAGAAGCACTATCAAGCCATGCCGACTAAATTTTTGTTTCCAAAAATTGATGAGATAAACATCAACGACATTTGGCACGCACAAGGCAACGGAATTTCGAATATAGCGCGACTTAGGTACAATAGATTTATTGCAACATGAATTTTTTGAAAATTTTTATTTAAAGAAATGGGCTCATATGAACTACTTTTCATATGGCTCTATAAATTCGTTGTTAATGCCGACAATCCAGCAACTCGTTAGGCATTGGAGGACAATATTCAAGCCAATAATTGGACTTGTTGCATAAATCATCAAAAGCCGCACCGGAAATCGTATTTTAAAATATGCCATGAAACTGTCCATTAAATTGGATTGGCATTTCAAGTTCTCTTGCAGCTAAAATAAAACACCCGCCATATAATTAAATACGCATACGATTTTATTTATTCATGCACCAGAAATTACAGTGTCTATTTCCATCTAGTGCTGAAAATGTTAAGGAAGATTTGATAGAAAATAGCATTTGCCAGTTTGCTGAAATAATTGCTTAAATATTATAAACAGAAGTATAGTCGGTGCTTATATGGACCCCAAGTATTTTAAATTTATAAAAAGTGTTGATTTTTAAAGACTAGCTCACACCACTGTGCTGCTTCTTTTCTATCTTCGATTTTCTCAAAGACAATTCTATTAAAAATTTTGGAAACAGTGTATGTGCAGTCACTTACCAACAAAAGTGTGCATCATTTTATGTTACTTTTCTTCTTCTAAGAAATAAGTTTATTTTTTATTTTTATTGTGCACCTGTTTTATTTCCCTCCACGGCTAAGCATTCAGTTCATATGCAAATGTTTCTTAATGGAAAATTTGTCATTCTTTTACATTTAACTGGCCATAAAATTTATAATTTCATGGTCTTAAAAAAAATGTTTTCTTTACATTTGTAATGCCGAACATGTTTTAATGGCACGCCGGCATAAAACTGCTGAAAAGCGTTAAATTCCACAGTATTTAAAAGCAAATTTTTATGTTTCAAATAAAACGTGTTTTAGTTTATAGATTTTCATTAATTTTATGTCTTAAGTGGTTTTTCGAATGTTGTTGTAAGGGAGACACGCTTGTTATTTGTAAAAGGAAGCGTGAAAAATTTGTTAACGCAAGAGATTTTTAAGGAACTAATTTGATGGTGATTAAAATAACAAAAGAAGGCGTCTAAGAGTCTGCTAGGAAAGTTGTTAGTAGTAGTTGCAGTAAAAGCAACAGCAACAACACCAGGAACACCTTTTTTAAGGTAAAAGTTCCATTATTATAATGTTTTTTTTAACTTTCTATACATATTTGACAAGGTAAGCTTAATTTTCATGATGTGCAGTGTTACGAATTTGTTTATTTTTTTCTAAAAATTTTTTATAAATTTTCTAAAAATTTTATATAAATTTTCTAAAAATTTTATATAAATTTTCTAAAAATTTTATATAAACTTTCTAAAAATTTTATATACATTTTATATAAATTTTCTTAACATTTTTATAAATTTTCTGAAATTTTTTTTATAAATTTTCAAAAATTATTTTATAAATTTACAAAATTTTTTCTGTAAATTTTTTAAAAACTTTTTATAAATTTTCTAAAATTTGTTTTATAAATTTTCTAAAAGTTTTTTTTATAAATTTTCTAAAATTTTTTTTTTATAAATTTTCTAAAATTTTTTTTATAAATTTTCCAAAAATTTTGTATAAATTTTCTAAAAATTTGTTTATAAATTTTGAAAATTTTTTTAAAAGTTTTTATAAATTTTCTAAAAATTTTTGATAAATTTTCTAAAAATGTTTTTATGAACTTTCTAAAATTTTCTAAAAATTTTTTATAAATATTTTATACATTTTCCAAATTTTTAATCATTTTTTATAAATATTCTAACAATTTTTCATAAATTTTCTAAAATTTTTTTATAAATTTTCTAAAATTTTTTTATTAATTTAATTTTTTTTTTATTAATGTATCATCAGTTCTTTATGACGATTGTGAATGTAAATGATATTATTCGAATTTATTAATTTTGTTATTGTGATAAGAATTTATTTTATACAGACTGAAGTTCAAATCTGCAATCTACAAATTGTTTTTCGTTAAAAACCTTATTTAAGGTTGACTTTTCTAATGTCTTTTACCATCTTTGGAAGTTTGAAAAAGTTGAACAAAGAATTCTGTGAGATGGTGTAGTGGCCTCAAAAGCAGTACAGATCCGTTCTACTAGTTTAATGATTATAAAAAAAAATTTCCAAATATTCTTAGGAATTTAATAAAAATTCCTAAAAAAAGAAATAATTACTATTTTATAATTAAAGTTGAAAATATTACTTTTTTTTAATAAAATTCTCATACATCAAGAAATTTTCCCTTCACTATTTTAGAAAGTAACAACTATAATTTCATATACGATAAACCTGAATAATTTTTGCTGCTTTGAATAAAATCAGCAGCATTTTATATATAAACTTTTACAAATTGCTGTAAATTTTGTAACGCTTTGATTCGCATAAACATTTAAAAGCGTGAGAACTTTTAATTTAAAAATGCCTACAAAGCCCTTAATAAGTTGGCAGTCAAGCGTCGTTAGAGCAAACGTTTATTAAATTCTTTTTCGGTATTATTATTATTTTTCTTTTTAGTTTCGCAATGACTCACATATCAGAATAACATATTTAAGCAATCATTACAAAAACACCAAATAAGCCGACTAGAACAAATTTTCTTACAATTCACTGGTTTTGCTAGGCCGCCACACAAGTAATTAAAAGGGGCAAGACTATTTTATTCCCACATGGTTAACTAATTTGTTAAGCTGCTGAAAAAGGAAAAAAAATAAAATTAAATAAAAAAATCTATTGATGCTTTTGGCCACACATGATAAAGCAAACTTTGTCATCCAACTTCTTTTATAAAACAAAGCAGCACAATAGCTAATTACTATTTTATCATTCTTATAACAACGAAAAACATTTCAAAATTAGAAACGAAAGAAGGAGAAAAAACAAGGGCTTGTAATCTTTACAATTTTCAACTGGCAGTTTGTTGTTGGCTTGGGAAACAATAGAGACAACAAACTGAAAGCCGCTGCCTTTTGGCTACATTTAATAAAAATTTTCAAATTACTTCATTGTGATCTCAACACAATAAATAATTTACAAAGTATTAAGCCAAAAAAAAAAAGAGCGCATCTTCCTATAGATTTATTAGAAACAATGAGATGTAATATGTCATTTCTGTTAGCATCATCCTCCTCATCATGAGCCACCACCAACCAACCAACATGAACATGTGGTCTTTTGTAAGTGTCAATTGCTGGTGTGTGGTATTCCGAATTGTTGTGATTGTATAACAACTTGTGCAGGCATCTTGTACGAGTACCTTAGTTTTTCAGTAATTTGACAGTTATTTGCCTTGAGGCCTAAAAACAGTTGAAACAACAATATGAAGCTATTGTTGTTTTCCAAAAGAAATATTAAACACTCCCTAAAAGAAAACTTACTCTCTTAGAAAATGTTACACGAATTGTCTGTATGTAGAGGACATTTTTATTCTTTTGAAATTTTCTTTCCCAGGAGAACTAGACAAAATTTTTAAGTGACAGGGAAGAACCAGATTTGGATGTACGGGCCGGTGTTTCAGAGTCTTTTTGGAAATTCTTCGATCGTTTACAAAACTCAGTAGTTAAGAGTAGGTTAGCCAGCTTTCTCTCTCTCTCTCTCTCTATTTCCTTGTTTAATTGATTTCCAAATTGTAAGTGCACAGTAATGACATCGCGGAAACTCAGACTCCGTTAATCCAGTACATGCATATCCTCTTAGTACAGAAACTCACCACTAGCAAAAGTTTGTGTGTGACCACACATATTTTTGTATTTCCTAAAGGCCACCTAAGCAGCAAGTATTAGAAAGCATATAAGAAAACAATACAGTAGAACTATTATTGTGTGGCACACACACACACACTCTACTACTGTTTGGTCAAAAATGTAACAATCCGGTAAATAAATGCACTAACGCTCGATTGATTTTGAATACTTTCTTTAAAGCAAGTATTCTTTTTCTTTTCATCCAACTTTTTTTTTAACTCCTCCTTAATTGTTGGTCTTAACCATTGTGCTAAAATTTTATTGTTTTCTTCCATAAACATGATGCTGTTTAGTTCACAGTGTATCTGTTTGTGCAAGTTATTTGTTACATCATTACGAAAATTGCCGCTCGACACAAAAAAAAGAAGAAAAGGAAGCATCAAGTAGAAAGACAAAAAATCTTTTAATATATGCCGCTTTTATTGGTTCGGCTGTTGCTGCTGTTAGAGTTAAATAATTGTTGGTCTTTTCTATGTAAAATTTTTGCTACTTTAGTTTTTGTTACCTTTCACTGTGCTGTTTTGCTGTTTTGCTTTTTTAAATGCTGTTGGCCTGCAGGTTAGTTACCAGTTCTTCTTCTTCTTCTTATAATAATTTTTTGCCTTTATTAAAATGCTTGTTTGTTTTGTTGTTTATTTCTTTTCAATTAGAAAATCATTTGGCCCAATGTGCAATTGTTTTTATACGTTTCGTGTTATTGTTTTGATTGTTTCCAACAATTTAGTTTCAAGTGTTCTTAACGCTCAGGTTTCTTTTAGTACTCAATTGTTTGCATTTTATAAAATTTTTTCTTTTGTTTTTTGGAATTTTTTTTTATATTTTCTGTTATTTTGCTCTGATTAGTTATGGCGTATTTAGCAATATTAATTGTCTAATACTTTGTTTAAGCCATTATAATGCCAAACAATTGAGCGTATGGAAAACTATTGATTGTGTGTGGTCCTCTGTTTGTAGCCATTCTATTGCAATAAATTTTTTAATACAATTGATACTTTCTAATGAGATAGTGGAGTGGATTTTGTTACATTGTTATTGTAATATTTTAAGCAATTGGGTAGGTAGCCAACGAAATTCGGACAATAAGATGCTTTCGGAAATTTTATAATGATAAAATGAAATACAATTATTTAATGAATAAATATATTGTCTGTTGAAAGACAAATCTAAAAGCTGGCTTTATTCTTCAACTTTAAACTTCAAGTATAGACAAGGGCTATCACAGACTTTTCATATTTTTATATATAACATATTCCCAGCTTATCTCTGACTTCTCATTTAGTTGCCATTGGCCGCGTTGAAATAAATTTACGTTGTTAGATAATTATTAGATAATTTATGTTATTTAAACCTTAACCGGGCCTGGGAGATCTCTTGATCACATTCTTCATAATAATTTAAGAACACAATGACACATTAAGAACCTATAGAGAAGTACAAAGAAGTCAAGACGTTATCGTCCACTTATATTACACAATATGTCTGCAGTGCTCAGAGACCTTTTGAAAAGTTTGCCAATAATTTACCTAGTTATGACCTATTATCACTTTTTTATTATGGTTTAAATAATATTTTTCGCGTTAAAATTTTATTCATATCTTATGTAATAATTGAAAAAAAAAATTATAATAAAAGTGATGGCATGTCCATAGAATATAAAATGCCTTATATCTCCACTTTTATGTCAACAGAAGTTGTCTCATACAGTATGACAATTTTAGTGGTCAGTACTGATGGATTCTGCTAGTTTCATAATTATAAAAAATATTAAAAATATTTTATTATTAGTAAATAATAAATTCTTAGTATTAAAAAAAGAAATAATTTGCAGATTTGAACCTAAAGCCTAATGCAGATTCTTAGGTCATTCATTAATCTGCCACAATGATACGAGGACGGGTCAAAAAGTCCATTAGTTCTTGAATTTCCCGCCTCTTAAATGAAATGCCACAGTGATTCTGTTAACAGGCAACTGCCGGTTGACTTCTGACAAAACTTAAACAAAGTGCGTCATTTAGTTTGTGTGTTAGCAGCCGTTGATAGCACATCATCGCTTGTTTTAAGAAGAAAATTTAAAAAAAGTGAATGTCCTGCACTCATTAAGAATTACTTTTTGCGGAAAAAGCCATCACTAAAATCTAGGCTAAGTTTGATAAATATTATATGCACCATCCAATTCCATGGTTAAAAACATTCTGGATGCCCGATCTCTGAGGTCTCTACAATCCGAAACAATTGAAAAAAATTTACAATATAAATTTAGCCAATCGGAAATTTAAAGAGAGAGAGAGAGAGAGATTGTGGAAGCCATAAATATTTCATATGGTTCAATGGTTTCAATTTTAAATAATCACTTGGGTATGAAAAAGCTTTCCCTAAGATCTGTGTCGCATGAGTGTCGCACTGTACACATGAGCAGTTTTCATGGCAAAGATTCATGAATCGGGCTACAAATTGTTCCTTTTTCCATCCTATTCTCCACATTTAGTCTGGAGTGACAATTTCATGTTTCCAAACCGAGAGAGATTTGACTCTAATAACGAAATCATCTCACATGCAAATGCCTATTTCTATGACCTCTAGAAATCATATTATTTGTAAGCGATAAACAAATTGGAAAAAAGTTGGGCTAAAAGTATGGACCTCAAAGGAGACAAAAACCTGTATTTTATTCAACAAGTCACAGTTGCCTCAGCCTCATATCTTGGGTTTTAACTAGAATGACTCGAAAACCTCTGGCCATAGATCGTGGGATTCTTTGTGATGGTGTATCCACTTGCATTGACTTTCTTCCTTCACTATCTCATTAATTTTCACCAAATGTAGTTTAAAAGGCCAGTCTCTGTAAATAAGAGTAACACTCTGGCTAAGTACTTAAAGGCAGATGATGTAATTACTGGTAATTATCCTCCTGTTTGTAAGATTTCATACAAAGCCGAGCTAAATCATATGAACAACATTTCTTAACAAAAAAATTTTTTTAATGATATATTTTTAACAATTTAAACTCCACAGCTGGCAAAAGAGCTAAACCCTATAAATCTCTAAGAGTCACAAATCATATTGATGTGCATGTATTCATAAAAAAACATTTGCGCATGCCCAATTTAAATTTTACACGCCTTAATGATCTTCACAAAATTTCCATTTGATCACAAAATTTTTGCCATTTTTTTGTATTTCATTTGGCACCCTTAAATTTTTTACGCATTTCAAATGGAAATCCTGTTTTTAAAAATTCCTTTGACATTCTCTTTTAATTCCTGGCACAGTTAGTTCTGCCCAAATGAAATTCTTTACTCTCAGTTTTATTGATCACTCTCTTTTTACTGCATGTGTCCTTTAAGATTTTCCTTTTTTTTAACGATATTGTCATTCAACAGATTCTACTTGCACCAGTCCATGGAAAATTGTGTTCGTCACATTTAATTAAGGAAATTTTAAACGGCATTTGTGTGCTCCTGTTAAAGTAATTCAAACGTGTAGGGACGGACAGTAGTTTTTAATTTATTCTTGTGTCTTTTTTTTTAAACAATTTTTTTTTTATTTGTTGATTTATTCTTTTACTCTGTGCTCGTTTGCAGTGTAACTAAGTTGTTAATTGTTTGAAAAATGTGTTTGCGTGTTAGTATTTTGCCATGTTTCCCTTGATTGCTTATTGTTTGTTTTCCATAAATTGTTTTCCTTGTTTGGCTTTAAGAATATGTCACCGCTTGTTAATCCTGTTCCTATATCATGTGTAACTAATGGCGCTTTATAATTTTTAGACTTTTTATATCAAACAATTTAATTTGTTTAGTTAATTATTTAAGGTGTCCAGGTGTAGGTTTTTGATTATTTCGTTAAGCAGTTGTGGTTTTATAGTTCTTGTTATCTGCCATAATGAGAGAAATAGAAAAATATTTCTTTCCAGGAATTGAAATAATACTAGTGAGCCTAATGTTGGTTTTATTTAGCTAAATTTTAAAATATATAAAATAACAACTGCTTTAACCACTTTCTTTAAAAAATGTTTAAAGAGATAAATTTAACTCTGCTATAACTTATAAAGTAGTCCACCAAATTGCACTTAACGACTGTAAATATCAAAATACTTAACCTTAATTAATATGCACTTCATTGTTAAGAAATTTAAATACTGTTGCCAGTAAACTGAAAAGCAATATGATAACCCCTTTTTCTGTAACGCTTAATATTCCTTTAATATGCATGATAAAGTTTAACACTTTCACAGTTTCAACCTCTGAACACCTTGAGCTGTAAACCTGCCCTCCAAATGTGAACCCTCAACTCCTTTTCACACACAATTCTGGTGCTACTTTCTGGTTTTTGTCTTATTCAAGCCTCAACTCATCATCAACATCATAATCATCTTTTCGTTGGCCCTTATCATCGAGTACTTCGTTTTTGATCTTTAAGTATCAATGTAATTATAAATAAATTAAGCGTGCTAAATGTATTAAAAACGTCCCATTTTTGTTATCGTTAAACAAAAGCCGCAACTAAAAAACGTTTGCTGCCATATCCATTCCCTTTTATTGTGGTGCAGCGGCTGTTTATTTTTAAGTCTTCTTAAACAGAATTACACCTGCAATTGGGATTTTATTTTTAAGCTGTTTTTGTTTTTTTTACTCGTATTATGTAAGATTTTTTTTGTGTTCACTTTATTTTAAACAAGTACTGAAACTTTTTATGCTGATACTTTTATTAGCGTGAAATTATCAGTAATTTCAACAACAACAACAACATCAGTATGTCTAGTATGATTTTAAAAGCCGCTGAGTTTATTGTGTGTTACACTTTACAATTACATCGGCAGCATAATCTCTACTAATAAATACCTTTATTAAAGCAGTTTTATATGGCTTTAATTTAATAATATATTAACCCTGGCAAAATCATTTTATAATTTTTTTAAAGCCAGCAATAATTTTCTTTAAACAATTTCAGAATTCTCAAATATATTTTACTTTCATATCTTAACACTTGCTGGTGGCTGAAGTAGGTAAAACGAGGCTGTTGAAAGCCTCCATTTCGTTATCGGAGGAAGATCAGAGTACATCTCAGCTTCGTCATAAAAGCTTTACCCCCTTATTCATAAAAATGATGAGAGCCTTATAAGAGTGTAATAGAGTAAATTTCATATGAAATTTTGTGTTATTACGCTGTTATTAGACTCTCATAATTTTTATGAATAAGGGGGTTAGAATTTAATTTTTAAGCAATGTAGGCTTAAATTATACAATTTCTTAAATATTTCCATGTAAGATGTTACTTTAACGCCCACTAAAGAGGGCGAGGTCCAAAAGTGAATTTCTCGGATTTTCTGACTACAAGTTTAACTCTTTGGTCCTTCTTTGACATAAAACTTTATCATTTGCTTAACAAAATTACAAAAAAAAACTTTAAAAATTATGTTGTTATTTAGAGGTTGGTTTAGTTCTTCTTGGGGGAACTTTTTCCCCGCTTGCCCAATTTAACCCATTTCCGAACTTAACCTGTGCTATCTTTCATTATAAATTTATACTAAATTTCAAGAGTCTAACTCTTTTTGTTTGGACTGAATCGTGATTTCCATAGACGGACGGACGGACGGGCATGACTGAATCGTCTTAGATTTCATCACTAATCAAGAATATATTTGCTTTAAGGGGTCTCAGATGAATATTTCGCTGCATTACACACAGTGTAATGATAAAGCGAATATATCCTTCAATTCCTTTTTGCAGGGTATAACAACAAAATCGTAATGTTTGCCAGGGTTAATTGAAATATTATTTATTATCCGCCAGGTCTTATTATACTTAACGTTAACTAATACTGTTTCAATAAAAGCTTCTTAAGTGCGGCTCATTAAATGTTTATTCACCTTATTTGTTGCTATTGCACTGGCATTTTATAACTGCAAAATACTTGTAACTATTAAGGCATCCACAGGAAATTTTACTAAAATTACAGGAAGAACAAAGTACTCATGAGTTGCTAAAAGTTTCATATTAAATTAATAACATTTTTTTAAATTTTAATATCCCAAGGGAATACAAATTATTTACAGGGGTGTTTCTTTTTTATTTTTATTTTATTTATTTTTTTTGTAATGAAATAAAATGTGGTAGCACGTTAATAAAATAATAGCTCTGAGTGCTACTGTTATATAGATTTTTTTTTAAATAAAAAACACATATATATATATATATATATATATATATATATATATATATATATATATACTCAGTAAGGCCCCAGATAAAAGAGATACAGCGTACCCTTTATGTCTTTCAATTTTCTCATAATATTTCATCACACATTTTATGACAAATATTACAATCTTATTCACTTTTTCTTATTGTAATAGAAATTGGCTATAAATTAATACGTTTCCAAGCAAAATGTCTGTTAAGTAATCTTGAAAACCGTGATAAAAATTATAGATCTCTAAGTAAAAAAGTTTCATGCAATAGAAATCCTGTAGCAAACAAAAGGACTATATGAGGCAGCAGTCCAATACCCTGGAATTAAAATTTTACAGTAGGAGAAAAACTGTACTAAATCCATTCATAAATGAAAAATTAATAACAAATTAGTCAAAGTATAACTACGAAGAGATTAACTGTTTTTATTCTTGAAAAGAGCTTAAAACCATATATTGATTTAATAGTTATACAAATTATGTATGAATTTTTATTAGTCGAACTTTCTTATGTAAATTGTTAATTTTATGTACGGGCTTAAGTTCGAATCTGCAAGACTGCAAACCATTTTTTATTATTTCTTTAATAAATGAATTTGTTCAAATTCTATTTTATTAATTTATATTAAGATTGGAATATTAAGAATATTTTTCAATAATCATCAAACCAGCAGAACGGATCAGTACTGATTTCGAGGTAAATTGACAACTAAATTCAATTACTTGAACATAAATAACAAAGAAGCTTTAGTTATCAGCAGCCGATGGCTCTGGAAAAAGCGAAAAAAGATACATGGAATATTGGGAATATTAATCGTCAGGGTTGGGGAATTTCGTACTAACCAAAAAGGTAATAACTTAAAAATATGAATGTGATGACTTCTCATATTCAATTTTCGTTAAAATATTGGTTAAATAGTTGATATTCCTACTAACTAGCACCACTTGCAAAAGTGGAAAAATTGAACAAAGAACGCTGATGAGATGGCGTAGCGGCCTCGAAATCAGTACTGATTCGTTCTGCTGGTTTGATGATTATTGAAAAATATTCTTAATATTCCAATCTTAATATAAATTAATAAAATAGAATTTGAACAAATTCATTTATTAATAATATAATAAAAAATGGTTTGCAGTCTTGCAGATTCGAACTTAAGCCCGTACATAAAATTAACAGGTTATACAAATTTTTAAAATAATTTTGAAAAATATGTTTTAAAATATTTTTAAAAATTCGTAAAGGTTTTAGATGGAATTCATTCACTGTTTTCATATCTCGTAAAACGAAAAACAAAACAATTTTTCAAAAAGAAATTTCATGAACGGAATTACTTTAAGATATTAAAAATTATTTCATTTCGAAAAATAGTCTCATTTGTCTCATAGTCTCATTGTGGGTGCTGTTGGCTGAAGTAGTAGAACACGAGACTAAGAAGCGGAGGGTCGTGAGTTCGAGCCCGCGCTGAGTCATGAAATATTGTGTTGATTTCTTCTGATCAGCATTGGAGCATGACTGTGTTAGTTGTTGCCAGCCTGTTTCAATGATGAAGGCATAGTCCCTGGTCACTGAACTGACAACGACTGACACTATCATGTACTAAAAGCAGAGTAACAGCACTCACCATCGTCGGCCCTGTAGCAAAAAATTAGCCGGCGACGTAAAAAGTTTAAATTAGTTAAAAAAACTGTTTATCTTTCCTAATCTGTCCCCTCAATACTATACCCTCGTTTTCAGTTCCGGCGCAATGCTTTGCATATAAAGGGGTCATCCCCTGAGTGCTGGTCCAAGATAAAAAAAAAAACTTTTTCCGAAGCACCAAAACAGAATTGAATAGTGCGACATGACTGATAGGTTGGAATATTAATGTTAAAGTGGAAGCAACTTGGATACAAAAATTCAAATAGCAGAAAAACGCAACTCTAGAGAAAGTCACTTGAACCAAAATGGTTCTCAAAATCTAAAACATGCTAAGAAATAATTAAAAATGTTCAAATTTTTCAGGCTAAAGACCATTTTTATCAAAGACTAGTTAGCGTATATGATTGCAACTAGAATTTTAATAGTTTTGAGGATAAATTAATTGCAGTAGAGCCGAGTCTAATTTGTTTTATACTTTAAAAATTTAATTAATTTTACAGCTTCTCTGATTTCAATTTTAAGACCTTCTGCATCCATCCTTTTTATTTCCACATACATTTTGTTGATGCTAACACCTTTTTATATTTTGTGGCTTGAAGCTAATAAAAACCAATTTCCACTCAATTTATTTCAATTTATTTACGCTTATCACATGAATATGTATACGAGTATTTTATATAAAAAAAAAATCCCATAAAATAAATTTAATTAACTTGACATTTGTCCAGCTTTACATTATTTTTTTGTTGCCGTTCAATGGACAACATCCAAAACTGAACCTCAAATGATCGTTTCGTCAAGCTTTAATGACTCTGAACAGGAATAACCGTGATGAGTGTGACAATACAAGAAGTCAAACAGCAACAAAAAAAAAAAGGAAAAGTAACCAGCGGTGGACAGTAGTTTGTAGCTGCCAGGTGGGTGTACTAAATGGCCATCATGCCGGACAATAAATGATCATGAAATCTCATGTATGCAGATGAAAAAAACAGAACTTGTGAGAAAGTACTAGTGTAACGAATTACGTTTACAACAAAAGCAGCACATGAATGCAAAATCTGTGCAGCAGAAATAAAAGGAGAAAAAATTTTGCTGGACACACGTTTTAATTTTGTTACGCTTACGCATTAAATAATTTAAGGCTGGCAGGGAAAGAGGGAGTATGTGTGTAACTGCGAGAGCATAATTTAGGCAGCAGGCGTAACTAACTAGAACTGCACTAGGGCTAGTTGTAGCGCATTGTATTGTTAGCCAGCACGAGTTTGTACTAGACTCTGGCTACCAACTACTCTCGCCTCTGCTGTTTTATAGCACACTTTTGCCCTTTTTAGTATCTACACATTGTAGTCGTAGCTAAAGTATAAATAGCCAACTGATGGTGCTGAGAAATTTTCACGGTCATAAAAGATTGTACAATGTAAGAGTTCCGTTTAAACGATCGTAAAAATTTAACTAAAATTCAAGGTTAATTTGTTTTTCTTGTTTTGTCTAAATTTGTTTTTTTTTGTGTAACACATATTTTGGTATCGTTTGTTCTGTATTCACTGCCAGTAGCTCCTACCATTCATGCCAGTAGCTAGTAAATTTTTAAACAAATTCTCAGAAACTTTTAGTTCTTTCTAAGTAAAAGCAAAAAATAAATAAAATATTTAGACTTCATGCGGTTAAATGTTGGTTTATTGCAGCTTGTTGTTGTTGGAAAATCATTTGCCACTGTTCATTTTTCCCTTACTGCAATGCAACGTTTCTGTTTTCTTAGGAAATCTCTTGGGGCAATTTTTCGGAAAATAACCTTCCGATTGCATTGTTGTCTTATTGATTATTTGCAAAACAATTATGGCCTTGGCCAGTTGCATATTTTGTTGAGAGTTTGCATGTGCTCTGCAGTTGATTGTGTTCTAAGGCAATTAGAAATTTATTAAAAGGTCCTTGTTTCACAATTGATTGTAAAAGAGACAAAAAAAAAAAAAAAGAAATCAAAGGAAATATAATGGAATCTCTTGAGGTTTTTACATACATTGAATCTGTTGGCAATGTTTACAGAGGCAAATTAAATTGCAACTGTTCATGCCGTTTAAATAAGGCATGTGTTTTTTCAGTTAAGGTGTTATAAGAATGTATAAGTCAGTCTGGAAATATTTGGTATTTAATTTTACTTTAAGAAAGAAATGTTTGGGTAAATGTGAGTAATTTTTTTCTAAGTGAAATTCTCTTCTTATTTTTATGAATCAGTGCTATTGTATTGACAATGTTTATTCTGAAAATTTTGTTTAAATTGGTTTTTATTAAACAGTTTTTCTGTTGTAAGGCCAAGTTTTTACTGGCAAAGGTGTGCTCTCGCTATCTTCTCTCCAAGACTCTCCAAATTAAAAGCAAAAGCTGAAGCACTCACATGATTACTTTTCCTCATGAATTGACGCAATATGTTTTATAAGATCCGTAGTAATCCTTGCACTACTAAAATGGCATTCTAATACTGGCCAAGATGTCATTATAATATTTCTGCTTGTCAGTGTAGGACTATGCTAAACTATCAGTTTAATGTTTATGGGTTCAATTTCATTACAAACAGGCAAGGACTTTACTTGCTATTCTCGGTTAATTAGATTATAATATAATTTGATATTGTATATCGTCGTGGGGAATGCAATAGGCTGTATTTAAAAAAAATTAATTTGGTTTTTTATGTAGTAAGAATTTTAACGAACATTTTTATATTGCTATATTAAATTGAATTAAGATTCTATAGGCTAATTGTTCGAAATTTTTAATTTAAATCTCAGAAAGACATGATAAATATTCCAAGGCACAAAGGCAAGTCAACATCAGTTTTTGTTATTCAACTTACACAGCAGAGCAGATCAGCTGTTTTCGAAAGACGCAACCCTTTCATCATCAGTGCTCATGTGTATTGTGTTTGTCACCACTTATTAGGTGGCTTAGTTGAATGTGATAACAGTTCCTATTTACACAAATTTTATTGTGAAAAAGAATACGAGAACTGTATCAAGCTGATGTTAACATGTTATTGTTATAATACCCGTGTTACCGTTTGATTATTTTTCTTCATGTCCCATTTTTCTGAATTTTTTGTTCCATCATACCTAAGTCAAACTTTTTTGGTTTGAATTTTTATACTTAAGTACATGTGAACGTTTTCCAATTTTTTATTATTGGTAGCTCAAGCCATAGCTTAAAGATAAATTGCACTTGTAGAAGCCCCAATTTTGGTTACAATGCTACAATAAAACCAAATTCAATTTTTTTTACATACAGCCTATTGCATTCACCACGACGATATGTAACATATAATAAATATATAAAATTTATTTCACTATAAAGGATCGCCCAAACAAAATACCTGCTCGCTGTGTGCAGTTTCGAACAGTAAATATTTTATTAATTTCTAAACATTGGCCTTAAAGCGGATGTTGTTTCTACTTTTTTACTGTGTAAAAATTTCCTGTCTAGCGGGCTCATATATCTCATTTTCAAGGCTTGTCGACTAAGACTATTTTAATAACAAATCATGGGTCATCCTTCAAAAATTTCCAAAGCAGCATTATATTCTTGAAAGTCTCGACAATTTATTTTGTGTCATGACGATCATGACCACAGTGACATTGGAAATTATGACAGGTAACCTTCGATTATTGAATGCATTATCTTCAATGGTTTTTAAGAAAAATGATAAAATATATATTATGCTCTTTTATGCTGATTATAAAGATATTAATGATACAAATTGTATAAACTCTTCATTTAATTGCTGGCTTAACGATGCAGGGTCACTCCTCACACAAATTATTTATGATCTATTCAATTCATTATCCGGTGTATCCACTACAATTTGCAACGCCACAAGATAATATTTATTTTAATTATGTAAAAAAATATTTACTACAAAACTATTTAACTAGTTTCGTTGAAACTAATGAAAACAAATTAGTCAAATTATGAATTATTTCCATATCTCGCACGAGCACACCAACACATGTTCGTAGTGTATGACAATAGATATTTCCCCTTTTTCACTGTAAGCGCAACAAATGGAGGACCTTGACATTAAAATATTTGTACTAAAAGGTCTTAGCTAAAACTAAGTCAAACTGTGACAAGACAGGCACAAGTCACTAGATTTTTCATGCTTCATAATATAACGCTACGAAATGTGAACAATAAAAACTGTTAACATGAAGAAGGAGGAATATGACAAATAGAAACTCATTAAACAAAAGGACATTTTAAAGAGGCTTATAACCCCTGCTAGAAGCAAAAAGAGAACTATACCAGCAACAACAACAACAGGAAGTAAATAAATAAAGCGTGGAAAATTGCAATTTTCCAGGAAAGAAAGTAAAGAACATATTTCCCTTGAATGTGGCATTATTATTATGAGTTATTCAGAAGTGTGAATGGCGCGTCTAGCCAAATGACTTTAAATGCTAAGAGCTTAAGGTAAGAACTCGTATCTAACAACACGGTCACATACTGTGTGTTTATTTTCCACCTAAAATAATAGCCTTGTAAGATTTAACAGTTTCTTCGAAATACCTGTTAAACAGACACACGATCACAAGTAGCATATTTAAACAGACAGACTTTAGGTTGTAATCACGGGACAGTGATGGGCTTCATTTACTAAATATGCATATCTTTTGCCCTGCCAGAGCTATTTCGATGCCAGCACTAAACGAATATTTATCTTAAACAAATAGGAAATTAAAATAAATCGACAGGATTCCACTGACATAAAAAAGTAAAAAGAGTGTAAACTATTTGGGTTTTTCCATAGTTAAACATGATGCATGATTTTATTTTTCAAAAACATATTTTGTTTATATTTAACCTTGTTCTTCTTCGTTAAGAACTAACGATATTTTATAATTTTATAATCTTTTGTAAAAAAATTTTTGTTACTTTTTCTTGAATATAAAGGATGTATCAGTAAAAATGCCCTTTTTTATTTTGAAATAAAAAACATTTTTTAAATAGCTGTTTATTGGACTGTAGTACTGCAAAAAGTGTTCATGAAATTTTCTCTCAATTCATTTTATAGAGTGTCAACAGGGTCACTTTATATTAAATGTTCAATAATTTTTCGCCATTTAGCACATTAATAATTCTGTATATTTTGTTAAAACTATAATTTATTAACATTAGCATCTCTTCTCTTCTCATTAGTATAATTTTTAAAAGAAAATTAAAAAAAATATACAACGAATCAAATTGTGTTACACAGCAGTCATTATATCTATGGTTTTCTGTAATAAGAGCTTAAGTTTAAAATAAAACTTTTTCCATAAACACTGATTTTATATCAAAAAATTTAAAAAAAAAAATAAATTCGGGATATTCTAAATAACTGAGTCACCTAAAACAAAAAAAACAAGTAAAAACGTTATATTCCACCGGGTCGAATCTTAAATACCCACCAAATATTTAGTAAGTGAATTTGAAATGTTTAACTTGGTGGGACAGAGTTCCTTTATATAATATCGTACGTCAACGCCCACTAAAGGGGGCAGAGTTCAAAAATATGCAATATCATGTTTTCCACAGACGAACGTATGGGCATTGCTAGACCGTCTTAGACTTCATCACAATTCTCTTTGGAGGCTATAAAAACTGTATTTTGGCGGGGTCGCTCTCGCAAGGGCTGTGGGGGAAACATTTCACCTTTGTCATAAAACTCTAAAAATAAATGCTTGGGATAATTATGTATATACAAAACTAAAATTTCTTTTTTTTGATAGGGTCATTTAGCGGGCAAAGGGGGAGGAGGGGGTAGGGCAGCAACAGGCAGTCATAAAACTCTAAAGATAAATGCTTGGGATGATTATATACAAAACTTAAAAAAAAAAATTTTTTTTGGTAGGGTCATTTAGGGGGCAAAGGAAGAAGCGGGGGGGAGGGGCTAGGGCAGAAATCGGCAGTCATAAAACTCTAAAGATAAATGCTTGGGATGATTATATACAAAAATTAAAAAAAATTTTTTTTTTGGTAGGGTCATTTTGGGGGAAAGGAAGAGGGGGGGGGGGGGTTAAGGCAGAAATCGGCAGTCATAAAATTCTAAAGATAAATGCTTGGGATGATTATATACAAAATTTAAAAAAATATTTTTTTTTTTTGGTAGGGTCATTTAGGGGGCAAAGGAAGAGGTGGGGGGGAGAGAGGTAGAGCAGAAATCGGCAGTCATAAAACTCTAAAGATAAATGCTTGGGATGATTATATACAAAATTTAAAAAAAAAATTTTTTTGGTAGGGTCATTTAGGTGGCGAAGGGGAAGGAGGGGTTAGGGCAGAGTAGTACCAGGTTTCGTCTCAGCTTCGTCATTACAGCTTAAAAGTGTTATTTTTAAGGAATGTAGGCTTAAGTAAAACAATTTGTTAAATTTTTATGCTATTTTTGCCTATAATAACGCCCACTGAATTGGGCGGGGTCAAAAATATTTTTATTTTATTTAATGGCTCCAAGTTTAAGGCGTTGGACCATATTTGACATAAAAATATATCATTTGCTTAACAAAATAACCAAAAAACTTTAAAAATTATGTTGTTTTTTCTGGGTTGGTTTAGTTCTTCTTAGGGGAACTTTTTTCCCTCTTGCCCGATTTAGCCCATCTTCGAACTTAACCTGCTCTAAGTTTTAAAATATATTTATGCCAAATTTCTTTTCGTTTGGACTGAATCGTGATTTCCACAGACGGACGGACGGACGGACATGCTCAGTTCGTCTTAGATTTCATCACTGATCAAGAATATATATACTTTATGGGGTCTGAGATGGATATTTCGATGCGTTACAAACGGAATGACAAAGTGAATATACCCTCCAAATTCTTTTTTGGAGGGTATAAAAAAATCAAGGTTATAATGGCTGAAAAAAATTCTCTGAGAGTAACACGCAAACAAACTAGCTTCAAGTAGACCGACACAAGCAATTATTCCTTAAAAAATTATAAAATGAAAACAAATGAAATTTTGTGTGCAATTTCATAATAAAATATTTGGGTATAAAAAACGTTGGGTAATTAAAAATTATTGGCTTTATCTTATTCCTTGGCATATATATCATGTCCTTGGGAATTAAAATTAAGAACAATAGCCTACAAATCTTAATTAAGCTGTGTGTTGTTGAAATGTACTTGTATATTAAAAATAATTGTTCATTCCTGTACTGATGTCTTGGCTGAGTACGGGATTAAGTCCAGCATCTTCAGTTTCCTAGTCGACATCATGGAATAAAATAATTTGGCAGCAAATCTGCAATATCCAAGATATGCTGTTGTTGCACAAAATCACAAATATATTGGCATTCTTATTACTGTTTCTTTCTTGTTTTTTTTTTTTTTGTTCACCATTCACTTCTTATTTCCTTTAAATTATGAGTGGGTTTTTAAGTACAGTGTTTTTGTTTTTATTTCATTATTTCAATGAGTCGGTATGTCGACATAATAATTTAATACTTAAGCTTCAAAGCTTTAAGAGGATTTTAAAATCGTCTTTTGTAAGCCGATTACACTTGACGTTTGCAATAAGCAGAAATAAACTTTTTAGTGTTTTTATTTTGTGGTAATTTCTTTTTCTTCTTCTTAAAGGATGTGTGCAGTTAATAATTGTGTGTGTCTGTTAAAATTCCATAACTACCGTCAGTGTATTAAACAAGCATCTAAAGAATTAAGAAATAGAAAATCTGTAATATATTAAATGTTCCAGGTGGCAAAGACTGTAATTAAAAAAAAATGAATTGAAGTGTCTGCATTAATAGGAGAGAAGCTAAAAGAAACTGGTTGGTTGAAGAGAAAAGCAATTTTAAATTAAATAAATTGTTGGTAGAATTCAAGCAGCGTGTAACATTTTGATTAAGAAATTTTGCAATGACTAACACTAGATTTACTTTGAAGTCTTAACACTTTAATTAAGGCTTTTATTATGGTTACTGTTTAAGCCACACAATATGAAAAAATAATTTTATGTAATTATTTTACAACGATTTGGAATAAATATGAAGATTTTGCTAATAATTGTTATGTCAGAATAAAGTAGAAATTTATGCAACCGAGTAATTTTAAATATTTTATAATTCACAAATAAATTTATTTTATAGCTAGAATTTTTTATTTTTGTTTTTGGTTTTATATAATAATTAAATATATATAATGTGCATTAAGTGTTTAACGACTGCATTTTCTTCCTTCTTATAACAAATCATTTGAAGTGTTTCTTGCAATTTTGACATCTTAGGTAAATAATATTAAATGCTTTCTTTTTTATTTAAAATAAACATTTATAAAAATATATTTTAAAGTATTTAGTAATGAAATCTAATAATTCTTAAAACAATCTTAAATGAATCGCAAGCATAAATAATAAAATATCTCAAAATTTAAAACTCTCTTAAATAAAACGAGAACACCGGAAATAAAAGAAACAACAGACAAGTTAAAATGTCATATAAATTCATATATAGAAACTATAACATTTATAAGAACATTTAGGATCATTAAACATTATAAAGCAAAGCACACGGACTGGCAACAGACAACAAGTCTACAACAACACAAACTGATGTGAAGGCGGCCAAAATGAAAAGACTTCTCTCTGCTCTGTTAAGTAGCCAACAACAAATTGTAAGAAATGTTTTGATTTAATAGAAAAACGTCACTCGACTGAATTTGGTGGCTTAAAAATAGAACTTGAAAATGTTTGATAATTTTTCTTCAAAAATAAAAGTTTTTTTTTTTTAAATAAACCACCATCATTGAGGAAGATAAATACTGCAAGACAAAGTAAAACCAAAATATTTTATTATAATTAGAAGCACCACCAACTGTGCTGTTGTTCCTCAAAATATTTTAAAAGTTCATAAATTTATAAGATCGGCAGAAGAAAAAGTTTATTTGTTTGAAGAATAAAAACTTTTGGGCGGCAGTAGTCAATGGAAGCTGAAATATAAACAGCATGTTGTCAAAAGTGAATGAAAGAGATTTTGTGTTTTGAAAAAAATATTTATATATTTTTTGTAAGAAAATCAATAATACAATTTGTTCCTTTTACGTTAAAAAAAAAATTATTGTTTCGTATTTCAATTTCCAAAAGAAAACAAAATATTTATTTGTTAGTGTAGCCGTAACTGAAGCCATATCCAGCATCAGATTTCGAGCTCTTTATTGAACTTAAAGCCATTCAGGTTTTCCATAAAGTCTTCATAAAAGCAGCCATAAGTATTCAGAGATTTCCTTTTCATTTTTCACCGCGACTATTCATTGATTCTGAGTACTCTGTCTAGCAGGACAGCAGTTGGCATGCTGGATGGTAGGGTGCTAAGGTTTGTTCGAGAGTTCGTCCGTTGCCTTACAACTCAGATCTACTTGGAAGGCTGGTGGTGTTTCTATAGACTCTAGTAGGTTTTATAAGGATAGATAAACACCGCAGAAGGGATTAGCCGCAGGAGTCTATAGAATCAATGACAGATTAACTGTTGCTATAGGCAAATGGGCCACTGGTTTCCAGGTCGAAACGTATTTTACTTGAGATAAAATGTATTTAAAAACAATTTAATTTTTTACAACTGAGACTGAGAACACACTATGGCATTTATGTAGCCATTTAGATATTTTTACTTTAGAAGGGAAAGCCAAACAACAAGACATACGAATATGACAAAAGTTGCCCCTAGTACACATTATTGTATAGGGTCCGCCAAATAACTTTTTTTTTTTTTGGAAATGCTATAAAAAACCACAGAATATTTTCTCAAATTTCGTTTTTTATTTGAAAGTACAATCCTTCCGGTTAATAATGGAAAATAATTTCATTCAAATGGCTGCATGGCCCGATAACGATCGCCATTGACTTTAACGGCCACTTCTTGCTCATTTTCGAAGAAAATTGGCCCAATTATGCGGCTGGACCAAAATCCGCACCAAACAGAGACTCGTTTTGGGTGCATCGGCTTTTCAATGTATGAGTGCGGGTTGTCTGTGCCCCAAATGCGACAATTTTGCTTGTTTACATACCCGCCAAGATCAAAATGAGCTTCATCTGAAAAGATGATTTTTTTTTGGCAAAATCGGCATCTTCTGTAAGTCGATCGCAGGCCCACTTAGCGAAGCGAAAACGCATTGGATGGTCAACCATATTCGTTCAGCGGAAGGATAAAAGTAATTATCTATCAAATCAGATATGAGCTAAGTTTACCATTCACGAAATAAGCACTAGTTGAAAGAAAAAAAACGTTAGATTGCGAACCCTATATTTATTTTTACTTTTAAGTAGGACCAGCATTCGCAGGATGACCTCTACAATTGCAGTGAATTGTGCCGAAACTGAAAAGGACAGATGAAGAAAGCTGAGAAGGTAGAGATATTTTTGTAGCCACTTTATTTTTTACTACGCCATCGAATTTTTGCTTGCGATGCACTGTGGGGTGAAAGCCCTTCAAAAGATTAACTTTAACTTTCGCAACCGTATTTGGTACCATATGAAAGTAGATGAAATTCTACATCACTAACTGCAAAAGTTCAATAATTTTTGTTATTTTTGCGCGCATTGATTGAAAGAGAAAATTTTGATATTTCAAGTGATTATAGTTTTTGTTAAGACTTCTATAAGTAAAAGTTTTATAATGAAACCGTCAACTTCAGGTACAGAGCATTTGAAAAATTATTTTTTGTTTAGTTAAATGTGGTAGAAATATTAAAAAAAATTAAATGTCTCCAAAAATGTGGTGTTTTTGATATTTTGAACATAGAGTTTCCACAACTTTGCGGATGAGTGCAGGAAAAAACGTTTTTATGTTATTAAAATATAAGATTTTAGCTAAAAAATCCCAGAATACCTATTTGCACATTTGTGGGACTTTTTTGAGTTGTGAAGGTTTTTGTGAGAGAATTCCGGTTGTTAAAATCAATGTGAAAAAACCTAAACAAGAAAACAAGTTATTTTTATTATTTTTTCTAAAGGCGCATAAAGTATGCTCTAATTTACAATTTAATTTACTAATTTATAGTTTTTCATTCCAAAGTTACAGCAAAACCATTTTCTCCAAAATACAAAAAAAGCCCATAAAAGGTTAAACATTTTTTTTTCAAAATTTTTTTTTCAAAATTTTTTTTTAAAATTATGGTTTTTTATGTATTTATTAATACTCATCAATAAAAAATAACAAAATTTTAAAATTACGAGTTCTATGAATTAATCGTCACTTTGTCTACTATTCACCCCACTGTGTGATGTGTGCTAAAACTATTTCCTATTTGTAAAGCCTGTTTTTTTAGAGTGTCATAACACCAGAGTAACGCGTGCCAACTGTTGAAAATTTTAATCAAATATTTGCTCTATTCGTCCAACTCATCGTGCACTTCTTGCATTTTATGGCGTACACAATCGTACTTCTGAGCGTCTAATTCGAAGAACAACGACCTAAGCGACCCTTGAGTCACCCAGGTGACAATTTCTAGAACATAATAGGGTAATGTTCCATGCCCTAACACCTTGCTAGAGTGTTCGATCCAATCTAGAATATCTTAGCTCTATGAGACACGAAAGTAACCCAAAAGAACCGCATATCGATGCTTCCATTCTGTAACGTTCTAAGTGTACTTAGAACGTTTTTAATGTTCTTGAATTTTTGAATCCTACGTTCTCTAATTTAAATACTGTCAACATTTGTTTAAGATGGGCCGATCCGTTCCAAAGTTATAGGCATAAATATACTTAGACTACACACAGAACTTTGAGAGCTCGTAACTCAAAGATCACATTTTCGACTTAGAATGTTATAGAATGGAGGCATCGATATGTTGATTCACAACAACACATAGATTTTGCTACTATCAGCCGGACCGAAGCCCAATCGTAAAGATTGGTCATCACTCCATATCTGACAAATCTTCCACTAATTAATATCAACCACAAACCAGTACGTGGACCCCCGAAGGAGACCTCACCAGTGTAGGTTCGAAAGCCAAACCAGTGTAGGTTTTATAAACTTTCTATTGACTTTAGTTTCTGTTTTCATCCAAACTTGGGTGTCCTTGCACCTGTTGTTTCTTACTCAGACTCGTAGGCGAACCTACTACTTCTTTTAGAAATTCGAAGAACAATAGATCGTTTTCGGACCTCATTTACTTTTAGTGATTATGTGCATTCCTTGAGACGCTGAACAGTGCCCACTGAAGAAACTGTAGCCGCTGTACAAGAAAGCATTGAAGATGATCCTAATCAATCAATTCGCCGCCATTCTCAGCAATTGTCGTTGTGTCCTTTCACTATGTGGACGATTTTTTTAGTTGCTGAAATTTTTTTTTTTTTTAGGAGTAGGACCAGCACTCAGGGGATGACCCCTATATATGCAATGCATTGCGTCAGAACTGAAAACGAGGGGATAGTATTGAGGGGACAGCAGATTAGGAAAGATGAGAAGATAGACAGTTGTTTTTGTAGCTATTTCAACCTTTTTACTTCGCCGGCTAATTTTTGCTACAGGGCCGACGAAGGTGGGAGCTGTTACTCTGCTTTTAGTACATGATCGTGTCAGTCGCTGCCAATTATGTTCAGTGATCAGTGACTATGCCTTCATCATTGAAACAGGCTGGCAACAACTAACACAACCACGCACTACTGCTGATCAGAAGAAATTCAACACAATGGCCACATGGCAGAAATCATATTTAAACAATAATTTCATAAAATTTTCTTTGTAATAAAGCCCTTTTTATTGATATTTAAAATATATTTCCTTGTTTTGTTATGATTTAAACTTGTGTCACTCTATAAAAAACACCATATATGTATTAAATATTTTCCTTTAAAAAGCTCAAGTAATGATTGCCCCCCCGATAATATGTTGTTGACTAGCGCATGATCATAATGATGCTGTCATCTGCTGAATATAATAAACTATTTTTGTAGTCAACCTTAAGTGAAACGATCGATCATGTGATTTGTTCAGCAAGTGCATGACGTGTGTCGTTTCTAGCACTCCAATGTACGCTGTTAAACTTATTGAAAGTCATAAAATCCCAAAAAACATGTAGATTTAAAATAAAAAGAAAAATTAAAATCTTCCAATTGTGCTTCTTTAAAATTATGCTCGTATGTATTTTCATTTTTTTTTTATGGCACACATTAAAAGTTAATAATGTCTGCTGTCTCACTAAATGAAGATTTGTAGGATTTTTATGGCCATTTTTAAAATAGTTTTAGTGTATGGCTCATAGACTTCCATGTCTCACACAAACTGGGCATGGCTGCTGAAGTTGTCAACACATATTGTTGTTGAAAATGTCATAAATTTCTAAATAAAATCGACAAGAGTAGCATGTTCATTATAGCGTTTAACGCTGACAAAGATTCTAAGCTGAAAGATATTTGTATTTTTAGTGGTGGGGTATGATTGTTAGTACTCGTAATACTGTGCCAGCGGGGGAAAAATATATTGCTTGTTAGGTGCTTGACATAGTTAAGATAGTGAAATTTAGAAGATTTGAGTCATTTAATTTATTAGAAATTTGTTTGACGATATTTGAGGAAGTTTAAGAAAGGACCAATTTTATGCATTCAACAAATGTTTCTGCTCTTAGTCATTTGCCTCTATTCGCCATAATTATTATTATTATTTTTTTTTACAAAATCAATTTCCAGTTTAATGCTGTTATTGCCTCTTATATAATAACCTATTCAGCGCATGCAAATTTATTTATTTTCCAACTTTCAAATCCATGTAAATGAAGCTCTTCAGACAATTAAAAGTAGTGCAATGTTTTTCATTCTCTACAAAATATATATTTTTTTCACATTTTCCAATTATAAACTAGAACGTGCCAATAGCCAGAATTCCGCTTTTTATACTTTAATACGTAACAGTGGAAAAAAAGTAAAACTACTGCTTTGCTAACAATGTCCACCAGCAGAAATGTGAAGTGTGATGCAGAAGAAGAAAAATCATAAAAAATAGTTAACCCACAATTGTATGGCAACAGCATTGAATGGATGTAAAAACTTCAAGCAAGGAATAGAAAAACAAGGTGTAAAACTAATGTTAGACATTAAGTTAAAATTAGTTAAAGCCGTTAACCAGTTACTTAAGTTTTTCTTTGGAGTTTTCTTTTATTTACATTTGCACAATGAGAAAGCTTAAAAAGAAATAGACAGGTAAAGCAATAAATTGCTGTACGAGACCAGCAGCCTTAAAGGCATTAAAAATAAAAATAAGAGCCAACAAGAACTCAGAAACCTCAGACCAGCATGGAAATAAACTTCAAGGAGAATATATGAGTAGCACATGCAACGGGTGAACAGTGGTTCTGGCTATTAGATAGCAATACAGGCACATATTTATGTGACCAATATATTTTTAAATACATCTTTTTTAAATAAAAATGTTTTTTAATTCAAAACCAGCCTAATAAATGTTTGCCAAACATTTTTGAAATTGTCATATTAAGTAAAAATAGGGGTCCTGTTAATTCGGTTGTGCCACTGAAACTGTTTTTCCTTTTTCTATGTACTCCAGCACGCAATATTTTTGTCATACGTTTTATTTTTTGGTATTTTCTACTTTAGCTAAAAGGATAGAATTCCTTGTATTTCGTTTCGTTTTTTCTTTCTTAACATTCTAACTGTAATTTTATGTGTTAGGAAAATCTTACCTTATTATTGCATAAGATTCCTGGCCGATGATGTTAAGAACTAATGCTTCAACACCTACTTTGCAAAAAAAAAAAAATCATATTCTTTTTTATATGTTTCTACCTTCTCACCATGGCCAGGGTTACACTGACAACCTAAAATATCAACAAAATCAACAACTGGCATATTTTTTATCCAGCTTTTCGTCGCCGTTAATAATGTTGTATGGGAGTTGTTGGGGCCCTGGTGTTGGCAAAAGGAGGCAAAGCAAACTACAAACTTGTTGCTAAATAATATTTTGTTCATAAACTTGTGAGTAACAGAAACTTGGAAAAAGATGAAAAAAAAACTTGCTGCAGCAAATTAAGTTGGCACTCTTTAATAAGATAACTTTGACGTTGTATTGTTGTTGTTGCTAAAATAGCTGTTGCCGGTTGTTGGTGTTGCCACCATCATCAGCAACCATGAGCAGCAGCAGCAACTACACCAACAACAATAAGCCATCTTAAACGCTTGCTATGAGTATATGTTACTGATAATTTCAGTGATATGATGATGAAGTTGATGATGGGCTTCATGTGGCTTCAGGTTTAGACGGTTTCTAAAGTTGACTGTTGACTTTTTAGGAGGCATAGTGGCTGACTGTGTCTCTATGACTATGACTATGATGTATCAGTAGTAAAACATCATTCATATGTTAGCGGTTCCTTAATTTTTCTTTTTTTTTTTATAAAGAAAGCATATTTTTCATGGTCTTTACCTGAGACAATGAAAAATTCCCAAGATGTTAAGATACTGTATATAAAGTTGTAGTTTTCATAAATAAGTGAACAACAATTATTAATCCTATAAGTGATGAGGACCAAAATTTGGTGAATATATTTGAAAATTGCACAATATTAAAGTCATAAAAATTATGCAGTCATAAAAATTATCCTTCTTCCGAACCTGTATTTAAAATTATTTCTATGTGTGACCCTAATCCTGTTGAAAATATTTATTAATAAAATTGTTGCTGCGGTGGGTCTCAAGTTTTATAAATTTCTAAGAAGAAAGTGATAGACTTTGAGGGTGCTTTCATGACTCCAGCACCTAAAATTTCCAACTAAAAATTAAAGGACTATCAAGTGAGTAACAAAAACTGGAATGTCAGAGAAAAACGAAAAAGCCCCCACTTGGGTTCAGGAAATATTCTTCCTATTTAATATTTGTAAGATTTGAGAGATAGAAAACAGGAAAATGTAAAGAAAAGGTTGCGGTACAAATTGACAAGTTTTTTTTATCTCGGACCAGCACTCAGGGGATGACCCCTACATATGCAGTGCATTGCGCCGGAACTAGAAAGGAGGAGATATTATTGAGGGGACAGATAAAGAAAGATGAGGAGATAGAGAATTTTTTGTCGCTATTTCAACCTTTTTACTTCGCCGGCTAATTTTTGCTACAGGACCGACGAAGGAGCATGCTCCTGTTACTCTGCTTTTAAGTACATGATTGGGTCAGTTCGATTGTGGATGTCAGCGCCTCTTCAGCCTCACTTACACTCTTAAGTCAGAGAAGATGTTAAAGAATATCAACCTAAGAAAGTGGCGAACCTCACAATACCATCCTTTGTTTTCAGTTCCGACGCAATGCATTGCATATATAGGGGTCATGCTCTGAGTGCTGGTCCAAGATAAAAAATAAAAAATAAAAATAAAATAAAAAGGCACACAGACACAGGTATATGGCTTATCTACCTGATCACTGCAACTGCAGCAGTTTAAACTCTCCATAAAGAAATATAATTATGCCTCTATTAAGTCCGTTTATGGGTGAAAGTCTGTGCTTACCCTCAACAAGGATAATCTTCAAACTCTCTATGATGGCCATTATAATTGTTTTTAAACCACTTTGTTTTAAACATAATGGTCTTATTGCTTTAATATTTTCCTACTCATGCTGGTGTTAATTAATTTTTCTATATCCTTGTGCACTGTAATCTGTAGTTTTATTTTTATCTCTCTTATATGAAATATTCTTCTTTCTGTCTGCTCTTAAAGTGTTAAACTTTTATTTAACTGTTATTTTATGTCTCAGATATGAAAAATCTAAAAAAATAAGTTTCATACACCTTTTTTTTATAATATTGGTCACAGTTTATTTTTTTACAACTTAACACACGTGATAACTTTTTTTTTGTAATATTTTTATACCCACCTACAATATTAAATAAAATATATTTGTTCAGTCATTAATTTTGTACAACATAAAATAGAGATATATTTTTATGTGGTTTTATTGTTAAACCATTATTTTCATATAAGAAAAAATTTTTGCTGCTCTTCAAAAACTTTAATATAATTGTAAAAATTGAATATTCTGTAAAAGATTAAAATAACAGTGAAATTAAAGACTGTAGTCCACGTATTACATACTCTAAATAAAAAAAAATAAATAGAATATTTAAAACTTCAAAATTCTCTTAAGTCAGGGAGCAAATTAAAAAGCATTCGTTACCAATTGAAATTTCCATGCAATTTGAATAAGAAATTTCTTTGAAATTGAAGGCTGTATTTTGTCCCTAGGATATTGTATAAAAGATATAGAGCGATATTTTCCATATTCTGTGGCTACGAAAAATAAAGACATCATGTTGCGTATCCTTTTCCGCAGAGTCTGTTATTTAATAAGGTTAAACAAGGATTTGAATTTTTTTCCTTCCAAATCTGTGTCTATTTGGATGAATTATTTGATCTTATGACTGCTTTTAATTAGACAATAATTTTAAATAGATAAGGAATTTCGTTACATGCCATGAAACCCTTCAGATCTTAAGTTTTGTAAATTTATGTTAAGTTTACTAACGAATATTGACAATAAGTAGAAGGACAAAAAGAGATCGTACCACTTGGGTCTAAGAAAAATGTGTTCTTTGGGAAACCTTTTAAACAGGATGACATTAATGGTCAGGAATGATTGCAAAATATTGATAATGTTGATGAAGGAGATGGGTCATGTGTGCATGACTCCGAGGAAGCTGCAACTGACAACTACCATTATAAGGCATCAAGCTCTTGTGTCTATCTCCCGATTATATAGAAACGCTGGTGTATAAGATCCTGCCAGGAAAGTGAAGATAGTGCGTCATGGAGCGAGGATATGCATTATGATAACTTATTCCTTTTCCTACTGCAACACAATTTATTGTATGGGCTACTTATTGCTTTAGCATCAGTTGCAAACATTCATTGACCGGTTAGCGTGGCCAAGACACTTTCTAGTTCCTTTTTGTGTAGTCAATGAGGTTCTTATTTTTTCTGTGGCTGCAATGAGAAGAGAAACTTTGTACTATTTTATGGTTTGATTCGATGTGTTGGCTGTGCTGAGCTGTTTCGGGAAAGGCTATATCGAATTTCCTCCAGAGGGATGAGAGTGGGGACATGAAGGAACATTCTATGTTGATAATCCGAAACTCGGTTTACATCCCTGTCAGATTATATTTTATTATATTGATTTGTTGTCTAGTTGACGATCTTCTAGTAGGCTGGAAAAAGAACAATATTGAATGAGTACTGAAGACTATCCATAGGCCTAAAAAATAATAACATAATTATCATAATAATAATAATAATAATAATAATAATAAGTACCATGTAGAAAAGGTAGATATAGCGCCAATCGTCATATCAGCCACAGGACTAATACCAAAGAACCTTGTAGTCCAGCTTAAGAAAAACAACCTCAACGACACCCTGGGGATTATTCAGAAATCTGTGCTGTTGGTCTGTGCTGTTGGTTGAAGTAGTAGAACACGAGACTATGAAGCGGAGGGTCGTGAGTTCGAGCCCGCACTGAGTCATGAAATATTGTGTTGAATTCTTCTGATCAGCATTAGTGTGTGGTTGTGTTAGTTGTTGCCAGCCTGTTTCAATGATGAAGGCATAGTCACTGGTCACTGAACACAATTGGCAGCGACTGACACGATCATGTACTAAAAGCAGAGTAACAGCACCCACCTCCGTCGGCCCTGTAGCAAAAATTATTAGCCGGCGAAGTAAAAGGTTGAAATAGCTACAAAAACAACTGTCTATCTTCTCATCTTTCCTAATCTGTCCCCTCAATACTATCCACTCGTTTGCAGTTCCGGCGCAATGCATTGCATATATAGGGGTCATCCCCTGAGTGCTGGTCCAAGACAAAAAAAAAAAAATAAGTAAGAGTGGGCACATAGAGAAGAGTCCTTTCCAGGACCCAGTTTCTGGGCCTTCACGAAGTAATGCAGAAAGCGGTCCCGTGAAGGCAAACAACCAGAAAAGGAGCAGAATTGTTTTAGTGGAAACACCGCACGACGCAGTTGGCGACGGTCACTGCAAGTACCAAAGCATTTTAAACCCTCTTCACCCGCAAAAAAAAATAAATAATAAAAAATAATAATAAGTAAGAGTTTTAAAAATTCGTCATTGCCCATGATAAATAAAAAGCTTGTTACCAGTTTCACATTCCTGTCTCTATAACCGCTTACTTTTGCTATCATTATAATTTATCATTGTTAGAGGTCGTCGGTAAATTGAAAGAGGTGTGTGTTTCCACTCCACCTCGGCAACATCATTATTATCTTTATCTTGGCAATGATGACCAAACACGTCATCAGCTATTTAACTTTAGCATAAATGCACACATACGAGTACATATAATTTGATAAAAGCTTACCACAACTTTGTTGAGCTGGACCAGAAGAAAATAAAATAAAACTAAAGATTTCAGCCATCCAGCATACACACGCATTATTATTTTGTTGTTAAGGAAGTGTGAAAAATGTATGTTACGTGTTGTACAACAAACGAGACATGATACAAGATTTTTTTTTTATATATATATTTTTGCCACAGCCAATTTAGCCACATGGTTAATGAGCGAATTGTTGGCGGAAGATTATTTGCTGCAAACGTTTGGCTTAGAAAATTGATTGCATTAAAGCAAAAATGGAAAAAATATATTAAGAAATCAATTTATTTGGGTTACAAAAAAATAAAATAGAATAAAAAATTGAGCAGAATTTTTCATTGTCTGGAAATAGAGATTTTGCTGGGAACGAAATTATTAGCTTGCTGGCAATAAAATAAAATTAAATGAAATTAAAATGAAAAATTCTACGAAATAGTTGCTCCTTTTGTTAAGGAGGCTGTCCTTTCTAACAGCCGCTAGTTTTTTGCAATAAACTAAATCTCAATTTAATTTAAATCTATTTCATAACAAAAAAAAAAAAAAAAAATTCAAAGTGTTTTTTCAGCTTTCAGCACACGTTTTGTATTAAAACGAAAAATTTGCACAATTGAATTAATAGCTAAAAAAAACCCTTTTCTAAAGCCACAAATGCCTCACAGCTGCTTAATTCTCCGAGTGATCAAATATTATGTGTGGCTAATTCTTAAAAACAGATTTTGAGGTTTTTGTGTAAAGAAAAATAAATAAATAACAAATGAAAATGCTCTTCAAAATAAACATTTGGAAGTTCTAATTGTTAGTGTTTGTAGTCTTGCTGTTAGTTTTGTCAAAATTTGTAAAATGTTATCGTTTAAGATCACGTACTTAATCTGACAAGATTGTGCAATGAGCACGTATAATTTGAAATATAAAAAATAAAAATAAAATAACATATAAATAAATAAAATATTTTTAGCTAGTGTGTGGTCATATATCACATGAATCACTTGGATTCTAATGAATTTGAAATGAAAAAGAAATGTGTTTTTCAAATGATACAAAACAAATGATCTTGTGTTGTACACAAAGTGTGCCAAAGCATTTGAATCACATGTTTGTTATGGTTGCCCTATTAAAATTATTTGGCGAGATTAATTTTGTGGTATTGAAATGTTTAATGTGATCTTTAAAGGCTAATGGCAGCAAAATTCCACACAATGCAAATACACAATTTGTTTGTAAATAAAAAATTTTTAGTTGTGGATTTTTCCTAAATTGGAGTTGCTCCAATAGAAAGGCTCATAGCTTTGCCGAAGTAAAAAATTAAAGAACTAAAATTAAAAGAACAAATCCTGCCCTAAACCCAATACATCGAGAGAACATGCAGTTCAACCAGCTTCCATATAAATTAAATTTATAATATTGCTCAAGCAATTTAAATTTATAATTTTGCCTTAGGCATTGGATGTATTGAATGAAACAGCCAATTTTTTAAATTCTAAACTAAAGACAGTCAGCGTTTTTTTTTTTATACAGAATATGAGCGTATTTATTTTCTTATATAGAGCTGATGGCCAACGTTGCTAGTGCTCTCTAATTAGATTTAATCTTGGAATTATATCCGTAAAGATTAAAGAAATAAATAATAATAATAATTATTTTCTTATATGATTTCCTGCTTTTGAAAACAAAAGTGACATTTTATGGCGCATCATAAATTTTTCACTTCACTTTTATCTCAAGACATGGTTCAGTTTTATTAGTCTGCCGTTCGGTTTCACTAACTCTTTCTTCTCTTTTCTGCAAAAGCAATCACAAGACTTCTTTGACAAAATGTATGTTAATTTTTTGAAGTCTAGAACACACATATATTCGTACAAAAAAAAAAAGAAACACATAAAAATGTCCTTCAGCTGATGTCTACAAAATTCTTGGTAGATGTTTTGATTCGGTCGTTAAGATTAGCCAGAAGTTAAAGCAGAAAGGAGAATACAACTAAAAAAAAAACTATAAAACTTAAGTTTTTGTTCACACAACAGGTATTTTATTTGAAGTAGAGTTTAAAGTAGAGTTTTAGCAATAAAATATTAAAGGATTCTGCTATTCTTTGTCATAAAGTAAAAGTCTTTTTGTAATTTATTGTTTCAGTAGTTAAGTCAAAACAAATTTAGAGTGTCAGATATAAAAAAAGTGAAATACGACAGTTTACATCATTTATGTCTAAGTTAACGCCCTAGCTTGGCATTTTGTAATAAATACATTTTAGGTACTAGAATATTATTTGTTCTTTGACTTTAACGCCATATGCTGGTTTGTCATATAAAAAAATAATCTTGATATGAAAGAGGAGTATTTTCTGTTCGTTTTTCAAAACAATAGTTTTCTGTCCGTGTTTCAGAACAATGACTTTAGCAAAATATTGTGGTGAAAATTTGTATTTATGTGTCCTTTAAAATCTTTTTAATTGTTTACCTCGTTATAAGGGGGTGTTTACTTGTATTTGGGCACATTCAAACGCCTATTGGTTTTTATAAATATTTGAAGGCGATTACTTTTGAATATTTATTTACTTGCATTAATTTATTTATTACAAATAGCATTTGGTTTCAGTGTGCAAGTGACTCAAATATATTCGTATGCTAAATTATATATATTATTGAATTATACAAGAGGACAATATGTTTACTGTATGAACAATAGTAAAAATTAGATGAGATACGTATTCTAAAGTCCTACATATATATTTCAAAATATAAGTGATCTGTATGTAATAAAAGGTTCTGCGTCAATATTAACAGATAACAAAATTTATTTTACAATATCAGTGAACGAACAATTGGTTCTATCATAATATCTAACAATAGCAGATTTCTCGGTATAGGTAAAAATCGAAGCTTAGAATTGTATTCTTTCGCTTTGACTAGAAATTTCAGAAAACGTAATACTTCAACCTTATGCCTTCTCACGGTTTATATTAAGTTTTTTAGGGATCATTCTACAAGGTAGGCCAAAAGAAGTCATCCGATGACTACTCCAGCGTGAACAGGGCACCTTGCTGTCACTTTGAGCGTGTGTAATGGCTCCTCGTGCATCACTCGTGAATTTTCGATGCCCCAGAAGCGATAGTTTTGCTTATTCACGTAACCGGTGAGGTAAAAATTAGCCACATCGCTCATTATGATTTTGGACGAAAAATCGAAGACTTCGTCCTCGATGGGGAGTGTATAGCTCCATGGCTGGTTCACTTGTATTCTACATCTGTCTAGTTTACAAATGTAAAAACAGATTTGCCATTGGCCGCCATTTGCAAAAATAAGAGCATCTTTCAATAGGGTGATTTCTTTTGGCCCACCTTGTATGTGAACTTTTTTATAGATGTCATCTGATTAAAGCAGTTTAATATCTGTTAATTCAGAAGTACCACACCGGCTGTTCTCCCACGATATTTTTTATTTTCCTTAGTCTCGGTTCGCACTATGAAATTTTATTTCATGAAAGTGGCAGTTTGTTGGTGAGAGGGGAGAGAAGAATGGTGTCGGGTACACACTTTCATGTTCGCTGAAATTCTGTTTTGTATTGTAATTCGTGATTGATTTTACTTTATTTTTATATTCTTTATGTGAAAGTAAACAAACAAAAATATTAAGTTTCATGAAATTAACTTTCAGTGTGCAGACACGAGTGAAATTGTAAAAGAGAATTTCAGAAATTTCATGAAAGAAAATTTCATAGTGCGAACCGAGACATAACAAATTTCTAACAATTTTAAGCTTTTGAAAATGACACGGCATTTGACATTCATTTTAATATATCTTTATTTTTTGACCGCTACTTATACAGTCCATTACACCGGATCTGGAAAGGAAATGATACTGTTTATACTAGAGAGCTCTTGTATGGGACATTGTATAATTTCAATTTATATTGTTAACTATTGTTTATGTAGTTTAATGTTTATCAAAAATGTAAATAAATAATCGTTGAAAAAAAAGGAAATGATAGTATTGAGAGGATAGGTGAGATGCTGAATTTTATTTATTAGCTACTCTCTTCGCCGTCTAAATTCTTCCTACGGAGTCGACGAAGGAGGGTCCTGTTACCTAGTTATTTAGTCACAAAGTGACATGCCTTTGTCACTGAAAGAGGGTGACCATAACTAACACAATAATGCACTAATGCCAATCAGCAGAACTCGAAACAATATTCATAACTGAGCGCGTAGTTAAACACTCCGCTTCAATTACACACTTTTAATGTCTCAGATATCGACTATGAAGTAATATGGCTCCTTGTAAAAATATCTGAATGCACTCAAGTGAATAGGGGTAATTTTATTTCTCTTCTAAAGAAGAATATATGTTTACGCAACGAAGGTTGTACAACCCTGGTGCTTCATTTGTATCTATAGATTCTTTATTTTTTGAGGAATCAGTGGCTCTTGATGTTTTTCGTTCTTCGCTAAGCAAACAATCATGATGTCATTAGACGGTGAAAGAAATACTTTTTCACTCCAGGTGATCTTTTTGTTATTTATACAATCGAAAATGGCCTGCAACTCTCATGTATGGAGCGGCGATTCGAAATCCATTTTAAAATTAATCGATCGTGTACAAGAATAGCTACAAAAAAAAAATTCTCTATTTCCACATCTTTCTTCATCTGCCTCCTCAATACTATCCAATCTTTTCTAGTTCCGGAGCAATGCACTGCATATGTAGGGGTCATCCCCAGAGTGCTGGTCCGAGATAAAAAAAGAAAAGACAAAGAGGCTTATAGGTAGTAGTAAAATAGCCAATAGAAACAACACATTTCAACATCGATGTAATGTGGAGAGAAATTCGTTCTATTAATCCATCTGTTCCCGAAACTATTAAGAGCACATCCATTTATTATTCACTAAAGCGAAGTTTTGTTCTCTAAACTAATAGTTTGTATGTGCCATAAACCTGCCGCAGATATCATGCCCTTTACTAAAAAAAAATCGAATCTCTGCAGACAATACTTTCTACTGTCTTGACTCTGCGGGTTGATACTCCTACTTCCTGCATTAAGCCCTGCTTATCTAAAGGCAATGGCTCGAATGCTAGTCCTATTAACCACAATGTAACAAGAATAAATTATTGCAGGACCAATACTTTGTTGCTAAGAAAAGTTACTGGTAGCCAAAAGATAGAGAGAGAGAGGGGAGATGAGAAGATTGGTTAGTGTCTGCATAGGTTGATCATTGATATCATTTAACTCAGATGCTAATTGCAGATGAAATCTAAAGTTGCTGTTTAATAGCAGAGGCTTGATTCTTTATTTACATCCCAAATGCAAAAATATATCCTCCATATATTTCGATCTTATCTATTTATCAACACTCATACACTTTTCACATATTTTGCAACAACTAAAGAAAAATCATCGGACTGAATAAAGTCATAAATATTTCAAATTGATTAAATCATTTGAAATCTGACAGACAACTAATCGAAATGCATTAAATTACACCACAGCATTCAAGACAATTATCAGCCACAGCTACTATTTTCTTTGTCATACAAAATCATTTACCATAAAAACACATGTCTTTTGGCTATAAAAACGACACCAATACGCAATTTAAACAGAATAAATAAAACGCAAATTATATCCTTAAGTTTTTGTTTGTTTAAAGAAATAAGCAAAAACTAAAAAATAAAAAATTAACAACAACAACAAAACATGAGATGTTCGTATAATGACTTAAACGAATGCTTGGATGGTTGCCTTTAATTTTATCTCTACTTAAAACTTCCAACATGAAATGATGATGATCAAGCCTTAATCAATGATTATTGTACAGAAAAATATTGAACAGTTGCCTGGATGTATGAAGATGTTACGCTAGCAGTTGCTAGTGTAGGTATTATATGGAAATGGTAGTTAGTTGCTGTTGTCCGTTGCCGATAATGATGGTGGCGATGATGGGGCTGTTGATGTGGTGGACGGCAAAATGTGCGATGAGGTATGGTCATCATCAACACCAGTCAGCCAGTCGCTTAGTAATTCACTGAACACTGTTACATGTTTGTCTGTTGATTGGTGTAGTTTAAAAAAAAATTTATTATGTTTTTTTTTTTGCGAAAAATATTGCTAGTATGCATGTTTGTTTCTGTGCTTATTATGCATTGTTTATTTAAGTCTTTATAGAGAAACAAAATACATTCTTTAAAACTTGAGTTTTTATTGCATTTGCAACACCAACATGATATACTGTGAATACGAGGAGGGCTCCAAAGTAGTTTCATGCTGAAAAATTAGCTGCCATTGGGGGTACTGTTGACTCATGTAATTAATAAGTAACTACGAAGCCAGCAATCCGGAATTTAATATGTAAATATTTTAAGCAACAGCAGAATTGAATTTATATTGCCAATCGTAATATTAAATTTGTGAGTAACATGTAAATGTTATTTTTATTCATAATATATCAATAGTAATTATCGTTAGCCTTATCATTCATATTCATTTACTGTCCCGTTTTCATTTTGTTCCTCCCTCAATGATAATAATTTCTGCAAATAACATTTCTTTCGTTATATTGTTTATTTCGTAATATTGTAAATACAACTTTTTGAATGAAAAAAAGGGTATTATTTTCATGATATTTGTTTTGGTTTAATTTTCTTCTTAATAAATAAAATTTTGTCAATGATAATTTGTTAATCATGAAGAACTAAATAGTTTATTTAATAGGAAGGATGGCTATGGCAAAATATGGGCATATTTAGATAAAGGTAATTATCTGCTAGGGACAGATTTAATTATGGGTAACGTATCTGTCTAGGGGTTAACATATTGGGTGGGAAAATTGTGCCCTCAATGACATATAACAACGTCATTTCTTTTTTTAATGATATCCTTTTTCTCAGGATTTCGACATATCCTGAAAGATTAATGAATTTTGCCTACTCTTTGGTAATCGACATGGTATGATAAGAGTAGGTTATATGCCTACGCAATTCGGAAACCGGGTTAAGAACTACATCTACTACAGAGCTAGCTGGAACATCTATTCATGCCGCTTAACTCGTCATTCTTGAGGCGAACCAAACCCCAAAGGTAGCATTATTGCGTGTTAACCGCACATATTGTACTTTTGCGGTCAATGTAAACGAAAAAAAAAATATTGTTGGCCGCGTTAGGTAATTATCTATTCGATGTACCAATTGGTGCCATTTTGGGTAGTATAAAAATGTTGCTTTCTTATTGTACTTGAGGAACAACAACTGTCTTGCACTAAAGAGTATAATACAGCACTATCCTTAGTCGGTCCTGTAGCAAAAATTCTTTGGCGAAGTAAGAATAAAAATGGCTGTAACAAAAACTCTCTCGCCTCATCGTCCTTCATCAACTCTGTTAACGTTATCCCCTCTTTTAATGCTTCGGGCACAATGCCGGTCGAAGGACAAAACATTAGGATCTTGAATATCAGAATCAGCAATCAGGGCCCTAAGTGTAAAAACCGGTTTTGTTCAGGAGAGCCATTTTAAAGATTTAAATACGTGTATATTTGGTGTACCATCACTTCATTAAACGCGCATATCTCTGGAACACTTTTGGGGCATGGGATCGGTCTCATTCGATGCTCAGATGTTGTCCACATAAAAAAAAAGTGAAAATTGATTTTTTTTACCCTTGGGTTCCTTTCTCTATGCGCTGTCACATATAGATTTTTTTTGCGAGTGAGGAGGGTTTAAAATACCTTCGCATTTGTTGTGTTTCCACTAAAACAATCGCTCCTATTTTTCTGGTGTGTTTGCTTGCACGGGACCGCTCTCTGCATTACTTCGGGAAGCCACAGATACTGCGTCCTGGGAAGGACTCTTCTTTATATGCCCACGTCTGGGCCCGCTATACGCAGCCATTGTGGTGCTTCAACTTGGTTATGCGGAGGATCTATAGGTGTGGACTCGTTCTGTAAATGTTGGCCGAGGTCCTTTTTCTTCCTCCGTTAAAAGTATTCAACGTAGTTGACTACGGCATTCCATTTGTCAAACACATTCAAGCATTTTGCTTACAATGTTGTCAGGAGTAAACTGACCAAGCTGTTCCTTTAGCATGCTGCCACTTGATGAAGTCAAATAACGTGTGCCCTGCTGCAGTACATGCAGAAGAGATTCCCTGTCTTGCCTATGCGGTAAAGATATTGGGGAGGAAATGGCCATGTCCTGGCAGAAACTGTGTCAGGATGAAGTTTACTTTCCCAACATATTCTTGAGTCCACGCCAAATTTGGAAATGTCTTTCACTCTCATTTATAATATAAAAAACTAATTTAACGTTGAAGCTGTTAAATAAAAATAGGAAAAATTTTTTAATACACAGATCTGTGATTAGACAACCCTCGTATATGACATGCAAACACATTGCTTTAGCTCGACAAATATTGAAATTGAAAATTTGAGACATAAACAAAATAAACACTTCAGTCAAATTAAAAATGAAAAGCAAATAAAGAAAATTTAGTCAGCAGACTCAAAAGAATATGAAACACGAAGAATTTTTCATAAGCACGCAACTGTGGTTTTGGGGTGAGTCGCCTTGCCTATGGAAATATCTTTATATGCATGACTCAAGAGTTTTTTCTTTGCGTTTAGCTGTTCAAAAACTGACCAATTGATGTTGACGTCTTAATATTATTTCTTGGCTTCAAAATTTCTTAAGAATTTGTTTTATTTTTCTTTTAATCTTTATCTATTTATTTTATTCTACCCATACACTTGATCGTTCTAGAGAACTTTTTAGCTGTTTCCGTGTCTATATTTATTTAGTTTTAGGCTTCATTAATTGCAATTGCGTGTCGTCAGTTATTGCTTTTAAGGTTTTTGTTATTCTTCTGTTTAGTTTTTCTTATTTTGTATGTGTATTTTGTTTAAATTTTTTTTTCTTAAATATGTTCTGCATCCTTAAGGTTTTTAAAGCATAATAATTTTCAAAAAGTTTATTTATGATTTTTTTCACATACGAGTGTATATGCATTGACTGTGTTAATAAGCTAAGCTCTTGAATATTTAGTCGTTTATTTATTTATTCATTTGTTCGTCACGTTCAGTCAAGTTAAAATAAAAATTTTCAATGACACTTGGCTACAATAAACAATATGAAATTTCATGGCTTGTTCAAAAATGTATACTTTTGCAATTAAGGCTGGTCAAGATTTGCAAAAGTAAAACTAAATAAACTTCGTGTTGATATTAATGGAATTTTGTAGTTTTTTTTGTTTTTTTTTTAATAATAGGATTATTACAGCAGGAAATAACTAAATAATAGAGGAGTTTTAAATTTAAATTAAAATAATTAAACTTTTTGTTACAATATTGTTGTGGTCATAAAAAGTGTTATTTGACAATATCAAAACGTTGCGTTAATCGTAAATCAATAGAATATTTTGCAAATTAATTTAATAATTTAGTGATGGCAATTTTAATAATTTAGTGATGGCACGTATTGCAAAAATTTAACCAAAAAGTGTAAGGATAATGAATTTAAAAAATTATTAAATAAAATTAACTTTTAGCTAATTTCTATTGCATAATTAAAAGCTACTCGATTCTTAACTCTATCTAGTCAGTATTTTGCTCTTAACAGAAGTTACCCTACAGGACGAAAATACAGAAAACGATGGTCTGTAAATTCCAAACAGGACAATAAAATCATATCTAAGGAATGTATTAACTTTTCTATGTCATACTACAATTTTAATATCTTACAAAACCTTAAGCGAACGAGATCATGTTCAGAAAAAAAAAGAAAATCTATTACAAAAGAAAAGAAACATTTCAACAACAATTCCTGTCACCTATTCATTAAGTTTATTTAACCCAAACAATTTCCACAGTTCAAGAAATTCATTGTGTCTGTTTCATTTTTCCTTTGATGTTATAACGTGCTTTTTATTCAAACTAGCGAAAACCCACTCAAGTATAGGCTAATGGTTTTTACCACTTTGTAGCCATTGTACTTGCAAGCAAATGCAAGTGCTGGCTGGTATTTTTTTATTTGTTTTCTATATTTTTTTTTTGATTTCCAAATGTTGCATAACACACAGCCAATGTCTTAATGTTTTGACATAACTGGAGCAACATTTTACACATGTCTAACAAATAACGAAACATTAGAAAACTATTTTCTTAAAACAAAACACAACAATGCAAATATGTTTGTTTTGTTATTTAATTTTTTTTCACTATATAAAACAAATATTGTTTATATGACTGCAAATATTTATATATTTCTATACACTATTACTCCATTGAATTTTAAGGAAAAAACTTGAAAGAAGTAAATTATTGTGGTTGGCAATTGAAAAAAATTTCCATTTAATCAAGCAAAAAAAAAACACAGTAATATAAGTGATTTATTTTACTTTTAGCTATAAAATAATTTCTTTTATTTTATTAAAGCCACAAACAAAAAGTCACTTCCTTGTATTAAATAATAAAATTATTTTTTCTTCATTTATTTTCCTTTTTTTTCTCTCTTAATATTAAAAGTCATTAAACCGGCAACTGCTGCTGCAATTTGAAAAAAAACACTACCTGGTGTTTTATATTTTCTTGAAGCCATTGAATGTGACTCTATTTTTCTGTAAGGCAGTTTGATTTTTGTGCTCTACTAATTTCTTGAGAATTGGGTCAATAAAATTAACATTTACAGACACTAAAGTGTCTTACATCATTTCATACCTGACAAATGTAATAACAGACCAACTGATTGTATAAATATTTGTTGCTTTTAAATGCTTTGCACACATAAAACGTCGTTAGACACTAACAAACGCATACAAATTGTTGATGATTAACGTATGAAACGACAGTGACTCAGGAGAAGCAAAATATATATTGGGAAAATTTTTGCAAAATATTTTGAGCAAAAAAAATTGTTTTGTTGGTTTAGTTTTGCAATAATTCACCTGAGTTCTACAGAAACCCATAGGGAACGCCCATGGAGTCTGTTTCAATGCAAGTATGTGTCTTAAGTCTTTTGTTTTTTAAGGAGATCAAAGTTTGTGAATTATATAAAATTGTTATAGATAATTTTTTGTTTTATAATTTTTACTTAGCTTGCTTCTAATTTATTTTTAATTGAAATTTGAATTTCTGTGCTTAAAATCATATTTGAAAAATTTTTTATAGAAATTAAAAAAAAAATAATTTATAAATTTTTTAAATTATGTATGAATTTTTATTAGTCGAACTTTCTTATGTAAATTGTTAATTTTATCAACGGGCTTAAGTTCGAATCTGCAAGACTGCAAACCATTTTTTATTATTTTATTAATAAATAAATTTGTTCAAATTCTATTTTTATTAATTTATATTAAGATTGGAATATTAAGAATATTTTTCAATAATCATCAAACCAGCAGAACGGATCAGTACTGATTTCGAGGCCGCTACGCCATCTCATCAGCGTTCTTTGTTCAGAAACTAATCGTTTGTCCCACTGTAAAACATTCTTCTATGTATAGGGAGTCTGTCACAATGCAGGTATGTTTCTTAAGTCTTTTGTTTTTCAGGAGATCAAAGTTTGTGAATTAAATAAAAGTCTTATTGGTAATTTTTATTAAACAAGATTTTAATATATTTTTAGCTGCAGTTTAAATTTCTACGCTTAAATTCATATTTGAAAATTTTTTTAGAAAAATTAAAAAAAAATTTATTTATAAATATAATATTTTTTATTAATTTAGCCTTTATTCAGTAGTTATTTTGCAATATTTTCAATTCAGATTTATTACTTTTTTTAATCCAAATCCAATATGCAGAATATAAACGTTTGTTCCACTGTAAAACATTTTCCTATATCGCCACACACTTCACATGTACACATTCTTACGATTATTAGAAAAGTGTCAAGTTTTACGTGCGAGCATACGACATATACACATATACTGATTGTGGTAAAGAAATTTCAAAGAAATGCAATGTGAAATCAATTTTTTTTCTTTACATGCCAACTTGCCAAACGAATAGTCTGTTAGTTGAATGTTAGAAATACAAAATTAAAAAGAAAAGAGAAGAAAAAAACCGTATTAGTCTTTGTCATTTCAACAATTTCTGCAATTGCTTTATTGTTTGTTAAATACACATGAACATACTAGCAGGCATACTTTACATACAGACAGATTTAAAAGCCAACATTAGGTATTCGTAGTATCAACAGGAAAAATGCAACAATTGCAGCTGCAGTAACCGCAATAGTATTAGTAACAACAATACTGCACAATAAGTATTGTGTGCTGTTACACCATAAGAAGAAATCGGCAACAAATGTGTGAAAAAATCTCTTTGAAAGAAAGTTTTTTTTCTGGCTGCAATTGTTGCTCAGTTAAAGGCTTCAATGGTTTAGTTTTATATTTGCAGAGTTGATAGCAGATGAAAGGAGGGAGAATAAAATGACTATATGTTGCAAGTGCCTGTTTGCCAGCAACAATAGTGGCAATTTCTCCAGTATGCTTTTGATCATGAAGTTATATATCTACTGCTATTAAATATTATAGCAAATAGCAACAAATGCCTTGGCATGCATCATTAGTATTAAATACACTGGCAGTACATGAGAGCTGCAGCGTGTGTTCGTTTTTACAGTTTGTATTGTGGCAGTTGTCTGTGACAAATGTATAAATATTGCCACCAACAAATATTTTATATATTTTTTATCTGCATACGAGTGTCTTTAAGAATAAACTCCCACGTTGGAAATAGGTATTGCAAATTCTTTAGACAAATGCAAATTCCTTTGCACAAATATGCACATTATTGTTTCTGCTCTTGGCTTGTTTTTCATTTCTTTTGTGCATTTTATATTTTTGTATGTTTTCAGGCAAGAATGTGTGAGAAAATTATTGTCATTGTTTTGAATTGCAATTAACATTTGTTAAACAAAATTATATGTTAATTAAAATAACATTATGAAATGTGTGTGTTTTTTTTCTACTTCTTCTGCTTTATGTGTGACTGTTATTGTTACAATAATTATGAAATTATCATTTTAATGATGAAAGTGATTTAATTATCTGTGGAGAAAAATCTTTTGAATTAATGCTGATTTCATTTATTTGCAAACTTCGTTTGAATAGGCCATTGTTTAGTAAAACATATTTGCCAACTGTGCCTGATTTCGATGATTACAAACGAAATATTCCCAGCTTAATGAAATTAATTATGTGCAAAAGTTTTGGAAAATAATGCCAAATTAAGCAACGTGCAATGTGCCATATGAAAAGGTTGTTATTATTAAATGTAAATTTATGCAAATTGAGGGTCTATTGTTATAAAGAGTACGTTTCCGAAAAGGGAACAAGACAGATTGGATTGCTTAAAACAAATTTGCGTCCTATATAAAATGCAGAAAATGACGTTTAAACTATATTCGGCCATGTCGCAAATTTCGATTCCGTTTGGAGGCAAAGTAGATTCCGTGTTTTGATTCCTGAAAAAAACAAAGAAGGAAACATTTTTTGGAATGAAATATTTTTCAAATAAAAAATGATTTCAACCCAAACGGAATTGAACTTTTATGTGGCTGATTATCCTTAATATCGCTAGTGTTCTTGTAACTTAAGACTGATTTTTGAGATATAGACACTGAATATTGTTTCAACACAAGTAAAGTTATTAAATATCCAAGGGTAGACTTTATTTCTTATTAGATACGAAACAGCCTGAACCTCTAAACAATTGCTAGAGATGTTTGTGCCAAACCATTGCAATATGTGAATCCCACAAGACTGACTTAACCAGGTATTGGAATTTTTGGACAGTCTACATGAGACATTTGTTATGATTTACTGAAGATACAGATACTGGAAAGACTATTCTAGGTCAATAGCACCCCAAAAGAAATCTCCATCCGTAGAAAACAAAACCGGTCTAGCCTCTGTTACAGAAGAAATGAAGGTGACAACTTATTTTTACTTGCCTGATCGTTAAAGAGTTTTCCAGGCGAAACTTTGTGTAGTCACAGAAGGGTTAAAGGGAATCCCCTAGTAGCAAATTAAGGCCTGGTGAACAAGGCTTTAAATTTGCAGGACAGCTGGGACTGATCTAGGCAAAGATAGCCCACCACAGCACACTTCGGTACAACGATATTGTGGTTATTGCAGCCAAGACTGTGGTGAATGACTCCGAAAAGTTTAAAATAAAGGCGCTGCTGTAACCAAAGAAACCCGGAGAAGGGAAATTTGATCGGCTTCTAAAAGGCATTTGAAACAGGGGCACCTCACCGTATTCGATATCATTTGAAATTTATATATAAATGGAATTTTGATTTATATTTGGAACGAGCGGAATTCAATCGCTATCGATTGAGTCAATTTGGCTCCAGATCGAAGTCATATTAAGAGAATGAATGCAGGCCATACAGAGAGTACATTTACACAGTAGAGCATTTTCCTCGCCATTGCCCAACTTTTAACCAGATGAAATTAAATTTTAATCACAACAATAGATGGAGAGGGAAAAAAGTTGACAGCTGTGATCATTTTTAGTTTTTATTTTTACATATTTTAAAAGAAATAATCTGTGTTTTGTGTTTGTCCACTTTTTACCAAAACACTGTGATATATTTTTTAGTAAATTTAATATAAAATAATAATATTAATATTTTTAATAAATAAACATCCCTGTGGAAATTGGAAAAATCCCAACGAAATGTCGGATGAAAATGAAAAGTTAAATAAGTAATCTTGTTTTGTTTTAAACATTCTGTACGACTTTGATAGTCTGATGTTCTGGAAAAGAACTATATACGAGTATAAGCATCACATCATAATTAGGAGGTCGTTAATTGAACAAATTAAACCATTTACACGAAATTACATTTTTTTTTGGAGGAGGATACTTCATCACATGTAATGTACTGATTGCAGGACTACTCTTATTAACATAAGTTCCTCTGAAGGTGGGGTTGGTTTTAATTTCCAGGGCAGCGGGAACAGGGCTCTACTTGCCTAGGCTTATATACTTTGACTGTAAAACTTAAAAGAAGTAGTGAAATGCGCATAGGAACTAGCTAAAACCCCTCAATAATCAATTTTGAACTTTTTTGTAAAAATTGGGAAAAGAATCAGCACGTATAAAATTTAAAAAAATTTGTGTTAGTTAAAATAAGAAGTTTTGGCCAAACAGTGCTTAAGTAATCTTTGAAACGCTCTGTATAAAATAAAATATGTGACTCATGTATTCAACTTTTCAATTAATTCCTCTTAAGAAAATATTTTCAAGAAACAAATAATACAAAATTTTTTTTTATATATAAAAATTTTTTTTTCCTATTCGAATAATTTACTTAGGCAAACTGTCTCATAAATAATTCACTAGAAATTTAGAACGCTAAGAAGTAGTCCCGAGGTTTTGACTTTATATTCCTCCTTCATTCTTCTGATGCACGTAGAATATGGTGGCAGTCGTTGCTTCTGTCAATTTGACTCTAAGGCTGCGTAAGAAATTGCAGGGAGTGGTTGTTTTATCCTACATGTTTTTTAAAATAATATTCTATGCTATTAAGCTTTTCCGAACTAGGTAAATGATCGTTGACTAAAAACTCATGATATTTTGCCACCGTCAAAAGCTGTCGTTATGCGAGATACGAGTACTTTCTGTAGTTGAGTGGAGCTTAATTTTTTTTATTTATTTTTCTATTTCTTTAAATACATTAGGAAATTTCTAAAAACTTTTTTAAGATCAAAAATATTTATTTATTTAATTCTAGCTACAATCAGTTTAATAATGAACCGAGCACTCTTGTTATTTATTTTAGCAAAGACTTTCAACATTTCTTGCTAAGACAAAGGAATTTCTTTAAAATATTTTTTTCCTTAAATATAAACTTATCAACAACTTTACATCAAAGAGACCTAAATTTTCTTGTTATTAAATATAAAATTTTTTGTTGTTAATTTATTGCAAAAATTTTCAAGTTGTAACCTTGCACGTTTTTGGATTTTTAAATGCTGCGCTGCATATGAATTAAGTGCGTGCTGAAACATGAATTTTAGCACTCTCTGCAAGCCGTTTGGTTTGCTTAAGTAGTGCGAATAAACAACATGGCTTTAAGGTTGCCAAATGATAGCAAGTTGAAAAGGTAGTATTTTTCTTATTTTATGACTATTTTTTGTGATTTTTTTCTTTAACGGCTCATATGTTCATGAAACGCTCAACACATTCTGCTGAATACAATAAAAGTTTATAAGAAAAAAAAATATTTATATTAAAGTTTTATAATGATTAAAACAAAACTCGAAAATTGTGGCGAAAATAATAATCGTGATTATGATGACCAAGACGTTAAAATTACTTTAAATGCTTGAAATAAGATAATGAGCAAGAGATTATAAAAACAGATATCAGGCAGGATTTTTTTCAGCTTTTATTTTAAATTTAATACAACACTGAGATATTTTAGCAGGCTAATAATTATTATGGCATCACCATTCTTCAGGAGAATAATGCCTTGAAGGCCAGGAGTATTTCTTCTTCATCTATTCTTGCTAAAGTCCAGCCATTTCAAACCTTTCAGCTTGCAGAGCTAGAGTGTTCACTTAGTGCTGCTGGATATTTTTTATTCTGTGCCGTGAGATGTTCAATAACTTTTCCAGCCTAATGGGAACTAGGCCACAGAGGGCATTTAACACAAACTGAACCCACAATATTTATTTCTATCATTCAAATTCAATTCTTTTATACTATAATATTGTACAACGAATTTTTAAGTCGACTTTTACTGATCATAATTTTCAGATTTATCATTTATATGACCAGATGCAAATGTTAAATTTCATTTTTATTTATTTCAAAAGCTTTAACAAAAAGGGATAAAGTCATAAAAATTAATAAAAAAAAAAGAAGAGACAACAGATAAGTTTAAGAAAAATATGTGAAAAAGCATATGACTATAAAAGATGAGTAATAAAATTAAGTTTTCTTAAGAAAACAAAATCAAAAATATTAATATCTTGGCCGGCCAACAGACAAACGACATTATCATTGTGTGCCTTACCAGCAGTCATGACGAGTTTATATCACACAAGTGTTAAATTTTGGTTTTTAAGTAGTTAAATTTAACGAAATGCCATAAAATTTAAAACAGAAAAAAAGACTCACATATAGTATTTGGGTATGAAAAATAATACTAGTTAACAAAAATAATAATAAAAGTCATTTAATAAAAACAAATCTTCATATTTATGATATTATTTTTTTTACAAAATTTGAAAATACCAACCTTTTTCTTAACAAAATAAGGGTTTTGATAAAAGAAAATATTAGATTTTTTGTGTTATGAGAAAGCCAAAAAGAAATATATGCTAGGAAAATATATTTGAATTAATTTATAGTATTTTTGTTCGTATATTGAGCAGAGAAGCAGTAGCAAGAAGGCGTAACAGTGACCTAAACTAAACAGCATGAAGACAGGCAGCCAGCCGGCCGGCCGGTCACACAAACACCAGAGTCAAATACAAAAAAATAAAAAATCCATAAGGTTTTGTTGAAGAAATTTTAAAAAACAAACTCCCAAATATTCCAAATGAAAGAGGTGTGTTGTAAAGCATTCTTTTCCTTGTGCCAGATATATAGAAAAACAAATTTTTTAGGGTATTTCTTATAAAACCGCATATCGGTTTGCTGGAAGCAGGAGTTTGTTGGTAAAAAGTTAAGAGTAGATTTCAAGATAACAAATTATGTTTATTGAATATTACATATTTCTCCACTAAGCGAACAGTTGCTTGTAGGAGTTTGTTTGTCTGTGTGCTGTACAAAAATATATGCATTTTTTACATAAAACTAAAAGAAAACCAACAATTTACTAATTGATGCTGAGACAATTGTCAACTGTTATCTGGTCAAAGGCATCAAGTCTGTTAGGAAAATATAGAAAATATTCAAACATTCTTAGACAATTATGTTTGTGACAAATAATTTTTGTTTGTTTTTTTCTGCTTAATATTTTTGTTTAAAAGATTTTCCTTAATGATAATGATGTCTTGAACAGCAACAAATTTGATTAGAGTCTTTAAGTCTCATCATTAGCTGCAGGCCTAGACATGTCTGTCTATACATTTTTTTTTGTTGTCATTTAAAAAAAGAAATATTCATCTCTTTAAAAAATTTAATACTGAAATTTAATATTTCATTTTAAATGTAACAGAACACAACACTCTATACTACGATGGTAATTTTTTATAAATTATATCAATCTGTTTTCAATAAAGAGAAAGAAAAATTACATTTATAAAAATTAACATTAAGTTATATGCGCCACACTAACAATTCGTAAAACACGACGTATATAAAAATAATTAATGGATTACCAGATGAAATTTAATTCACATCGATCTGTAGAAGATGAATTCAATGGCATAAGGTTAAAATTATTCCTCTTGCCAGATACTGAATGGATGAATCCATGTCCTTGGGACTTGAAATTACAGGTCTTATATTATCTTTAAAGATTATATTTTGCCCTATATAATTTTTTCTTAGTAAGACCAACACTCAGGTGATAAACTGTACATACGCAGTGCATCATTCAGAGCACAAGGGGCAAATTACGGCATTCGATATCGATCGAAATTTGTATTTAAATTGTATGGAAATTTCGATCGATATCGAATGCGGTAATTTGGCACCAGATGTAGAGATATGAGAAAATGGAGAATTTTTTTGTACCTACTTTAACATTCACTTCGCAGGCTAATTTTTGTACTTGTATATCGCTGCCAGTTATAAGCCTTCGCCACTGACATAGGCTGTAGGCCTATGATTAATTCGACACCATATTCTTGATTTAGCACGATTTCGAACCCTGAACCATGGTTGGTTGCTATATGTGGCTGCCTGTAACCCACAAGCATTCAAGTAGGATCTCTGAGATCCCGTTTTGAAAGAATACTCCACTCGTCAGTGTCAACCTATGTAGAACCGAGTCCAGATCTCGGATACGATGATGGATGCTAGGTCCAACCTATCGCATCGAGAAATCTAAAAAGGTCACCTAGACCTATACCTGATAGCTCCGAAAGGTCGAATATTATACTTTTCGGATCCCTAAGATCTTGGCGTTCACAAAGGAAGTGATAAACTGTCTCTTCCTTGACCCTGAACCATACTCTTTATAGTCTCCTGTTAACCACATCAGTCGGCAGCAACCTTCTACTACTGAAAGGAAATTCTCCTTTCTTTGTACCTTGAAATTATGGAATCATTTAAGCTGCTGAAGAGAAACCACAGGTCTTACATTACAACCAAAAGCACTACCCCAGCCACAAATGAGCTCAAATGATCTTGCATTGTTCATGGCAAAATGCTCTTTTGATTCATATTTCTGTTAAGGCTTTGCGACAGGTTTTTATATTGGGTGTTTTTTAATGAGGTATAGAACTTTAAGTTGGCATCACTTTTTTAACTGGCGGCCATTTTGTCAGCTGTCAAGTGATTAATATTTAGTTTGGTTTGCCATTTCATCATGAACAGGTTGACAAAAGAACAACGCTTGCAAATCGTGCAAATTTATTTCGAAAGTAATGGTTCAGTTCGCGAAGTTTACCGCAAGCTCCGTCCATTTTATGGTCGACATAATCGTCCATCAGAGCAATTAATTCGGTTAACCATGGATCGTTTTCGCACTACGTTTACTCTATGTGATAATACGCATCCGCAGAGACGTCGAACAGTGCGCACCGAAGAAACAATTGCCGCTGTAGAGCAAAGTGTTGAAGAGGACCCGATTGAATCGATTCGCCACCGTGCACAGCAATTGGAGCTTTGTCCATCAACTTTATGGAAGATTTTGCGCAAATGAATGTGGATGAGTTGTGGTTCCAACAAGACGGCGCTACATGCCACACAGCGCACGTCACAATCCATTTGTTGAAGGAAACATTCGATGAGCGCATAATTTCGCGGAATGGACCTGTCAATTGGCCACCAAGATCGTGTGATTTGACACCATTGGATTATTTTCTTTGGGGATATGTGAAGTCGCTCGTCTACGCCAACAAACCAGAAACGTTAGGGGACTTGGAACCCAACATTCGTGGCGCTATTGCCAACATACGGCCCCATATGCTCGAAAAAGTGGTTGAAAATTGGACCTGTAGAATTGGCTTTATTCGAGCCAGCCGCGGCGGCCACATGCCCGAAATCATATTCAAACATTAATGGCATAAAATTATCCTTCCAATAAAGCCAAATTGATGGACATTAAAACGATTTTCTTGTGTTTTATTCCAATTCGAAGTTCTATACCTTTAAAAAAAACACCCTGTATGTTACACCGAAATTGACCAGGAATTTTTTTATTATTATTTTTTTTATTTGCTATCTTAAACTATGCTCTTGTTGATGTTTAAATCAGTTGTGATACATTCATTTCGACAGTATGTAAATATTCATATTGAAATAACTCAATCAATTTATGAAATTCTGCATTGCAAATGTTGCATATTTTTTAAACAATCACTGAACTTATTTTACAAAAAAAAAAAAGAAAAAAAATATGTGTTTATCAAAAAAGCCTAAACAAGTTATAAGCACTCACCAACACATTAACAAAATTTGTTTGTGTGATTTTTTTTTCTCTTTTAATTTATGTGTGTGTGTCATTTTTCAGGTGCAAAATATTGTTAAATTGCATTTAAATATTCAATTAAAAATAAGACTTGTACTCTAATGTTTTACTGCTGCTGGTGCTGCAGTTGTTTGTTATTCGATTATTTCTTTTTTTTGATAAATTTTTTATAACTCTTAAACTCGTTATCTTGTTTTAGTTATCAATAAAATGTAACAAACATTTTTTTTGTTAAATGTACGTACGTATGGTTTTGTACGTGTATTTAGCAACTGCATGTTTAAAAGCTGTTATTAACACATGCTCCTGATACGTTGATATAAAAATATCGGCGACTAAATTGCATTCGCTTGAAAACTCTATTCAAGCAATGTGAATAGCAATAATTATTCTTTATGCAAAAGTTGGAAAAAATGATTGCAAAAAAGTAGTTTAAATAAATGTAATTTACCCCCAAGCCGTTAAGTGCGGCTTGCAACGCAAGAGTCTGTGGTACATTTTAATAAAAAAAACTGGATTTATTTTTATCTTTGAAATATATATTTTTTATCTCTGAGTCTAAGTATGAATAGTTAATTATAAATGATATTTTGACTAAAAAAAAGTCAACTTAACAAAATTAGTTTCATTTGGTTTAAACAAATTACCGAGCTGCATGTTTTTAACTGGAATTGCCAATGTTATTCTAAACATGTTATTAGCGGGTAATTAATTATGCCTGAACTTATAGATTTGGCTATTGGAGACGAAATTATTTGTAGTTTGTGTAAATTAATAATATTATGCAATTCGAGAAGTCATTGAAACAAATAATAACTGGCATCTAAATATTTAATGATTGCCGCGTCAACAATATTTTGTAAATATTTGATTCATTGGGATCTCTACTGCCCGATCTTGAAGTCACGTATTCAATATTAGCAGGATAGGAAGGACAGGTTTTTTATTGGCTTTTGAACTTCCTGGCTGCTGTAGTTATAACCAGAGCTCAGATTTACTCGATTTTACTCGCGAGTGAAAAATACTCGCGAAGAAGAGTACTCGAAGATTACGAGTGTTACAAAAAGTTTACTCTCCACTCGTTTGTTTTAGGTGGGAGTACTCGCGAGTACTCCTTTTTAAAAAATTAGAGTGGGAGTAAAAATCTTCGAAATAGAGTGAGAGTTTACTCTTAAGAGTAAAATCGAGTGGAAAAATAGAAACTGTGTGTCTTTGCTGACTTGTGTGTGCGTGTGGTTTTTGTGTACTCTTTCAGTCTTACCATACTTGCTGCTACACACACACACACGCACACATACAAATCAGCAAAAACAAACAGTTTCTATTTTTACACTGTATGAGGAAGACTGAAAGAGTACTCGGCAAGAGTATAATCTGCTCGATTTCGAGCGTATTTTACTCGCACTCGAAATCGAGCGAAGCATATGCGCTCTTATTCGAGTGCCATAGAAAAATCGAGTACACTCGATATTTTTTTTTCACTCGCAGGAGTACTCGCGCTCGAATTCGAGCGAGTTTCACTCTCTACTCGAATTCGAGCGAAGATTTCGGAGCTCTGGTTATAACACGTTGTAATGGATAATTATCTATTTAATACAAACTTTAAGAAATTTGTGGGTGCTGCTGGCAGTATCCAAAAGATCTTCTTGTCTCCATTCTTTCATATTTAATAATAATAATAATATTCTTTCAAACTGGCCATACTATAACTAATTGTACTTCAACACGGTCACACTGAATTTCGTCATATGTGTTCCTAAACATTAAATTAATATATCGCATATCATATCTTATCTTTCCAATTTGATCAAACCGTGTCATGCGTTGCCATATAAAGAACAAGAGGTTTCTGCTTAAATTCTTAAAAATATATTTTTGTTTTAATAAAAAACCTTTAGAAGAAAACATTTATGATAATTACTAAAGTAAAATTTAAAAATAAATGAACTTTAAGAATCTACCTTAAAGTGTTGGCAAATAATACTAGTGCGGTTGCAAACCACCATATTCTGTTTCTGGTGCCTGACCATGCTGACCGTTTTGGCTGATGATGTTTAGACACCCCATGGTTTGCCACACAATACTCTCATATAAATTACTGAAGTTCATGAAGAAGTTAAACCAAATTCCAAACCATAACAAACTTTTGTCTTATTAAATTACCCCTTTCGAAATTCGTTGTCACAAATTTCACAAACTTCTTTGTTTATTCTCTCACTTTTTTGCAAAATTTGTTTTTTGTTTTTTAAATGTTGTCGCCATCTTCATAATTTTTGTCATCATTTCATTAATATTTTTATTATTAACAACATCAGTTAGTATAGCGTTCAAGAGTATACGAAATGCATTTAGCTAAAATATTTGTGGTGGATTTGTTTAATATTTATTTCTGGCTGTTTTAATTTTTATTTTTATTTTTGTTTCTTGTTAAAATATTAAATTCTTGTGCTCATGTTGTAGTTTATTTATTGCCTTATACATTTGCCAATAATAATAATAATAATAATGAAGAAGAAGGAGACGCAGCAGAAATAACATTTTGCTGTTATTTAAATCGTAATTCATTAAATGTCAGACAGAAGTTTTAAATTTCATGTTTGACTTATGACAGTTTTACCTGATACAATGTTTATACGTTGCTGGTTTTGAAATCGCAGTTACAAAACTCAGCGTCAGCAACAGCATGTGATAAAGTTAGGCGCTGTGGGTGCCTGTTAAAGTCACTCACCTGAATTGTTACAAAAACTGCAAATTTACATCAATGAGTTAAGGTTGATTTTTTATTATTAATATTTTTTTTTTCTTTTTAAAGTGTTGTGAAAGATATGATTACATCATAAGATGTTTGTTTGGGAAAATTTTTAATTTGCTAACTCTTAAGATCGGATCAACAACAATAAGCTCTAAGTCCTGTCATAATGGAATAGAAACAAATCAATTCTTATAAATAGGCTGCTGATTATGTTGTTCTGCTTTTCAGAAAGTTATGAATTATCAAAATTTTATTCAGTTCTTTCGACTTAGGGAAATTCTCTTTAGAGAAATTTATTATTTATATGTCTGTATTATGGACAATTTTCCATCATATCAATTCAATTTTGCTTGTGGCATAATCCGTGTTGACACTCACTCCATTTGCAGTGGAACAACGGCAAAACGTTCCTAATAAGGACACCTATAATTATGATTTATGCGAACTGCCTTATTATGCATCGGAGGTAGTATTTCTTGCCATTGAAATAAATTTATGATAAACGTTTTAAACGCTACTCTCACCGAACACTATTCAGCCTTAATTTTGTTTTGGAATCAATATTTTCTTTTTCTCTTTTTGGCTTTTAACTTTTGCAGATCAGATTAAGCAATTATCTGTGTCGGTAATTATTCTGCGCGACCAGGGCAAAACCCCACGCATATTAGTGTGTTATTTATTTATAAAGCAAAAAACACAAAAAGCAAAAGGACGCAACCTAAAAAAAAAACTTAAGATAAATTAATTTCTTGCCCATACCCACAATATATTTCGCAACACTTCACTGAATATTCTTTAGCAAAAAAATAAGAAAAAAAAAAGCTCATAAATTAATATGACATGTAAAAGGAATGTTCTCATTTTGTTTTGCCTGCTTTTTAGAAGTAACTTTTATGCAGGCAAACATTTTTTGCCCATGGGTGGTGGTGACCCACTGTATGTCTGACAAAAACATAAGTGTGAAATTATGAAAGTATTTATTATAAAAAAAATTTTTTTTTGTCTTAAAGATATTAGCCAGTACAAAGAAACAAAAAAGAAAATCTGTACAGAATTATAAAATATGACTAAAGCATACGAAATTATTGTAATTTTCGACATAATAAATTATGATTTAAAAAATACTACACACTAAATTGAGACATAATAATGATGACTTTGAAAGCCATTAAAGGGTGCTATAATAGCAACAACAACAACAGCAACAATAAGATTATTAATAACAATAAATATTGCTTAAGACAGAAATGAATCTGAAGGATTTATTAGTTATTTTTAAATTCTTATTTCAGCTAATTGAGAAACTTGTCTTAAGGCTGTGGCAGAAAGAAAGGAAGGATTATGGAGACTTAAGAATTAATTTCACCGGAAAAATGTTAAGCAAGCGTAAGTAATTTACTCATATATTACATGTAGTTAAAATAAATAATACTAATGAAGCAAATATTCGATGAAAATATATAAAATATTATTTGTAAAAATTAAAAAATTAAAAATTACAGCAAAGTTTAAACATTTTTTTATATATTTTCTTTCAAATACGAATTCACCCAAATATTAAACAATAACAAGTAAAAACGTTATATTCGACCGGGTCGAATCTTAAATACCCTCCAAATATTTAGTAAGTGAATTTGAAATGTTTAACTTGGTGGGACAGAGTTCCTTTATATAATATCGTACGTCAACGCCCACTAAAGGGGGCGGGGTTCAAAAATATGCAATATCATGTTTTTCACAGACGAACGTATGGGCATTGCTAGACCGTCTTAGACTTCATCGCAATTCTCTTTGGAGGCTATAAAAACTGTATTTTGGCGGGGTCGCTCTGGCAAGGGCTGTGGGGGAAACATTTCACCTTTGTCATTAAACTCTAAAAATAAATGCTTGGGATAATTATATACAAAATTAAAATTTCTTTTTTTTGATAGGGTCATTTAGCGGGCAAAGGGAGAGGAGGGGGTAGGGCAGCAACAGGCAGTCATAAAACTCTAAAGATAAATGCTTGGGATGATTATATACAAAATTTAAAAAAAAATATTTTTTTTGGTAGGGTCATTTAGGGGGCAAAGGAAGAAGCGGGGGGGGGGGGGGGCTAGGGCAGAAATCGGCAGTCATAAAACTCTAAAGATAAATGCTTGGGATGATTATATACAAAATTTAAAAAAAAAATTTTTTTTTGGTAGGGTCATTTAGGGGGCGAAGGAGAAGGAGGGGGTAGGGCAGAGTAGTACCAGGTTTCGTCTCAGCTTCGTCATTAAAGCTTAAAAGTGTTATTTTTAAGGAATGTAGGCTGAAGTAAAACAATTTGTTAAATTTTTATGCTATTTTTGGCTATAATAACGCCCACTGAAGTGAGCGGGGTCAAAAAATATTTTTATTTTATTTAATGGCTCCAAGTTTAAGGCGCTGGACCATATTTGACATAAAAATATATCATTTGCTTAACAAAATAACCAAAAAACTTTAAAAATTATGTTGTTTTTTCTGGGTTGGTTTAGTTCTTCTTAGGGGAACTTTTTTCTCTCTTGCCCGATTTAGCCCATCTTCGAACTTAACCTGCTCTAAGTCTTAAAATATATTTATGCCAAAGTTCAAGAGTCTAGCTCTTTTCGTTTGGACTGAATCGTGATTTCCACAGACGGACGGACGGACGGACGGACATGCTCAGTTCGTCTTAGATTTCATCACTGATCAAGAATATATATACTTTATGGGGTCTGAGATGGATATTTCGATGCGTTACAAACGGAATGACAAAGTGAATATACCCTCCAAATTCTTTTTTGAGGGTATAAAAACACATAAACGCCTTAAAGTTGTTCTAAATATTTTGGCGGCGAATAGTCAACAACTTTCAATGAATTTATGTAATGGTAGGAACACAACTGGAACGAACGACGAAATTCGTTCAGTACGACGAATTCGTTCGTAAAAATTCGCTCTATAAATTCGTCGTATGAAACACAATAACGACGAATAAATTACAATAATGAACAAAAAAATGTAAATTTTATTGAAAATCTTTGTAATCCTCTGATGCCAGATTCTTTAAACATTCAATAATTACCCCGGCGGTGTTCATTTTTTCCAGAACAAATTCCCTTTGTTAATTATTTTCTAAAAATGTTTTCTGTAAATAAATTATTATTTTCATTTAACAGCTGATGGGGTGACCATATGAATAAGTAGGATATAGGAAGAAAGAATATATTATAAAAAGTGTTCAAAATTCATAAAAAGTCGTCCGAATGATAAATTTTTGTGAATTAGGGAATGCATATTTAGTTTGCACAGAAAATGTTCGTGCCACATGCAACAATACAGTAGAAAACTATGTTTTTCCACAAAAAACCAGTTTGAGTATATGAAACCTGGTCACCTGATACTGTTTTGTTGGACGTTCGCTGACGAAACAATTAGAAATAAATCTATTTCAACTTTCGCTGAGTATGACGAATTTCGCCCAACGACACGATTGTGTGCATTTTCATATACACCCATGTGTTTTATTTTTGGCGACGAATATTCGCGACCAAAAATTCAAAATAGCATAAGAATTGTTCAAATATTTATTCACAAAAAAATTATAATTTTGAAAAAATTTGGAATCATATTCTTTGCAGGATTTTGTCTTCTCGGTGTGCCGAATAGTGATAACCATGAGTAATTATTTTTTTAGTTTTTCATTATATTTTCTTTTTTTATTTAAAGAACGATTTCTCGCCTAAACGGCCTTGGAAAGGAAATAAAAATTCATTTCATGTCATAAGTCGATGTTAACCAGCAATGAAGACACTCTAGATGACGCGCGACTGTAAATAGGACTTGCCTCGGAAACATTAATACCAGACAGTAGTTTTTTGTTAAATCCATCGAAGTTTTATTTCTATAATTATTTTGAATAGTGCTCCCCCGGACATAAAATTTATTCGAAGGCTAGAATTACAGAAGTACTTGGCATTACTGCGCAGTAGAACATAAGTTTCATTAGCTACCAGGAATAATTAACGTCTGGCAGAACTGAGTGGTCGCCTTCCCCAGTGTCAACAGCAACAAGATATACAATACCACCAATTTACCTATTGTATCTCGGGGAGGAGGCTAGATTAGCATATTATCTCTAATCGTGAAAGTCTCTTTAACATCGAGTCGAAAAATATATAAAGAAACATATTAATATAATCTGAAATTCTAGAAAAAATGTGAATGCTTCCTCAAAAGCCTCTTGCTTTAAAAAATTTGATATTTTCCATAATGAATAATTTTGGAAAATGTTGAATCATCTGAAACAAATACTTCAATGAGTTTCGAGTGAAAGTAGTTTTTTGTTATGAATAGCGTCATGTCTTTTGTGCATATTTCATTACAACAGACGGATCATCCAAAATTGATTTGGCGGCATTATTCATTATATTGTTTCGGGACATCCCCACTTTCATAGAGGCTGAAAATATATAAACACAAAGTTTGTATATGTTTTTTTTTGGCGCTGACACTAAAAGTACCTTAACTCAATTTTATTTATTCCATTATAAAAAACCTCTTTGAATAGTAATTTAACTTGTGAAAATGCTAATTATGAAGATTTAATTATTTTCACAATATTTACTTAAGCCGTTCTTGTACTCATTATACTCTTCTTACCAAGGACCAAAGATATCTTGGTATCGAATATTTTTTAACAGCAATTGTATGTGTGTCTACATGTGTGTTTATCACATATATATTTTTTGACTTTAACATTTGTCACCTGTATCAAGTTTGTTTTTTTTTTCTTCAAATTAAAAATACAAAACAAATCCCTTCAAATGTTTCATTCGACGTCTGCAAGTATTTTGTGCCACAACATGCAACATAAAATTTTATGAATTTGTTTCATTATTTATTAAAGTTTTCTTAATGTCATATTTTGCATCTTTTTTTTCACTTTTTCAACTTCTTTGAGATGACGACGGCAACGACGGCGATATCCAACTGTTAACATTTATCGTTTAACAAGAAAATAATTTTCAAGCTTCTCTTTTTGCAGAGTTATTTGCTTTTTTTTCTTCTTCTTAAATATATACCAAAGAAACGCAGCACCTTAAGAACCCAAAATGAATAAGAAACAATATTGTTATATAAAGTTTTATAGCTGGAAAAAAATAAAACAGAAAACTTCTGGTTGATGTTAACTGTCTGCAACAGCACATTATTATAAATCATTTTTGAGTTGTTTGATAATTTCGCTGATTTTTTGTGGTAATTTAAACAAAAAAAAAAAACAAAAAAAAGAAACAAATTTTTAATTTTTATTTTAATATTAGGACGCGATTTCGTTTCTTTTCTGACTTGTAGATCTCTGCAAAAAGATTGAAATTTTAGACTCTGACAATGGCTGAGAGCAATAAATTTTATTTATTAGTTTTGGTATAATTTTCAAGTTACGGAATGCAAGAGCTGTGATTCATATGTGTTGGTTCAACAACAGTTGTATGTGACGTATTTTGGTGATAGTTTTATAAGCAAAGATGAAGACAAGTTTATGTTTCAGTGGAACTTGAAATCCTGGTCTACGATATATCGTTTTGTTTCTCAAAAAACGTTTTATATTCAGTTTTGTCACAGAGTTCAGTTCTGTTTAAAAATGCAGTAATTTTATTATTTTTGTTCCTTAGAAAACAATAAATAAAAAATTTTTTGGGAATGAATCCATTTTTATTATCATTAACGAAATCAGCTACTAAAAATAAAGATTTTTTCCAAAAAAATGTATTCCTTCTTTTTTGCGGAATCAAAATATGGCATGAATTTCGTTTAAGAATGGAATCGGTATCTCTGACATGGCCTATTATTGTAGAATTACTGGAAAATTGTATAAACACGAGGTCTGTGCAAATTGTGGGTACTGTTGGCTGGAGTAGTAGAACACGAGACTATGAAGCGGAAGGTCGTGAGTTCGAGCCCGCGCTGAGTCATGAATATTGTGTTGAATTCTTCTGATCATCATTAATGCATGATTGTGTTAGGTGTTGACAGCCTGTTTCAATGATGAAGGCATAGTCCCTGTTCACTGAACAAAATTGGCAGCGACTGACACTATCATGTACTAAAAGTAGAATAATAGCATCCACCTCCGTCGGCCCTGTAGCAAAAATTAGCCGGCGAAGTAAAAGGTTGAAATAGCTACAACAACAACTGTCTATCTTCTCATCTTTCCAATACTATCCCCTCGTTTTCAGTTCCGGCGCAATGCATTGCATATATAGGGGTCATCCCCTGAGTGCTGGTCCAAGATAAAAAAAATTATGAGGTGACCATTCATTTTCCACAAAAAAAAAACTTATTTATAAATCAATTTCTATTTTGAGCCCTTCAAACTTCTGCCTTCAGTTATAAAACACTTCTACTAGTGCTTTTTTCAATACTCCAGGATTCCTCTTTCGTATTCTTTTTAATGGATATCTTCAGTGTGCAGAATAATAAGAGGCCAAAATTGTTAAACATGCTGTAGCATGATTACGGTGCTTTTGCCCAAAAATTATGAATATTTGGATAAAATTCTGCAGTGTTAAACGAACATACACACACGATTGTCATGTACTAAAAAGCAAAGGCACACCACCCTCCTTCGTCCGTCCTGTAGCAAAAAACTTGGTGGCTAAATAAAAAATTTAAATAGCTACAAAAAATTCGTTTTCTTCTCATCTATCTTCATGTGTTCTCTTAACACTACTCTCTCCTTTCTAGTTCCGGCTAAATGTACTTCATATGCAGGGTTTATCACCTGAGTGTTAGTCCGAACTAAAAAAAGGAATATCCCTATATCCTTAGCTAGTTCTCTATCATAGACTCCACGATTCTTCATAACAGTTTTTTTCCACTTTCTTACCATTTTAGCCCAGGACAAGCGTCGTTTTTCATATGGTCACGACATTCTTTGGAATAATTGTACCACTTGTAGACATTTTAGTGACTCAGAGTACACGCCACGTATCAATATATGTACTCATTGCTTTTGGTCATACTTATGATATTAAACAAAAAATTTAAAATTAAAATTTTAAATTGTTAATTTTATCAACGGGCTTAAGTTCGAATCTGCAAGACTGCAAACCATTTTTTATTATTTTATTAATAAATGAATTTGTTCAAATTCTATTTTTATTAATTTATATTAAGATTGGAATATTAAGAATATTTTTCAATAATCATCAAAATGGTTTGCAGTCTTGCAGATTCGAACTTAAGCCCGTTGATAAAATTAAGAATTTACATAAGAAAGTTCGACTAATAAAAATTCATACATAAATTAAAATTTTAAAATAAAATGTTTTGATTCATTTTTTCTGCAAATCGCTGAACACGCCAGCACATTAATCTTTTATGCCTCTCCCAAACTAAATATTTTAAATAACTAAAACTGTGAACATTAAAGTACAGCAACATAAAAAAAATTTTAAACTCACTTTTAAATTCACTTAATTTTTATAACATACCTCGTATACACAAAGGTAATTTTGGTCTTGACTACACACATGCAGCCATTTTTTAATTTATGAACTACATTTTAAATAGCAATAGAGCTTATACTTGCTTTTTCTTTAATAAAAACAATTATTTTCGATAAATTGTCATTTTCCAACTCGCGGCAATTTCAAATGTCAATTTATTCATTATAACTGTCTTAGCTTTAAAAACTATTTGTTGTGTTGCACAAAGAAAATAACGTTTACACATTTAGCCTTTATTTGAAAAAACTAACAATAGAAATCGTAAAAAAAAAATTTTTTAAAATCTATTATTATACAAATGATCTAAAAATTTATATGACAATAGTTGTTAATCCCCAAATGATTGATAATCATTCACACAGTCACTCACTCATTCTTTGTAGCAGACAATGAAATGAAAAACTTTGTCACATCGTTAGCACAAATACCTTTACCTATTTAGTCTTTGTGTGCCTGTGGATTTATGCCAGCTTTAAAAGAAAGAAATGTTTGCTGGGTATTTATGTGTCGAGTAATACAAAGTATGTGTGTTTACTGCAGCGTAAGAGTTTAATGAAGGTATAAAAGTGATTAAATTACTTTTACCTCATGCAATTATTTTTGAACTCATTTCCTGCATGTTGCTCACAATTTTATACTTTTTATATTATCGGTAAAGCACTTTTCTTTATTGTAAAGACGATTAAAGAGTTTAAAATCGATACCACTGTCTCTAGCTGATAGTGTAGCACACTGTCCATTAGCCTAACCAGATATTTATGTCATTTGTCTTCAATTGGTTATCTTATCACTTGCCAGCACACCTTAAGCATTTGAAAATATCTTGTATTTTGTCTATCATGCATTACATTTTTGATAAAAATCATATAAGTTTGACTTTCTTTGCCCGAAAGATAAATTCTGTAAGTCACTTGTTTTCTGTTCCTGCTGTTTTTATTCAACAAACAGCCAGTGCGGCATATTTTCGGTGTTGCATTTTTCTCTTATGTGAACAAAATACAAAACACTTGGTTATTTTTATGCTATTTTTAAGTTTCGTTTTATTTTTATTATTATTATTGTATTAAACAAAAGCTTATTAAAATCATAATTTATCATTTTAAAGGAATTAAAACTTAAAAATAAATTTTATCTTTTATTAATTTATTTTGTGAACTTTTTTCTTGCTGTCAAAATGTAAAAACAAGCCGCCTTTGGCTTCTATTCAGTCCACTAAAAAGGTGTCAACATTCAAATGTGTGTTTAGTTGAAAAATATGTTTTTTCTTCCTCCACCTTTAACAAAATCGTTGGTATTTTTATATTTTTTTTTTTTATTTTTATTAATATTATTTTGTGTCCAATTTTGTTTCTATTCAAGAAGTAGTTTGTTAAGGCTGCTTAAATATTTTAATTTATTTACCATATAACAGACTTTATTTTTTATCGTTTAACCGTAAAAAAATATATATAAAAAAATAAGAAAAAGAGCAGGAGGGAAAAACTTAACACTAAAAATACATAAAAATTTTAATCCTCCACTACCGTATTACAGCGTAACCAATTGCTATTATTATGTAAATTTTTATTGACTTTATATTCTTAGCAACTGAATATTATATATTTAAATGTAGGCTCTTCTGTGTCATATTACCAATAATTCACCTGACTACGGCTAACATCAGTGACAAGTTTAATATAGGATTGTCTTATTAGCAAATCATCGAAATGTTTTTATTTTTAATGCGTTTCACATAAAATTCTAAAACGAAATTATTTGAAATTTTTACTAAAGAAAAAGCTTTTGCCTCATGAAAATGGAGTCATTTAAAATTGAAATAAAAAATTAAACTAAAAAATTGTAACAATTGGGAGAACCATTTGCATAATTAATTATTGAACAGCATTTGAAATCTTATTTTTATTTGCTAGATGAGATTTAGCAGTTTTGAAAAGGAAAATGTAAAATAATATACGAGGTCTGTTCAAAGATTTGCTATGAAGAATAGTGGAATTACTGTGGGAGAAATTGTTGAGTATGTCGATATATGGGTTGCCTAAAGGCAGGAAATTTTTTCGAAAAATTTAGGAGTAAAGTATATTGTTTGCGCATTATGATAATTTTTTTTTTTTTTTTTTTTTTTTAGGAGTAAGACCTGCACTCAGGGGATGACCCCTATATATGCAATGCATTGCGCCGGAACTGAAAACGAGGGGATAGTATTGAGGGGACAGATTAGGAAAGATGAGAAGATAGACAGTTTTTTTGTAGCTATTTCAACCTTTTACTTCGCCGGCTAATTTTTGCTACAGGGCCGACGAAGGCGGGTGCTGTTACTCTGCTTTTAGTACATGATCGTGTCAGTCGCTGCCAATTATGTTCAGTGATCAGTGACTATGCCTTCATCATTGAAACAGGCTGGCAACAACTAACACAACCATGCACTAATGCTGTTCAGAAGAATTCAACACAATATTTCATGACTCAGCGCGGGCTCGAACTCACGACCCTCCGCTTCATAGTCTCGTGTTCTACTACTTCAGCCGACAGCACCCACACCTATTTTAACTCGTCCTTTAAATTTCTATTTATGCATTAGCCACTACTGGCTTCAGCAGGTTTGGCACTTAACAATTTTTGCCTTTACAAAATAAATAAACATCAAAATATATTGAAAAACCCCCCTGAAAGGACGCCGGTCTTACGATGGAGGAGATCACCGAATCACCGGTAGAACACAGCGTCATACAAAATAAAAAATAACAAATCCATTCATCTAAAAAATCAGAACTGCTTCGAGGATTGGACAAGATTGTGTTTGGGGGGGACTACTTTTAAGGGAAAAGGAAAAAATTGTAGAATAAATAAAAAATTTTTTGATAAAAATTAAACTGCACTTTAATGTGGGAATTATATATCGAACTAGTGTTTGTTACCTTAAATTCAATTAATACTCCTAGACTAGAATTTGTGACGCGTTAAATTCCAAAAGGCATGGCAAATACTTCGAGGTACAAGGGAAAGATCAGAACAGCTGTTTTCGAAGGTCGCCACACTTTTATGATCAGTACTCATGTGCATATTTTAATGTAGTATAAATTTTTTTAATTATACACATTTTATAGTGAAATAGTGTAATAGAACTGTAACAAACCGATGGCAACACATATAAGTCTTTTATTTATTTATTTCAAGAATACTTTACAAAGTAAATTTGCAAAGTATTTGGTGCACAGATGCCGACGGGGTGACTCAGACCATATGCCGGCGATGTTATTAACCCGTATTTTCTTCCGTTACTGTGACTGACTGTACACGACCTATGCCTTCACATAGGAACTAGCAACGTAGTTAACCACGGAATGTTCCTCAGAAGAACTGTAAAACTATACAGTTATCTGAGGTGTTGAAATTAACTAGTGCGAGTGAGACGCAAAACTCTCGAAAGAGAGTAAACAATCAGTGGTCTGTCTGCACTTAAAGAATAATTGCCAACGAGGCTTGATGTTGACTGACTCAGAGCTGCTTTGCGACTGATATAAGTCTTTTATTTTCTGAAATGTTTTTCCATTTACTTAAGGTGAATTTAACTTATTTTTTAAACAGACTTTATATAAAGATACGATATAATTAATGTGAAGAAAAAAAATATATTACATTCAAATACTTTTGATGCAATTGAATAACTATTTTATTTTGGTCTGAATGCGTTTCATCTCAATTCATTTATTATGATTTTGCTAAAACCAAAATAATGTTAATTACAATAGGAAATTACATTTGCCAAAATACAATAGTAATTTACATTGACAAAATTCAGGCCTTTAACCCAGTCAAAAGTGTTAATTAAGCAATTAGATGATTATCTACAGACATACATATACACACACACACTTATATAACCTAAGTATTGTAAATAATTTTCAAAAACAAATATTATTAATTAAGTTTTTAAATAAATTAACATAAAACGAGCACTGATTTAATTAATTAAAAATTCGTTGATAAAAAGCCATGCACACATATTCACTTCTTTATTTGGTTAGTTATTTTCATATAATTTTTTTTTGTTAATGTTATTAATATGATATTTTTATTTAAAATTTTGTGACAAATAGTCAAAGAAATATACAAAATTAATAAATATTCAATTATGTTAATATACCTTAAAATTTGTTCTTTTACATTAAGATAATTTTTCAACACATCACTAAAATGGACACATTTCTCAGTTAGAGACCATATAATTAATAAAATACATAATACACATAGATTTTAAAAAATTAATTTAAAAACAACAAGAGTCTAGCCAAAAACAGGTTGAAGAAAGAAAAAAGATTGTAAGCCAGTTTACGAAATAGATTCCCTAGTCTTTTTATTACACTGAAGATTGAGTTGGTATAAATAATTAATTATGGTTTGCTTTTAAGGAAATAGAATATTTCATTTAATGACAAGTGATTATTTAAAATTTCGTTTTTATGTGTACAAAAGCCATTGTGTGTTAGATGAATATAAAATATTTGCCAAATTTTTTTGTATTGAATACAAAATCACTCCATCACCGTCCATCCAATTAGCGGCTTATAAATACGTGGGCAGTGTTTTGTTTTATTTAAGTAAAATTAATATATTATTTAAGATTACTTAATTAACTAAGCATCAATTTAAGAATACAATACCTGGTGTAAGTGTTATATTTAAAAAAAAAGTGTGGGTTTGGCCCTTTAAATCTAATCATGTCTATCAAAGTAACAGCTTGCAATTAAAGTTTCATATATTTTTAAGTTCTTATATTTAAATCGACCGGTTTCTATTTCTTCAATAGCAATTTATTATATTCACAAAAGATTGTTTATGGCATGCCAGAATTAAAATTTAGTTTAATTACTTTAACACAACAATTGTTTTAATTAAACATTTCCGTTTTTTGTTTACACATATAATTTCTTAAAAATAATTCCAAGAATTATCATTAAACAAAAAGTTTTATAATTAAACCTGGTTACAAACAGACAATCGAGTGTAAGAGAATAAAAACAACCACACACTTTGCTTTAATTCATTTCTTTGTTCATGTTTTATCTAGAACTTTTATTGTTTTTATAATTACTAGGAAATATAATAAAAGAGAATAAAAAATATCGCAAGAAGACATGATTTACACGCTTTTTGTGATGTGACAAATAAGAGTTTGAGTGCAGTTTTATAAGAATTTCGGTTAATTTTTTTCTAACATTTGGAAAGTTGAAATTTTTTTCATAAATAACATCTTTAGTATATTTAAAAATCAACCTTATGTTTTTTAAATTACTTTTTTTAATTACATTTATTTTATACTAGCTTTTACGCGCTATTTTGGCCGCGAAGAATATGTAAAACTTCATCTAATGTATATGTTATGACAATGATGCATTGTATATTTACTAAATCAAAGTTTAAAAAATCAGTTTAATATTTTCATATCTCTATACAAATTGTCGACTACAAATTTTCGACTACCCTTGACCACTCAATATGATATTTTCCAACAAAAAAACACACCCTTATGCTATTTCCCAGATCTTAAACTATCTCTATGCCAAATTTCATCTAAATCGCTTCAGCGGTTTGAGCAGAGACAGAGTTATTTTCATATATATTATATTAGTAAGAAAAAAAGTGCAAGTCATTATAAAAGGTGCAAGTCATCATAAAAATTGCAAGTCATTATAAAAATTGCAAGTCACCATAAAAAGTGCAGGTCATTATAAAAAGTGCAAGTCATCATAAAAAGTGCAAGTCATTATAAAAAGTGCAAGTCATTATAAAAAGTGCAAGTCATCATAAAAAGTGCAAGTCATTATAAAAAGTGCAAGTCGTTATGAAAAGTGCAAGTCATTGTAAAAAATGCAACTCATCATAAAAAATGCAACTCATCATAAAAAGTGCAGGTCATTATAAAAAGTGCAAGTCATCATAAAAAGTGCAAGTCATCATAAAAATTGCAAGTCGTTATGAAACGTGCAAGTCATTATTAAAAGTGCAAGTCATTATGAAAAGTACAAGTCATCATAAAAACTGCAAGTCAGTAAGAAAAGTGCAAGTCATTATGAAAAGTGCAAGTTATCATAAAAAGTGCTAGTCATCATAAAAAGTGTAAGTCATCATAAAAAGTGCAAGTCATTATAAAAAGTGCAAGTCATTATAAAAAGTGCACGTCATTATAAAAAGTGCAAGTCATCATAAAAATTGCAAGTCATTATAAAAAGTGCAAGTCGTTATGAAAAGTGCATGTCATCATGAAAAGTGCAAGTCATCATAAAAAGTGCAGGTCATTATAAAAAGTGCAAGTCGTCATAAAAAGTGCAAGTCATGATAAAAAGTGCAAGTCATTATAAAAAGTGCAAAATAATCATAAAATAGTGCAAGTCATTATAAAAAGTGCAAGCAATCATAAAAAGTGCAAGCCATTATAAAAAGTGCAAGTCATCATAAAAAATGCAAGTCATTATGAAAAGTGGAAGCCATCATAAAAAATGCACGTCATTATAAAAATTGCAAGTCATCATAAAAATTGCAAGTCGTTATGAAAAGTACAAGTCATCATAAAAACTGCAAGTCATTAAGAAAAGTGCAAGTCATTATGAAAAGTGCAAGTTATCATACAAAGTGCTAGTCATCATAAAAATGTAAATCATCATAAAAAGTGCAAGTCATTATAAAAAGTGCAAGTCATTATAAAAAGTGCACGTCATTATAAAAAGTGCAAGTCATCATAAAAAATGCAAGTCATTATAAAAAGTGCAAGTCATTATAAAAAGTGCAAGTCATCATCAAAATTTCATGTAGTTATAAAAAGTGCAAGCCATCATAAAAAATGCAAGTCGTTATACTGCTTATTTGAAGAATTTCGTATAAAAATTTGTAAACATGAAATATTTTTGTACGAATTTGGACTCAAAAATATGTTTTTTATTTAGCTTTTACTATTTGTATCAGCAGTTTTACTCATGATATTCTGTATAATTAAAACTTATTAAAAATATACTAATTGAAGGTCTTAAAAGGGGTTTATTTGTTGTGGGCTAACCCTAATATTTCATTGCCATTTACAATGAAATTACCAAATCAGATTTCAATCATATTTTTCAAAAGCTCAAGAAGTAAACCTTTTAAAATTTTAATTGGGAGAGTAGTTAAAAGGAAACTCATTAAACAATTATACATGTTATTTTTTAAAATAATAGAGATTAAAAAAAAAACCTATAACGAAATTTTTCAAATCATTTTATAAAAGTTTTTAGAAACTTATCTTGAAAACACATCATGATGTCATATATTAATATTCCACCAATAACAAACTTTTACCCATTTTTATTTAAGAACTTTCTCACTCAAAATTCCACTTAAATAAATTGCGTGTTTTTTATTTTTTGATAAAGCAATGGGATTGATTTTTATCTGATTGTCAATATTCATGGCACAGTAGTTAAAGATGAAGGTAATTGACACACAAAATGAAAAAAATAAAAATAACAGAACACCACTTATCAATCAACAATTATTTTGGTTGAATATATAATTTTTAATTTTTTTTTTGTTCTATTTTGTAAATGATTGCTACTTGATTTTATATATGTTTTTCTGTTGTGCTAAGAATAATACAAAGTTGTTCATCGACAAAACGTCTTAAGTCCAAATTTGTATTATATGTTATGGAGGATGATAGAAAAATAATAATTTTCATAAAAGCCCACAATACTGATTATTATTTTAATAAAAAATAAATTTGTCTTATGGTAAAAAAATTTGCTGGATTACAAATCATTTTACTTAGAATCTTTAAGTATTTAAAATCTATTTATGGTTTTGGCAATAAATAAAACTAATAAGACAGTTTAATATCAATAAATGGTTTTAAGATAATTTCAACTTAAGCTGTTTTTTCTAAAATTCCTTATCTCTGATTTCCTTTTTGAATTTTTATTTACTTTGTCTGTCTTAAATTGGTAACAAAAACAAACAGTAGTTTGTTATTTTATGCAAATCTCAAATTTTGATAAACACAAATTAAACAGCAGTATTGTGATTGTTCAATTTTAAAGAAAAGAATGTTAAAATGCAGATCATTATTATTAAAAGTCAAGCTGCTAGTCAGGAAAACAAAAATGATTTGAATCAATACAAAAATATAAAAACACTAATAAAGGTCAATAATCATACAGAAGCTGACTGGCAAATAATTTAAGAAATAGTTTTTAAATAAATATTAACAATTGACCTGTTTTTCAGTAACAATTAAAGGCGACAATTGAACATAAAATATTTCTTACCACCTAAAAGCGCTTATTTTTTGTTAACACCCTAAATTTGTGTATTGATCTGGTTTTATTTCTAGCCTTTATTTTGCTTAAACCTCATTTAGATATTATCAAGTCTAAATATTTATATGTTTCAGTATTGAAAATCAAGTGATCTATATTCAAGGTTTTTCTTGTATTTTATGACTTCATAAGGTGTTTTGTTTTCATACTTAAGCTGTCATGTCCGCAACTAGACTCATGGCTAATTCCGTATGTCAATGTCAGCTTCAAATAGCGACAACTAAACACTTTTTCCTTTTAAAGTTGTAAAATAGCAAGAGCAGTAATAAAGAAATATGAAACAATTAAAATATTGAATGCAGCAATATGTTATATTCTTAATTAAAAAAAAAATGGATTAATTACAATCATATTGTGTGTGAAAAAATAAACAAAAGAAATTTGGAAGAAAAATATATTTTACATGAAAAATATTTAACAAAATTTATCATTTCAAAATCACTGGGAGAGTATTTTATTAATTTCCAAAGACTCATCCAACTGCTTAAAATATAATTTTTTATAAAAATTATAGTTAAGAGTTTAAAGTTTATATGACAAATTTTAAGAAGAGAATAGGGCATATTAAGGAGAATAAATATTCTAGGTGCTTCAGAATTCGACTTTTGCGTCTGCAAGTCCCTTTATAGTGCTGTCAACTCGGTCCTTTTCGCACAATTTCTAGTGCTTTTTGCATTCATCGATGCGAAATAATTTGAAGTCTGTGCTCGTTGCTCTTTTACATTAATCTCGATGCTTTTTTGCGACTTTGTCGTTAAATTCAAAATTCACAAATAATTTTTACAAAAAAACATAAAAATCAATATTAAATTTGTATATACGAGAACTGTTGTGATATTAAATCCAGTCACCAAAGACCTCTCTTACACAAAAACCCTTTTCTTTAACAAAATCTTTTCAATTTTCTTCTAAAACTGCATGCACTTTATAGTAAACATGCAGCCAGTTATATCCACATACTCGTACAAGAGACGACATAAAACAAAAGTTTTTTAATAACAAGGAGATACTAGTGGGAAAGCGGTCTAACCAAAGTTCATTCCCGTAGTGAGCACATGCGAGTACCGACGATGGGTACGTAGCGACTTCCGAAAATTGCTTTCTTCTGTTCTGTTTTGGTTCTCGTAGTGAACACCTAAGAGTACTGATGATGGATAAGTAGCGACTTCCGAAAACTGCTTTCATCTGTTCTGTTTTGGTTCCCGTAGTGAACACATAAGAGTACTGATGATGGAGAAGTAGCGACTTCCGAAAACTGTTTTCTTCTATTCTGCTGTATTTCTTCGAAATTTTAATTGGTGTTCATTTTCTTTTGTTCCTTACTTCTTACTACCTTGCGGAACTTAGGCTGATAACAATTTTATATTTTAAAGCGAATAATATATTTTCTAAATATATATGTGTAACTTTCTTTATATTTATTATTATTCGATTATTTATTCTTTAAAACCTTTAAATTATAAGTATTTTTGTATGAATTTTTATTAGTCGAACTTTCTTATGTAAATTGTTAATTTTATCAACGGGCTTAAGTTCGAATCTGCAAGACTGCAAACCATTTTTTATTATTTTATTAATAAATGAATTTGTTCAAATTCTATTTCATTAATTTATATTAAGATTGGGATATTCATTGTAAATTGACAACTAAATTCAATTACTTGAACATAAATAACAAAGAAGCTTTAGTTATCAGCAGCCGATGGCTCTGGAAAAAGCGAAAGAGATACATGGAATATTGGGAATATTAATCGTCAGGGTTGGGGAATTTCGTACTAACCAAAAATGTAATAACTTAAAAATATGAATGTGATAACTTCTCATATTCAATTTTCGTTAAAATATTGGTTAAATAGTTGATATTCCTACTAACTATCACCACTTGCAAAAGTGGAAAAATTGAACAAAGAACGCTGATGAGATGGCGTAGCGGCCTCGAAATCAGTACTGATCCGTTCTGCTGGTTTGATGATTGTTGAAAAATATTCTTAATATTCCAATCTTAATATAAATTAATAAAATAGAATTTGAACAAATTCATTTATTAATAAAATAATAAAAAATGGTTTGCAGTCTTGCAGATTCGAACTTAAGCCCGTTGATAAAATTAACAAAAACCCTTTTCTTAAACAAAATCTTTTAAATTTTCTTCTAAAACTTCATGCACTTTATAGTAAACATGCAGCCAGGTACATCCACATACTCGTATAAGAGACGACATAAAACAAAAGTTTGTAATAACAAGGAGATACTGGTGGGAAAGCGGTCTAACCAAAGCTGATTCCCGTAGTGAGCACATGCGAGTACTGACGATGGGTACATAGCGACTTCCGAAAACTGCTTTCTTCTCTTCTGTTTTGGTTCCCGTAGTGAACAACTAAGAGTACTGATGATGGATAAGTAGCGACTTTCGAAAACTGCTTTCTTCTATTCTGCTGTATTTCTTAGAAATTTAATTGGTGTTAATTTTCTTTTGTTCCTTACTTCTTATTTCCTTCTAAATACTACGTTGCGGAACTTAGGCTGATAGCAATTTTGTATTTTAAAGCGAATAATATATTTACTAAAAAGTGTGTGTAACTTTCTTTATATCTATTCTTATTCGATTATTTATTCTTTAAAATCTTTAAATTATAAGTATTTTTATATAAAATTATTTAATTATAGGCTAATTGTTCGAAATTTTAATTTAAATCTCAGAAAGACATGATAAATATTCCAAGGCACAAAGGCAAGTCAACATCAGATTTTAGTTATTCAACTTACACAGCAGAGCAGAACAGCTGTTTTCGAAAGACGCAACCCTTTCATCATCAGTGCTCATGTGTTTTGTGTTTGTCACCACTCATTAGGTGGCTTAGTTGAATGTGATAACAGTTCCTATTTACACAAATTTTATTGTGAAAAAGAATACGAGAACTGTATCAAGCTGATGTTAACATGTTATTGTTATAATACCCGTGTTACCGTTTGATTATTTTTCTTCATGTCCCATTTTTCTGAATTTTTTGTTCCATCATACCTATGTCAAACTTTTTTGGTTTGAATTTTATACTTAAGTACATGTGAACGTTTTTCCAATTTATTATTGGTAGCTCAAGCCATAGCCTAAATTTGTATGTAGTAAGTATTTTTCTTTATAAAAGGCTACTGATACTCTAATTCTTTTATGAAATTTACAATTTGACATATTGTCATAATTCTATTCATAAATGGAATTTAAAAAATTTTAATTTAAAGCATCAATGAAATGATTACATACATTATTGCTTAACCATCAACTAATAAATTTCATTTAATGATAAATAAATTTCTATTATGAAAATGAATCATTTGAAACTCAGTGTTTTTAGAAAGTATGGAGTATATGTTTCTAATTTTAGTGCTTTTTAAATTCAAAAACTTGACAACACTTTTGCTATGTGCCACACTGTCATTGTTTTTACTTGTTATTTTTTTGCTGCCGTATTCACAAAAATTAATGAGTACTTCAAGTGTGCTTTAAAGCAAAAATTTCATAGAAAATTTATTTTAAAGTTTTGATCAAGTCTACTTTATTTTTTGTGAATACTGCTGTTAATGTTTAAATAGCAAATAAATAAAATTGTTCATATCTTAGAGAACAATTACATATAAGTATGATTTTGGTTCAGTTTCTTCAATACTCATACATCTAAAACAATAGATTCATAACACAATTGCTTGAATTTATAATAAAGCAAAATCGAAACAAATAAATTTGCTTTAATATTGTTTTAAAGATAAATCTTATATAAATATTCAAACAAGGCTAAGCGACATGTGTCAAAAATTACATACAATCACATGCTTGAATGGCATAACAAAAACAGAAACAATAACCGCTATCCAACAAATAGAGTGTAACTGGTCAAATGTTATACTTTAGACTGGGCAGAACTAAAAACTGCTATAAAATTAATAAAACAGTGGAAGTACTCGTACTCTTTGTAAATTGTGTAAGAATTTATGAACAGGTTTTAGAGTTAATATTGAGGCATAAGCAACCCAGCAAAATTTAAAATGCCACATTGTGAAAGAATGAAAATTAAAATTTAAAACAAAAGTTGAAATTTTTATTATTCAAACAAAAACAAAAGTGATCTTCCATACCATCTGCACATGTAAAAAAAAACTATTCAATCAAACAAGTCGACAACAATTTGCAAAACCTTGTCCTAACGCACGTCACTGGAACTCCTTCCCATATTCATGGCAAGTGGTCATTCCTAATTTTTCTGATTTTAAATCTATACAAATGAATTTTTAATTCCTTAAAGCTGAAATTTCAAACTAAATATTTTTAAATCTTTTCTAAAAAAAACTTGGTATTTGGACATTTACGTTAGTACAAGTTTAGAACTGCATATTTTTTGTTTGCTGGCTTGTCTTGTTATTTGGCCGGTGGTCATTAAGCTTAATTTTTGTTTATCGAAAAATGTTATTACAATAAACTAATCATGAACAGTTCGGACAAAACAATTACTATTATACTTTTATTTTTGTCATTATAAGCCTAGAGCGATATGTTGAAATATGTATATTTTATAAAAAGAAATAAATAAATAATAAATGAAACAAAATTCCAAAGCCAAACAACCACCTCATGTTTGAAAACCTATACAACACAAGCGACAAAAATAATACAAATAAAAGCTCACACCTCAATTTTTTTTCTTACTTAAAGACTTCCTTTTTCGAAATAAAGTTGAAAAAAAACCAACAACTTCATGTACTTTTATAAAATAAATCTATGACTTTCAGCTTCTTCTAATGCTTGTGACGTAGACACAATGAATGCTTGGTTCAGATGTCTTACATAAATGTGAAATTTTAAATGTCACTTATTTTGACACTTCCAATCTCTGCCAAAGTAACGTGCTTATGCATGTACGAGTAGTTGTAAGAATACAAAATTCCTTGGAGTAATACTCAAACAAAAAAAAGGGAACAAAATTAAGTGAAGGGGGTCTTCATTGTTTCACTTATTGTTATTAAAAAAAAATGTTAGGTTACGTGCATATTTCTTTTTTTTTTTATTGGATATTTTGACGGACACCTTTTGACGTTTTGTCATAGTGTTTGCCGAGTTTTTGTTGTTTGTCTGTTAGGAAGTCATGTAATACAGATTTATGTATGTGTCTTATTAAGCTGCTTTTAACTTTTCTGATTTGAGTAGAGTTTCAAAAAACAATCTGGAAAAAAAAATTAAACCACAAAATAACGCCTTGTGGTGTTTCACTTTAAACTGTTCGAGACAATGACATAATAATGCACAATGGCAAAATAATAATACAACAATCTTATTTGGTTTAAAATGAAAATGCCACTAAACAAAAAAAGAGAAGGAAAAAAAGCGTTAAAGATATTAAAGTGTGAAATTGGTGGGTGGATTTGGTTATTATATTTTTTTGTTTTTTTCTAAATACATACAAACTGTATAAGCTAACAAAAAATTAAATGGAAAATTATTATAAAAAAGCAACATAAATAAAACTAATAGTGCCTTTAATAGGCTTTGAACACATATTTTTGTGTGGTCAAGTTTTAAGTCGTTTGTGTGTGTGTGTGTGTGTGTGGCGAAGCTGAACAATTTTAAACATTTAGTAAATTAATATTATAAATAGCTTAAAATCACAAATCAAAATAATGGCCGCCGTTTGAGAAATAAATACTAAACGTTTATCAATGTCGGTGTGTTTACCAACTGAATATGAACGGCATTCAAAACTTTTTAGCTGACTTGAAAAAACAGTCCTCTATAGATTAACGTTTCTTTTCAATATAAAAAACTTTAAGAATTATATATCATGTTAAATTGAAAATACAATATACGAGGTCTGTTGAAATTATAAGGTGAATTTTAAATATTTTTAATTTTCTTTTCTTCTAGAGTTTTTCCAGCTTAAGCCACAATAGGTAAATTTTACAACACAATCATTTTTAAGTATTCCTGATTTAAATGGAAGCGGTGCCTTTATATTGGCTGTAATGGAAAAAGGCAATTTTAGCTTATATACAAAATTTAAATAAATAACAATTTTAAAGAGAAAATTCACTTAAGTTCAAATTTCTTTCGCTGTATTACAGGACTTTTACATACTTACGCGACTGTCCTATTTTAACACAAGGTTCCGATTATCGTACATGGTTTATTTTCGCCAAAAGACAATTTTTACAGGGCATATCATTTAAGCCTTTTAGGCTATTAGCCTTTAGCTATTTAAAATTTCAAGTGAGCTTCTGAAAGTCATGCAAGTCGGAGGTGTTTTTTTAGGAGTAGAACCAGCACTCAGGGGATGACCCCTACATATGCAGTTCATTGCGCTGGAACTAGGAAAATAGATTTTGGGAAGGAGGATAAAGGGAGCAGTGTCTGTGGATATTCGATGTGAACCTCCTCAAATTGTAAGTGGCGGGGAAGACATCTGCAGGTAGTCTGTTCCACATACGGACTGTTCTGTAAGGCGTAGTGCAATTCGTTGGAATATCGACCACAAACGCATGCGCTCTTGATGAAAACCGCGTTGAGCGTAAGAAAGAGTGGGTTTCAGGAACAAGTTCCCTAATTTCACCTGAGCACCAGTCGGAGGTGTTTTGTTTGTACGGTTGGAAAAAAAAAATGGTTCAAAGAATTTGCATAAAATTTTGTATAAAAAATCTAATTAAATGCTCAAATCACTTTAAATATTCACAGTGGCATAATATTCCATGAGTCAGGAAAATGCTGGTAAATTTTTTTTTTATTTGAATAAGGAGTCCACTCGTTGTGGACGCCTCAGCTCTTTAACAAACAATGAAAATGTTGAGAAAGTAAAGAGAATTATTATTAAAGAACGTAGAATAATTATTAGACAAGTTTGCGGAGAATATCAGTATATCGAATGGCTTAAGACATGCATCTTTTTCGGAAATTCTGGCATGAAAAATATGGCAGCAAAATTTCATTCCAAACCGGCTAAATTCTATTAAAAAAACCCAACAAGAAAACAGATCCACTAATGTTGAATAACACCAATTCAACATATTTGGCCTACGACGACTTTATACTCTTACAAAAACCTGCAAAAAAACATAAAAAACTTCGTTTTGGGACAACTGAGGAGATAAAAATCCAATTACTGAGAGAGCTGAACAACTTGCCAAAATGTCTATATCAGGATTTTTTTCAAAAAAGGACGAAAATGCTGATACAAGTGTATTATATATTAAAGAAGACAAAATGTATTTTAATAAAGATATGCATATATTTTTAATAAATGAAAATTTCCCTAAGTCTTGAACCGACCTGCTGCAATCTGCTTATATACAAGTGAAAACCGTTTAATATAAAAACTTAGCAAAGATTTTTTAAAAAAATTTACATTGTTTTGGTAAACTGATCTCTTCTTTTAATGTTCCCCGAATTTATTTAATTTCCAGCACTTTATTTAAGAAAATATCACAGATAAAAAATAAACGGTTAAAAATACTATAACAAATTTTGTGTGTCACATAAAAAAATTTTTAAGTATTTTTTTTTATTCAACAAAATATCCAACAGAAAAGATTTCAAGTTTCCTAGATGTTTGCTTAAGCCATTTTCGTTTGTGAAAAAGCAAAATGTATAAAAGTTTTTACCAAAACATGCATTAAACGTGCAACATGTACAACATTTTGACCCCAATTTTATTGTTAACAAATAATCTAGAGTAAAAATATAAAAAAAATGTGATTAACAGAGTCCAGCAAATGCTAGAGAAGAAAAAAGGCACTGTGAAATGATTCTTTAGAATTGTGCAGCATTATTTTTGGAAAACACAAAAATGCCGCCATTTTTTTTTTTTGTTGCTGCGTCTATGATACATTACATCTGGTTGACATTTTTGACATAACACAAGTGCGTTGTAATAATGAGTATCATTTATCTGTTGTGTAGATGTAATATATTATAGGTTTCTTTACCAGGCAACTGCATGTTTCCATTCATACACTTAAACTTATTTGATAAACATTTTTCTCTTTCAAAAGAAAAATATACAAGCAACGTATAGTTTATACTACAGCGGCCATGAATTGTTTACGCATCTTAACGCACTCAATCATTTTTGGACTGCACAAAACGGCCTGAAAATTTACCACGTAAAAGCATAAAAAAACGTACAGAACTTAAACTGAATTTTTACAAAAGTTAGAACGAAACAAAAGCCAACAAAACTCTAAAAAAAAAAGATTTTAAAAATATTTAAAGCTTGACACAACTGATAGCATCTTTTGGGTTCAGTTTTTTATATAAATTTTGTTTGTGGTTTAGATTTTATAAATAAAGTGTAATGGCTTTGAAGCCGCTCTTTTTTCTTGTTCTTAGAATATTTATTTGTTTAAGAGCCAGCGACAAATGCTTGCCGGATGGATGGATGGATGGATGAACGAACGTTCTGGTGAAGGAACAAAAAAGTGTTTTGCTTTAGTAAGAAAATTAAATGATTGTGGTCGCTTTAGAAAAAAAAATAAAATATTTTACATGTAAACTATTAAGTGTATGAAGCACGTTCATACAGTTTCTGTAAAATGTTTTTTTCTTACTAATTTTTATAAAGATTGAAGTAATGATTTTTGGAAGCCCTACAGACGGCATAATTAAATTTAAGACCGAGACAATGGATTTTATATTAAAAAAATTATAAAAATTAAACGAGCATTTGTATCATTTAATATGAGGTAATTGGTGTCCTGTCGGCACTGTTATACAGATTTATGATTAACCGCATCTTCTTTTAATGCTTGCGGGGGCAAGCTTTTCTAGATCTAAAGTTTTAGCCAGTTACCCCAAATATGTATTTTTCTTTTAAACAAGGACTAGCACTCACCCCTATCCATGCAAAGCGTTTTAATAGAATTATGGAATAGAGAGGCTAGTGTAATAGAACGTTTGGGCAAAGTTGTCAAGGCCAAATTTGTGGGGGCCATATAGTATATTATTTGGTTTCTCAATCAAGGATGGTGCTTTTTATTAGGCAACTTTGCCGTTCACTGTCGGGAAACAATAAATAAACTCAATACCATATTCATAATCGAACCTTCGATATGCTGTTTCTTAATTTGAAAATTCAGTACCATAAATTTTTTATTTCAATGCGTAGGTCTATATAACAATTTAGACGAAATAAATAATTGTTAACTTTTTCAACGGGCTTAAGTTCGAATCTGCAAGACTGCAAATAATTTTTTATTATTTTATTAATAAATGAATTTGTTCAAATTCTATTTATTATTTTATATTAAGATTGGAATATTAAGAATATTTTCAATAATCATCAAACGAGCAGAACGGATCAGTACTGATTTCGAGGCCGCTACGCGTAATAGGTTCTGAAGGTGTTGCCCAAGCCCAAACTGACCTAAGGGTGCTGTTGGCTGAAGTAGTTAACACGAATCTACGAAGCGGAGGGTCCACACTTTGACCCCTCGCTCAGACATGAATATTGTGTCGAATTGTTCTGCTATGCATTAGTGCATGGTTGTGTTTGTTGTTGTCGGTTTGTTTCAGTGCCTCAGGCTTAGCGCTGGCCACTGAACAAATAACTGACAGCGATAGGCAAAATCATGTACTAAAGAGTAGAGGAACAGCAGCCTCCTTTGTCGGCCCTTTAGCAAAAAATTAGCCGGCGAAGTAAAATCTTTAGATAATTTAAAAAAAGCTCTATTTTCCCATTTATCTTCATCTGTCCTCTCAATACTATCCCCTCGTTTCTACCTTCAATGCAATGCAGGACAAAAAATAAAAAATGAAAGCGAGGTTAGACCAGTAACCATAACTCATGTCTCGAGTTCCGAGATGAATTTCAGTTGACTTGCTTGACTATTTCTGAAGAAATGAACGAACTGAAAGAATTATTTTATTTGCAGATGTGCAAGGACATTCCGCACTACTGCTGAAGTTCGTCTTTATGCTAGACAATTCTGGTTCTATACAAGTGGATGAAGTTTCCTTCCATACCACTATTTTTTAAATAACCCAAGGGAATATCTTTAGTGGTACTTTTAAGTCGTTCTCTTTTAGCTTTTCTACAGCCTTTATTGCTACAAATTTATATATTATGTCATATGCATACGTACGCACGAATGACTCTATTATTTTAGGTAATTTTTCTACAATTTTTTTTCTTTCTTAAAATCTATTGTTTTTTTTTTCCTACCTCCAACTCATTTATCTATCTCGGCCCGGCAAGGCATCTGCTCATCAACAGTTCCAGGCTAGACTCTTGGTATTACACTTTAAAACGCAAAGCATGTAGTTGAATTATATATATTTTTTTTTTTTACTTACAAACATATTTTTATTACTAATAACTTGTTCTATCCCCCTTTTTGTTATGTGTTTGTCTGCTTGTGCGTGTAAGCTGACGACTTAAAGTTTTTCATTTCACAATTTTACCTTAAACTTGTCATGTACTTTTTAACAAGTCTTTTGTTAAAAATTCTTTTTGACATTGACGTAGTAGGTTTTCTAATGAATTTGTCATATTTTAGTTCTCTTTTTTTTTTCTTTTCTTTTTATATCGTTTTTAATGACTGAAGGAATATGCATCGAGTGTTTAAAATGTTTAAAAAGAGAGATAGAATATAAAAAAAATATATTTAGTATTGAAATTGTTTAAGTTGTTAAGTGAAATATTTCTGGTAAAAATATTTTTACTTATTTTTATGTGGAGAAATCTTGGGAATAAAAACCTTTATTGTGTGGTTTTATAGAAAATGTTTCTGGTAGCAAATTGGCTCTTAATTAAGTTGTGGCAACAGTTGTTTGATATATTATTTTTAAATATATTATATTAATAATAATTACAGAGTATGGCATACATTTGTCGAAAGAATGTGTATATGGAACCTATTTCAAAAAAAATTCATTTTAAAAATATGTTGTTTATGATATTTCTGTATTTTTTTCCAATTACCACAGATATTATTTATTCTGTAAAATATGGAATTCTTTTAATGTTTAAAACATACATTTTGCATGCAAAAGGTTACTACAATGATTAATAATAAATTCATTTAAAAATAGTTATTGTATTAGTTTCTCTTAAATGACAGCAACTATCGCATGCTGCTGAAACAAAATTCACCAAATATTTTATGTGGGTCCAAATTATTTATTAAATTTCAATACAGTTTAAATGGATTTTTCTAAGGATGTTGTAATGACGTAATTAGCCTCCTGGTTATGGCCGATGGCTGCAAAAACCGCACAACTTTGTAAACAGAAAAGTCACCTCTGAACAATACACTCCATAAGCATTATGGAGTATCTGCACAAATCTTTCCTATCCCCAATCTCCATAGGCTAATGCTTAACTTCCAGCACGATGCCATTCTAAAATGGCATTCCCGGTGAGCTACACATCGTATTAAAAGAAAAATGCCTAAGAAAATTTAATTTTTAAAAATTTTTATTTTGAGTCATGATAGAATTCTTAATGAAGTGTTAAAAGCCAGACAGTTTTCAACACATCTTCAACTTGCCAAGAAATGCTATTTAACAAGTAAAAAAATTGTTTTCTTTCTTTTGAAAAATTATATTAAGCAATTCCAAGTTTCAGTTTGTTTGAAAGTAATTTTTTGACAAATCACGTAAATGACATACAACATAAATACTAGTATCTATAGAAAAGACTAGTTCATACGTTAGACAGAAAAATTGATTTAAGTGTTTTTCTTGAGAAACTTTTCATAAAATTTCTTTTATATAACAAACCAAAAATTACAGAAAAGAAGGAAACAACGACATGAGACAATAGCAGCCATTGTGTCTGTTGCATTTTATAAAAAAAAAGGCCAAGCAACAATTTGTACAGACATGCACAATTTAAATAACAACAAATGGAAATTTTTATTAGAAAATACAGCCTGTGGCAAGTACTTTGGGCTAAAGAGTTAAAGTTGGAAAAATAAACCCCAAAAGAAGAACAAAAAAAAAAAAAAAAAAGAACGAGATCGTTTTAATTGCTGTACAATTTTCAAGAATGTAAGACAATTGAATTGGATTCTGTTTTATATACACACGGATATATATTTTGTTTATGGTTCGAAAAAATTTCACACTAAATTTCGGCTTTAAATTCGGCGCATGTCATTAATACTTGTTGCTTTTTTAAAGACTGTTTTTCATATTCACAGGCAAAGAACAAAAAAAAAGAGAAAAAGAGTTTCTTTTTAATTTAAATGTGTGTCAGTGCATGAGAGTGTCAGTTGGTAGGTTGTATGTAGAAGTTTGGTTGTAACCCGTAGCAGTTCAAGTGGTTTGTCAGCAACATTTCAAACAAAACGACATCAACAACTACCAGCGGCGGCAGCAATAAAAAATTACCACAATGAAATATCTTAAGAGCTGGTCTTTTTCTTGACACTTTATAGTAGTTTTGCTTTAAGCGTGCATTTAAAGCTGAAGAGCATCGTAAAATGTACAAAAAGTTTTTGTTAATCATCAACGATTTTTACGTACTTGTAGCATTTGATGTTTAATACCATTCCATTTCATATGTCTGTCTGTGCGTTTGTTCATTCATGCCCCCTCCACTATTTAACTTGTATTGGTTTTGCCTTTCAAATCTTAAATTGTAAACTACAAATTGCGTTGGCTGTTGGAGGAAAATATGAATACCGGGGAACTGTTTGTTGTGCTGAAGTCTTCTTGATATGAAATGCTTAATTGTAAAAGTGTTAAAAGTTTTATATTCAATTTTTTATTTCTATTACCAATTTGCTTGATTTCTTCAAAATTCTCTTACCACACACGGCCATAATAGTTTCCATTTATTTCATTTCAGTCAAGTGTAAAAGTGTGAAAACATTTTTATTTAATTTTTAAAGCCGTCATGTTTGTGTGTCACTATTTCTGGGTACACGACAGATCGCTTGAACAAATAAATGGTGTTAAAGATCACACACATCAGCAACTCTTGAATAGTAGAAATTTATGATTTAAGGAATTCATGGCGTTTATTGGAAGCTTTCAAAATTAATTTGAAAAGATTAATTTTTAAATGGATTTCCACAAGTTTCATACATTTGATGAGAAGTAATAGTAAAACGGTTAAAATGTTGGAAACACAGCTTCAGTGTCCTTTGAAACAAAACACGATTTACCATAAAAAAAATTTTGACGATCCTTGGACTGCCCCAATATGTATTTATTTTTAAGAAAATCGAAATATATTATGTTGCAAAAAAAAAATATTAGAATCAGATTCAGGGACTTCAGAGTTTCTTAAACAAAAATGTATTACTATCGCTTTTCTATAATTCTCGTATGTAATTTCCTAATAAAATTTGTATATGTAATTTCCTTATAAAATTTCTAAAAAATTTTCAAGCGATTTTATACAATTCTCGTATGCAATTTTCTAATAAAATTTCTATAAAATAAAATTTTCTATTTCAATTAAAAAATTTTCTATCGCTTTTATACAATTCTCGTATGCAATTTGCTAATGAAATTCATATAAATAAAAAATTTTCTATCGCTTTTATACAATTCTCGTATGCAATTTTCTAATAAAATTTCTATAAAATAAAATTTTCTACCACTATTATACAATTCTCGTCTGCAACTTTCTTATAAAATTTCTACAATTAAAAAATTTTCTATCGCTTTTATACAATTCTCGTATACAATTTCCTAATTAAAATTGGTATAAATAAACAAATTTTCATCGCTTTTGTACAATTCTCGTATGCAATTTTCTAATAAAATTTCTATATATAAAAAATTTCTATATATAAAAAATTTTCTATCGCTGTTATACAACTCTCGTATGCAATTTCCTAATAAAATTTCTAAACAATAAAAATTTTCTATCGCTGTTATACAATTCTCGTCTGCAACTTTCTTATAAAATTTCTAAAAATAAAAAATTTTCTATCGCTCTTATACAATTCTCGTATACAATTTCCTAATAAAATTTTTATAAATAAAAAAATTTTCATCGCTTTTATACAATTCTCGTATGCAATTTTCTAATAAAATTTTTATACATAAAAAACTTTTCATCGCTTTTATACAATTCTCGTATGCAATTTTTAATAAAATTTCTATAATTAAAAAATTTTCTATCACTTTTATAAAATTATCGTCTGCAATTTTCTAATAAAATTTCTATACTTAAAAAATTTTCTATCGCTTTTATACAATTTTCGTATGCAATTTGCTAATGAAATTCCTATAAATAAAAAATTTTCTATCGCTTTTATACAATTCTCGTATGCAATTTTCTAATAAAATTTCCTAATAAAATTTCTATAAACGAAAAATTTTCTGTCATACAATTCTCGTATGCGATTATTAATAAAATTCCTATTAATAAAATTCCTATAAATAAAAAAATTTTCTATGCAATTTCCTAATAAAATTTCTATAGATAAAAAATTTTCTATCGCTGTTACACAATTCTCGTATGCAATTTTCTAATAAAATTTCTATAAATAAAAAATTTTTCTATCGCTGTTATACAATTCTCGCAAGCAATTTCCAAATAAAATTTCTATAAATAAAATTAAGAAATATAATACGAACTGACAAACGAAAATGCGCATGAGTACTGACGATGAAGGTGTAGCGGATTTCGAAAACAGCTATTCTGTTCTGCTGTGTAAGTTAAATAATTAAAAACTGATATTGACTTTCGTTTGTGCCTGGGAATATTTATTGTGTGTTTCTGCATTTGAAAATACATTTTCGAACAATTAGTCTATTACACTGACAAAATTATGACAGTAACGGAATGTATTTTGTTCAAGAAGTTTTCCGTTCAGTCATTTTTAAATGCATAAGCATTTAAAAATGTAAGCAAATTTATTTTTAACTGATTCTAACAGTCATTCAAAAAACTAACTACACATTAATACGGATTTTCTGTTGCTTTCAATATTGTCCGTTGTTTATTTGTAAGTATATTCACAATATTATTAATGAAACGGAATGTACTTCATTCAAGAAGTATTCCGTATAATAATTCTTAAATAAACAATCATTTAAAATTTTAAGCAATTTTAATTTTAACTGATTCAAACAATACTATTTCTCTTTGAGCTAACAAAATAAAAGAGAAAAGCAATATTTTTTACAGATTTAAGTCTGTTAATTTTTTAACATTTAAAATTAAATGATAGTTTTGTTAAAGTTAAATGAATAATAAGTTGACCGGTTTTTAATCGAATATTCATTTATTTTATATGACAATTTCAGTTAATTTTACGTACAGAATATTTTGAGTGTAATATTCATATACCAATAAAAAGTGCGATACCAAATTTTTCCATAAATTTTTTTTTAATGTATTTTTCACCGAAGAAAAGCTTTTCCTTTTGTCTTTTTGAATTTGAACAAATTTTCGACCAATCTAAATTGAATTTAATGTTTTTAGAAAAAATTTACAGAATCTTCTAAACAGAAATCTTGCAAATTGCTTGATATACATATAGACATCACACATGCATCTTGTCTGCAGCATTCATAGCCCAGCAAACAAAAGTGAAAGATACAAATAATATTTCCAAATAATATATGTTTTTTCAAACTACAAATAGTTTTAAATCTCAATAAATTGCTATTTATTGCGGTAGCAATTGCTTTGTATTTGTCTAGTCTCTATTTCACTTCAATTTTATTTATTTAAGCAATCTGCATAACAAATCTCTGATAAATTTAATTATAATGCCAATGACGCAGTGATCACGAATATTTAATTAAACTTTTGCATTTAGAGTGAGTTATATTTTTCTCGTGAATGTTAAATAAATAATTGTGGATTTTACAGCGGCTTTTTAATGTTAAATGAAAAAGGAAAAAAAAAACAAATTATCTATAAAGTTTAAAACTTGTTGGCTTTTAGAGCGCTAAAGAAAATGAAAGTTTAGTTTTTGTTTAACCTTTTTTTTTTATTTGCTGAAGTAAAGATCCTATTAATGAGATTATTTTATTAGTAGTTGGTTAACAAAATGAGCTTAACTCACTTCAATTGCTTTAGTTTAGGTTTTAGTTTTAACAATCCGTTTACTAATTTTCATCTTCATTTGGGTGTTTAGCAAAGCTTTCTTTAGTGTTTTTAATTATAATAAAACTGTTCAAGTTTATATATATTTTTTTGGGGGGTTTTGCATGTTTTTCTTTTTTATCCCAAAGAAATAGTTAAGAAAATGTTCAACTATTTAAACATTGAGTAATAAAAATTTTTAACATAAACAAAAAACTGTGGCGACTTCACATTAACACTGGAATTGGTTTAACTATATGCCACCTTTTTCCGCTTGGTTAAATATTTATTCATTTAAGTGGCTAGAGTTTCAACAATTTTAAATGTTCTCTGGCTAACAGAAAGTGAAATATACCAACAATAAAAAAGTTCAATGACTTTATAACACATTTCAAAAATCGAGAATGTTTTTAGTGTAAATAAAACTGCTTAAAGAAGCAAGTTTAATAACTTGGAGAGGATCACAGATTAGCACACCAGGCGATAATAGTAAAATCAAAGCCTTTATGCAGTCTTGGGAAAGGCTTGCCTCTAAATAAGTGCTATAAATATTTTATGGTCTTCTGCGCAATTTGTCTATGGCACATATTAACGACACTAACAATTTTTAATCCAAACTGGGTTTTTGCAATTATCCTCCAGCCTGATGATGACTTTCAACGACCCATAAAATATAATCCAAAATTTTTATTTTTCTTGCACTCGATTAAATTGTATATTCCGTAAACTTGCATGAACTCTTTACCAAAAACTGTTACATTTAAAAAAGCCCTATTGCATTTGCTACTGTTAAATAAGCAAAACTGCACACAAACAAGTTTACATACTCACATATTCCAACAGGCAGGCATATCTGCATGGTTCGCCAAACAGAATAAGTAAAATGGTAAAAGGAAATTATTGGAAATGAAAGAAAAATGTTACAACTCAAGCTAAACTTCATGTTTACCTTTAAACGTGCGGTATAGGTATATGCCATTTGCTTACAAACCAAAAACGAATTTTACTTCCCCAACAACAACAACAACAACAACAGCTACAAAGTAATAGCAATATCTAGAGACGATTGTTATGGCATAACTGCCGCAGTTTAGTTAGCAACTTGTCATTAAGTTTTATTGTTATTTAAATGACGCGTCCTTTATGGAGAGAGAGCAAGAAAAAAAGTGCAAGAAACCCAACTGTAAAAGAAAAACTTTTAATGCCAAGCACAAGTACTATTTGCCTGAGTATGGCAAATATCGTTTTGCATATATGCAAGTTGGTTTATGAGCTCTTACACACACACATACCCCTACTACACAAACTCTTACGTATATGCAGTTGCCCATAGCCAGAGGTGTAATTATCAAATATATGTCAGGCGGGCCTCTTTGGAAACATGCTTAAATTTTTACTTACTTTAAAATTACATGTTTATAGGCACTGAAAAAAATTATAAAAAAATCACAAGTCCAAGTAAAATATTAATTAATGGCTCCACAGCATCCTGAACTTGTGATCCGGAAGTGGTGCAACTCTCTAACTTCTAAAGATTTTTAAAACGGGTTGTCATTGCAAAAAAAAAAATCTCTGTTATGACGTCCTTCCTGTGAATCTGAACTCATGTTCTTGATGTTAAGAAAATTTTATTTTTGTATGTAATTTTTAATAAATTATTTTTATGAAGTTAGAAAAAGTTTGACTATTGCCATACAAATTATTGTTTTATCTATAAATTTATTTTATATAAATATAAATTTATTTTATATAAATCGTTTTCTTTATTATTATTAGCTGTGTTCGAGATGCAGCCCGAAACAGCCCGAACTCGCCCAAAGTTAACCAAATGCGCTCCAGATAAATTTTTGTGCAATTCTGAGAGAAAATGAGAGAGTAATTTTTTTATTTCCTGTACAAAGTCGCCCGAACTATTTTTTTTGGGTAAGTTTGGGCAAGAATTATATTATCAGCTGTCTTTTGTTTACATTTGAAAATAAAAAAGTAAAAAGAAAATTTGAAAATAAAGGAAAGAAGTTGTGAATTGAAAATTGGTTAAAAGTAAAATGGAAGATTTTTCAAAAAAAACTTGAAGTTGTTAGTACATTTGCGCATATATGCCCCTTTGTTTAGTATACAAAAATGCTTTTTCAGATTAGTGAACAACTTATGAACACATCAAGTGAGTCTGATGACGACGACATGTTACATTTACAATGATGCTAATCTTTCATTTTATGATGTTGAGCCTTATTCAGTGTATAAAACCACTAAAATAAAAATTAATTTAAGAAGTAAGCAGCACTGGTTTTTCAAAAGATATAACTATGGTTTTTTGCGTTCCAGCAAATTTGGGTAGTTTTTGCACTTTGAGAGAGTAATTTTCTTTTTACTCTCACTAGCCCAAACTTGCCCCAAATCACTTGGAACAGACCTATTATTTTTTTAATCAATTTTTTTTATAAAAATTTTTTTTTTTAAATATTTAAACATGGATGTAAATTTATATGTATCGAACTTATTACTTTTATTATTAAGATAATAATTTTTTATGCAGACTGGAGTTCAAATCTGCAAATTATTTTTCAAATATTTTTATTAAATTCAAATTATTTTTATTAAAAATGGAATATACGAGTGTAGAATGTTTATGAAATTGAAATTATTTTTATTAAAGTGGAATCTTTAATATGTTTTTATAATTATCAAGCTAGCAGAACGGATCAGCACTGATTTCGTGGGCCGCTATGCCTCTTCATTTTTCTCTTTTCACGGCGGTACTAGTCATTAGGAATATTAACTACTTAACCCATGTTTTTAACGAGATAGAATATGCCAACTTGTTAACTCACTTGTGGTTATTGCGAAATTATTCAAAATTGAACAAAGAACCTTGATGAGATAGCGTAGCGGCCCTCGAAATCGGTACTGATCCGTTCTGCTAGTTTGATGTTTATAAAAAAATGTTTTAAATATCTTACTTTCATTATTGTATTCTGATATTTTTATTTTTATTATTAATAAAATAATTAATTTCCTGAAAAAGTCACACAAAGGAGTGAGGAAATATTGAAATTAAAAATTAAACTAAAATAAAGAGACCTTATGCTAGAGTTAATGTCGACGCCGTTGACGGCGTTTCAACGCCGAAAAAGTTGAAATAGATTGAACTTTTACGGCGTTGCAACGCGTTGAGATTAACTGCTCTCATACAATTTCATATGATTCAACTTTTTTTTTGACATTTGACGCCGTCGACGACGTCGACATTAACTCTAGCATTAAGCTTAAAAATATCAGAATACAATAATAATTAGAAAGAGGTCAAGAAACCAGAAGAATTTATCTAACTTTCAGTAAAAATATATTGAATTTTAGTATTAAAAAATATATACATATATATTTTTCGGATTGCAGATTTGTACGCAAGTCTGAATAAAAATTGTTGTCTTAATAAGAAAATGAAAAAATTTTGTACTGATAGCCAGTGCAGTGCCATAATGATATTTATTAAATAGTATGGAAAATGTATCAAGCACAATATTTTAATATTTTGTTGTTATCAGAAAAATGTTCATGCCTGCAACAAAGAATTGCAATACAAACTGAAATTGATTAACACTCGCAGCAAAAAATATTTCACTTTACAATATCGTGTAGCTGCAATAAAAGGCCTAATAGAGGGCCTCCACCATAACAATTTTTAACCACTCGGTATCTTTGATATTATGCATTTATTCGTATGCATACATTTATATGGCGACTGTATGCATATTTAAATTTTTATATGCAGTTTAAATTTGTTTTTTTTTTATATCTTCTATTTTTTCAGTTTAGCTTTTGTAAAGGTAATACAATATCTTAACACCCTCAGTAGGAGAATTTTGTAATAAACATAAAAAATAAAAGGCAACAAATACAAAATATACCACAAAGAGATATACACACTAACGTATTTGTAAAAGTTTTATGCCAAAGCAATATTATGCCATACAATGTTGACGTAAAGAATTGTTAATTTCAAATAAAACGGCATAGAAGTTTGCAAGCTACGATGATGACTCTTGTGCCAATGTAAATATGTACGAGTATCTACACGCATTAAGGCAAGAGGTATCTGAAAGGTAGGGAATGTTAAGAGCACTATAAAAGTATGTGTGTATATCTCGAATAACTCCGATTCCTTTTTGGCAAGTACGATAATGTTGAATATATTGTAGATGAATTTAAAAGAAGTTACTTCAATGTCTGAGGAATATTTTCTTTTGTAGGAAATAATGCAAGCATTTCTTATTTAATCATTTATTTCTTATTGTCATAAAGTATAAAAATTTTTGCAGTATTTTATTTTTAATTCTATGAATACCTCAATAATAGAATATAATAAATTGTTCTTCTTTAATATTTTGCATGGCAAATATTTTCATAAACATTTTTCTTTGTTCTTTTCAGATTTGTTGAAATCCACCGACCGAATCTGTTTCAGATCACTGTTTGATGGAAATGTTTCAACCACCACTAGTTCGGTTCGATGCGGTCAAGCCGTTCAAAAAATACAAGTGATTCATATATACAAATACACACACACATGTGACAACTTCCCATTAGTGGACATGGAAATTTTCGAGGGGCTCAGGACCTCGAAATCTGCCCAAAACTTAAATTTTTTTCTAAATTTTTAAAATTTCTTAGTGGGAGTTTAAAATGTATTATTAGAAAAGTAATTGCTAGTGAAAGAGTTGAAGTAACAGTTGCAATCACTCTCACTTATTATTTTACAGCTAAATAAAACTAACAATCTATTATCTCACATAATCCTTAATTTCCTTAAATTTGCATCAAAATATATATTTTTGTTTTGAGATCAATTAAATTATTGCAATTTTGAGGTAATTTGTTAGATATAATTATATTTAAATCCTTGTTAAATTTGGCAGTGAGAATAAAATATACGAGTACAAACGCATATGGATATTTTGAACACTAGCAGAGTAGTTAATTAAATACAAGTAGTCGTAATTATGACGAAAAAAAACGTATCCAAGTGCTCTTTAAATTTTTTTACGCAGTCAGCAAAAACCATGAAGCTTTAAAAGGTACTTTACTATCATACAACTGAGCGGTCAAGTACTTGCAATTAATTTAAAAGAACTTTTATTATATTATCATGTAATGGTTGATAGAAAATCCAGTAATCTATAATATAGTTTTTTAATTAATAAAAATAGTTTATAAATAATTTATTAATAAAAATAATAAAAAATCATTTGCAGTCATGCAGATTCGAACTTAAGCCCAAAAAAAAAAAATTAACAATTTATAAATAATTTTATATCTTTACTCAACTATTACTGATGGCTTCGGGGTGTAACACCAACTAGTTAATTCATATATTTTGTTACAAACTGATTGCTCAACAAGAAAATGGAACATTTCTTTTTTTGCTCTTAAGGATTTAAAATACATTCTGGCTGATGAATTTTGTTACATTAAGAAACTCAAATAATTTTTTGAAAAAATTATGCTATTTATTTATATGTTATTAATTCATTTAAAAAATAATACATATTTATTCAAGTAACTCATGAGGTTTTGAAAATAATTAAATTCAAATGGCCACCCGTTATTAGAAAAAACTATTACTAATAAAAACTGATATAATTAAAAAAATTTGTTAACTTATTGATTTGTTATAAATAATGTAATGTCCACTATTTTTTTAAATAAAAGCACAAACATGTTTTAATATGTTTAATTAAATTTTTATTATCTCTTAGTTTATATTAGAAATTATCCCGTTTTGGGCAAAATTGTGTTACAACCAAAAAATTTATTTTCTTCTTCAAATGCTTTCGATTTGAGCTTTTTCGGAAGCTTCCGTGTTTTTGAAACTCCTTTCAATTCGTATTTATTAGAAATAACCCTGTTTTGGGCAAAATTGTGTTACAACAAAAAAATTGATTTTAGCAAAGAGGTACCCCTTTCCTAAAAATTAGGCAAAAAAAGTTTTTTCTTTAATTGCCTGCGATCTGAGCATTTTCAGAAGCTTCCGTATTTTTAAAACTCCTTTCAATACGTATTTATTAGATATAAACCCGTTTTGGGTAAAATTGTGTTACAACCAAAAAATTGATTTTAGCAAAGAGGTACCCCTTTCCTAAAAATTAGGCAAAAATTTTTTTTTCTTTAAATGCTTGCGATTTGAGCTTTTTCAAAAGCTTCCGTAAATTTGAAACTCCTTTCAATTCGTATTTATTAAAAATAAACCCGTTTTGGGCAAAATTGTGCTGCAACCAAAAAATTTATTTTAGCAAAGAGGTACCCCTTTCCTAAAAAATACGCAAAAACTTTTTTTTCTTCAAATGCTTTCGATTTGAGCTTTTTCAGAAGCTTCTGTATATTTGAAACTCCTTTCAATTCGTATTTATTAAAAATAAACCCGTTTTGGGCAAAATTGTGCTGCAACCACAAAATTTATTTTAGCAAAGAGGTACCCCTTTCCTAAAAATTACGCAAAAATTTTTTTTCTTCAAAGACTTTCGATTTGAGCTTTTTCAAAAGCTTCTGTATTTTTGAAACTCCTTTCAATACGTATTTATTAGATATAAGCCAGTTTTGGGCAAAATTGTGTTACAACCAAAAGATTGATTTTAGCAAAGAGGTACCCCTCTCCTAAAAATTAGGCAAAAAAATTATTTTCTTTAAATGCTTACGATTTGAGCTTTTCCAGAAGCTTCTGTATTTTTGAAACTCCTTTCAATATGCATTTATAAGAAATAAACACGTTTTGGGCAAAATTGTGTTACAACCAAAAAATTGATTTTAGCAAAGAGGTACCCCTTTCCTAAAAATTAGGCAAAAAATTTTTTTTCTTTAAATGCTTGCAATTTGAGCTTTTTCAGAAGCTTCCGTAAATTTGAAACTCCTTTCAATACGTATTTATTAGATATAAACCCGTTTTGGCAAAAATTGTGTTACAACCAAAAAATTTATTTCTTCTCAACCAAAAAAAATTTTTTTTTTTAACAGTATGAGAAATAACTTCATCACACTGTTTGCTTTGCATGACGCGTTACTGGCAAATCATCACTTTTTCAACATCACACACGTTACACTTTTGAATAGAACAACCGTTATGGCAATGACAGCGACTTTATTATTGTCTTTTTAAATTGGGTCATTAAAAAAAATTAAATATATTTAGAAATAATAAATATTTTGGAGAAAAAACATAATGTCAATTAAAAATTTTAGAATGAATAATAAATATAAAGTATAATGTATGTTTGTATCTTACGTGCATGCAAATATTTGTATGTATTCAAAGTTTTGTGTTGTTTTGCATTCACGAGCAATTATTGAAAAACTGTAACAATTGCTTATGTATTTCAAAATAAAAATCTGTGAGTTTGAGTCTAATTGGAATTAAAATTAGCTGGAAGTTAATTGAAAACTACTTAAAAAACTTTTGATTGCTAAGGGCAGAAAGTCAGACAGGCACCGAAACATGACCATGAACAAGACAATTTAAAGAACTACTGCAACAGGCAATTTATTAGTAACTGAAACATAAAGCAAGAATTAAGCAAATGATCATGAGAATATTAATTAAACGGTCGTCAGTGGTCTCTAGCAACTGGAATTCATACATGATGAGATTCACTGTGCTGCAGTAGGAACTTCATTCATAAAAATCATGATTTTCTTTTTTTAATTTTAATGAAGAAATATTATTTACTGACTCTCCTAGGCCATGGGAAAGTTTTGAGAGAGTTGCAAAACCATCTTTCTAAATATATTGAAGTCACTCACATTTCCAACAGCCTTGGATACAAAAAACAAACACTTTCCTTGAAAAGTCCGTTTAGGCAGGTCACGATGTTGTTGTTAAGTGCACTAAAGTTTGAATACAATACGCATATACACATCCCACAATAAAACTTTATAAAAAAATTACATTTGAAAAGTTATGATAACATTAATTTATAATATTAATTATGATTTCAAGTGTTAAAGAAACAAAAAACCTCAGACAATAGATGTTTTTTATGTATGAGGGAATAAAAACTTCACATAATTTACAATGAAGTAGGGAATTTTTTTTGGCTTAACATATTTGCTAAACAAAATAACTGAAGTCTAACAATTGTTTCAGCAAATTTTAACACAATCGTCAAAGCAATCACTCATAGAAGAACTTGAAAAATATTACTGGCAATAAAACTTTTATTCATAAAAAAAAAAAATTGTTTTTACTAAAATTTTAATTATATAACGAGGGGACTTTGAATAACACTGTGATGTTTTGTAAAGTAAATAAAAAGACATGCTGGGAGGTAATTATGAATTTGTTTTGTTTTTATTAAAAAAATTTAAGGTTTTAATTAAACATTTTTAATTTTTTACTGAACATAATTTGCTTGCAACAGTATTTTGCACTGGTTAATTCTTAGCTCAACTTATAATTGAAGATTCAATAAATAATAATGAAAACCAAAAAAATTTATATTTTTTCCAAAAAGGAAAAAATTTGTTTAACAAAGACTAAAGTCTTTGGAATTAAAATATTTTTTATTGTTATTTAAATAATGTTGACAAATTGTATGAAAATGTTGTTGCTTTGCAACTGTCGAAAAACATTGCTGCTTTTGATACAATGATTAATTGTTAAATGTCACATGCTGTGACCGGCAACCAACAACAAATAAAAAATGATAAATAAAACAAAGTTCCAGTATATATTTATATTTGCAAAATATGCTTTTTATTATATTATAATATTATAAAGTCATAAACAAATGTATTATTAACAATTTTTCTTTTTAATATTTATTTAAAGGACTTAAAATTGCTGCATATTATTAAAAGGGTGGTACAGTCAGACCCCGGTCGCCCCAGCGCTAAGCATATCAATTCAGGTGGCATATAAAACAGACTTTGGAATTTGCCATATACAGCCAGCTCTCTACATCTGTTTGGATATAGATGTTACAATATTTGACTCCTTGAAGTTTAGTTGGACATTATGAAAAAAACATGTGATGCATGTGCTAGCACAGCTTATACTCCATATTCATTAACTCGAGGATTGGCCCACCATTTTTGGTAGTCTGCGAATGAAATAGGAAAAGTTTGAAAGTTAGTTAATTATATAAGAGAATGTACAACAAAAAAAAATAATTATATTATGAAATTATATATTTATATATATATATATATATATATATATATATATGTATATATATTATATATATATATATATATATATATATATATATAAGTGAACGAGTTTATTTGGCTTTCAGAACAGAACTAACTTTATTCATCCAAATTTTATTTTATACAATCGTTTTTCTTAGCCTAAATACAATTTTTGCTTATTATTTAAATTTAATAAAATCAAAACAATTTTGTTTACTCATCAAAATAATATTAAAATTGTGTGAAAATAATTGTGAAATAAAAATATGCTTGTTGGCTACTTAAACTAGGCTGAAATTTGATTCTTTTGTTTTTGTTGTTAAGTGTAAGAATTATTGAATTTGAATTTACGTGGAACATAAGAAGTATTCACTAATATAAGAAGCATAATTGGGGTATTCACTAATGTGTTAACTCCCCCCTTCCTAAGTATTAGCGTCCCGCTAATTAGAAATTTATGGATAATTTATTTTTATATCGGGAAAATTTGTAATGGGTGGAATTTGGAGAACTCCCCCGTTATTTCTGCATTTTGGATAGAGCTTAAAAGAAATGATAATGAAAAACCCTATAAGAACCATTAAGAAGTTAGAACTAACGAAAATAAGGCCCTTATGAGAAATATCTTTTACATGTTTAATATTGCCTAGATGAAGGTGATGGAGATACTGCAGGTCTAGCCTGACTTCGTTTTCAGTCACATTGTTTTTTAATATTGGCGGGAGTATTTGATAAGATGTTGTTTGCCAATTCGAATAGCTGACGTTATTTACTGTAATTGTTTCGTTAAGAAAGTTTATAATAAAAGTGCCATTAAGCGCTTGGGAGCTATTGCCGTAAGTTAAATTTCCTATAAAATTTGTTACAAAAAGTGTTCCTTCTAGTACGAGTTCCGCCACATGTTGTTTTTCAATCTGGTATTCGCATGATGCTGCTTCGCCTTCGAGTATTCTCGCAATACAATTGTCCTTACCTAATTTTTCTATTTGATTTTGTTTGCATATTGTAACGCCGTCGACTTCCAGGCATTTGCCAACAACGCCGTATTTTTCTTTTTGGGAAATTAGTATGTTTTTATATTGAAGAAAAATTCTCTTGTTATTTTTAATTGTTGACCGTAGGACAACGTTATTGTAGAGGGTATCTTCGGTTTGCGGAATAGAAATAATATATAGCAAGAGTGAGTCCTTTATAACCATTGAAGGCTCTGCGAATTGCAAGGCTTCAAGTTCGTTTTTGTAAGGGAGTGTATTCGTTTGTGATAGGATATTCACAATGTCACCTTTGTTGAGCAAATGCGAATGTACTATATTTCTTTTGGCCAGCTGGCTTGCCATTACTATCTGGGCTATTTCTTCCTTTATTAATCCGAGTTTGTTAAAAAGTATTTGCGCGTTGCTTAGTGTATTATCCTTACTGGATTCTGCAACTATTCTATTATAATTATCTAAAAGGCTATTTGTAGTTTTGATTAAGTATTTGTTTACAGAATACTGCTTATTGTTGTTTTCAATAACATCAGTAGTTTTTTCCAAAATTTTGTCCCAATCAGTAGCGTCAGGGTTTCCCGCTATCCATTTCCACGCGGATCCTATCCAGTTAATGGAGCGTTTATTTTTGGATAAGTTTTTCGTCTTGAGTTGGTCCAGTAGATTTTCTATTTGTTCGAGTTGGTGCTCCATTTGTAGTCCTAGTGATCCAGTTTTCTTAGATTGAAGATGAATAATGGGTCTGATTTCTGCAACAACCTTTTCGTATTCTTTTAGATCGATTGTGTGGATTATCCTATAGTTTCCCTTGCTTATTTTTCCAGTACCTTGTTTAATTGTAACAAGTGGATTGTTGTATTCGTAGATGTTAACCGTTGCGTGTGTCCAGTCGATTAGGAGCCTGTAAGAAAAAAATTATTGGTTTTTTAGATGGGACTTGTGAATTTTTTTATTATCGGTTGTTGTTATTGTGACGGTATTGTCCTTCCCGACAGTTTGCTTTATAAAAATAGGTTTATCTTTGCCTTTTATTTGTTTGTTTTTTTTAAAGACAATGTCCCCTTGGCTGTATGCTCTAGGCTTTTGCTTCTTTGCGTTTTCTCTATATAGTCTAATTTTTTGGTTCCTAGCAATTTCATTGCGTAAGTCGTTGTTTACTATCGCTTTAAAATCGCTTAATTTTTGATAATTTATTCTTTCGGTTCGCCCGAAGAATATGTCCGCTGGTTTCTTCTTAGTGACGGAATGAACCGTATTGTTGTATCTATCGACTGTTATGTTTAATAATTCTTTAAGTGTAAAATCCGGGTACTCCTCTTTTAGGCATCTCAGCATTTCAACAATTGTTGAATGGACTCTTTCGATAGTTCCGTTTACCTCACTCTTTTGAGGAGGTGCAAGATATGTCTTAATTCCAAGTCCTTCAATATAATTTAGAACTATTGGGCTTATGAAACTACTCTCGTTATCCATTACTATTGTGTTTGGTGCGGAAAAGAAATGTAGTAATTTGATGATCTTATCTCTGATGTGCAGAACTGATCTATTTTTTATATGAAAAAATTTTGTAAACTTTGAAAATTTATCCACGCAGGTTATAAATTTTTCGCCTTTGATTTCTAAAATGTCGATATGTAGAATTTCTGTCGGGTATGAGGGAATTGGAGTAGGTTGCAATTCTGGGTTTGGGGGGTGCCGGTCGTACTTGTTTTTACTACAAACTTCGCAAGACTTTGCAAAGTCTTTAACTAACTTGGCCATTTTTGGAAAATAGTATTTTTCCAAAATTTGCTCTTTATTCTCGGCAAAATTCCTGTGCGCGCGTTTGTGTTCGCTTTGAATGATAGCGAATTGTTCCTCCGGATCAACTATATCCTCTACCAATCTCTGCGTTATTCTGATTTTAAATTTAGAAAAGTGTTCCGTGTATACCTTTTGTAATATTGTGAGCTTTTCTTCTGGAATTTTTATGCCGTTTACTACGTTTGGGTTTAATTTGCTTTTTAAAGCCTGAATAAGCCTTTTTTCGTTAAGGTTTTCAAGTCTTACGTAATGCCGTTGAAATTTGTCATGAGGGACCTCCATATAATTTGATTTCATTCCGTTCATAAATATTATTTGGTTTCTGTAAACATTTATCGGAGATTCACAATGATGTATTAGCAATGCACCGTCCTCTTCAGCGCTATGTTGGGAGCAATCGTCTGTTGATGAGAGTGTGTTTACTTCCGTTGGCAAGCGGGATAGGGCATCAGCGACAACATTTGTTTTGCCTGGCTTGTATAACAGTTTATAATTATATTCCTCTATCCTGGCCTTCCATCTTTTGAGTTTTGCATTATTGTTGGCATTACTCAATGCAAAAGTGAGCGGCTGATGATCGGTGAGAATTTTTATTTCCCTAGCTCCATATAAGTAAGAACGAAGTTTGTCAAGAGACCAAACTATAGCTAACATCTCTTTTTCTATTGTAGAGTAGCTTTCCTCGGTTTGGTTTAAAGATCTGGACAGGTATACAATCGGTCGATCTTTTCCGATATCTCCTTGTGAGAGAACGGACCCTATTGCATAATTGGAGGCGTCGGTGGTCAAAATAAAGGGCTTCTCAAAATTAGGGTATGCTAAAATTTCTGATGACATCAGTAGTTCCTTTAGGTTCCTAAATGAATTTATGGCATTATCATCCAGGCTAATGTTTACGCGTTTAGATTGGTTCGCCTTAATTTGAGCATTTACTCCACGAGTTAGGTTTGTCAAAGGTTTCGCTACGGCAGCAAAATCTTTTATGAATCGCCTGTAGTATGAGGCTAATCCCAAAAAACTTTTTAAGTCTTTTAAATTTTTTGGGGCTGGAATTTTTTGAATCGCCGCTATTTTACCTGCATCCGGTTTAATGCCATCCTGGGATACTGTGTGCCCCAGGAACTCCACACTAGTTTTTAAGAATTTTGATTTTTCGAGGTTTACTTTTAAATTTGCTTTTCCCAATAAAACGAATACCTTCTTTAAGTTTTTTATGTGCTCGTCCCTATTCCTTCCAAAAACGATAATATCGTCTATATAGACGTAGCAAGCTTTTCCCAATAGTGGGTGTAGTACGTCGTTTATCATCCTTTGGAATATCGAAGGGGCATTCTTAAGGCCGAAAGGTAACCTTAAAAATTCGAACTTGCCATTGTTTGTCGAAAATGCCGTTTTCTCTATGTCCTTGTCCTTCATCCTAATCTGGTGAAATCCAGAGGTCAAGTCTAAGGTAGTAAAAAACTTACATTCTCCCAGACCAGAAAGCGTTGTGTTAATATCCGGTATTGGATAGGCGTCTGCAACAGTTACTGCATTAAGTCGTTTAAAATCAACCACAACTCTGAACTGTTTTTCACCATTTGGTTTCGGCTTTTTGGCGACAATCCAAAGGGGTGAATTATAGGGGCTTTTGGATGGTCTAATAATCCCATTTTCTAGCATTTGGTTGATTTGACTTTCCACCTCGGACTTTAAATGACTTGGATAAGGATATGATTTTGTGTATATTGGTTCGTCAGTTGTGGTCCTGATCTCTGCACGAATGTTTGTTTCAATCACACCTTTATCAGATACTGGACCAAATAATGCACGGTGTTCGTTTATTAAATTCTCTATTTCTTTATCTTCATGTTGTATTGTGTTTATACTGTTGACTTGTTTAGAAATTTTTGATTTAAGTTTAATTATAGAGCCATTATAAAGCGTCAGCGTGTTATTTTTCCTGTCTATTACTGCCTCTAATTGCCTAAGTGTGTCGTCACCAATGATCCCATCGAAAGACTTCAATCCGGGAAGGACGAAGAAAACCAAATTTTTATCTATACCGAGTGTTTTAAAGAAGGTGCCATAAATTTTATGAGTAATTGGAATTTGGCCTGTCACCGATTGTATTTTAAAAATGGATTTAACGGGTTTAGAATTTTTTGAAAATGTTTCTGAAACAAAGTTTTTGTTGGCCCCTGTATCGATCAAAAACTTATAAATTTTGTCATTTTTTGAGCGTACTTCTAAGTAAGGAACGCTGGATAGGCGTCCATCGTAAAATTTAATTCATTTAGCCCAAATTCGTTGTCCTCCTCATAGTAATTATCTTCAGAAAGGTCTTCATTTTCCTCGTTTTCTCCACAGGAAGGGTATTGCTCCTGACTGTCTATAGTTTCCGTATTGAAAACACGCTGTTGTTTTCGCGGTATATTTGCTGAGTTGTTACCAGAATATGGCAATGGCGATTTTTCGGGTCTGTTAATATAATTAATTTGTCGGGATCTTATTGAAGGGTCTATTTCCATTGGTACCGGTGGTTTTGGTTGAGTAGGCCTAGGAGGTGCCATATTTTGTACGTGAGGCTGAATTGGCGTGTTGTATATTCGCAGTTTTTCATGGACATTTAGTGGTCTTTGTAATACGTGTGGCTTATTTAAATTTGTATTTTTATTTACTTGATTAATTGGCGTGGTGACGTTATTATGGTATCGTGGGTGAATGGTGTTATTTCTAAAATTTAGATTTTGGAACTCCAGACAGGAGGTGTAAGCTTCAGGCAAGGTTCTAGGTTTCTGAATAGTTAACATTCGAGAAACATCGCCATTTATACCTCGTATAAAAACATCTAAAGCCCTGTTTCTGTAACAAGATATTAAGGCTTCAATGGTTTCTATCGAGTAATTGTCGGTTTTTAGTTTGTTAATAATTAGTGAGAGTTGGTGATTTACTCTAGCATAAAATTCGTCTACAGTTAAATTTTTTTGACGCATAGTACTGAGTTCGTATTCTAGTGTTTGCAGATCTCTTTTGTCTGCATAGTGCAGAGACAGACAATTTTTTATTCTGTCCCAGCTCTCATCAAATATGTTATATGAGATGAGGGCTGTGTCAGCTGGTCCCCTAATCTTTTGCCTAATATGTTGCAATATTGCTCTATATATTGGTTTTTCCTTTACAATCTCATAGTCCTTTAATATAGACTCTACACTATGGACCCAGGAGATATACTGAACAGGGTTACCCTCGAAAATTTGTAAATCCCTTACGCAGTCTGGGAGTTTACGTATATCATCTAAGTCTTGTGCGGTTTTAGGCAGGGCAAGATTTGATTCCTCAGTGGGAGGATTTCCTATCTTAATTTCTAATTCTATTATCTTTTGTTCCCAGTCAATCATCCTATTATTTAACTGTTTGACCTGCTCTATTTGTGCATTCAGTGCACCAGTTAGTTGTGTAATTGCTTCTCTAATTTGTTCCATTGTGTGTGTGTGTGTTTTCAAAAATATTTGTAAATTTAATATACTTTTATGCAATCTAATTTCACAGTTCGGGAATAAATAATATGTTTATTTGCAATTATGTAAAAATTTTCTTTGTTAAAGAAAAGGTGATTGGTTGTTTTTTTTTTGAAAGATATAATTTTTTCATGCAATTTAATTTTAATTTAATTTAATTAGTTAATTCTTGAAAAATAAAATTAATATACTTTTTATACGATTTAAGTTCAATTTAATTTGAATAATTAATAAATCTTTAAGCAGTAAAATGAGTTTTTAATTTCATAATAATTTAATATATTTTTAATAAAATTTTATGGTTAGCTTACAGTAGAAAGATCAGCATGCTGCTTGTACGGTCCGTATTTATCCTGTTTGAAGTTTGAAGATCTACTAGGGTACGGCTGACGTCACTAGTAACTGATTTGTTGAGTCTGTCTGATATGCCTTTTTGGTTGATCCTTCCGCTTATTTTCTTGATTTTAAAACGGTAGTTCAGCTCGTTGTTTGATCAGGGTTTTACCTTTGTTCCCGCTTATTTTTAAATTTGTAAAACGGTACTTTCACTAAGGATTTCTTTTTTTGAGTTCTATGATGGTTTAGCTTGTAGCTCAAACTTTTTAATTGATCCGCTTGTATTCAAAATGTTTTTCAATTTAAACGATTCTTTATAAAAGTTTTTTCCCACTAGCTTGTTTTTTTTTTGTTCTTAAGTGTCTGTACCTCAACTTTTTAATTGTCCGCTTGTGTTTTTTTTGGAATGTTTTTTCCTTTTAAAACGGTTCTTTATAAAAGTTTTTTCCACTAGCTTGTTTTTTAATTACGTTAATGCTGGTTTATTTTTCAGCCACTTGTAATTATTTATCTTGGCTATTGGTTTTCAAGGAACGGTTAGTTGAACAATTTAATTTTGTTACACTAAGACACTTTTAATATTTAACCGGGTATAGCTTTTTCACTTTCTTCGGGCGCCAGTGAACGAGTTTATTTGGCTTTCAGAACAGAACTAACTTTATTCATCCAAATTTTATTTTATACAATCGTTTTTCTTAGCCTAAATACAATTTTTGCTTATTATTTAAATTTAATAAAATCAAAACAATTTTGTTTACTCATCAAAATAATATTAAAATTGTGTGAAAATAATTGTGAAATAAAAATATGCTTGTTGGCTACTTAAACTAGGCTGAAATTTGATTCTTTTGTTTTTGTTGTTAAGTGTAAGAATTATTGAATTTGAATTTACGTGGAACATAAGAAGTATTCACTAATATAAGAAGCATAATTGGGGTATTCACTAATGTGTTAACTTATATATATATATATATATATATATATTTTAGGACTAGAACTTAGGGCGTTACCTCTACTAATGAAATGCACTGTGGGTGATATTAAGTGGGCAGATACAGAGAGATAACAAGAAAGAATTTGTAGTATACTTTCTTTGGAAGTAGAAGATAGAACCAATCAACAACATTTTGGCATTAATTATATCACAAAGAAGATAAAGTAACTGCTCGTTGAGGTTTTATATAAGATCCAGAAAAATTTTATGTAGGAGGAATTTTGAATTCCATCATCACCGAAACAAAACTATATTTACTCGCAGCATAAGTCCATAATTGTTTTCATTTACTAAAGCTATAATGAAATATTTATAAAATAGATGTTATTATTTATTTATATGAAAATTTTAAAGACATAATAAATTAAAATTCGAAATTAAATTAAAATGTCTTTAATTTTCTAAAATAATTTTTTTGGTTGCAACACAATTTTGCCTCAAACGTGTTTGTTTCTAATAAATACGTATTGAAAGGAGTTTCAAAAACACGGAAGCTTCCGAAAAAGCATAAACCAAAAGCGTTTAAAGAAAAAAAATTTTTTGTCCAATTTTTAGGAAAGGGGTACCTCTTTGCTAAAATCAATTTTTTGGTTGCAACACAATTTTGCTCAAACGTGTTTGTTTCTATTAAATACGTATTGAAAGGAGTTTCATAAACACGGAAGTTTCCGAAAAAGCTTCCGGAAACTTTTTAGCAAAGGGGTTAGCCTTTCCTAAAAAATTGGTCAAACATTTTTTTTGCTTAAATGCATGCGACTTAAGCTTTTTCGGAAGCTTCTTCGCATTTGAAACTCCTTTCAATACTCAGTTATTAGAAATAAACGCCTTTTGGGCAAAATTGCTTAAAATTGAGTTTCAACCAAAAATTTGATTTTTAGCAAAGGGGTTAGCCTTTCCTAAAAAATTGGTCAAAAATTTTTTTTGCTTAAATGCATGTGACTTAAGCTTTTTCGGAAGCTTCTTCGCATTTGAAACTCCTTTCAATACTCAGTTATTAGAAATAAACGCATTTTGGGCAAAATTGGGTAAAATTGTGTTTCAACCAAAAATTTGATTTTTAGCAAAGGGGTTGTTAGCCTTTCCTAAAAAATTGGTCAAACATTTTTTTTGCTTAAATGCATGCGACTTAAGCTTTTTCGGAAGCTTCTTCGCATTTGAAACTCCTTTCAATACTCAGTTATTAGAAATAAACGCCTTTTGGGCAAAATTGGGTAAAATTGTGTTTCAACCAAAAATTTGATTTTTAGCAAAGGGGTTAGCCTTTCCTAAAAAATTGGTCAAAAATTTTTTTTGCTTAAATGCATGCGACTTAAGCTTTTTCGGAAGCTTCTTCGCATTTGAAACTCCTTTCAATACTCACTTATTAGAAATAAACGCCTTTTGGGCAAAATTGGGTAAAATTGTGTTTCAACCAAAAATTTGATTTTTAGCAAAGGGGTTAGCCTTTCCTAAAAAATTGGTCAAAAATTTTTTTTGCTTAAATGCATGCGACTTAAGCTTTTTCGGAAGCTTCTTCGCATTTGAAACTCCTTTCAATACTCAGTTATTAGAAATAAACGCCTTTTGGGCAAAATTGGGTAAAATCGTGTTTCAACCAAAAATTTTATTTTTAGCAAAGGGGTTGTTAGCCTTTCCTAAAAAATTGGTCGAAAATTTTGTTTGCTTAAATGCATGCGACTTAAGCTTTTTCGGAAGCTTCTTCGCATTGAAACTCCTTTCAATACTCAGTTATTAGAAATAAACGCCTTTTGGGCAAAATTGGGTAAAATTGTGTTTCAACCAAAAATTTTATTTTTAGCAAAGGGGTTAGCCTTTCCTAAAAAATTGGTCAAAAATTTTTTTTGCTTAAATGCATGCGACTTAAGCTTTTTCGGAAGCTTCTTCGCATTTGAAACTCCTTTCAATACTCAGTTATTAGAAATAAACGCCTTTTGGGCAAAATTGGGTAAAATTGTGTTTCAACCAAAAATTTGATTTTTAGCAAAGGGGTTGTTAGCCTTTCCTAAAAAATTGGTCGAAAATTTTGTTTGCTTAAATGCATGCGACTTAAGCTTTTTCGGAAGCTTCTTCGCATTGAAACTCCTTTCAATACTCAGTTATTAGAAATAAACGCCTTTTGGGCAAAATTGGGTAAAATTGTGTTTCAACCAAAAATTTGATTTTTAGCAAAGGGGTTGTTAGCCTTTCCTAAAAAATTGGTCAAAAATTTTGTTTGCTTAAATGCATGCGACTTAAGCTTTTTCGGAAGCTTCTTCGCATTTGAAACTCCTTTCAATACTCAGTTATTAGAAATAAACGCCTTTTGGGCAAAATTGGGTAAAATTGTGTTTCAACCAAAAATTTGATTTTTAGCAAAGGGGTTGTTAGCCTTTCCTAAAAAATTGGTCAAAAATTTTGTTTGCTTAAATGCATGCGACTTAAGCTTTTTCGGAAGCTTCTTCGCATTTGAAACTCCTTTCAATACTCAGTTATTAGAAATAAACGCCTTTTGGGCAAAATTGGGTAAAATTGTGTTTCAACCAAAAATTTTATTTTTAGCAAAGGGGTTAGCCTTTCCTAAAAAATTGGTCAAAAATTTTTTTTGCTTAAATGCATGCGACTTAAGCTTTTTCGGAAGCTTCTTCGCATTTGAAACTCCTTTCAATACTCGTTTATTAGAAATAAACGCCTTTTGGGCAAAATTGGGTAAAATTGTGTTTCAACCAAAAATTTGATTTCCTAAAAAATTGGTCAAAAATTTTTTTTGCTTAAATGCATGCGACTTAAGCTTTTTCGGAAGCTTCTTCGCATTTGAAACTCCTTTCAATACTCAGTTATTAGAAATAAACGCCTTTTGGGCAAAATTGGGTAAAATTGGGTAAAATTGTGTTTCAACCAAAAATTTGATTTTTAGCAAAGGGGTTGTTAGCCTTTCCTAAAAAATTGGTCAAAAATTTTGTTTGCTTAAATGCATGCGACTTAAGCTTTTTCGGAAGCTTCTTCGCATTTCAAACTCCTTTCAATACTCAGTTATTAGAAATAAACGCCTTTTGGGCAAAATTGGGTAAAATTGTGTTTCAACCTAAAAAATTGGTCTAAAATTTTTTTTGCTTAAATGCATGCGACTTAAGCTTTTTCGGAAGCTTCTTCGCATTTGAAACTCCTTTCAATACTCAGTTATTAGAAATAAACGCCTTTTGGGCAAAATTGGGTAAAATTGTGTTTCAACCAAAAATTTGATTTTTAGCAAAGGGGTTAGCCTTTCCTAAAAAATTGGTCAAAAATTTTTTTTGCTTAAATGCATGCGACTTAAGCTTTTTCGGAAGCTTCTTCGCATTTGAAACTCCTTTCAATACTCACTTATTAGAAATAAACGCCTTTTGGGCAAAATTGGGTAAAATTGTGTTTCAACCAAAAATTTGATTTTTAGCAAAGGGGTTAGCCTTTCCTAAAAAATTGGTCAAAAATTTTTTTTGCTTAAATGCATGCGACTTAAGCTTTTTCGGAAGCTTCTTCGCATTTGAAACTCCTTTCAATACTCAGTTATTAGAAATAAACGCCTTTTGGGCAAAATTGGGTAAAATTGTGTTTCAACCAAAAATTTTATTTGAATTTTTTTTTGCTTAAATGCATGCGACTTAAGCTTTTTCGGAAGCTTCTTCGCATTTGAAACTCCTTTCAATACTCAGTTATTAGAAATAAACGCCTTTTGGGCAAAATTGGGTAAAATTGTGTTTCAACCAAAAATTTGATTTTTAGCAAAGGGGTTGTTAGCCTTTCCTAAAAAATTGGTCAAAAATTTTGTTTGCTTAAATGCATGCGACTTAAGCTTTTTCGGAAGCTTCTTCGCATTTGAAACTCCTTTCAATACTCAGTTATTAGAAATAAACGCCTTTTGGGCAAAATTGGGTAAAATTGTGTTTCAACCAAAAATTTTATTTTTAGCAAAGGGGTTAGCCTTTCCTAAAAAATTGGTCAAAAATTTTTTTTGCTTAAATGCATGCGACTTAAGCTTTTTCGGAAGCTTCTTCGCATTTGAAACTCCTTTCAAAACTCAGTTATTAGAAATAAACGCCTTTTGGGCAAAATTGGGTAAAATTGTGTTTCAACCAAAAATTTGATTTTTAGCAAAGGGGTTGTTAGCCTTTCCTAAAAAATTGGTCAAAATTTTTTTTTGCTTAAATGCATGCGACTTAAGCTTTTTCGGAAGCTTCTTCGCATTTGAAACTCCTTTCAATACTCGTTTATTAGAAATAAACGCCTTTTGGGCAAAATTGGGTAAAATTGTGTTTCAACCAAAAATTTGATTTCCTAAAAAATTGGTCAAAAATTTTTTTTGCTTAAATGCATGCGACTTAAGCTTTTTCGGAAGCTTCTTCGCATTTGAAACTCCTTTCAATACTCAGTTATTAGAAATAAACGCCTTTTGGGCAAAATTGGGTAAAATTGGGTAAAATTGTGTTTCAACCAAAAATTTGATTTTTAGCAAAGGGGTTGTTAGCCTTTCCTAAAAAATTGGTCAAAAATTTTGTTTGCTTAAATGCATGCGACTTAAGCTTTTTCGGAAGCTTCTTCGCATTTCAAACTCCTTTCAATACTCAGTTATTAGAAATAAACGCCTTTTGGGCAAAATTGGGTAAAATTGTGTTTCAACCTAAAAAATTGGTCTAAAATTTTTTTTGCTTAAATGCATGCGACTTAAGCTTTTTCGGAAGCTTCTTCGCATTTGAAACTCCTTTCAATACTCAGTTATTAGAAATAAACGCCTTTTGGGCAAAATTGGGTAAAATTGTGTTTCAACCAAAAATTTGATTTTTAGCAAAGGGGTTAGCCTTTCCTAAAAAATTGGTCAAAAATTTTTTTTGCTTAAATGCATGCGACTTAAGCTTTTTCGGAAGCTTCTTCGCATTTGAAACTCCTTTCAATACTCACTTATTAGAAATAAACGCCTTTTGGGCAAAATTGGGTAAAATTGTGTTTCAACCAAAAATTTGATTTTTAGCAAAGGGGTTAGCCTTTCCTAAAAAATTGGTCAAAAATTTTTTTTGCTTAAATGCATGCGACTTAAGCTTTTTCGGAAGCTTCTTCGCATTTGAAACTCCTTTCAATACTCAGTTATTAGAAATAAACGCCTTTTGGGCAAAATTGGGTAAAATTGTGTTTCAACCAAAAATTTTATTTGAATTTTTTTTTGCTTAAATGCATGCGACTTAAGCTTTTTCGGAAGCTTCTTCGCATTTGAAACTCCTTTCAATACTCAGTTATTAGAAATAAACGCCTTTTGGGCAAAATTGGGTAAAATTGTGTTTCAACCAAAAATTTGATTTTTAGCAAAGGGGTTAGCCTTTCCTAAAAAATTGGTCAAACATTTTTTTTGCTTAAATGCATGCGACTTAAGCTTTTTCGGAAGCTTCTTCGCATTTGAAACTCCTTTCAATACTCAGTTATTAGAAATAAACGCCTTTTGGGCAAAATTGCTTAAAATTGAGTTTCAACCAAAAATTTGATTTTTAGCAAAGGGGTTAGCCTTTCCTAAAAAATTGGTCAAACATTTTTTTTGCTTAAATGCATGCGACTTAAGCTTTTTCGGAAGCTTCTTCGCATTTGAAACTCCTTTCAATACTCAGTTATTAGAAATAAACGCCTTTTGGGCAAAATTGGGTAAAATTGTGTTTCAACCAAAAATTTTATTTGAATTTTTTTTTGCTTAAATGCATGCGACTTAAGCTTTTTCGGAAGCTTCTTCGCATTTGAAACTCCTTTCAATACTCTTTTATTAGAAATAAACGCCTTTTGGGCAAAATTGGGTAAAATTGTGTTTCAACCAAAAATTTGATTTTTAGCAAAGGGGTTAGCCTTTCCTAAACAATTGGTCAAAAATTTTTTTTGCTTAAATGCATGCGACTTAAGCTTTTTCGGAAGCTTCTTCGCATTTGAAACTCCTTTCAATACTCAGTTATTAGAAATAAACGCCTTTTGGGCAAAATTGGGTAAAATTGTGTTTCAACCAAAAATTTGATTTTTAGCAAAGGGGTTGTTAGCCTTTCCTAAAAAATTGGTCGAAAATTTTGTTTGCTTAAATGCATGCGACTTAAGCTTTTTCGGAAGCTTCTTCGCATTGAAACTCCTTTCAATACTCAGTTATTAGAAATAAACGCCTTTTGGGCAAAATTGGGTAAAATTGTGTTTCAACCAAAAATTTTATTTTTAGCAAAGGGGTTAGCCTTTCCTAAACAATTGGTCAAAAATTTTTTTTGCTTAAATGCATGCGACTTAAGCTTTTTCGGAAGCTTCTTCGCATTTGAAACTCCTTTCAATACTCAGTTATTAGAAATAAACGCCTTTTGGGCAAAATTGGGTAAAATTGTGTTTCAACCAAAAATTTGATTTTTAGCAAAGGGGTTAGCCTTTCCTAAACAATTGGTCAAAAATTTTTTTTGCTTAAATGCATGCGACTTAAGCTTTTTCGGAAGCTTCTTCGCATTTGAAACTCCTTTCAATACTCACTTATTAGAAATAAACGCCTTTTGGGCAAAATTGGGTAAAATTGTGTTTCAACCAAAAATTTGATTTTTAGCAAAGGGGTTAGCCTTTCCTAAAAAATTGGTCAAAAATTTTTTTTGCTTAAATGCATGCGACTTAAGCTTTTTCGGAAGCTTCTTCGCATTTGAAACTCCTTTCAATACTCAGTTATTAGAAATAAACGCCTTTTGGGCAAAATTGGGTAAAATTGTGTTTCAACCAAAAATTTTATTTTTAGCAAAGGGGTTGTAAGCCTTTCCTAAAAAATTGGTCGAAAATTTTGTTTGCTTAAATGCATGCGACTTAAGCTTTTTCGGAAGCTTCTTCGCATTGAAACTCCTTTCAATACTCAGTTATTAGAAATAAACGCCTTTTGGGCAAAATTGGGTAAAATTGTGTTTCAACCAAAAATTTTATTTTTAGCAAAGGGGTTAGCCTTTCCTAAAAAATTGGTCAAAAATTTTTTTTGCTTAAATGCATGCGACTTAAGCTTTTTCGGAAGCTTCTTCGCATTTGAAACTCCTTTCAATACTCAGTTATTAGAAATAAACGCCTTTTGGGCAAAATTGGGTAAAATTGTGTTTCAACCAAAAATTTGATTTTTAGCAAAGGGGTTGTTAGCCTTTCCTAAAAAATTGGTCGAAAATTTTGTTTGCTTAAATGCATGCGACTTAAGCTTTTTCGGAAGCTTCTTCGCATTGAAACTCCTTTCAATACTCAGTTATTAGAAATAAACGCCTTTTGGGCAAAATTGGGTAAAATTGTGTTTCAACCAAAAATTTTATTTTTAGCAAAGGGGTTAGCCTTTCCTAAAAAATTGGTCAAAAATTTTTTTTGCTTAAATGCATGCGACTTAAGCTTTTTCGGAAGCTTCTTCGCATTTGAAACTCCTTTCAATACTCAGTTATTAGAAATAAACGCCTTTTGGGCAAAATTGGGTAAAATTGTGTTTCAACCAAAAATTTTATTATTAGCAAAGGGGTTAGCCTTTCCTAAAAAATTGGTCAAAAATTTTTTTTGCTTAAATGCATGCGACTTAAGCTTTTTCGGAAGCTTCTTCGCATTTGAAACTCCTTTCAATACTCAGTTATTAGAAATAAACGCCTTTTGGGCAAAATTGGGTAAAATTGTGTTTCAACCAAAAATTTTATTATTAGCAAAGGGGTTAGCCTTTCCTAAAAAATTGGTCAAAAATTTTTTTTGCTTAAATGCATGCGACTTAAGCTTTTTCGGAAGCTTCTTCGCATTTGAAACTCCTTTCAATACTCAGTTATTAGAAATAAACGCCTTTTGGGCAAAATTGGGTAAAATTGTGTTTCAACCAAAAATTTTATTATTAGCAAAGGGGTTAGCCTTTCCTAAAAAATTGGTCAAAAATTTTTTTTGCTTAAATGCATGCGACTTAAGCTTTTTCGGAAGCTTCTTCGCATTTGAAACTCCTTTCAATACTCAGTTATTAGAAATAAACGCCTTTTGGGCAAAATTGGGTAAAATTGTGTTTCAACCAAAAATTTTATTATTAGCAAAGGGGTTAGCCTTTCCTAAAAAATTGGTCAAAAATTTTTTTTGCTTAAATGCATGCGACTTAAGCTTTTTCGGAAGCTTCTTCGCATTTGAAACTCCTTTCAATACTCAGTTATTAGAAATAAACGCCTTTTGGGCAAAATTGGGTAAAATTGTGTTTCAACCAAAAATTTTATTATTAGCAAAGGGGTTAGCCTTTCCTAAAAAATTGGTCAAAAATTTTTTTTGCTTAAATGCATGCGACTTAAGCTTTTTCGGAAGCTTCTTCGCATTTGAAACTCCTTTCAATACTCAGTTATTAGAAATAAACGCCTTTTGGGCAAAATTGGGTAAAATTGTGTTTCAACCAAAAATTTTATTATTAGCAAAGGGGTTAGCCTTTCCTAAAAAATTGGTCAAAAATTTTTTTTGCTTAAATGCATGCGACTTAAGCTTTTTCGGAAGCTTCTTCGCATTTGAAACTCCTTTCAATACTCAGTTATTAGAAATAAACGCCTTTTGGGCAAAATTGGGTAAAATTGTGTTTCAACCAAAAATTTTATTATTAGCAAAGGGGTTAGCCTTTCCTAAAAAAATTGGTCAAAAATTTTTTTTGCTTAAATGCATGCGACTTAAGCTTTTTCGGAAGCTTCTTCGCATTTGAAACTCCTTTCAATACTCAGTTATTAGAAATAAACGCCTTTTGGGCAAAATTGGGTAAAATTGTGTTTCAACCAAAAATTTTATTATTAGCAAAGGGGTTAGCCTTTCCTAAAAAATTGGTCAAAAATTTTTTTTGCTTAAATGCATGCGACTTAAGCTTTTTCGGAAGCTTCTTCGCATTTGAAACTCCTTTCAATACTCAGTTATTAGAAATAAACGCCTTTTGGGCAAAATTGGGTAAAATTGTGTTTCAACCAAAAATTTTATTATTAGCAAAGGGGTTAGCCTTTCCTAAAAAATTGGTCAAAAATTTTTTTTGCTTAAATGCATGCGACTTAAGCTTTTTCGGAAGCTTCTTCGCATTTGAAACTCCTTTCAATACTCAGTTATTAGAAATAAACGCCTTTTGGGCAAAATTGGGTAAAATTGTGTTTCAACCAAAAATTTGATTTTTAGCAAAGGGGTTGTTAGCCTTTCCTAAAAAATTGGTCAAAAATTTTGTTTGCTTAAATGCATGCGACTTACGCTTTTTCGGAAGCTTCTTCGCATTTGAAACTCCTTTCAATACTCAGTTATTAGAAATAAACGCCTTTTGGGCAAAATTGGGTAAAATTGTGTTTCAACCAAAAATTTGATTTTTAGCAAAGGGGTTGTTAGCCTTTCCTAAAAAATTGGTCAAAAATTTTGTTTGCTTAAATGCATGCGACTTACGCTTTTTCGGAAGCTTCTTCGCATTTGAAACTCCTTTCAATACTCAGTTATTAGAAATAAACGCCTTTTGGGCAAAATTGGGTAAAATTGTGTTTCAACCAAAAATTTGATTTTTAGCAAAGGGGTTGTTAGCCTTTCCTAAAAAATTGGTCGAAAATTTTGTTTGCTTAAATGCATGCGACTTAAGCTTTTTCGGAAGCTTCTTCGCATTGAAACTCCTTTCAATACTCAGTTATTAGAAATAAACGCCTTTTGGGCAAAATTGGGTAAAATTGTGTTTCAACCAAAAATTTTATTTTTAGCAAAGGGGTTAGCCTTTCCTAAAAAATTGGTCAAAATTTTTTTTTGCTTAAATGCATGCGACTTAAGCTTTTTCGGAAGCTTCTTCGCATTTGAAACTCCTTTCAATACTCAGTTATTAGAAATAAACGCCTTTTGGGCAAAATTGGGTAAAATTGTGTTTCAACCAAAAATTTTACTTTTAGCAAAGGGGTTAGCCTTTCCTAAAAAATTGGTCGAAAATTTTGTTTGCTTAAATGCATGCGACTTAAGCTTTTTCGGAAGCTTCTTCGCATTGAAACTCCTTTCAATACTCAGTTATTAGAAATAAACGCCTTTTGGGCAAAATTGGGTAAAATTGTGTTTCAACCAAAAATTTTATTTTTAGCCTTTCCTAAAAAATTGGTCAAAATTTTTTTTTGCTTAAATGCATGCGACTTAAGCTTTTTCGGAAGCTTCTTCGCATTTGAAACTCCTTTCAATACTCGTTTATTAGAAATAAACGCCTTTTGGGCAAAATTGGGTAAAATTGTGTTTCAACCAAAAATTTGATTTCCTAAAAAATTGGTCAAAAATTTTTTTTGCTTAAATGCATGCGACTTAAGCTTTTTCGGAAGCTTCTTCGCATTTGAAACTCCTTTCAATACTCAGTTATTAGAAATAAACGCCTTTTGGGCAAAATTGGGTAAAATTGTGTTTCAACCAAAAATTTGATTTTTAGCAAAGGGGTTGTTAGCCTTTCCTAAAAAATTGGTCAAACATTTTTTTTGCTTAAATGCATGCGACTTAAGCTTTTTCGGAAGCTTCTTCGCATTTGAAACTCCTTTCAATACTCAGTTATTAGAAATAAACGCCTTTTGGGCAAAATTGGGTAAAATTGTGTTTCAACCAAAAATTTTATTTTTAGCAAAGGGGTTAGCCTTTCCTAAAAAATTGGTCAAAAATTTTTTTTGCTTAAATGCATGCGACTTAAGCTTTTTCGGAAGCTTCTTCGCATTTGAAACTCCTTTCAATACTCAGTTATTAGAAATAAACGCCTTTTGGGTAAAATTGGGTAAAATTGTGTTTCAACCAAAAATTTTATTTTTAGCAAAGGGGTTAGCCTTTCCTAAAAAATTGGTCAAAAATTTTTTTTGCTTAAATGCATGCGACTTAAGCTTTTTCGGAAGCTTCTTCGCATTTGAAACTCCTTTCAATACTCAGTTATTAGAAATAAACGCCTTTTGGGCAAAATTGGGTAAAATTGTGTTTCAACCAAAAATTTGATTTTTAGCAAAGGGGTTAGCCTTTCCTAAAAAATTGGTCAAAAATTTTTTTTGCTTAAATGCATGCGACTTAAGCTTTTTCGGAAGCTTCTTCGCATTTGAAACTCCTTTCAATACTCAGTTATTAGAAATAAACGCCTTTTGGGCAAAATTGGGTAAAATTGTGTTTCAACCAAAAATTTGATTTTTAGCAAAGGGGTTAGCCTTTCCTAAAAAATTGGTCAAAAATTTTTTTTGCTTAAATGCATGCGACTTAAGCTTTTTCGGAAGCTTCTTCGCATTTGAAACTCCTTTCAATACTCAGTTATTAGAAATAAACGCCTTTTGGGCAAAATTGGGTAAAATTGTGTTTCAACCAAAAATTTTATTATTAGCAAAGGGGTTAGCCTTTCCTAAAAAATTGGTCAAAAATTTTTTTTGCTTAAATGCATGCGACTTAAGCTTTTTCGGAAGCTTCTTCGCATTTGAAACTCCTTTCAATACTCAGTTATTAGAAATAAACGCCTTTTGGGCAAAATTGGGTAAAATTGTGTTTCAACCAAAAATTTCATTTTTAGCAAAGGGGTTGTTAGCCTTCCCTAAAAAATTGGTCAAACATTTTTTTTGCTTAAATGCATGCGACTTAAGCTTTTTCGGAAGCTTCTTCGCATTTGAAACTCCTTTCAATACTCAGTTATTAGAAATAAACGCCTTTTGGGCAAAATTGCTTAAAATTGAGTTTCAACCAAAAATTTGATTTTTAGCAAAGGGGTTGTTAGCCTTTCCTAAAAAATTGGTCAAAATTTTTTTTTGCTTAAATGCATGCGACTTAAGCTTTTTCGGAAGCTTCTTCGCATTTGAAACTCCTTTCAATACTCAGTTATTAGAAATAAACGCCTTTTGGGCAAAATTGGGTAAAATTGTGTTTCAACCAAAAATTTGATTTTTAGCAAAGGGGTTAGCCTTTCCTAAAAAATTGGTCAAAAATTTTTTTTGCTTAAATGCATGCGACTTAAGCTTTTTCGGAAGCTTCTTCGCATTTGAAACTCCTTTCAATACTCAGTTATTAGAAATAAACGCCTTTTGGGCAAAATTGGGTAAAATTGTGTTTCAACCAAAAATTTGATTTTTAGCAAAGGGGTTAGCCTTTCCTAAAAAATTGGTCAAAAATTTTTTTTGCTTAAATGCATGCGACTTAAGCTTTTTCGGAAGCTTCTTCGCATTTGAAACTCCTTTCAATACTCAGTTATTAGAAATAAACGCCTTTTGGGCAAAATTGGGTAAAATTGTGTTTCAACCAAAAATTTGATTTTTAGCAAAGGGGTTAGCCTTTCCTAAAAAATTGGTCAAAAATTTTTTTTGCTTAAATGCATGCGACTTAAGCTTTTTCGGAAGCTTCTTCGCATTTGAAACTCCTTTCAATACTCAGTTATTAGAAATAAACGCCTTTTGGGCAAAATTGGGTAAAATTGTGTTTCAACCAAAAATTTGATTTTTAGCAAAGGGGTTAGCCTTTCCTAAAAAATTGGTCAAAAATTTTTTTTGCTTAAATGCATGCGACTTAAGCTTTTTCGGAAGCTTCTTCGCATTTGAAACTCCTTTCAATACTCAGTTATTAGAAATAAACGCCTTTTGGGCAAAATTGGGTAAAATTGTGTTTCAACCAAAAATTTGATTTTTAGCAAAGGATTTAGCCTTTCCTAAAAAATTGGTCAAAAATTTTTTTTCCTTAAATGCATGCGACTTAAGCTTTTTCGGAAGCTTCTTTGCATTTGAAACTCCTTTCAATACTCAGTTATTAGAAATAAACGCCTTTTGGGCAAAATTGGGTAAAATTGTGTTTCAACCAAAAATTTGATTTTTAGCAAAGGGGTTGTTAGCCTTTCCTAAAAAATTGGTCAAAAATTTTTTTTGCTTAAATGCATGCGACTTAAGCTTTTTCGGAAGCTTCTTCGCATTTGAAACTCCTTTCAATACTCACTTATTAGAAATAAACGCCTTTTGGGCAAAATTGGGTAAAATTGTGTTTCAACCTAAAAAATTGGTCAAAAATTTTTTTTGCTTAAATGCATGCGACTTAAGCTTTTTCGGAAGCTTCTTCGCATTTGAAACTCCTTTCAATACTCAGTTATTAGAAATAAACGCCTTTTGGGCAAAATTGGGTAAAATTGTGTTTCAACCTAAAAAATTGGTCAAAAATTTTTTTTGCTTAAATACATGCGACTTAAGCTTTTTCGGAAGCTTCTTCGCATTTGAAACTCCTTTCAATACTCAGTTATTAGAAAAGCATAAATCGAAAGCGCTTAAAGAAAAAAAATTTTTTGCCAAATTTTTAGGAAAGGGGTACCTGTTTGCTAAAATCAATTTTTTGGTTGCAACACAATTTTGCCTCAAACGTGTTTGTTTCTAATAAATACGTATTGAAAGGAGTTTCAAAAACACGGAAGCTTCCGAAAAAGCATTAATCGAAAGCGTTTAAAGAAAACGAATTTTTTTCCAAATTTTTAGGAAAGGGGTACCTCTTTGCTAAAATCAATTTTTTGGTTGTAACACAATTTTGCCTCAAACGTGTTTGTTTCTAATAAATACGTATTGAAAGGAGTTTCAAAAACACGGAAGCTTCTGAAAAATCTTAAATCGAAAGCATTTAAAAAAAATTGTTTGCCAGGTCTTTTGGAAACTATCTTAAAATATCTCTGTGCCAAATTTCATCGGTCAAAGCGATTCAGCGTTTTGATCATGAGAAGGTAACAGACAGACAGAGAAATAGAGTTACTTTCATATTTATTATATTAATAAAGAGAAAAGTGCAAGTCATTATGAAATATGCAAGTCATCATGAAAAGTGCAAGTCATTATAAAAAGTGCAAGTCATTATAAAAAGTGCAAGTCATTATAAAAAGTGCAAGTCATCATAAAAAGTGCAAGTCATTATGAAAAGTACAAGTCGTTATAAAAAGTGCAAGTCATCACAAAAAGTGCAAATCATCATGAAAAGTGCAAGTCATCATAAAAAGTGCAAGTCATTATAAAAATTGCAAGTCATCATAAAAAGTGGAAGTCATTATAAAAAGTGCAAGTCATAATAAAAAGTGCAAGTCATCATAAAAAGTGCAAGTCATTATAAAAAGTGCAAGTCATTATGAAAAGTGCAAGTCAATAAAACAAGTGAATTTCATAAAAGCGTGTATGAACAATTAAAGTTGGGTTTTTTTTATTTTATTATTCTTTTTACCCGTGACTATATCTGCGACGACCATGTAAAACTACAGCTAAAGTGTATGTTATGTCAATGATTTGTATTTTTACTGGATCGAAGTTTGAAACGTTCTTGGTTGTCAGTTTAATAATTTCATCTGTCTATACAAATTTTCGACCACTCTTGACCCTTCATAAAGTCAAATTTTGATTATAGAGGCTCTAATGCAGATCATTAGGAAGCCTTTTCCCAACTTTTTTTAGAATAGCTAGAGGCATAATTTAAGGTTAAACACAATTGAATAGGAATTTTAAATAATAATCGAATCTTTAACAAGAATCGTATTTTTTTACAGCAAAAGATAAATGCAGCCTAAATTGTATACCCACACATTTTATGAGAATTTTTGTAAACTTTTTTCAACTGTTAAATTTAAATTTCTTAAATTTCTTTCTTCTGTGAAAACGTTTATTTAACAAATTTTTTTTGTCTAGACTCCACACATGCAACATTCGCTCATGTGCATACGTTCGTATGCATTTTGTTGCTGTTTTTTTTTTCATAAGAGTAGAAGCTAGAATTTCCTCATGTTGTGAACAATTTAAAAACTGCGGGATGTTTTACTTAATTGGTTTATATGTGTATAATAAAGTTGATTAATTCTTAACGAATTTAGACTGTTAAAAAAATATGTATGAAAAAATAGTGGAAAAATAATGGCTCCCTTTCAAGAAAATGATTGCTCCAGGCAGTTTGAAAATATGATTATGTTACTTGCTACTGTTAGTCATATTCCGTTAGTGTCGCGACAAAACGGCAGCAAAACAGACATTTTTGCAATTTCGTATCCACAAATTTTAATAAATTATTACTTTGCTCCTCCAAAAATTATATTAATTTTGTTAATAGGCCAACTAGCTAAAGTTACCTTTCAATACGTTATTATTAAGAAATACATGAGATGACGTTATGCTGCTTCGCTGGAAATTAACAGAACGCTGATACTCGTATCAATCAATTAACACGCACTTTATAAATTTGATTTACGGTCATCAGTTGTCAAGTATTTGGAATCCACAATGATTACAGTGGAAACGGAAAAAAAGAACTTGAGAACTAAGTTCTTTAAATGAAAAATCTTATAAAATAAACCAAAATAGTATTTGAAAATACTGATGCATTTCTTTGCTTTCAAACTGCACAGTCAGCTAGCAGCTTGTTATAAATAAAATAAATGATTTGTACAAATTAAAGTCACACAAATAAAAAATTCTCCCACTTAGTGCCTACATGCACTTTATCGTTCAAAAAGAAAAAAAAACTCTATATACAAATTGCGTAAATAAATTTTAAAACCAATTCCTTCCATAAAACAACTGCAATAATTAACAACAGCAAGTGAAGAGAGGACGCACATCTTAAACTAACAAGCAAATGCATTCATTAATAAGGGTTAAAATATGCATGCGACACACAACATTTTAGCAAACAGTGAAGTAAGACGTAGAGAAGGAGCATGCTGTCCGTACGTACATATTCAAGTGGCACCACCACCGCACACATGCAACAGAAAGTAATAATTGTGAAAACCCCATTGAATAACTTTGGGCCCTCGCTCTCAATAATACTTCAAAAGCATGAAACAGTCAAACACATCTGTAGAAGACCAAACATGCAGACATACGAGTGCATACACAAGGCACTTAAAGGCAAGTGCTTCAAAATGCATGCTACAAGTGCCTGCCAATGCTTGTGATAATTGTCAACGTATCGATGAGATGCAAATAGCTCAATAATGAACACATTTTCAGTAACATTTACCAAATGTGCGTGCTAAAGGGTCTGAAAATTTATAATGTGTAAAATTAAAAATAAAACAAAACCAGATTAATTTGAAAATGTCACTTTAAAAACGCATAATTAATTTCTGTTGTAGAATCAATGTAAATGCGTACAGAATTCAATTTAAATTAAAATATTTCATTTCCTACTTCATTTCACAGACACTTACGAGAATTTATTTGTTTTTAACTCGATAGAATGGCTTAATGTAATACACTGCAGAAGCCAACTGTTTCTTAACACTTTCTCTTTGAAGGGTGCTGGTGGTTTTCGGGCCAGAAATCTTAAATGACCGTCTCCAAAGGTTATCTATTGGTATTAATTTAGAAGCGAAATAAAACATAAAATTTTTTTACCAATTTGTTAAACACATACGAAACACCTGTAAACTTAAAAATATTTATTTTATATAGTTAACTACTACAGAGATGTTCGGAAAAATAGCATGTTAATATATCTATATGTTATTATATAATGTTATTGCTACTACTTTCATATCCATTCTCGAAACTATATAATAGTATCAATTGAAGCCATAAAATAGTATCAAATGATCTTAGAAAATTATAAAATTTGATATTATAATGTTTTTTTTGTGAAAGTGGCAGCTCCACAATATATCAGCTGTGACCAGTGATGTTAACTTTTTTATTTCGATTTCCGTACAGCTATCGTTTTTAGATAAAACTACCGTACGCAAAGTCTGGTACGAAATTAATAATAAGAAACGTACAGAATTTAACTACAATAGGCATTATTTTGCATAGTTGCAATGAAACCGTAGTTTTTTTATGTTTTTACTGAGAAATATGTAGTCGCAAGAAAATTTGCACTGATGAATTTATATTTGGGCTGTCACATTAACACAGTCATGAATTCGCACTTGTAGACACATTATGAATAAAATGTTTGGGGTCTAACAATTAAAAAGTGAAACTTAAAAGTTACCGTTCAAATATAGAAATTACCTGCTTACCGTTCGGAGGGCTAAATTACCGTACAATACGGTAATTACCGTACGGTTAACATCACTGGCTGTGACATATATTTATTGCGGTTATTAAAAATGAAGCGCTCTACGAAAGAAACCAGTAGATCATGAACAGATACGGCAAATCGTACAATAGGTAATGGAGCAAAGAGGAGCCTTTTTCAACTTTTCCAAACATTTTTATTTTCCGATGAAGAGCATTCCCATATGAATGGGTTCATGAACGCACAAAATTGTCGAATTTGGGGCTCAGTAAATCCTGATGCATTTCTTGAGTTCAAATCCGATATTCAACTCGTCATAAGTGAGACAAATCTACATTTCTGAGCAAAGGTCAGGCTTAATCACGAAAAGTGTAATGGTCTGTCATTAGACCTGTAAAGGATGTATTATTCCACACTTAATAAGAAATTTTCTTTATTACCATCTAATAAATAGATCAAAACTATATAAAAAACGCTTGTCTTTATTGAAAAATTAAAGAAGGACATTCTTACAGAGACAACCTATACAATTTGTAGAAGAAACCAAGTTGGTTCTATTTTTACTGCATGTCATATATTATGCAGCATAATATAGAGGCCCCATTTGTCATCACTGGGAAGTATAAAGGAAAAATGACTTAAACAAATTCTATGTCTTTTTTTTACATCTTTCCTGTCAACAGTATCACTTAATTTTATGTTCAGGTACAAATAGCAATCATACCCTATATCCCATCTCGTTTGAGAAAAACAAAAATTAAGACCTTTTTTATAAAATAAAATAAATATTAAAAAAATTATCTGCGTCTAGAAAAATAATTAAAAGAAAAATAAAGCAAAATTCAATAAAATCCCCATATTGGCTATTTTTAATATATATTTTTTTGGGAGTAGTAGAGATCTCATATTAACCATATTAATTAATCATATTCCGACTTTTGTTCCGAAAATAATAATAAACATTAATTTTTTAACATTATTTGTTAACGAAACGGAAAATTTAGTAAAATACCATAAAATCCCATTTTTGGGATTTTTAAAATTTTTTTGGGAATTGCTTGGAGCTCAGAAACAATTTTAAATTGTTTTATTTTTATTATATTAATTCTACAAATGTTCGAATTTCAGACGTAAAATATATAAAAATTTTATAGCATTTTATTTTTAACTTATAGGTTTTTAACGAAATATAATATAAAAAAAAGAAGTTATACTCATTTGGTTTTTTTGAGGTTTCCCATCTCTGATGATTATTATTTCATATATTTTATATTCACTTTGTATTAACGACGCTTCTTACGTTGCACTTTGCTTACATCTTTATGCTTAAACGCTATTATTTTAGCTGCAACTGTTTATCACGCTAAAAAGCCTAATTTACTTTGAGATATTTAAATAAAGCCGACAATAAAAAATCACTTAATAATCCAAACTAATGATGCTTAAAATCTATTTTATGTATATTGTTTTTAATTGCTGAGGATTTATTTGAAAACAGTGATTTTTATTTCTTTTTGTTTCATAAAAAAATAGTAAAAATGTGTAAATTGATTAATTAAAGACAGTGGAAAGCAGTAAAACGAATGCTGCAAAAGGTGACCATACAAAAACAAAGTTTTTTTTTATCTACTTCTATTGCAGATTGAACTGACTAGTAGTATTGAGTTACTAGTTTGAAAAAATATGTAAATTTATTACATGAAATTACCTATTCTAAGGACGGTTTTTGAAAAATAATTCCAAAAAGTTCTTTTTTGGAAAAAGCTTTATTTATAAAAAAAAGTATAAACTTATATCCATTAACAAATTTCTATAAAAAAATTGTCAATAAACAATGGGATTAAATTTATTCAATATTTTTTATTTTACCGAAGGTGTTAATGACATGTTACCTAAATTAGTAACGAATTTCCCATTAAAAAAACAATAAACCTGATTTTTGCTTTATTTACAATACAAGTAGTTTTTCTGCTCTTTTACTTATGTTATTCAGTGTAGTGCTTTAAATCGTTTTCTTTCATGTTCAATTAAAATAAACGTAAAATTAAATGGCAGCAAACAATTGGTTTATTTTATAAAATTCTCATTGAAAAGAAAATATAGTGGAATAAATAAACAATTAAGACACAAAAAGTTGAAAGACCTTTTTTATATGAAATTTTGCATACTATATTGAGATTATAGAGCGCAAACTTGAATAAAATATGTTAATTAATTTAAATTATAGCAAAAAGCAGCCACGAATATTTTACGTACAAAAAGAAAAAAACAAAATATATATGAACAAAAAAGTTTGCTGATATTTTCAAGTCAAAATGCTGATAAATTTGTAACACGAAACCCGGGCTGACTGCCATTTGATACAAACAATGGCAGTTGGCATAATTTAAATGAATTATTTAAAATTTTAAATAAACTTGTTGACGCTTTATGCTTATGTTTTCAATATTCAAATGCAAATCAGAGCATAACAAAAAACTGCCTAAAAACCCAAGTGTAGTTGATTTTAAGCAAAAACTAAATTTAAACAAAAAATTAATAATGTTTAAATTTATATGGCAAATCAACATGCCGGCAACAAAAAAACCTTAAACCAAATTTATCCAGTGTATTTTTTAGGCAAAAATTCCTCACGTATTTCCATTTAAAAAGTCAATGTAACCTGTTGAGGCATCAACATCAAAAAAAAAGCTCATGAATATCTTTTCACTGAAAAACTGTTCATCATCACAGACTGATTATTAGTATGCAGAAAACGTTTTGCGGCCCCCTGTCATCGCAATGCAAATATAAGTTTAATATTCGCATATTAAAATTTTTTTATATGCATGAAATTTTCTCAAGCTCAAATAATAACAATTTTTTTTTGGTAACCAAAAAGTTGTTTTTTAGCACTTGCTAATTTTTAATCGAAGTTATTTTTAATACTTTAAGGACATGACAAATTGAAGTACCAAAATTAACTGATCTTGCCTTTTAAAAAGTCATAAAAATTTTTCAAGAAATATCTATCAGATTTCGTGTCAGCCACTTAGTATATTTTTAAAATTCGCAGATTTTTCATCGATATTTCAATCAGACATCTTGGAAAGTACGGAATATTTTGCATGCTGGGTAAAATTATAATCTCTCCGATTGAAGATATTTTCATTATTTTATGAAACACAGGAATTTTATTTTTTTTTTTTAGAAGTAGGACCAGCACTCAGGGGATGACCCCTATATATGCAATGCATTGCGCCGGAACTGAAAACGAGGGGATAGTATTGAGGGGCAGATTAGGAAAGATGAGAAGATAGTTTTTTTTGTTTTTGTAGCCATTTCAACCTTTTTTTACTTCGCCGGCTAATTTTTGCTACAGGGCCGACGAAGGTGTCTGCTGTTACTCTGCTTTTAGTACCAATTATGTTCAGTGACCAGTGACTGCCAATTATGTTCAGTGACCAGTGACTGCCTTCATCATTGGAACAGGCTGGCAACAACTAACAGAACCATGCACTAATGCTGATCAGAAGAATTCAACACAATATATTATGACTCAGCGCGGGCTCGAACTCAGGACCCTCCGCTTCATAGTCACGTGTTTTGCATAATAGAAATAATATCTGAAGCAAAATTTGTGTGACGTGCTCTGTAGCCTAGAGAAATATTGCTATAACAAACCACTAAAATATTTTGTGGATATGAAAATAGCACGATCGACAGGTAGGGTGGTAGCACAGCTGAAGGCTGTGCTAGAACAAGACGTTAGTAGTAGGATACGACCATGCTGCATCAAGAGGTTGTAGGGTGAATATCTAGGCAGACTACAACTCCAACGGATTCCTTTGCGATCTCAATAAGTGCCTCAGCAGTTGATTGTTCTGTCCCCCAAATGGGCAGGTGATTGGAAGAGCTATATACGTGCCAAAGATGGATACTTTCACATGGTGCGCGCTGCTATTTCACTTCCTTCCAGCCATAGTCGTCAAGTATCATTCAGTACATTTTTTATATTAGCTAGATGATAACTGAAGTCGTACCTCATTAACAAAAGCATATGTGACCTTTTCCACGAAAAGGGAACTTTGCGCCGAAAAGAAGTTATTGAGAAAAATGCGTTTAAAAAAAGCGCTTCATTTTTCCGTATTTTGCGCATGGTTATGCAACTCTTCCTTCAACTTCCTAAAAAAAAATCAGACAAAGGTGAAAAGCAGCAAAATACAGAAGAACCACCAGAAAAGCGCGTTAGGAGTAAAAAAGAGTAAAATTTTGATATATTTGTAATTTTGTACCTTTGATATTGAACTTTTTTTAAATTTCAAATATTATATATATTATCTGTTTATATCACATTTTTAAATTTTTTCATTAATTATGTTCATCTTTACAGGTGATTGGTAAAAAAACTAAAACACATAGAAACTTGCGGTTTGCGGTATTTGAAAGAGCGTTTGTTTTCCTATAAGAATCACTCAAAATGTAAAAAAAAAATTTTCGGCGCAGAGGTCCCTTTTCGTGGATCAGGTCACATATATTACAGAGTTTTAAAAAACATCCAACGATTTAAAATAATCGTAGAATTTCCTATACACAGGATTATCTTAAAGTACATACATATAATATTCTTTGAGAGCAAAATGATAATTCTTGTCAGTCTTGGTATAAACTATATACTAGCATAACCTCTTAGTAAACTTAATATAAGTGTAAAGTTATCTTAGTGTAAAGTAGTCCTTTGTTTATAGTAAGATGGAAGTACTCTTAGTATAAGAACTCAATGGTCTTTCTCTATCCCTTTCAGACCTGGCGCAAAAATACCAGGAATAGGAATTTTTTTAAATATGTGGAATATCTGGTCTCTACAGCGTATGAAAATATAATCAACGATCCATCAAGGATTTTCAGGACACGCAAAATCAATACACAATTGCATGCTAGTTTATTTCACATTGGGCTAACAGAAGCAAAACCGAAACCTACCCGCACAATCGATGCATCACGGTGTGAAAGGGCTTGACTCTTGTACCCAAAATATAAGATAATACGGAACTCCACCGTCATGAAAACAAATGATGCACATCGGTTTTATGAAAAGTGTTTAATTCTTTTTGTTAAGGAGGGTTGGCTGATGTAGTTAACGCGAAGACTATGAAGCGGAGGGTCTTGAGTTCAATCCCCCCGCGTTCAGTCATGAATATTGTGTCGAATTCTTCTGATCAGCATTAGTGCATGGTTGTGTTAGTTGTTGCCAGCCTGTTTCAGTGATGAAGGCATAGAACTGTTCAGTGGACATAATTGGTAGCGACCGTCACATTCATGTACTAAAGAGTAGAGGAACAGCGCCCTCCTTCTTCGGCGTTGTAGCAAAAATTAGACGGCGAAGTAAAAAGGTCGCAATAGCTACAAAAAAAGTCTCTACCTTCTCATCTGTCCTCTCAATATTATCCCGTCCTTTCTAGTTCCGGGGCAATGCACTGCATATGTAGGGGTCATCCCCTGAGTTCTGGGGTGTTACTGTGCAGTTCGATTCGAAAAAAAACTGTTCGAATTTGTATGTTTTTAACATTGCAATTCGAAAGCAATTGCTATCGGATAGAATTAGACAGTAACCCCCCAGATCCTAGTTAAAAATAAAAAATAATAAGGCATATGACTTCTAAAATACCAGTGATATTATGTCTGTTCCAGGTGATTTCAGGCAAGTTTGGTCTAATGGGAATAAAAATAAAATTACTCTCTTAAAGTGCAAAAATTATCCAAAATTTGCTGGAACGCAAAAATTCATAATTGTTAATTTGCTGCTTGCTTTTTAAATTAACTTTTATTTTAGTGGTTCAAATAAGAATTAATAAGAAATAAATAGAAAAACCACTTGTATGGCTTAGTTGATAAATCGCTAATTAGGGAACATAAATGTCAATTTTGAGGTCATTGGAAAATTTTAGTAATTAAAAAAAAGTTATTTTTATGCTTTTTCTAAAACAATTAAATTATAGGTGAAGACAGAACTCACTTGAAAACGGTGCTGTGAAAAATAGTGCGGCCTTCGAAAACAGGGCTTTTCATGCTTTGTAGTATAAGATAAGTTTTTGGTGTATTGATTAGAATATTAAATTTTGAAAGATTCCTAACAAATAAAATGGTAATAAATACACCTTAGGTTAGGTTAGGTTAGAAGGATTGCCCGCCAAAAGCGAGAAAAACACTCGGAGGCCATAAAGGCCCATTGTGATGCCCAGAGGACTACACCCTACACAATCCTTTCAAAACGAAGTAGTGGTTCCTGAGAACAACCCCGCCACCTTAATCTAAACTATTTTGTAAGTAATATGATAAGATATACAACTAAATAATATCTGTTACATCTTTAACATCAGCCTGAAGTCTACAGAGTGCAAGCAAAAATATTTGTATTTCAATAGTTAATAATAAAACAATTTTTCTAGCTAATTTTATATCTGATAATAAAATAGCAAACAGAAATAATCCGGTAACTGGTATTTCTCTGTAACAGTCTTTGAGGTAGAGCATATTGAAATAAAAAAAAAATTATTGCAAAGCCGCTTAAGTCATATTAAAAAAATATATATAATAATAAAAATAATTTTAATTATAAATTACTTACATTCGTTCTTTTTTGTTGTTAGTGCCCGTTTTTGTAAATAAAATAAAAATTTTCTTCGAGGAGTTTATTTTGATACAATAATAAAGTTTAAAAAAAACTTAAATTTATTTGCTGCTTTCAATATATGAGCTGCCAAATGAATATTTTTACAAAAACAGGCAGTTAATATGTTTACAAGCATGTGCTGCTCGTTAGTAATTTAACTAATTTATAAATGTTTGGAAGCAATTGTGGAATGGCTCATTACGTCCATGTTGGGCAGCTTGTTATTTTAATCTGTTAGCAATGATTGAATGCACAATAGTGCTTAATATTAGGAGTATGATAGCCCAAAATAATTTAGTTACACAGCAAATATCTATATGGAAAAGTGTATAATATAATTAAACAAAAAATTAAAATAACTTGTATACTCGTATATATATATTTTATTGTATAATTTAAATAACACCTGTCCGGCTTGAATGGAGAACTAAAATTATTTTTATTTTTGCTGTGATACAAGTTTGTCATTGCTCCAGTTATTTTTTAATGGAATTGCTACTTGTTTTGAAGCTAACCGCACCCTGATACTCACAACAACTGAATGGAATTGCTTTAAACTGAAATTAATCTGTGTTTCTTTTGTAAAACCGCTTGAATGGAATAATTAAGGTTTTGCTATAAAAAGAGACGCTTTTACGGTAGTACTCATTTGTGGCTTGTAGACAATTCATTCACTTTAAATTTGCTTAATTATGAATGATATGAAGAAGTATTTTAATTATTTGAGATATTTTTGGAAATTTTAATTTTAATAATATTTTGTTAAATAATATCATTTTAATAGCAATTTTCTTTGGTGCTTGGTATAATGACATGCGTATACATTGAATTAACAATTATTTTTATGTACTCTTTTTCTTATTTCCTTTGTATATTTCCCATATATTAATAGTTGTCAAACTCTTTAGTCTTAATATTCATATTTTTCAATTATTATAATTTTTTTTTGTTGTATCCTCAAAAGTCAACATGAATAAGAAGCGTTCTTTTCTTTATTTGATGTATTATTATTAATTTATAATGTATGAATTAAATCATCTTTTATGAAAAATTACACATGTATTTCTTTTATAATGTTAACAGCATCTTTTTATCGTTGATTTCAGTTGGCCTCATGAAACAAGTAAAATAAATCTTTTGTATCCCTTTTTGAATCATTGACCACAACTTCCATTTACACATGAGAAATTTGCACTTAACACAGGACACAAAACATAATTAATGATCACAATTTTCAAAATCAAGCTAATGGATGCTGTTAAATAATCACTCACAAACTCACGACAGAAGACAAAAATAAAATAAAATAAAAATGGTATTCAACCATACACCCATCAGTACGTCATCTTAAAGGAACCGTCACTCATTCAAAAACAAAAAAAAGCAAAAAAGCAAAAAAAAAAGCCAAGTGAAGTGGTCAAATGGAACAAGTGAATTTTTGTATAGAAATGATAAAATGATACATAAGGCAAGCAAAAGGACCAATAAGCAAAGTTAAATACATACAACCGAGACATTAGCCCAAAGGTTTTTGAAGGGAAACAGTACCGTCGGCAAATAACTATCAAATTAAAAATTATTTCTAATTAACTAGATTTTTTTTTTGTCTTGGACCAGCACTCAGGGCATAACCCCTACATATGCAATGCATTGCGCTGGAACTGATAACGAGGGGATAGTATTAAGGGGACAGAAGAGGAAAGATGAGAAGATAGACAATGTTTTTTGTAGCTATTTCAACCTTTTTACATCGTCGGCTAATTTTGGCTACAGGACCGCCGAAGGAGGATGCTGCTGTTACTCTGCTTTTTAGTACATGATCGTGTCAATTGCTGCCAATTATGTTCAGTGGCCAGTTCTTTGCCTTCATCATTGAAACAGGCTGACAACATCTAACACATCCACGCACTAATCCTGATCAGAAGAATTCAACACAACATTTCATGACTCAGCGCGGGGTTGAACTCAGGACCCTCCGCTTTATAGTACTTCAGCTAACAGCACCTGTTTTAATTTTTAACATGATCTGTTAAATTCGATTTTTGACATTTAAATTATTATGTTGTACAATTACGTAAATATTACAAAAAACCCTCTGTACTGTAATAATTCAAAGAATGAAAAAAATAAAATAAATAAATAAACATTTGTATAAAAAAATTGTAATAAAATGAATTTCGAACTCATTTTTAATATTATAAATATGGGGGTAAGTAGTTATTTATATAGAGACTTTTTTTATAAAAAATATTAAAAAAAAAATATTTTTCATAAAAAAAATATTTTTCTTAAAAAAAATATTTTTCATATAAAAAATATTTTTCTTAAGAAAAATATTTTTCTTAAAAAAAATATTTTTCTTAAAAAAAATATTTTTCTTAAAAAAAATATTTTTGCTTACAACAAACATTATTCAATTAAAAAAAAATTGGAAATGACATACAAAAACTAGAGTTGCTTAATATCAAGGACATAACTTCGGATTCACAAAAAAAGAGCCAAACAAGAGAACTTCCCGCAATCGCAAATCTGTCTAAAAATTGTTGGAAATTATCCCGATTTGTATTACATCCGGATCACAAGTTCAGCATCATATTGATTTCCATTGAAGATATTTCTCCGCTATATTATTAATGATGTCATAACCGTTTACGTTACGTTCAATTGAAAACGGAAATCACAATAAAAATTATATATAACCATTTTATTTAATTTCTTTCTTTTTGTAAGAAAATATTTTTAATAACAAATTTTTTCTTAAATCTTACATTTGCTTTAATTGATACATATGTAAGTACAAAACTCAAATTGAACCGGAACAACGATACTGTAATAATTTGTATTTGAATGCACTTAATGACACTTTAAACAATTAACATATATTCCATTTGTTTCATATCCTGTCAGCTTTCGTTTCATGTATGTAAATTGAAACAACCAATAATAATCGTACGCTTGTTATAATTTATTTAAATTATAAGAAAAACTTAAAGACCGCCGACCACTTCAAACTTTTGTTAAATTGTTTCTTGTGCATGATGGCATTATTTAATTTCAACATTCCCTACAGATTAGTTTGAAGGCAAATGCGTGATTGTGAAATTAAATTTTCCAACAAATTGAAAAGTGTATCTTTCTAAGTGTGTGTGTGTGTGTGTTAAATTGCTGTTAATTAGAGTTCCGTTTGTATAAGAGTATTGAAAATTTTTTTTAAACTCAAAGTGACGCCTTTAATAAGTTGGAGATTGTTTTAAAACTAATTATTTTTGTATGTGTTAAATTGGAAAAAAACAGACCTACTCCAATTTTCATGCCAAAGAAACAACAAAAAAAACTTGTTGGAATATCCGTTTTAAGACTATGACCGATTGAAAGTGTGTTTGAAAGAATACCTACACTTTGGAAATAAAAAAGGAACAAAACATCTTAAGATTTGAGCCGCCTTTATTTAAGACTTCATTTTATTCACACTTAAATATGAAAATTTGTCTATCCGTATGTCTGTCTATCTGTTTGTTATATATGAAAGTAGAATTTTTTTGTTTTCTTTTTATGGCCGTTTGTTTTCTAGACCTACAACAACAATGTTGTATGTTGGATTTGTTGTATATCTTGCTAGTTTTCATTTCGTTTTATTGAACAGAAAAAATTAAAAAAAAAGAAAACAACAAACATACAAACAACAAATCAACCAAATAACCAACCAGTCACACAACCAACCTACTGACACTGTACACAAAACAAAAAAAATTAGAAAAGAAATAAATAAATAAAACCTAGCATGCATGTTTTATTTACAGTGCTGTTTAGTTTACTAGCATTCGCTTAAACACTAGTACTTCAAGCAATATAAACACAGTGGGACAAAAGTACATTTCCAAAGACTAATATCTAACTGTTGGAGACATTTACGATATAGTTTAATTTGCTGTTTCAATACGCCGGTGCCTTACTTAAAAATAATACTAGCAACGTAGTATACAATAACCCAAACAAAGGGTCTTCCTTTAGGGACTTCCGGACTTTGGCAATTGATAACGGCCATCAATCAAATTATTAAATATTTAGTCTGTTTTGTCAAATTAACAAGATTGGATATTCACGAACTCGTGTCAATTACAAAATTGTTTTATCAAAATGGATGTGGATGAGTCTCATTTCTGTATGACTGGAAACCTAAAAAAATAAAATAGTAGAATTTGGAAGGATATGCTGATCTCATGTTGAGGTAGTGTAAACTGGCCACTGAGGATCGTGATACCATTGGAGTTTTTCTTGCATGGTTTTCTTACCTGAAAGCCAAAATAATCTATACCACCACGCCAGAGTCTCTTACGAGGGTGTATAGCACATCCCTACTTGTCCAGGAATGCCGAGGAGCCCTTGACGAACTTGCGGAACATTCACGCATCACCTTGAACTGGGTGCGGGGACATGGGACCACCATGGGCAATATTAAGGCGGATGAACTGGCGGGGAGAGGAACCACACTTCAGGAGGCCGACATTGACCAACTAAGTGGGATTCCACTCTCATCCTGCTGGAGACGCTTTCATACTGCATTATTCGAATTAGCTCAGGACAGGTGGTTCAGAGAATCCACTTGCGAAATATCAAGAGTCTTATGGCCCCGCCTGGACTCTAGGAGGACGAGGGATCTTATGAACTTCGCAAGAGGTCATCTACGCAATATGGTGGCCACAATTACTGGTCACTGCACCTTTGGGATCCATGCCAGGCGCATGGGTCTTCCCTATAATGACTACTGCTCCAGTTGCAATGATGAGGAGGAGGAGGAAAGCTTCTGCCCTGCTCTGGAGGAGCAGCGCCTGCAGTCTCTGGGCAGGACACGCTTTGGAGACATTTCGGAGATATCAGAGATAGGGCTGAGATACCTGAGTCTCTTTATTAGGAGCAGTGGCTGGTTCGGCAGCTGACTCCCCTGGGGCGTGTATGCACGACCATAGCTTTTTGGTTTATGTATCCCATCCTCTTCTTTACTATCTTCTTTACTATCTTTCTTACCTTGACTTCGACTATCCCTACTTCTTCCTCATCTCTTATCTTTTCACTCTTCCTTAATACAGGTATCACAGAGGGATCAAAATAATTGGACCCAAGTGGGCTGGACTCTCTTTTTCCTTTACCAGCAACCTGCTAACCTAACCTAACCTAACCACGCCCGAGTCATGTAAATTTGGGTATTTCGGAAGCGCTTCATTGAGAGAAGGCATTACATTCCACTCATAAAGCGTTAATAGGTCTTTAAAACGAATAAAAATTGTGCGGTGTACACCTTCTCTTATTTATATCTAAGAACCGGCAGTGCTTAATGGGAGATCCTTTGCTATGCCGCATATTTTTTGATACTGGAGTCCACATTATGTTCGGTATTAGCCAGCCGATTTTTTCAGCCCACTGTTATTGTCTTAATTTTTTTCTCCTATCCAAATGCGTGTTCAGCATTTTACAATTGTTAGATGCTTGATTGAGGATAGACACTAGGACAAGCAGAAAAACGAATAGGAAAACAGCTAAACTGACTGACATAGCGACGCATGAGTGCTGCTGTTAAAAACAAGAAGGAACAGACATTCACTAAACAAATCAGGTTAGCACGGTGTGTATATATTTTGTATCGAAATTTTTAAGAAACACTTGCATCATTGTTTGCCATGCACTATTTTTCACTCTTTTTCATGTTTTCCCATATTGTTTGCTTTATTTTACTGTCTTTTTTTTCTTAATACTTTTTTTATTCTTTTCATGTTTGATGTGTTACCGAATGTTTTTATGTGTATGCTAAATTTGACTTATTATTTTGGGAATTTTCTTGGCCATCTTTAACCCCTTGAGCACATAATTTTTATTGGCACATCTGCAGGGTGCAAGATCTTTGTTCATTTTGTGTTTTGAGACAATGATTCTTAGCATAAGTGTACAGGAAATAAACAGAAATTGTTATTAAAAAGTTGTTATTGTTTTAAATGCCCATATAAATTGCAATATTTTCGAAAGCCAGAATACTCTCCTTAATGGTTATGAATTAATTTAATTTTTTTTTTGGAAATAACGAACACAACCCGCGAAGCGATTTGCCTGTCTGCGGAAAACAGCCAAAGTCTCTGGCGGGAGTCGAACCCACGACCATTGGACTGACAGGCTAGCAATGCCTCAGCCACAGAAGCACCCAATTATGAAACATTTAAGAATAATTTTCTATACTATATATTTAAAATCGGGTTAATTTGGGTTTTCCCATTTTTTTGTGATAATTTGAAGTTTTTCTTTGCTCCCTAGAATTTTAAGTCATGTTGAATGTATTATATATTTTTTACTACGACCGAAACTCATGGAATGCATTTTGCCGGAAATATGCAGAGAAGGGGATAGTGTTGTTCTAGACACATGAGAAGAGAAGGAGTTTATTGTAATCAAAGAATTTTATTTATTTGTAAGTATTGTTTTTTAACGAACATTTACATATATTGCTATATTAAATTCAATTCAGATTTATATGCTAATTGTTCGAAATTTTATTTTAAATTCAGAAAGACATGATAAATATTCCAAGGCACAAAGGAAGTCAGCATCAGTTTATAGTTATTCAACTTATACAGCTGAACAGAACAGCTGTTTTCGAAAGCACTCTGGTTTTGAACTGAAGCAGTCCAATATGCCGGAACTATGAAAGGAGTAGATAGTGTTAAAAGGACAGCTGAAGTAACATTATAATTTTTTGTACAAATTTTACAGCAAATTTTCGCTATAGTAACGATTATGAAGTCAATCCCGGTTATTAATTTTCAGAGACCAGTAGATACTATGCCTTCGTCATTGAAAAAAATTAAAAACAATTATGCAGTCAGGCAGATCAGAATACTTCGATCCCACATGCATGACTGAGTGAGGGTTTGAATTCGGGATTTTCAGCTTCAGCAGTTAATTTACAATTTTTATACCCTCCAAAAAAGAATTTGAAGGGCATATTCATTTTGTCATTCCGTTTGTAACGCATCGAAATATCCATCTCAGACCCCTTAAAGTATATATATTCTTGATCAGTGATGAAATCTAGCAAGGGAAAAAAGTTCCCCTAAGAAGAACTAAACCAACCTAAAAAAAACAACATAATTTTTAAATTTTTGTTGGTTATTTTGTTAAGTAAGTGATATATTTTTATGTCAAATACGGTCCAACGCCTTAAACTTGGACCCATAAAATAAAAATAAAATTAATTTTGGACCCCACCCATTTTAGTGGGCGTTATTATATGCAAAAATTACATAAACATTTAACAAATTGTTTTACTTAAGCTTAAATTCCTTAAAAATAAAATTTTTAAGCTTTAATGACGAAGCTGAGACGAAACCTGGTACTGCCCTATCCCTTCCTCCCCCTTCTAGAGGGTGAGCCTACCAAAAAAAAATTACTTTTGTATACACTTATCCCAAGCATTTATTTTTAGAGTTTTATGACTGCCGATTTCTGCCATACCCCCTCCTCCCCGTTTGCCCACTAAATGACCCTACAAAAAAAATACACTGACAAAATTATGACAGTAACGGAATGTATTTTGTTCAAGAAGTTTTCCGTTCAGTCATTTTTAAATGCATAAGCATTTAAAAATGTAAGCAAATTTATTTTTAACTGATTCTAACAGTCATTCAAAAAACTAACTACACATTAATACGGATTTTCTGTTGCTTTCAATATTGTCCGTTGTTTATTTGTAAGTATATTCACAATATTATTAAAGAAACGGAATGTGCTTCATTCAAGAAGTATTCCGTATAATAATTCTTAAATGAATAATCATTTAAAATTTTAAGCAATTTCAATTTTAACTGATTCAAACAATACTATTTCTCTTTGAGCTAACAAAATAAAAGAGAAAAACAATATTTTTTACAGATTTAAGTCTGTTAATTTTTTAACATTTAAAATTAAATGATATTTTTGTTAAAGTTAAATGAATAATAAGTTGACCGGTTTTTAATCGAATATTCATTTATTTTATATGACAATTTCAGTTAATTTTACGTACAGAATATTTTGAGTGTATATATTAAATTTTTTTATACAATTATCCCAAGCATTTATTTTTAGAGTTTTAAGACAAGGGTGAAATGTTTACCCACAGCCCTTGCCAGAGTGACCCCGCCAAAATACAGTTTTTATACCCTCCAAAGAGAATTGGAACCTGTAAGGTAAATATGTATATTCTTGATTAGTGATGAGGTCTAAGACGGTCTAGCAATGCCCATACGTTCTTCTGTGGAAAACATGATATTGTCTATTTTTGAACCCCGCCCCTTTAGTGGGCGCTGACATACGATATTATATAGAGGAATTTGGTCTCACCAAGTTAAACATTTTAAATTTAATTACTAAATATTTGGAGGGTATTTAAGATTCGACCCGGTCGAATATAACGTTTTTACTTGTTTTTTCTTCTTTCTCTGTATATGAATAAAAAAATTAAGTTTTTACAACACTAGTTACTTGCATGCTTTTAATAAACATTTGGAACGACTTACAAATTGTGTATCGATAATATTTTGACAAACATTTGTGGTATAAAAATTCTTTATAAAAAAACCTTAACAGCGGCTTCTGACTGCTACAAGTAACTTGGCTAACAAAAACCAATTAAAATACAATATATTACAAAATGTTGTAACCTATAAAGCATAAATTTTCCCAGCCATGTATCACTCTTTCAACACTAAACAAACACTTTGGAACTTTAATCAACAGAATTTGACAAATTAATTTACGAGTAGAGTAACAGATAAAACAACATACAAATTAATCTTTACAAATTAAAAATTGTAACAAGAGATTTTTTTTTTCTGAAATGTAAATAAATTTCATAACCAACAAACTGTTTGAAAATAACCCAATTTCACACAATTTTGTATACCACAAAAAAAAACACCGAAACAACGAAAGAAAGCAAGCAACACTTGAGCAAACATGTCACCGATAGCAGCCCAAGAGTACAATAATTATTTTTTAAATGCGTGAAATATTGTAAAGAAAATCACTTGTGTTCTTTAGCGCTTCCTCAGCATTTGCTTATAGTTTGTGTTTGAGTTAAAATTTATTTATTTTACCGTATACAAATGATGACTATATGAATATATGACGTTTTTAGATGAGCTGTCCACAGGTTTTTCTTCGTGCTGTATTTTCTTCTTTTTTTTTCTTATTTAAAAAATACGTTGTTTATTCAAGCTGGGCATAAACTGCTGTTCAGATGTTTCCTTTATGCTGTACAGGCAGGCACTTGGTCCCATATTATTTTAATAATTTTTTTTTTCTTTCGCTAATAATGAACGTAAAATGTGGCTAATGTTGTGTCGTTGTTGCTGATGTTGCTCGTTCGTCTGTGTCGCTGGATGTTGTTGTCTACTTAAAACCCATCACTCAAGCATGGATGCGTTAAAGTGCAGCTTATCTTTAAGAAGTTAAAAAACGAGCAAGACTTACATTCAAGCTTTAAGTATGTGACTACATGTAAGTATGTACGGGTCTATGTGGCTGCTTTACATACATTAACATCACGGTATATTGACGTATAATGCGGGTAACATGGAGACTTAGAAGGCCTTATGGAAGGCCCTCCGAACTCCGAAAATTTTCACAAAATTTGCCAAAATAATAGAAAAATTTTCATTAATTCTCAGAGTCAAGAATTATTTTCTTTAACGAAAAAGTAAAAACGTAAACTGTTCGATAACTTTAAAAACCCTTTTAAAATATTTTTATTTTAAAGGCCTTTATTATTTGAAATTTCTCAAAATACGTGCGTGTAAATGTGTGTTATCAGTCCTTTTTTCCTCGCTTCGTCTGTTTAAGTTTAAATAAAGCGAACAATATTGACAAATGAGTAATGGATACAAAGGCAAATTTATGACTAGTCATAATATGGCAGCAACATTTATCATTAAATACGGTATTTAATGCCGGCACAAGTTAAACCATTCAGAAATTTTTGCAAACAAACCTGCTATTGTTGTTGTTGTTGTTGTTGGTGCCATTTTTGTCGGTCATTCTTGCTGTTGTTTGCTGTTATTTTAAGCCAGAATGATAATGTTCGTGCAGGCATACGCACATCTATATGTAGTGGTTAAAAGGCTTGTTATATATTATTTATAGAGATGATAACGTGATTAACTTAACGTTTTCACTAAAGTGTGTATTTTCTTTCGTAGTACATATTTTTACACGGATATATATAAATTTGTTGAGTAAAATTTAAATTTTCTTTGCAGCAGAAATATATAATTTGCATAGTCACGCCTGTCTCACCTTAATATATACATATATTACCCATCACTGATGTCTACAATTGTTGATGATGATGTTAATGACAATAAGAAACATGGATTAAGAGGACACAAAAAAAAGACAACATGACATGGTTAGTGAACCATACCAGCAATAATCTGCGCATGTTGTTGTATTAACAGGTAAACAGGAAAAAAGCTTGGGAATAACTAATGGCGAATGGTGTGGCAAATGAGTGCTATAAATGAAATAATTTTTGCAAGAAAATTAAAAAAGAAAAAAAAATTATATTTAAAATAATGCAATAGTATTTAAAGAAGTCAATTATGGCACAGTTTAAATGAATGCAATATATTTGCAACATTAAATATATTGTTGTGTGTATGAGTGCTGCTTAACTTGAATGTATAAGAATATTGATTTTTGTGCATGAAGGGACGTCAGTTAATTGTTAATAAAATTGTACACAGAGATCTTTAAGGGCTGAAGTACATTTAAGGGCTTTACTTATGTATTAAATTACAAAATTTACTTTTTCAAACATCTTATAGGCATGTTAAGGCCTCTATTGTTATTTTTAATAGAACTAAATATGATATATTTTCTATACATATTTTGGAATATCAAGTGGTTACAAATCTTGCTATTTTAAAAGCACTATATTTTAGGTTGTATAACACAGCTTTACAAATTTTTAATTTGGAAAAATACCAAGAACGCCGCATGTCTAGATAAGTTAATTGGGACCTCCTGAACACGAAAATCGCTGTAATTTTTTTTTCCTAAGTACCGTTTTTTATATAACGGTACTTTTGTGTTTTTCGGTGCATGGTCCCACTCAAACCCTTGTGGAGCCCAACCAAAAAGTCCGATCAAAATAAATGGCATATCGTTGGAAAGGTACTTGCATGTCTTTTCCGTCGATATGCTGGAAATTTCTATCTGACATGAAATGGCTGAGTTATGGCACCTCAAAGTTCAAAATTTGCCTATTTTTTACGTTTGTTTCAAAATTTTTCATTTTTATTTCGTTTTTTTTCTACGTTATAGTAAAGATCTGGAATGTTTTATATTTTTACCAAATAGTTTATTTAATTACCAACATTTTAAGCGTAATTTAAAAAAAAATTGATGAAAAATAAAGTTATTATTAAGGATTTTGTGGAACGACAATATTTTCATTTTCATTGCTCACACACTATATTCGGCGTCCAACAGTAAAAATTTAAATTAAAATGTCGAGCGACTTGAACTTTTGCGTTTTTTTCTGTCTTACATACTTATATAAATGCAAACATAACATATACATACATATATGCATACATATATTCGGGCTCTGTATGGTGACCAAGCATTTAATGAGTGTTTAGGTCCAACTCATTTGGAGGCATGGGAAGCATTCCAGGACATCGTTCACAACTTTTTGGGAAATTACAGAAGTCCTGATTACGCTGAGAAGATCGATATATTACTGCAAAAATGCAATGCCATTGGTAAGCGTTGAGTGAAAGCATGTATATCCATGTCATCATTTGAAAATTCATTCTTTTTAACTTTTAGGTTCAATTATGACACCTAAATTACACTTCTTCTTCAGTCATTTGGATATTTTCCCCACGAACTTGGGCTCCGAAAGTGATGAACAAGGTGAAAGATTTCACCAGGAAATGGAAGAAACCGAGAGACGTTACAAAGGCTGGTGGGATGAACAAATGATGGCGGACTATTGTTGGTTCCTCATTCGCGAAGATCCATCAGAAAAAAAACGCAAAAGTTCAAGTCGCTCGACATTTTAATTTAAAATTTTACTGTTATAATTATAATTATTCATCAATTCCCTTAACAAATTTACTTATTCTCATAAATTTTTAACTAATTTCATTTGTAAATGAATTTAATTATTATTCTAATAAACGTAGAGGCCTATAACATTTGTGCTATTTTTTCTCTGCAAAAATAAAATTAAATCAAGAAATAATATTAACACAATAATATTAACATAATTAATATTAACATAATTAATTAAAGTGCTGTTGGCTGAAGTAGTTAACACGAAGCTATGAAGCGGGGGGTCCTGAGTTCAATCCCGTGCTGAGTCACGAATATTGTGTCGAATACTTCTGACCAGCATTAGAGCACGATTATGTTAGTTGTTATCAGCCTGTTTCAGTGATGAAGGCATAGCACTGATCACTGAACATAACTGGCAGCGACTGATACAATCATGTACTAAAGGGCAAAGGAACAGCACTATCCTTCATCGGCCTTGTACCAAAAAAAATTAGCCGGCGAAGTAAAAAGCTTCAAATTACTATCTTCTCATCTTTCCTAATCTGTCCCGTAACACTATACCCTCTTTTTCAGTTGCCGCGCAATGCATTGCATATGTAGGTCATCCCCAGAGCGCCGGTCCTAATCCTAAAAAAATGTTTGTCTTATGGTATTTTTAATTGTTTTTTTTTTTAAATTAAAACTATTTCGAAACAAAAGGAATTACTAGCCCTATACACAATTCTATGCAAATAGGTCTTGCAATTGAGCATTTGTGAGCATTTTTAGTGTTTTTTATTAGTGTAGAGTACAATTATTTTGCAAATGTAATGATGCACAAGACTGTGGAGCCGTGTAATATTGTTTATAAAATAAAAATTTTTGAAACTAAAGTACATATATTATTTTTAAAAAAATCAATGAGTGTTCGAGCTCACGGGCGATGTGTTAACACCTTTTTGTTTATTTATTTTATATTAAACCCACAAAAAACAAAGAGAATGCAAAGCAACAGACAAATGTACATACATACATTGTTATGTTTGTACATAAGCTACATACGTTGCTGTCTTGCTATCTCATTTTTATATAAGTATGTACGTTTAACCACGTCACTATTCTCTTTGCTATGCATAGGATAAAACCGAAGATCAACATAAAACACTTTTTTAATATTACTCCAAATTAATACTCCGAATTAAAACACTTAAATCTCCGCTCGCCGATATCGGATCACCTTAATTTTTGGCCTAAACTCTTCGTCGAAACCCGCACTAGCGTTTTAATCCAAAAATTAATAAAATCGGCTCTGAATTTCCAGAGAAAATCGCGTGGGAAAATTATATGAAAATCGCCCAATAATCACTCTCAATACCGACTGCCAAGCAACAACAACGAACAAACAAAGTCTTACACTTACACTTGCGTATATATTGAAACTGATAGTTTACTGCCCTAGAGGCGCGCGTATAGATGTTAACACATCAAAAAGTTCAGGATAGAATATCAAGTCTGGCCATATTAACAACTGATGCCCTTTTTTCTACGACCGTCATGCGACAGTTTTCTTTTTAATACATGAATTTTTGGATTTTTTTTCCTCCCTCTGTATCCGCTACTGTTTGTACACTGACCAATCTTTGACACCCAAATTATATCATATGTATATTTCTACCAACTCTAGGTTTTGTATCGGTACGTATAAGTAACGTGGAATTTGCATTATTTTTCACATGTTACGTATACGCATTTTATTGAATACTCCTACACATATACGTGCATATTAAGCCGTTTCTACACTAATACAAGGTTATTCAAAGTGTTGCCGTATTTTTTTGTAATATATTAAAATAATTTTTAACTTTATTTTTGCTTATAATTTTTAATAGAATTTAAATTCTTCTGATTTCTTGACCTCTTTTTAATTATATTGAAATTTAATAATATTGAAATTAAAAATTAAACTAAAATAAAGAGACCTAAAGCTTAAAAATATCAGAATACAATAATAATAGAATTTATTTAAAATTTCTTCATATAAGAATTTTTATTCAGGTTCAGGTTCAAATCTGCAAGTTTTTTAAATTATTTGGTTTAAAATTTGTATTAAATTCAATTTTGTAATTAAAAGTAGAATATTTAGAAAATTATTTTAAGTCATCGAACTAGCAGCACGGATCAGTATTGATTTTGAACCCACTACTCCATCTCATAAGTGTTACATGTTAACTTTTTCCACCTTTCACGATGATGCCAGTCATTAGGAAGAATTTAGCCAATCCTTTTAACGAAATAGATTATAAAAACCTGATGACTATTATTATTATAAATATTTCATTTTCTCTGCAGTTTTTAGCTTGATCCTGTAAAAAATTCTTAGCATAATAATTAAAGTCATAAGTTCGAATAATATAATTTACGTTCTCATTTATTTGAAGATTTACAAAATTATATTGAAATCTACTGACCAAATCTTTTTGATTATATAGTAGGAAATTGCTTTAATAAATTTTTCATAATAAATATAAATTTCTGAAAATATTCTATTTTTAATATTAAGCAAGAAATGACAATGTCAACATTTTATCCAACAGAAAGCAGAAATAATTCGTGCATCAGAATTCCCGCAAAAACTTTTATTTTAACCATTTAACAGGATGTAACCTAACAATTTCTTTAACAATTTTCTGGTATCGAATTATCTAAAATCTTATATTAAAACGGTTATCTAAAGTCAGTCTCAATAACTTCTCATTACACCCAAATGGAAAAAAAGAGCAATTAACTTATTTCCAAAGTACAATAGCCAAATAATGCAGCCATTGGAATATGTCTTTAAACCGAGTTTACTAAAACAATTAATTTGAAATTTCTTTATTCATGTCATACATTTCCCATTCTCCGGGAATATATAGGTATTATCCATGCAAACACACACAATATATTTCTTGTTATTTCATTTGACAATTTTGTATTTTTTTTAACAATTTTTTGTTTGTCCTTTTGAGCCAATACCAATTGCCAGGTGACATTATTATCTACTATTTTTGGTCGCTAAGAACCTAAAATTGTAACAAAACATGCAAACCTGTCAAGTGTCAGTTAACGAACGGCACAAATACTGCAAACCACAACAGCAACAGCAACAATAGCAACAGCTACAACAAGAGCAACAGCTACACTAACAGCACAAATCCAACAATGCAAACAGAAAAAATACAAAAATTAACATGGAAAACTTTAAAGAAACTAAAAATTTGTTTACCTTGTTGTAGTTGTTGTTACTACAAAACATGTTAAATGACTTTTTGTAACCCGTTAAGTTGTAACTAATGAATTTTCCAGGCCTAATAGAAGACGAAACAATGGCATTTACACAAACATGCATTTGCACACACACACACACACACACACACACGGACAAGCACACGCCGTATCAGGGTTAGAAACTTGAAAAATAGGCCTAAACATCCATGACATGACCAAAAGGTAAACGAAACCGCAAAAAAGACACAAAAACAACCAGCCATCAGTCTATAGAAAAATTGTAACAAATACTCCACTACACACGTACATCAACCTTTAACGGTATTAAAATGGCTAAAGATCACACGGTAACTGATATTCTTCTTAACACTTTAGCTAGATAAATGTAATTGTGTGTGTGTGTGTTTGTGTGTTTGCCAGTGCTGTTCTTTTAAGTTGGCTGTCTTCTAGTCTTTGACACCCATTACAACAATATGTAACAAACATAAAGAGTCCATAATAATGTCCATAATACAGGGAAAACAAATTCGTACATGGGTGTTAATGTCACTAGCATATTTAAGCCATATTGGTCATTTACAAAGGCAACAACAACTCTAGCGCTTCAACAACATTTAAAGGAACCTTGTGTAGAACAAGAGATTAACGAGCCACAGGCTATCAAAGCATGTTTGCAGTTACAGGGTAAACATGTTTTGTACTTCCTGAAGTCTTGGCATAATAATAATTAACTTTAAAGTTGATTAGCTAAACTGGACAAAAAAATAAAATAATAATAATTATAGTGTGTCTATGCTATTAATATAATAAAAATAATGTCTATTGAAATTTGTCTTTTTTAACATTAACTCGACGAATTTTTTGCACAAATTCGAATAGTTCTTTAATATATTTTTAACAAGGACCGGCGGTCTGAGGTTATCCCAAGAGTAAAATTAGCGCCTTCGATATTGATCGAAATTTCCGTAATTTGGCAGTCAGTCAAAACCATTAGATGATAAATTGCTTTATTTGTTTAATTAATTAATAAATACTTAAGTAAATTTACACAGACCCCGACGGAGACTAGATTATTGCCATTGATGTTATTGACCCCACATTTTATCGCCTTTCAATGACTGACTGTGCACGACTTATGCCTTCACATAAGAGGTAGTTATCCACGGTATGTTCCTCAGAAGACCGCCTAATATATAAAGTTATCTTAGGTTCAGGAATTAACTAGTGCAAGTGAGAAGAAAGACTGTCCACTGAAAGTAAACGATCAGTGATCTGGCTGTCCCTAAAGAATAATTGCCAACGAGGATTGATGTTGAGTGACTCAGGGCTGCATTGTGACTGCACATATTTTTATACCCTCCAAAAAAGAATTTGGAGGGTATACTCACTTTATCATTCCGTTTGTAACGCATCGAAATATCCATTTCAGACCCCATAAAGTATATATATTCTTGATCAGTGATGAAATCTAAGACGATCTGAGCATGTCCATTCGTCCGTTCGTCGAATCGTGAAATCACGATTAAGTCCAAACGAAACTTGGTACAAATATATTTTGAAGCTTAGAGCAGGTTAAGTTCGGAGATGGGCTAAATCGGGCAAGAGGGAAAAAAGTTTCCCTAAGAAGAACTTAACCAACCCAGAAGAAACAACATAATTTTTTAAGTTTTTTGGTTATTTTGTTTAGAAAATTATATATTTTTATGTCAAATACGGTCCAACGCCTTAGACTTGGAGCCATAAAATAAAAAAAAATAATTTTTGGGCCCCGTCCACTTTAGTGGGCGTTATTATAGGCAAAAATAGCATAAAAATTTAACAAATTGTTTTACTTAAGCCTACATTCTTTAAAAATAACATTTTTAAGCTTTACTGACGAAGCTGAGACGAAACCTGGTACAACTCTGCCTTATCCACTCTTCCTCCCCCTCCCCCCTTCACCTAAATGACCCTATCAAAAAAAAGATTATTTTGTATAAAATTATGCCAAGCATTTATTTTTAAAGTTTTATGATTGCCTATTTCTGCCCTCCTCCCTCTTTTCCCCCTAAATGACCCTATAAATAAAATGTTTTTAATTTTGTACATAATCATCCCAAGCATTTATTTTTAGGGTTTTATGACTGCCTGTTTCTGCCCTACCCCCTCCACCCTTTGCCCCGTAAATGAAAATAAATAAAAAATTTTATTTTGTATATAATTATCCCAAGCATCTATTTTTAGAGTTTTATGTCAAAGGTGAAATGTTTCCCCCACAGCCCTTGCCTGAGCGACCCCGCTAAAATACAGTTTTTATACCCTCCAAAGAGAATTGGACCCTATAAAGTAAATATATTCTTGATTAGTGATGAAGTCTAAGACGGTCTAGCAATGCCCATACGTTCTTCTGTGGAAAACATGATATTGTCTATTTTTGAACCCCGCCCCCTTTAGTGGGCGTTGACGTACGATATTATATAAAGGAACTCTGTCCCACCAAGTTAAACATTTTAAATTCACTTACTAAATATTTGGAGGGTATTTAAGATTCGACTCGGTCGAATATAACATGTACAAGGGCAGGGTGTCACTGAAACTACAGTATACATCGTATGCAAATATATTCCCCCTTATTCTGTAAATATATTTCGACGTTAAGGTCAAGACAATATCCAAAATAGGACAATTATTTACAGTTTTTCTTCACCAATTGTCTGCTTTTAACAGTCTCTTGCTTTTTGTAGCCCTCAGAGAATAGTCTGATGCTATCAGCAGTATTCAATTGATATCCACAACGAGTATTTCAGTACCCCATTTTTGATATTGTCTTGACGTTGAAGTCTACAAATAGTTGCAGAATAAGGGGGAATGTTTTGATAGGATATTGGAGCCGTGTTTCCAATCATAAAGAATTCTCTAAAGTGTGTAGTGAGACTTCTAAGGAGTATAATGCAATACTTGCAACTAACAAGTGATCTATGGAGCAAAAGATCTGTTTGGTGTCCTAGTGTCGATCTCTCGAATATATTTGTTATTTCTTATCTATTTCAAATCGAAATTAAGATTTACTTCCCTATCAGCTGTCATCATTTTACAGACAAAACTTTAGCACTAGGAATAAAAACCAAAGAGGAACAAACTGGAGAATCACATTAACAGGATCCATTTATTCATCAGTATTATAGTAGACAGTAATTTGATAGCGGATAGAAAATCAGCCTGATTGTGTAAGGCGTTGGCATTTACGCCGTAGACGTTTTTTGTACAAGATTAAAGAAATACACAAAAAGTTTTCTTTAATCTACTACGAAATACGACTGAGGCGTAAACGCCAACGCCTTACACAATCAGGCTGAATATTTTTATTGCCAACTATTTGTAGCTTCTTTTAAAACATTATTAATAAGCTTAACATACATATATTTTTATAATTTTATTTACTTTCTCTAGTTAATCAAATCAAATTCTTTCCTTTTTTGAGGCAGTCTTATTAATGTGATTAGATTAGCTGTTATTATGATAGCAAAGAACCGAAAAACTGACCCATATTTATGAAACACCATGAATAATCCGTTAAATCTTTAACTAAAGAATTTAGCCAAAACAAGTCAAAAAACATATTTAGCAAAAACAGCCATTGAAAGTCAAAAGAACATGAACATTGAAAGAAACAAGCGAGTGAAAAGGTTTTTGAATGAAACAGAAAATCTTCTTTCTTAAAAAGCTCATTATGTAGGGAGTGTTAATTACTCTGCTGGTAAATCTTTTTGAAATTTTTTTGTTAAATAATTCATATGGTTTTTACTTCTTCTGTTTTTTTGTTATTAATGTTTTTGCTGTTTTCTTGCCGGGCGTTACGAATTATGTTATTGGCAGCAATAACATCTTTTGTAAAGAAAACAAAGAGAAAAATCTTTGAGATTAATATTTTTATAATTTAAACTCATGCTATGATTTGATTTAAGCTGGAGAAGCTGTTTTTTTACAATTTTTTTTTTTTATTTTGGTAGCAGCAAAATACACAAACTACCACTGAAGTAAGCCAAACACACACACACATTTCATTCAAGCGGCATGATAAAAACTTTGCTGTTACAAAGCGGAAAAAAAACAAAATAAAAAATATAATTAATTACTATTTTTTTTCATATTCATTGTTTTCTTCCTTCTAAACAGTTTGAAAAACAAAAACCCCAGACTGTTGGAAGCCATGCCTCATGCTCTATTAGTAGCTTTTATGCCAAACCAAATTAAAGCTTTAAACTTTGTGGATGAAAAGAAAAAAAACTTTATCATGTGTTGAAATTATGTGAAATTGTTGGTACCGATTTTTTTCTTTTGTTGCAACCGTTTGAAAGGAAATTGAAAATTATTTAAAATCTATTAATAATAATGTAGTCCAGGTCAAATATTTTTAAACCGTAATTATTACTGTAACAACTGGATATTTTCTTCACAATTTTATTTTATTTAAAATAAGCGTTAAATTTGTGTTGAAAAAAAAAACAGACTGATTATTGTAAAATAATTCCAAAGCTCCAATGGGGGGCGCCTTATAGGAATACTATAAAACAGCAGTTTTTATTTCTTTGTAATATTGATTTATTAATTTATTTCTTTAAGGAAGCCAATTTGGTATTCGAACGATAAGTCATTTTAAAAAAACAGGGTTCTTAATCATACTTTGAACCATTAATGAAAAAGTTATTCACTAGTCTGCCCTTCTAGTTGTACTTCCAAACATTTATCTTTAGTTGCACATGAGAAAATCTATTTTATGAAGTAAGAATTTTAACGAACATTTTTATATTGCCATATTAAATTGAATTAAGATTCTATAGGCTAATTGTTCGAATTTTTTAATTTAAATCTCAGAAAGACATGATAAATATTCCAAGGCACATAGGAAAGTCAAAATAAGTTTTTAATTATTCAACTTACACAGCAGAGCAGAACAGCTGTTTTCGAAAGCCGCAACACTTTCATCATCAGTGTGTTGTGTTTGTGACCACTTATTAGGTGGCTTAGTTGAATGTGATAACAGTTCTTATTTAAACAAATTCTATTAGGAAATAGAATCCGAGAACTGTATCATGTATATACATACATATATTGTTATTTTAATAACTTTGAAGTCCTTTAGCCAAATGTACATACAAAAAAATTTTTCTTTAATATAAAGCTTATAAAATGATTTGTATGTAAATTTGTATGTAAATTTGTATTGTAAATTTGTCCTATTAATCTGTTTTTTATAAATCAGGCCTTTTTCATTTAAAAATGGAAATATATATTTTATATATTTTAAATATTCCGCCATGAAGTAATAATAATTGGAAAAACGTTCACATGTACTTAAGTATAAAATTCAAACCAAAAAAAAGTTTGACTTAGGTATGATGGAACAAAAAATTCAGAAAAATGGGACATGAAGAAAAATAATCAAACGGTAACACGGGTATTATAACAATAACATGTTAACATCAGGTTGATACAGTTCTCATATTCTTTTTCACAATAAAATTTGTGTAAATAGGAACTGTTATCAAATTCAACTAAGCCACCTAATAAGTGGTGACAAACACAATACACATGAGCACTGATGATGAAAGGGTTGCGTCTTTCGAAAACAGCTGTTCTGCTCTGCTGTGTAAGTTGAATAAAAAAAACTAATGTTGACTTGCCTTTGTGCCTTGGAATATTTATCATGTCTTTCTGAGATTTAAATTAAAATTTCGAACAATTAGCCTATAGAATCTTAATTCAATTTAATATAAAATCTATTTTAAATTTTTATTAGAAAATATAAAATTTACAGTCAATTTTTTTAACAGCAGAGGTGAGATATTTCAAAGACTTGGCAATGATTTCATTGCGGCTTCTTATCAGTGGTGAATTTAGACTTACTGCCGTCCTAGGCCTTGTCTGAAGCGACGTCCTTCTTGATTCACAAAATTAAATTAATTTTGATACAATATTGTCATAAACGAGGTCTGTTCAAAAAATACAGTTAATTTAATTTTTATTTAAATCAATTTATTAATTCATTTATTTTTAATTTGTCCTCCTTCAAAGTAGTCGCCTTTCCAATTCTCGAAAAAAATCCTCATATACACTTTTTGGTATGTTATAGAGCTCTTTTAGCAATTCGTTGTTTATATCCTTAATCGTAGTAAAAATTCTTAATAACAAGGGTCTTGTTAATCTAGTAAAAATAAAAAATCCGGTGAATACGGTAGCTAACTCACGAACAAGAAGCACCAACGTTTTCAAAAAAATTTTGTAAAAACGATGTTGGATTGGTTCTAAATGTCCTGGAGCCTGCATTGTAAGTGGTTCCCAAGTATTCCTAGTAAAATATTTCCCTGGGCAACATTTATTGATCTCACTGTTTTATTAGACATCATTATATATTTTGGATTCCGAATTTTTCGATTTCTGTAAAAGTTGCCGTCCTTCAAATCATGCCGGCCTAGGCATCTGTGTATATCCACTAATGCTTCTTATTGTGTGAAATTCTGATATATTTTCTAGTTTCCAACAGTCTTTTGGATTAGTATCCTCTTCAGTCAATGTTATAGCACTTTTTTTAAAGATTTTTGAAGTATTTTTGGTATTATTTTTGTGGTAAAAGTGATATTTTTTCCACTCTCGAGTTGTAAGAACGATTGAAATTCCTATTTAATCTGAAGCCCACTGTAGCCCACTTTGAAATATACCTATTAAATATGTCAGTATAATTAAAACTATTCACATCCGTTTATCTGTTAAGTCTGTTAATATATAAGCAGACCTATTAAATTTCTCTAAACTTATTTAAATAATTAAAGTAACTCTATACCCATAAAATTTCATGCCACATTTTCTAAAGCATAAGAAAATAAATGCTCATAAATTTTCTTTTTAACAAATTGCATGTTCAAACATGTGACTTCTGACAAGATAATCAATAAAAGTTACTTAAGCAAAAAAAAAAAAAAAGAAAAGGAAACAAACAAACCGACACTGAAGAGAAAATTACAACAAACATGTTAAAGAAAATCACTACAATCAGGGCTTCATATTACAGCAGAATAGAATGTCACTTTTAAGAAATTTATGATTTCTAACTTAAATATTACAAAAAAAAAAAAATATTGTATAATTCTGCTCTTACTTTTTGAGGTCATATTTCCCAAAAACATGCAATGCATGGTTTTTTTCTTTCTTTCTTTTATAATATATAAAATGTAGTGGGTTAAATGAAGATATCACTTAAATATTGCATGAACTCTTATATTATTTTTCTTTCAGCTGTAAAAAGGTTAACGTTGAAATCTTTATTTTAGTATGATAGAAACTATTAGCAGGATATTCCTCTGTAGATTTTTAAACATTACAGTGTTACATGAAGTGCAGCCAGAGCAGATGTCCTTGTTAAAAATTAATTTCTTAAGTGCTTTGGTTTTGCTTGTACACTAGTTACAAGTACTATGAATATATAGACACTCGTGCATAAGTACAATGTTGTTAGTTTTTGACACTTGCATTGCCAGAGTGGAGAAATATTATCAACAATCTTGTTTTACTCAATTTTCGAATAATTGGAAAATTAGTTACGAATGGGCCGACGGACTGAAGCCATTGGGAATTAAAACATGGTGTCTTAAATATTTAACACTGTTTCTGTTTCCAATATAAAATTTTAGTTTATTGATTATAATTCAGTAGCACATTTTTTTTGTGTTTGAAGTGTAGTGGCTGATATTGTTGTGGAAAAACAGACAAGATTTTGATTTTTCCAGTAAAAGGACAGTTTTTTTATTTTTTGAAGTGTAGCGGGTGATATTGTTGTGAAAAGTAAGAAAAGATTTTGACTTTTACCGTAAAGGACATATTTTGTTTTTTGGAAGAGTAGTGGCTGCTATTGCTGTGAAAAATAAGATAAAATTTTAACTATTCCAGTAAAACGATATATATATTTTTTGAAGTGCAGTCTCTGTTATTGTTATGACAAATAAGATAAGATTTTAATTTTTCTAGCAAAAGTGTTTGTAAGTGACTGCATGTAAACACTTTGTGAACAGCTGACCCACCGCACATTGTTTCATACGAAAGACCGACTGAAGGTAGATTTTTAGTCAGTCGGCTTCAATTAATTTTTTATTTAATATTTAGACGCTTTTCTCTTCCTATTACTATTTAATAGGGAATCTCGGTGATCAAAATACGATCACTTGATATTTTTAGCCTGTATGTGGAATAAAGTTCCTGCGGAAGTAATTCCAGTAGTACACATCATGGAAAAGATCAAGTATAATGTTCATGTACATTACAACCAGTTACAGCACAATGCACCAACGAGTTGGAGTCATCACTTAAGTGCCGGTCCTAGTTTAAAAAAAAATAATAATTTTTATAAATTTTAAGAAAGCTTTCTCCCTAGAAAAAAACTATATAGAGACCTCTGGACATTTATATTTATGTGCATGTGCCAGCTTTCAAGGTCAAGCTGAAGTAAATATATTTTTGTTTTTGCTTCGAAGCACATTTAATAAATATTTTTATTTCTTTTGTGAAAAAATATTAACAATCTGCTCATCTACATAAAATTTCCTCTTTAACTATGTATTCTTTAATAATATTGGTCTATGAAAAAATGCTTAGAAGTGTACCTCAAAAAAAAAATATGTAAAGTATTGACATATAAGAAAGCAACTCTAGCATGGCCATACACATTTTCCAACAGATCATTCAAAAATATATTCCCTATTTAATTTAATAAAACCTTTCAATCAATCGTTAATCGCTAATTCTCTTTCTGCTACATGCGAAATATGTAAAACAAACCACCCGAAAGGTTATCAAGGCGAAAATAATATAAAAATTAACCATGCAAATCCACCACAAACAAGATGCCATTTTAGCTTCATAGTCAATGTATGCAATGAATAGCGTTCGTACAAAAGAAAAATAAATAAATAAATAATTCCAGCTAATTTTGATGCAAGTGGAAAATAAAAACTAAAATAGTGTGACCATTAAATATGCATTTGAATGCATTTGCTTATACTATTTTCATTTTAGCTGAATACCTTTTTTCTCCCTTCCCATATAATGCTTTTATAAATAATTTTGCTTTGTTTTTGTTTAGTTTGTTGTTAAATAAATTTTTTTTTTGTCTTGTTGTTCAACCGAATGTTGCACCTCAATGGTCATCTATCAACAAATGATGGTATCGACAAAGCAATTCATCTAAATGCAAAATACATTCTGTTTTTGTTGTTGTCTTTCTTCTTTATATATTCATATTATTGGACAAATAATGGTGTGAGTGAGTGTGTTTGAATCTGTACTGTCAGCAAATATAAAATTCGTAAAACAGCTCAAAGTAACAGAACAAAAAAAAAACAAAAAAAGAAACGAAATAGTGCCATTCAAATGTACGAAAATTCAAATAAGCAAATTCTCTTTTCCATTTAATACCAACGATAACAAATATAACAACAAAAGCTGCAGCAACAACAAATAGTATCACAACTGGCAAACAAAATAAATTTTCAAGTTTACACTATTTTGCTGTTGTTATACGAAAAGCAATCATATAATAAAAATTCAATACTTTTCAATATATTTTCCTTTTGGTTTTCTTTCATACCTAAAAGTTTACAAGTTTTGACTGTCTGTCTGCTGTACTTTAGAGTAGAAGACAAAAAGAAAAAAAAAGAGAAGGAAAAGAAAAACTCCAAGATTAGATCATTATTGGTAAAGGTGGTTGCCTGGTTGGTCTGTTTGCTTGGGTCTCAGCAACACTCTAGCACCAACATTTTGCATAATGTGTTGCACTATTTGACAACAAAAATATAATAGAAATAAACAAAATACTGCTGGAGAAAAAGAATAAAAAAGATGAGACAAAAAAAACAGAGTTTAAACTCTATCAAGAAATGAATGGTTTCTTAAATGATGGCATCATTTCTATGAAAATAAAGTGTTGCTCTGCTCTTAAAATTTAAAATAATATAAACAAATAGAGATAAACTATAAAAAAAAAGCTGGAAGAAACTTGTCAGGATACTAGTTGCACACTACAGGAAATAAGTTAAATTTTTTTAGTGCGACCAGCAATCAGGGGATGACCCATACATATCCAGAGCAATGCACCGGAATAGTATTGAGAAGATAGATGAAGAAAGAAGAAAGGACAGAGAATTTTTTTGAAGCTATTTTACTCTTATTATTTCGCCAGCTAATTTTTTGCTACAAGTCCGACGAGGGAGGCTGCTTTTAGTATAGGGTGTTTTTTATAGAGTGATACAACTTTAAATCATAATAAAACATAGTAATAAATTTTTGATATCAATTAAACGGCCCTTATTGGATAGAAAATTTTATGACATTAATGTTTAAATATGATTTCTGCCATGTGGTCGCCATGGCTGCCACGTAGAAGGCGCAGTCTGTAACACCAATATTCAACAACTAAAAAAATCGTCCATAAAGTGGAAGGACACAACTGCTGAGAACGGCGACGAATTGATGGATTAGGATAATCTTCAATGCTTTCCTGTACAGCGGCAACAGCTTCTCCAGTTCACATTATCACAGTAACAGTAAATGTGGTTTTTCGAATTAGCCGCGCCGCTCTGAAAGACGCCATAAAATAGAACAAGTGCACGATGAGTTTGACGAATAAAATAATTATTTTGATTAAAAATTTCATCAATTAGCACACGTTGCTCTGCTGTAAGTCGATTCATAATGAAATGTCAAAGCAAACTAAAGAAAAAGCAACTATCAGCTGTTAAATGGGTGGTCAAATAAAGCAGTGATGTCAACTCAAAGTTGTATCACTCTATAAAAATCACCCTTTACATGATAGTGTCACTCATTGTCAGTTATGATCAGTGACCTCAGCGATGCCTTTGTCACTGAAATAGGTTGACAAGAACTAACAAAACCATTCACTAATGCTGATAAGAAAATAGACTTGTGTCAAACTCGTTTTTGACAAGATCCTATGATTAAACCCTTTTAAATTATATAGGTTTAATCAAAGGTTCGTGTCAAATACGAGCGAATGAACAAATTCGACACAAGTCTATCACAAAAATTCGACACAATATTCTTGACTGAGTGCGGAGTCGATCTTGAGTATTTCGCGTTTCATAGTCTCGCGTTAACTACTTCAGAAAAGAGCAACTGAAACGTTTAACATTAAAAGGATATCAATCATGTATGTGCTGTGAATCGCACGATTGTCGGATCACATGCGACTTGAAAAACGCCAATTTCTTTTGAACGATTTTGAGCGATTGCGAACTCCAGCACACCAATTTTGTGACTTCAAATCGAAAACGATTTATTTCATACGATAAGCGATTTCCATCACATGGCCGAATATGTATTAAAGGCTATTTCTTTTTTGTCACTTTTTATTCTAAAAAAAAACACAATTAGACACAATTTTAAAGTAGAGCACGAAAATGTGTGATGGTTGATCAATGTTGGCTGAAGTAGTAGAACACGAGACTATGAAGCGAAGGGTCCTGAGTTCGAGCTCGCGCTGAGTCATGAAATATTGTGTTGAATTCTTCTGAATTCCTGGTCACTGAACAAAATTGGCAGCGACTGACACGATCATGTACTAAAAAGCTGAGTAACAGCACCCACCTCCGTCGGCCCTGTAGCAAAAATTAGCCGGCGAAGTAAAAGTTTGAAATAGCTACAAAAAACTGTCCATCTTCTCATCTTCCCTAATCTGTCCCCTCAATACTATCCCCTCGTTTTCAGTTCCGGCGCAATGCATTGCATATATAGGGGTCATCCCCTGAGTGCTGGTCCAAGATAAAAAAAATCACTATTTTCATAATGTTACCATTTTCCATTGAAAAGTGCAAAAAATGTAGCATTACATTTTAGAAAAGAAAACAACATCAGTGTTTGAGAAATGTAAACAGTCAGTTGACTGTATAGAGCCCCCCACCAGTGGTTTTCCAGTTCAAACACTTTTTTTGTCTGTAACAGGTCTAAGTATACTGTAGCTCTGCACTCTACCCCATTCTATCGCCTATGCCATGGCCAGCTTAACATATTCCAAAGTCTAAGATCAACAACATTAAATAATATAATAATACTAGAAATAAAAAGAAAATCTATAAGGAAAAACCTTTTCATTTTTACACGTAAGAAAACCATGCATACCAACTTCAAGCAGCCATTGTGTCTTTTAGAACTTTGGAGGCAGTTGCTGAATGCTAAACTGAAACTCTAAACGGACAGACTTTTAAACAAAACGGCCACAGACAGCATACTTAGCCGATGCAAAAGATGAAATGAGTGGAGCAGCAAAAGCTAAGGAAGAGTGACAAATATCATTTTGCTGGCACATTATATTCGAATTCGTATTCGTCGTATTCATCGTATTGAAAATATTGTGCCAAACACCTACGTGTTTATATTTCTTTTCATGTTCGCTTATACTCAAGTCCAAATGACAAAGAAATGAGGAGGTTTTCTTTTTTTTTTTCTATAAAACTTTGTTGTCTTCATGTGTGTACCTTTGCTTTGTTGGCATCAAATGTTGCTGCTGCTGATGATGATGATAATCAAGAGGATTTTATTAGGCTGGCATACGAAATGATGTTGATGATGAAGTTGGAAGAAATTGTTTTAGTTTGATGTTGCGGGTTTTGTAAAACCAGCACTTTTCTTGTTGGTACTGGCAAATACACTTGGTGTTTTATTTATTTGATTTTGTTTATTTTTTTTTTCAATCATACTCACCTTATACATATTAGCAAAAGTATGTATGAGTTTGTTAAGTAAGCCACAAACGACAACGACACTTTCAATAAAAACAGTTCCATTTTGGGGTTTTAAAATGATAAATATCATATGGGAATTCTTAGAGGAAACAATGTGACGACCATAAAAGCTTTACTTTACAACATATTGTTGTTGTTGGTGGTGCTGGTGCTGGTTGCCCAACATACGAGTACCATAATGAAACACCAATATTGAATCAGCTCAAGTATATTTTCTAAATAAAAGGTAACAACAAGAAAAGCTGTGGCTTGTGTATCCTTTTCTTTTCTTTCGAGAACTTTGATGTTTTCAACTATTAGCACGCACATGTGGTTTATTGAAATTTCTTTATCGTTGTAGTAGTTGTTATTACAGTTCTTTAATGCTGGCTGTTTTTAATGCTGCAATTGTTGTCAATGGTTTTGGTATTGGTTTCTACGTGTAAGTCTATTTGGCAGGAAAAATAGCATGATTTTATGTCCAGAGGGTGTTTCGTTGAAGCATGGGTTCAATGCTGTTGTTAGCTGTTGCTACAATATGGGCAAATAGTTTATTTTATTGTGGGATAAACCGAATTTTAGCTTGTATTCCAAGTCCGCTCTCTCAATTGAAGCATTCGACATGACACTGTAATGAGAACACTACTGTGAATTGGAAAATATTATTATGAAAATCAAATCATGTGGGTAGTTTTTTTTTTGCTTGAACCGAAAGTCAGGTTATGAACTCCGATGATGCCATATATTTTCTCAGAACTGTGAAAGGAGAGAGGACGGGAGAAAAAAATTGGCTAGCTAAAGAGTTTATTGTGCGTGTTCAGATTATTTGTCTGATATTTTAAGAGCCACTGGACTTATTTAATATATTTGGGGTATTCACACTGTAGTCATAAAGTCATAAGTCATAAAATAATAGCACTAAAAATATGACCAGTGTGAACAACCCGTCATAACTTAGTGTGCTATTTCAAACATCGATCAGCTGATAAGAAAACAAAACATTTGTAATTAGATGTTATCAAAGCAAAAAAAAATAAAAATTAATGCAATTGTAACAAAGTTATTTGAATAGGAGAAAAACTCCATTTCTATTTAAAATTATTAAATTTGTCTTCTGGTGCACAGAAATATCTAAATGAATTTGTATGTATAAACTAAAACAGCTGCTGCCTTGATATGAGCTGAATACATTTTTTTTTGCGGCGTCATACGGAAAAACGTTCAGTGGCTGCCAGTTACGTAAGTTAAGTGAGAAAGATTTTTCACTTGTATATATTTAGTTTTTGCGATTTAGTTCTCTTTTAATTTTTTTTATGTTATAAAAATGTGATTTAATGTACAGACACATAGATATGACTAATTTTTTTAGCCGGTTTTTAGCTGTGAATCATATATCAGTGACGGCGGCAAACATATACTATCGCCGTCTCACCTAAAGATTTTCAACCATTCGACTCGGATCTCTAGAGCTATTTTATGACAAAACAGAAACATACCGGAAAGAGTGCTATGATTTTATGACTTTTTTGTATGCAGCACAACAACAAATTTTTTAAACTGGTCTAAAATATTATCCGCCGTATTCATAAAAAATGTTTTAGGTTTATTACAGGTTTATTTGACAAATTTCACATAGAAATACGTCAAATAAGCGCTTAATAAACCTAAAGTATTTTTTATGAATACGGCAGTATGACTTTATGACAATATGACCAAATAGCACGAAGTGTGAATACCCCAATTATTTTTAAATCCTAAAGCCGGCTTGACTTAAGATTTTTACCCCCTTATTCATAAAAATTATAAGAGTCTAATAACAGCGTAATAGAACAAAATTTCATATGAAATTTGCTCTATTACACTGTTATAAGCCTCTCATAATTTTTATGAATAAGGGGGTTAATATATAAAATTTAGAGCATTACAAGATAAAGGATGCTATAAAACCATATTAAACTACACCTTCAATAATTATTGACCCAACATTAATTTTATTAACTTTCCATGAAAACAGAGAAAATAAAATTTATGGTTTTCCAAAATTATAGGGATCTTTAACGTTCTACTGCAACTTAAATTTTTGAGTCCACAGTAACAAAATTAAAGAAAACAAAACTTAAATCTCTTTACTTACAACAAAAAGAGTTCCTTTGCTTGCTTATACGTTTTTTTTGCCATCACAGTTGGTGTGTCTGAACTGAATACAACAACTATTGGTTCTTTTCTCAGTTATTTATACATTAGAATTGACTATTAATATCATGATCATTTCGTGACAAATTCTTTAGACTATTTTTGTTCGCTTATTTTTCTTTTACTAGAAATAAATGGTCATTTTGTCATGCTAATATTAAGTATTTTATATATTTCTTATAAACGAGTCATGGCTGGGTATCAGGCAAACTGGAGTAGATGAAATTTATTTTATTGTCAGGATATTTAAATGTTAAAAAGTTCATTATTTATTATAGTATAGAATATAGTTTTGAAAGGGAGTATTTTGCTTTTAAGTTTTGCAGAAATTGCAGCTATCGCAATTATTTGGCATTAAATTTATTTATTTATTTTAAAGATGACTTTGACAAAAGGTCTATTAAGCAGTCCTGGCTATATTCTACAATCCCTTAGGTGCAAAAATTTAATATATCCAACACAATGGACCAATACACACAGAGAGAAATAGGACAGATAGGAGCTCAGGCCACCTGAATTAAATTACAATACATAAATTTTCTTTAAGGAATATATATAAAATTTTTAATTTTACATATAAATTAAATAATTTTTTTAACAATCTCAAAAATGTAGACTAAAAAAAGTCAAATTAAAAGGCAATTTACAAAATCTTAATTCTTAAATCCATTAAGCACTTTTTTTTTAGGAGTAGGACCAGCACTCAGGGGATGTCCCCTATATATGCAATGCATTGCGCTGGTACTAAAAACGTGGGGATAGTATTGAGGGGACAGATGAGGAAAGATGAGAAGACAGACATTTTTTTTTTTTTAGCTATTTCAACCTTTTACTTCGCCGCTAATTTTTTGCTACAGGGCCGACGAAGGTGGGTGCTGTTACTCTGCTTTTAGTACATGATTGGGTTAGTCGCTGCCAGTAATTGTCGAGTGATCAGTACTATGCCTTCATCACTGAAAAAAGGTTGGCGACAACTAACACAACCACGCAATAATGCTGATCAGAAGAATTCAACAAAATATTTCATGGCTCAGCGGGGGCTCGAACTCAGGACTATCCGCTTCATAGTCTCGTGTTCTACTACTTCAGCCAACAGCACCCACAATATATACTTCATTGAGACTTAAGGTCTTATAATTAGGAAAAGTCCTCCCGTAAAACTCAAATTTTAGAAAGACTAATACGTGGAACGTCCCAAAATGCACTAGCATTTTATTAAGTAGTTTCTGCTATTTAATATGTAATACAACATGTACATCATCAGATTCCACACGATAACCGGTAAATGAAATATGTCACACAGACGGCAACTGTAATGGCCTTCCAATCACAAGGCATTACTTTCCCCAACAGTCATTAACACCGCCAGAGTGTCAACTGCTCAAACTACAATTTGGTTTCAGGAGGAGCCTGAAGATAACCTTAACCAAGTGCCCATCTTGTGCTTAATAAAAATTTGGCCAGAATAACTTTTTAATATTGAAATAAAATTTAATTAAATGGCGTGTTGTTTAACATCCTTGAGACCTACTAGACTGTGGACGTAGAGTATGCAGGTGTGTAGTCACTGATAAGGAAATCCTACAGATCAGACTTCTCTCGACTGTACGCTATGAAGGTAATGCCCTACTTAACCAACAAAAGCGCAATCACCTAGGCCGTTATATAAATTTTTATAGCTAAATGACAAAAATTATTATCTAGAAGTACCAAATCTTCAAGATATACAGTGTGAAGTAAAAAAGTGCAGATAAATACCAAATAATAAAAAATGTGCACACATCTTGCAAATAAATAAAAGTGCCAAAAGTCTTATAATTGTTGGATTGTGCGAAAAAAAATGTATAAAACTAAACAAGAGTCTTTAAAAAATCGCTTGAAACGTTTTTACGGAATTGTAAAACGAACTCTTCGTTATTTAAATTAGTTTCTCGCCATAAATAAATTAATATATTCATATAAAAGAAAAACTGCATATTCATTTCGTTTTTACATTAAATAACCATATCTAGCTGGGCACTTTTTTAGCCATTAAAAATTCTTAGAAAAATTGTACCTTAAAGAAAAAAGTCTACTTATATTTTATAAATAATTGAAAACATGCAAAAACAAGTAGCGGGCAAAAAGCTGTCAACTAATAATGAAAAGGCCTAGTTAAAAAACCAGGGAATTCAATACGGCTACAACACCTACTAAAAGCCTTTGCAAAGAAAAAAAAATTAAAAATAAAAAAAAATATGTACTAACGAACCTTAGCTTTAAGCCAAGATATTAAACCTGAAGATAACAAACACGCCAGCATTTTTTTTGCAATAAAAAAAAATAACACCAAAACTAAACACGACAAGTGAAGGAGGTGTTTATTTCTTGGCATTTTGCAAGAAACAAAAATTAATCTGGAAAAACAGGTGAAATAACGAAACACAATATATATTTTGAAATATATAACAAAACAATTTTATGAGTATTAAAAAAAATTTTTATATTCTTATTGCATATTTTTACTACTGTTTCAATTTAAAAGCAGAAATTTTTAAATAAACATTTTAAGAGATAAAGCCTAAACTAAAAATAGTGAAAACACCTTCTGGTTTTTTTTAACAGAAATAAAAATATTTTCAAGTGTCATTGTGTAAACAACTATAGCTATAGTTTCTTTCTTTTTTGGTTTTATTAAGATAAAAATAACAAACATTGTCCCCTAATTTTTATAACAACTGATTACAATTTCATATATTTAACTAATTTTTATTTATTTATGTAACAGTTTAAAATAATAAAGAGAAAAAATAATAAGGCAGTATTTGGTTTTTGAATGTATATAGAAAACTACAGCAAATACCACTGCTAATAATTATAACTCAAGTGTTTGATACAGTTGGAGTGAGTTTATTAGTCACGTGTCTTAGCGGCACGACAGCAAAAATTATTCTCATCTGTAAATAAAAAAAAATTACAAAAGAATGTTTAACAAACCCCTAATGAAATAGAATAATTTCAGAATAAAAAGGTATGGCGTAGGGTGTCTCAGCAAGAATGCACTTTTAAATTTACCGCCAATTTTTTTGTGCAAATTGAAATTTTGGAATTCTATGATCCAATGATGAATAATTTATAAAAGAATATTAATACAAGTAAAAGAAAAATAATAAAAGGGTAATACAGAGATTTAAAGTCTGTTACTATGGGCTTAGTATTGAACACTTCTCGTATACTATTTCATTATAAAATGAGTACAAATAAAAATTGCTACAGAATTAACTAAAAATACACATACGCTTTCACCCACGACTTTGTCCGCGAAGAATATGTAAAATTTCAGCTAATCTGTATGCTATGTCAATGATGTGTTGTATTTTTACTGGATCAAAGTTTAAAACGTTCTTAGTTATCTATATACAAATTTTCGACCACCCTTGACCAATCAAACTAAAACCATCTCGTTGTTCCTCCGTTCTTAATCTATATTTATGTATGCCAAATTTCATCTAAATCGGTTCAGCAGTTTGAGCATGGGAAGGTCACAGACAGACAGGGATATAGAGATACTTTCATATTTATTATATTAGTAAATAAAAAAGTCTTCATAAAAAGTGCTAGCCATTACAAAAAGTGCGGGTCATTATAAAAAGTGCAAGTCATCATAAAATGTGCAAGTCATCATAAAAAATGCAAGTCATCATAAAAAGTGCAAGTCATTATAAAAAGTGCAGGTCATTATAAAAAGTGCAAGTGATCATGAAAAGTGCAAGTAATCATAAAAAGTGCAAGTCATCATAACAAAATGCAAGTTATCACAAAAGTGCAAATGAAAAAAGCAAGTCATCGTAAAAAGTGCAAGTCATTATAAAAAGTGCAGGTCATTATAAAAAGTGCAAGTGATCATGAAAGGTGCAAGTGATCATGAAAAGTGCAAGTCACCATAAAAAGTGCAAGTCATCATAACAAAATGTAAGTTATCACAAAAGTGTAAATGAAAAATGCAAGTCATCATAAAAAGTGCAAGTCATTATAAAAAGCGCAGGTCATTATAAAAAGTGCAAGTGATTATGAAAAGTGTAAGTCATCACAAACAACGCAAGTCATCATAAAAAATGCAAGTCATCACAAAAGTGCAAGTCATTATGAAAAATGCAAGTCATCATAAAAAGTGCAAGTCATTATGAAAAGTGCAAGTCATTATGAAAAGTGCAAGTGATCATAAAAAATGCAAGTCATCATAAAAAGTGCAAGTCATCATAAAAAGTGCAAGTCATTATTAAAAGTGAAAGTAATAGTAATAATATATCTTTTGATGTAAGGTATGCAAGATGTTTGTATAAAGTTTCTCTATTTTTATACCCTCAAAAAAAGGATATGGAGGGTATATTCACTTTGTCATTCCGTTTGTAACGCAGCGTAGTATCCATCTGAGAACCCATAAAGTATATATATTCTTGGTCAATGATGAAATCTAACACGATCTGAGCATTTCCATCCATCTGTCTGTAGAAATCACCATTCAGTCCAAACAAAAAGAGCCAGACCGTTGAAGCTTGGTATAAATATATCTTTAAAGATAGCACAGATCATGCTCGTAAATTGGCTGAATCGGACCAGAGGAAAAAAAGTTCCCCTAAGAAGAACTAAACCAACCTCTGAACACACAACATAATTTTTAAAGTTTTTGTTGTAATTTTGTTAAGCAAATGATATATTTTTATGTCAAAGAAGGTCCAACGCGTTAAACTTTGAGCCACAAAATCACAAAAAATAATTTTTGGACCCCGCCCCCTTTAGTGGGCATTATTATATGCAAAAATAGTGTACAAATTTAACACATTATTCTACTTATGCCTACATCCCTTAAAAATAAAATTTTTAAGCTTTAATGACGAAGCTGAGACATAACATGGTGCTCCTCTTTTATCTTTTTTTTTTTGTTTTTGGTATATAAGACAAATATGTGCATTCTGTCGCCTTGTGTAATAAAATTTAAGTGTAAATTATGACTTTGAATAAAATAAATATATTAAATATATTTAAAATTAATACTCCAAGGCTCAAAAGAAGTTAATAAATATTCCAAGCAAATCTATTAAGTTTACTTTCACTATGAAACGAGCCATGGTGCAGCCTTAACATGGAAAATACATAACAATGTCATATGGTTGCAACTGACTTACTCATACTGCAGCATGCCACAATAATAACTTCGAGTAGCAAACAGAAAATGACACCTTGCTGCTTCCAACTATAAATTCAAATATATTTTTCTTTCGGTAGTATTCCCTTTGAGAAGTTCAAGTAAACAGAAATGAAAATACAATTAAAATAAACGAAATATTATAACGTTTCGTTTGTTTATTTATTTAATTTTCTTTTTAAAGAAAAGTGTCACGCATGCAACTGTAGAGCACTCACTTACAGCAGCAACAGCAACAGCAGCGAAAATCTTAAAAGACCCCTTTTATTTCATGCTGAAGGGAAAACAAAGTAAATTGAAGCTTAAATTTTATTAAGATTTTCCCATCTGCTCGTACAAGGGGCAATATTGTGGAGATATTTTATCTGAGACAGGAACAAATATGTTACCGTTGCTTTGACAATATCTTTAAAGTTTATTGTTTTAAATATTTTGTTTGTTATGTTTTCTTTTATATTTAAATTCTGTGACAGTTTTGAATTTACTTTTTTGTTTTCGTTATCTAGCTAAGGGTGGTTGGTTGTCTTGCCAAACATGCACTTGGTCCAGAGATTAGATTATATTACTCGTATTTAAGCATTGCATTGTTCAAATAATAAATTTTATGTTACATATAACAGTAGCATATTGGTAAGACACTTTTGCTGTTGGTAAATATTTATACTATTTCTTTTTCTAAATGCTTTAGAAAAAGTTTAAAGACCATATTTATGTTTTTAGGAGAATTGCTGTATTAAATTTATTTTAATTCGGGGTCACAAAACACACAACATATTCTTAGAATCAGGAACTGCATAAGTACGTGAGTCAATGTTACCAAAAATATTTGCCACCACATTTCAGTAAAAAAAAATATATGTGATATTCTAATGAATTCAGTGCCTGTAAATCATATTTTTAATAATTTATTGCTAAACTCAACAATAGCAGCATTTTATTGCCATTTATAATTTTTTTATAACGCTTTTACTATGATTTAGAAAAGGTGGCCGAAACCGGAAACTTAATTAATTTGAGTTAATCCGCTGAAAAATGGTCGCATTTGCAAAACTAAGCATTTAAAACAGAATTAGAAATAACTTAAGTCATATCAAAGAAAACGTGTTTGTAATATTTTCTCTTAATAATTTTTGATTTAAATCACCACAAAACATGCAACATGCACTCGAAATAATCAAATACATACACACACACACACACACACACACCTTAATGCTGACACATTAAAAGCCAAACAATATGTTCCACTTACTATTTATACGAAACGATTCATAAACGTCAGATTTTATTAAAATGTCAAAAACATAAACAATAGTAAAGAATATACAGCGAGAAATTGGCTTGAATAAATGTGGTATTAGAAATGACGTTTTCACACTTTGGCACGTAAGCAGGCGTGGGAAAAGCAGGTCAGATATGGTTTTAAAGATGTTTTTTTTTTTTACTTTTTACTTATTTATTTTTTTATAAAAGTGATTGTAGAATTATTGGAGTTAAGTGGAGCAATTTTTGTTGTCATAAATGGTTTAGAAGACTTTAAACATTTTGGCTGCTAAAGGGAGTTGTGAGGTAAATATATAAGCAGCCTTATACCACACATTTATAAGGTGACATAGATCAACAGGCTTCTCATCATTAAGGTTCTTATTCATATTCTTAATCATGAAAAAAGATTTCTTCATTGTAATTCAAATAAGATAATGGTCAGGTTCAAAGGACGACACTGCGTGAAAGTGTAACATATTTTGATCAGAATTCAAAAATTTCGATTAGACTTTTATGAATACAATAAAATATTGTTCGCTGAAAAAACAACTCCATATACAGGGTGAGCCCAAAGACATTATGAGGCTTCAAAATTTAATAACATTTTCGTTTTTGTTTATTTTTTTTAAATTATTTTAACAAACAAAATGGAAATTTTTCTGAACAAAGTTTAAAAATCATGTCACTTAAATGAGCCCCATTTTCAACTGATCAATTCGTTTGACGGCATTTTTCGTAACATCTTTTAAAATGTGTGACCGTAATATCAATGGTTGGCCTTGAGTTCAAAGAATTTTTCGTTCTTGTTCATGTATACTGAGTCCTCCAGAAAACTAAAAAACAAGTAAAAACGTTATATTCGACCGGGTCGAATCTTAAATACCCTCCAAATATTTAGTAAGTGAATATAAAATGTTTAACTTGGTGGAACAGAGTTCCTTTATATAATATCGTACGTCAACCCCCACTAAAGGGGGCGGGGTTCAAAAATAGACAATATCATGTTTTCCACAGACGAACGTATGGGCATTGCTAGACCGTCTTAGACTTTATCACTAATCAAGAATATACATATCTACCTTATAGGGTCAAATTCTCTTTGGAGGGTATAAAAACTGTATTTTTGCGGGGTCGCTCTGGCAAGGGCTGTGGGGGAAACATTTCACCTTTGTCATAAAACTCTAAAAATAAATGGTTGGGATAATTATATACAAAATAAAAGTTTATATATTTTTTGATAGGGTAATTTAGGGGACAAAAGGGGAGGAGAGGGTAGGGCAGAAACAGGCAGTCTAAAAATTCTAAAAATAAATGCTTGGGATGATTACATACAAAATTTAAAAAAACAATTTTTTTTGGTAGGGTCATATAGGAGGTGAAGGGGGAAGGAGGGGGTAGGGCAGAAATCGGCAGTCAGGAAGCTCTAAAAATAAATGCTTGGGATGATTATATACAAAATTTAAAAAAAAAATTTTTTTGGTAGGGTCATTTAGGGGGCGAAGGGGAAGGAGGGGGTAGGGCAGAGTAGTACCAGGTTTCGTCTCAGCTTCGTCATTAAAGCTTAAAGGTGTTATTTTTAAGGAATGTAGGCTTAAGTAAAACAATTTATTACATTTTTATGCTATTTTTGCCTATAATAACGCCCACTGAAGTGGGCGGGGTCAAAAAATATTTTTATTTTATTTAATGGCTCCAAGTTTAAGGCGTTGGACCGTATTTGACCTAAAAATATATCATTTGCTTAACAAACTAACCAAACAAATTTAAAAATTATGTTGTTTTTTTCTGGGTTGGTTTAGTTCTTCTTAGGGGAACTTTTTTCCCTCTTGCCCGATTTAGCCCATCTTCGAATTTAACCTGCTCTAAGCTTCAAAATATATTTGTACCAAATTTCAAGAGTCTAGCCCGTTTCGTTTGAACTGAATAGTGATTTCCACAGACGGACGGACGGACGGACATGCTCAGATCGTCTTAGATTTCATCACTGATCAAGAATATATATACTTTATGGGGTCTGAGATGGATATTTCGATGCGTTACAAACGGAATGACAAAGTGAATATACCCTCTAAATTATTTTTTGGAGGGTATAAAAATAATAATAATAAAAAATTTTTCGGCTGTTGGCAAATGTGGGTAACGCGCTAGACAATTAATATTCGAAAATTATTTGCTAAAATAATTGATCCCTGATTCAAATCATAAAAATCTTTATTCAGTTGTGAATCTATTCATTACTTACTTCTTCTTATATATTTAGTTCTCTAGCTTAAAGAACGAGCAGAACATCAGTGTGTTCAGAAATCTCTATATACCCATTATCAGTACTCTAGTGCATTAATTACAGATTCCAGGTACTTATCGTGTTTGATTGTACTATGATTTCGCCATTTAAAAAAAAAACGACAAAATACAGCTTAGAATAATTTGATTCCAAATTGGGGGTTTTGTATTCAACAGGTTTTTTTTTTTTTAACTCGGACCAGCTCTCAAGCGATGATGCAGTGCATTGCACCGGTGATAGAAAGGAGGGGACAGCATTGAGGGGAGGCATGAAGAAAGATGAGAAGATAGAGAAATTTTTACAGCTGTTTTAAACTTTTACTTCGCCGGAAAATTTTTCGCTACAGGACATAGACTCGTATAAACTAGTTCAGCCAACACCACCCTATTTCACACTAATTTAAATTTCTAGACAAATCATTTTACTACTTAAGAAGTTTGCACTATTTTATTCAGCCATTAAATAAGTTTTTAAGTTCATCAATTCATTTTTAAAATAAAATTTAATTCTGTGCAAAACAGAAAGTTTTCATAATGATGATATTTTAGTTGATATTGAAAACTTCCTATTGGGTGAACCGAAAAAAATCTTAAACATTTTTAAGCTTTAAAACAAACTTCTTTAAAAATACTTACAAATATAAAACAAATATTAGACAAAAATCAATATTTTCAATAAACAAAAATGCATTCCTACAGCATTCATCCGCTTTGTGCTCGCTGTGGGAAAAAGTAAGAAAAAAAGTTCAAATTTCATTAACTCTTATTTTCAAACCAATAACTCTTAGAGATGTAGTGAAATTCATGAAATCTAACATAAACTGCAGAAGACCACAACAGTATGATTTTATATTATAAATGTAAACCATAAAAAAAGTCATTCAAGTCAATCATTCCACTTAAGTGAGCAGCAAAACTAAACCATATTTTTCATTAAGAGTTCAGTTTGAAACTTTTTTTTTTCAAGTTTGTTAAATGCACTTCTTTTTGTTTTGCTCTGTCTTCGTTTTAGTTTGTCAAGCGTTTGTTTGTTGCAGTGTAAAGATATAAAGTTACTTATAAATTGTTCCTCTTTTTTTCTCCATGTTTTTTGTAATTTTTAAATATTTCTTCCTTTTTGTTTAATGTCTCTGTTTTTCTCAAACCTAGAAAATTTACATACATAAATGAACGTTATATTTTTTATTATATACCATAAAGAAAACAAAAAAGAAAAAACAAATTCGAGTAGGAGCCACAGGGAATGTTGAAAACTGAACTGAAATAAGTACAAGTAATTTGTGTAGTTTTAAATATTGGTGTCAAGTTTAGAGCCTCAAAATCATGAGATTTTTTATATTTTTAAACCGTTTTCAATATATTGAACATATTTACTAATACAACTTCTTTTTTTATATTCTATAGTCACCATGTTTTGAAAGCTGATATCATAGTGGAAGTTTGTTAAGAACTGGCCAGCAAGAAAATATATATATATATATATTATAAAATTTTACACTCACTCGTTAATAAAAAACAAAGTTGAAATTTAATCTTGTGTTTTTAAGTTAACAGTATTTTAAATACAGAATTTTTTCTGTATACATTTTTCAATATTGGGTAAAGAAATCTGTGTGGATGTTTTAGCTGGCATCTGAGAAATTTATTTAAAATATATTTTTTCTGTTTCTAAGGAACAGAGAGGGTGGCCAAACAGTTTATGGAAGAAAAATGCTTTTAAAATAAGATGTTTTATTGTTAGTCAGTGTTGTTTATTAATTGTAGATTTTTGGTATTATTTTACAAATATTTTCTTTGTATGATTTTTATACTTAGAAATTTTAAAATTTTCTTAAGATATCGTTTTCTTTATGCAGCTTTAATTCTTAAGCAAATGTCTTTATAATTTGTTTAATTTTAATGATGTCAATGCTTTTAGTGTTCAACTAAAGACATTTGGAATTTATAAGACTTAGCAGTTGCACCCAATTGTTTTAAAACTATTGGCAGCTGTTTGATCCAAAAGTTACGTCTAAGAAACTTGTAAATGCCTTAACTTTATTTGATCAGCTATTTGAGCTTAGCAAAACATATTTACTATAGGCAGCAAAGCAATTTTATGATGGCAAGAATGACAGCAAATACTCAATTGTTGAGGTGAGCGAAGTTACGCTACTCTAGGTTTCTAAAACAAATACTCAGCAGTTGTGGTACTGGTATGACTTATCATAGCGCCCATTGTATGCCTACTTTCTCAGTCCAATAAAAATTATTCCCATATTTATATAAAATATTTTAGTACTCTTTGACAAGAAAAACGAAAATTATTTAATGTAAGTATTTTTTTAACCAACATTCATATTGATACATATATTAAATTCAATTTAAATTTTATAGGCTAATTGTTCGAAATTTTTTTTAATTTTTTTTATTTTAAATTCAGAAAGACATGATAAATATTCCAAGGCACAAAAAGAAAGTCAACATCAGTTTTTAGTTATTCAACTTACACAGCAGAGCAGAACAGCTGTTTTCGAAAGCCGCAACGCTTTCATCATCAGTGCTCATGTGTTTTGGGTTTGTCACCACTTACAGTTTTTATATAAAAAAATTTTATTAAGAAATTACATACGAGAACTGTATCAACCTGATTATTGTTTTAATACCAGTGTTGCCGTTTGATTATTTTCTTCATGTCCCATTTTTCTGAAAATTTTTCAATATGAAAGACACCGTTGTTCGATCAATTTTTGGCGAGGCGTTTTATTATGAAGTCCAACGTTGAGTTAGATAAATAAAATATTTAAGATCTGGTCTAGAGAACAAAACTACGACAGCAAGTAAATCCTTTGTTTTGGTAATCCTAATGAGTGTCGGTATAGAATTTGGCGGTGCCTGTGTGATATCATTCCATACCAAAAGCTCAGATCATTGCATATAAACACATTCGCATTGAATATATAGCGCAATATCATCCTCCTCCTCGACATAGAGGTGATTCCACTAGATTCCTCTTCCACAAAATTATTATGTCACTCTTGAACGAAAACAGTTCCAACCACCCCTTAGCTTGTCTCATAACGTAAAAAAAGCTAAGCCTTCTCTTGGGAGTAACCGATATCCAGCCTACTTTCCAAAAGGGCTCGGGCTACATCCAGAGCTGTTAAATTTGGATTACGATTAGTAATCAATTAGATTAAATTTTAAAAAGAATGGTATTGATTACATAATTCTCTTTTTGAAAATTCCTGATTATTAATTAATTACGATTACAAATAATCCAAAAATAATTAAGATTAGTTAGGATTACGAGAAAATAATCAAAAATAATCAAAAGTAATCAAACAAATAATTGACTACTTTCAAGGATTATTTTTGATTAGTTTTGATTATTTTTTAAAAATTTAGAATGCGCATCATTTTATACATACATTTTATTTTGAAAAATTTGCATTTAAAACAAAAAAAAATTAATGACAAGCATACGTTAAAATATGTGATCATATTACTTGTATTGGAGGCGGACCTTCAATTTGGAACTGCGTGGATTTTGTAGGGTTGTTTTATAAGTGATAACGAAAATAAATAAATTATATATCATAATAGTTATTTTTAACCAAAAAAAAATTTTTTATGTTGCTATAATGGTTATTTATAACCAAAATATTTTTCTGGTTGACATAATGGTTGTTTATAACCAAAATTCTATCTTTCTCAATGTAATTCGTTACGGTAATCAATATAATATAAATGCGACCATAATGTATAAAAATTCCCAAATGCATATAAAGGTCATTTTTGCGTAATCTTTTTGGTCCGAAATAAAAACATAGCCGATATTTTCGGTACCTGCTTTATACGAATAGAGCACAAACCCGTGAACCCGTGACAAATAAGAAGAATGCAGAATCATGAAGAATGCAAACAGGTTTTCAATTATCAAATCGATGCACATCAATAATAATAACAAAAAATGAAAAAAAAACTACTAACATTAAACAGTATTGCCATAATTTCGCAAAATAAAAAAAATAATCAAAAACAATCAAAAGTAATCTTCGGAAGTAGTCAAATTATTTTTCGATTACTTTTTATTATATTTGATTATTTTTTCGTAATTTTTAGTAATCTTGATTATTTTTCGATTATCTGTAATCGTAATCAATTAGTAATCGTGCGAGTCTGAAAATAATCGTAATATAATCGTTACTTCACCTTTCAAAAGAAAATAATCTAATTACTAATTATTATGATTAGTAATCATTACTTAACAGCTATGGCTACATCAATCGAGTAGCGGCCATGCTTCTGTGTAATTTGTTCGCCACTTCATTATCCTGGTGTCCGCTGTGGTCAGGTATTCACAATCAAAGAAATCTTATTTCTTTTCGGTGTTCTCTGCAGTGAGTCAAATTATCTCAAAACAAGTTAAGAATTAAACTTCAATGATAGAGTGCTTTCAGAGAGCCCGGATTCCTCTATAGGCAACCTTGACTCCCTGCCGATATTTTACAACGCAACATGGAAATTTCACACAAACTGTTGCCAATCACTAGTTCATCCATTTGATTGACATATTTGATCAGCTTCAAAACAGCAAAAATTACAAGCCTGGATGGATCATCCTTTCAATTTCTTTTATAAAAAAGTGATCTAAAGTTTGATAAAAAAAACCAGATAATTAAAAATCTAAAAGGTCGAAGAATCATCAGTCAAATAATTTAGAAGGATACCGACTTCTATAAACATCGCATGCATACGCTAAAAGCCTTATATTCCTCTTGACTCAAATAAATAACTTATTAAGATGTTAACTACCCATAACGAAGTTCATGAGTTCAATCCCACACTAAGTCAATTTATATATCGAATTTTGTTTATCTCTCACTATCATGTCAAAATGATGAAGATACAGCACTGATAACTAAACAGTGCGACAAAGAATGGGCACTACCATGTACTAGAAAGCACATTAAAGTTCTCTCCTTCGTCGGCGATTGTGGGAAAAAAAGATCTGCAGTGAAGTGCCTATCAGAATTTCTCAATCTGTTGGTATTCTTTCTCAAAGCTTCGACATATTTTTAATATTCAATGACGCTTATTAAAAAAAATTGTATATAAACAGATAATGTTTTCTTAATTAACTAGACTGTCAACAGCAAAGAAAAATTTTTAAAACGCTTCCTCTAACTGATACAAAATCAACTATAATAAAGGGTGTTAAAGAAGCGGTATAGGCAGAATGTAGCTCTCCTACAACAACTTTTGTTAGTGAGCATAGTGAACATCTTTATGAACTTGTTGTTTGTGAGCATAAAATTTTTGTTTCAATTTCTACATGATTCAAACATCTAATAAAATGCAAATTTCTACACGATTCTTTAATCAATTTTTTGATAGTTATTTTACATTTTAGACACTTGATTTCCGTAGATTGTTAAAGTTTTTATCTGTTATTTTTTATATTATTATTATTATAACAATCATGTTTTTTTTTACTATAAAAGCAAATAAATGTAATATATCTTAAAGTAACAGGTCGTATATTAAAAACAAAATCAACCAGCATCAGCAAACACACAAAACATGAACAGAACAACAAAAAAAAAAAAAAATTAAACCAAAATCATATCTAAAGCATGTTTATTTAAGTTGTATCTAGATAACGAATAGAAAACAGATGGCTTAACACCAAACCACTCGTACATACAGCAGTTGTCCTCTCACTCCAGCGTGTGTATGGGAAAAAGCCAACAACTGCAAGACAGTGATGAACAGCCTGTTAAAATGTGGACAAATAAATGTCAACAAGGTATGACTGTAACCTGGGGATGCCAGGCAAGTAGATGAGACACAAAGTAAATAGTTTTGAACATTTTTTAAAAGATCTATATGTATTTTTCTCAAATTGTTGTTTTAAAAAAATGATGCACAGCTAACATTCTAACAAAAGAAGAATATGAATGAAATATTAATTAAAATATATATGTGAAGAATATACTATATAATAAGAAGACGGAGAAAAACATTAATGAGAATTAATGAAAAATCATAAAATAAAAAGACAAATTAAGGGAAAAAACCTTTTCCCTTAATTTTGTAAGAAAAATATATTACTTTTATAGAAAAATTTCCCATGAAATTTTCTATATTTTTCTTAATGATCATTTAGGGGTTTAATTAAAACAAAAATAAACAAGTAAAAACGTTATATTCGACCGGGTCGAATCTTAAATACCCTCCAAATATTTAGTAAGTGAATTTAAAATGTTTAACTTGGTGAAACAGAGTTCCTTTATATAATATCGTCCGTCAATGCCCACTAAAGGGGGCGGGGTTCAAAAATAGGAAATATCACGTTTTCCACAGACGAACGTATGGGCATTGCTAGACCGTCTTAGACTTCATCACTGATCAAAGGTCATTTAGTGGGCAACGGGGCAGAAATCGGCAGTCATTAAGCTCTAAAAATAAACGCTTGGGATGATTATATACAAAATATAAAAAAAAATTTTTTTTTTTGGTAGGGTCATTTAGAGGGTGAAGGGGGAGGAAAGGGTAGGGCAGAAACAGGTAGTCATAAAACTCTTAAAATAAATGCTTGGGATGATTATATACTAAATTTAATTTTTTTTTTGATAGGGTCATATAGCGGGCAAAGGGGGAGGAGGGGGTAGGGCAGAAATCGGCAGTCATTAAGCTCTAAAAATAAATGCTTGGATTGATTATATACAAAATATAAAAAAAAATTTTTTTTTTTTTTGGTAGGGTCATTTAGAGGGTGAAGGGGGAGGAAAGGGTAGGGCAGAGTAGTACCAGGTTACGTCTCAGCTTCGTCATTAAGGCTTAAAAATGTTATTTTTAAAGAATGTAGGCTTAAGTAAAACAATTTGTTAAATTTTTATGCTATTTTTGCATATAATAACGCCCACTAAAGTGGGCGGAGTCCAAAATTTTTTTTTTATTTTATGGCTCCAAATTTAAGGCGTTGGACCGTATTTGACATATAAATATATCATTTGCTTAACATAATAACCAAAAAACTTTAAAAATTATGTTGTTTTTTCTGGGTTGGTTTAGTTCTTCTTAGGGGAACTTTTTTTCCTCTTGCCCGATTTAGCCCATCTTCGAACTTAACCTGCTCTAAGCTTCAAGATATATTTATACCAAATTTTAAGGATCTAGCTCTTTTCGTTTGGACTGAATCGTGATTTCCACAGACGGACGGACGGACATGCTCAGATCGTCTTAGATTTCATCACTGATCAAGAATATATATACTTTATGAGGTCTGAGATGAATATATCGATGCGTTACAAACGGAATGACAAAGTGAATATGCCCTTCAAATTCTTTTTTGGAGGGTAAAAAAATATCCTTGTGTTAAAAAAAAGCTGGTTTTTAAAAAATTCTGCACGGACAGCGATAAAACTTTATCAGGGCCAGCCATTCCCTCCAAGGACCTTAAAAAGTAGCTGTTTCCTTAACTCTATCTAAAAAAATATTTATCTTTATAAAAGCCTATTAAAAGAAAATCAATTTGAAACCCTTTAGAAACAAAAATCCAAAACTACTGCTGAACTATAAAAATGAAATAAAATGGTAAAACAGCCGCAGATAAACATTTACAATTTTTTAGATTAAATAATGAAACATCAAAGGCGTTGGTCATGCTGTGGCTTAAAGTATCTTAAAGATATGGGAAAACCAGGTCACTCACCACTTCCACATTTTTAGCTCTTTCCGTTTAGTTTCTTAGCCAGTAGCATTACAATTTTGGTGCCACTGCTCTCCTTTTTTCTTGTTATCAAATCTATAAATGTGAAAAAGGTAAAAAGCCTTTTTAGCCGGTGATAATTTCATTGAGAAAAGTGCTAAGGATACCAGAACAGACAAAATATGCCGTGTGTAGGTATGTGTGTGTGTTAGCAGTTAAAAGGTAGTGTTGGATTTTTACGACCTCCAAAATGGCAGTTGAGATGAAATTTAATGAGAATAAAAGTGTACGAGACTGCATTTCGCTGTATTACACTGTAATTCAGCTGTTTAAATTTCCTTTTTACAATATTTTTATTTCACCTACTTTTGGTTTGAACAGCTTAAAAGCTACTTTAAGAGCAATGAACGGAAAAACTTTCATTATAAGCCAGCTTACAGGAAGCCTTTAAACATATAGATGCTGAATAAGAAAAGTATGTGTATGGAATAGCTTTGCTGCCGAAATGTATAACTATAAATCGGTCTTGCAATCACCAAAAAGGATTAATTAAATTACAAAATTTTTTTTTCACTGTCCTACAGATCCTTCCCATTTCCGTGCAGCTGTTTAAGTTGATTTCTTTAACCTATTTAAAGTTTTAAATCGAGTCATTTTACTTGCACTTTCACATTCTTATATACTATATGTATATGTGTGTCTTTATATGTGCATGTCTGTTTAACACACAGACACTTCCCCAACTATTTGCTGCAAAAGGACACAGTTTTTTTTTGCAATTTTTACACCGTTTTGTGCATGGCCAAGCATAAACTTTACATACATTTATTGGTCATATTAAAAGAAAAAAATAAAAACTGTTTGTGCAAAAAAATAAATATTTTAAAAAACTTTCATTCTTTAAGCAAACCCAATGAAATACAACACATATCGATGTTTGTACATTTGAGGGTTTGACGGAATAAAGTTTTAGGCTCAAGAAAAATAAACTGTTATTTATGTAAAATTATTTGTGTTTTCCAGCAAGGATTTATTACTGACAGGCAACGATACTATAATAATAAATTCTGTAATGAAATTAGAGCATTTGTGCCGGCAATTCTTTCTTTATTATTTCTAATGCATATTTAATCAAAATCACAATCACCGATATACGAAAGAGCCGCACCAGGCATTTTAGAAGATATTCATTCTTTAGTCCAATAATTCGTATGTCAAATGAAGTACCAGCAGTTGCCTTATTTTCTGCTTACAATTTAAGTTTCTGCTTTAAATTAAGTTTAAAACGAATACGGGATATTATTCGAAGTAATCTGCCCAGTTTCAGCATAAAACTTTGCATTTGTAGGAATAATTCCCTAGAAACTGGCCCTATTAAAAAATTAATTTTTAAAGACTGTATGTTGTACAGGATGGCCCAAAATTACCGAAGGGGTTTGAATTGCGTATAACAGTTTTATTATAATATTTCTGTTTTCTTCAGTATTTTGTAAAGAACACTTGGAGGGGAATTTACAATGGATCAGTACCGGCAAAGACTTGATTATGCAATTTATTTTCATCAAAAAAGGAGAAGAAAATCATGATTTTTTTTTATCTTGCACCAGCACTCAGGGGATGACCCCCATATATGCAATGCATTGCGCAGGAACTGAAAACGAAGGGACAGTATTGAGGAGACCGATTAGGAAAGATGAGAAGATAGACAGTATTTTTTGTAGCTATTTCAACCTTTTACTTCGGCGGCTAATTTTTGCTACAGGGCCGACGAAGGTGGGTGCTGTTACTCTGCTTTTACTTCATGATAGTGTCAGTCGCTGCCAATTATGTTAAGTGACCAGTGACTATGCCTTCATCATTGGAACAGGTTGACAACAACTAACACAACCACACACTAATACTGTTCAGAAGAATTCAACACAATATTTCATGACTCAGCGCGGGCTCGAACTCAGGACCCTCCGCTTCATAGTCTCGTGTTCTACTACTTCAGTCAACAGCACCCACGACTTACAATTTTTTTTTCTTGGACCAGCACTCAGGGGATGACCCCTACATATGCGATGCACTGTGCCAGAACTAGGAAAATTGGTTGTGGGATAGAGGGAGTAGTGTTTGTTGTTCGATTTGAACCTCCCCAAGTTAAAATTGGCAGGATTTACAATGTAATTGCTAGCGACGGTGTTTATTTTCAATTAAATGGGTTCGTTAATAGGCAAAACTGCAGCATATGGGCTACGGAAAATCCGAGAGTAGTTCAATAGCGAGTACTACACCCACTTAAGTCTACCATTTGATGTGGTGGTTCGTCGGAAAATATTATTGGTTCATATTTTTGTGAAAATGAACGTGGTGTCGCCGTTTCCACCACTAGTGTTAGATTTAAAGGCCAGCCAAGGAAAACCATTCACAGGTATGGTTCCAACAGGATGCAGGACCCAAAACCCATAGCGCGAGGGAGACAAGGGCTCTTTTGCGTGACATCTTTGGTGTGAACGAATTATTTCCCATACAAGCGATATTAATAAGCCTCCGCGTTCACCAGTTTTAGCCGGTCCAGACAGTTTCCTTTATAGTTATTCGAAAGGAAAGGTCTAATAAATCTAGAGCCATACAGCAATTAAGAGATAATCCCGCTGATTGTGTAAGGCGTTGGCGTTTACGCCTGCGTTTTTTTAGCAGATTAAAGAATATTGCTTGTGTGTTTCTTTAATCTTGTACAAAAAACGCCTTCGTCGTAAACGCCAACGCCTTACACAATCAGCCTGAATATACGCGACGAAATTAACAACCTAAAGCTTTGAGAAAGGTTTTGGAAAATTTTTTGACAAGAGCACGAATATGAAAAGAAGAAAATGTCCACCACTTGCGAGATATAAATTTCCATAATTAAATTAAAAATATTCTACACTAATACACTATATTTAAAAGAAAAAATGTAATAAAGAAAGTCCTTCGTTCAATTCGGGGCACCCTGTAGAAACACTTCAGGCCTTTACCTTTATTATGGACTCTACAGCTAAATGATGGTTGGACACAGGTTGGCCAAATTTGAGGTTAGATAGTAAATCACAATCAAATGAAGATATATGTATCAAGAACTGAGCCGTCGTCCTGAAAGATTTCTTTAGTAGAAAGTTGGGAAATTTTAACCATGGAACAACGGCCGATCATTATTTGCTTCGAACGCTGGGAATTGTGAACTGAAAGAACACAATGGATTTTTCAACAAAATCATCTTTAACCCATTTCGTCCCAGTGTTTCATTTTTCGAACAGTAAATTTCAAGCATTTTAAATTTTTTTATCTGTTTAGGAAAGACTTTTTAATATTTTTTCATGAAAATTTTTAATGAAAATTTTGAAAAATATTTTTAAAAAAATTTTTAATAAAAACTTTTAAAAAAATGTTTAATGAATATTTAAAAAAAATTTTTGATGAAAATTAAAAAAAAAAAATTTAATGAATATATTAAAAAAATGTTTAATGACAATTTTTAAAAAAATTTTTAATGAAATTTTTAAAAAAATTTTTAATGAAAAAAAATTTTTAGTAAAAATTTTTAAAAAATTTTGGACATCTGAATCGTATCTTCTGGACCCAAATTACCATTTAACTACGAAGTTTCATAAACTGATTCGAAAAAAATCTCTGGGACGATATGGGTTAATGATGAGGCCCATTTTGAATTAGGCGGTTAATTAAATTAAAAAAAGTATCACATATGGGGCTCACCAAATCCAAACAGTTTTCGGGAAACCGTTACAAACCAAAGAAAGTGACTGTATATTACGGTTGGATTTTGGCCAGGCGGCATTCTTGATCATTGTCCCTTATTTTAACGAAAATGAGCAAGAAAACGCCGTCACCGTGAATTCTCTGCGCTGCCAAACCATGATAACCGATTTCTTGTAGCTACAATTGCCTAATATTGACAGCAGTGATCTATAGTTTCAGGAAAACGACACCACCGGCCACACAGCCGGCTAAGCAATTCCGTTATTGCATGAGAAATTTTTCCCCTTGCGTAATTACGCTATTTGGCGAAGTCAATTGAACCCCTCGTTCTTGTGACTTAACGCCACTAAATTATTTTCTCTAAGGCCATTTGAAAGACCTGGTCTACATGAACAAACCACAAAAAAATAAAGGCTCTGAAACATGAAATTCGGCGCTGCTGTGACTAGATAATAGAATCTTTGTTTCAAAATGTGGTCCAAAATTTTGTGAAAAGAGCGGACGTTTGGTGGCATGCTAAAGGTAAAAATTTGGTCGACGTAATATTTTGTTAGAAATTCCCATATTTCTACTTTAAGTTGGTATCAATTAAACTGAATTTGTCAAAAACAGAAGCATTTTTAAGCCAATTTACTTTTTAACCTCAAATTTGCCCACCCTTTATAAATTCCTTGGGCCTAATGTTTTAGTATTTTTCATTTGATGGTTTCAGCTAAATTTTGAAAATTGCAATTTTTCTATAGTATTGTTTCAGATTAAAGTCTACACTTTCTGTCGCCTTCTAGCCAATTACTGATTATAGCGGCTACAGGTTTCCAATTGGCAGGACGTAGTTTTGTATCATCGTCTGTGTCCTTAACACTGGATGCAATCATTTCAGTAAGAGAGTATTGTAGCATTTTGTTGTGATGAAGATTAGTATGAATTAAATTTTTTTAAAAGTGTTATACAAATAATAAACGGAGTTTTAACTAAAAAAAGTGAGTACTTTTTCTACTTCTTGCCTATAAAAATATTTTTTACTATTTAAAATTTTGCAGGTGTACCCAATGCAACTATAGATTTCTTGGTTATGGTTTGCTTGTGTGTGGCAGCATTTAATATTTTATTTTTTAAAGGATAAAAAAAGGACAATTTTATTATCTCTAACAGAAAATTGTACATGCACATTGACAAAAAAAAATAAAAATAATAAATGTATAAAAGACAAGAATATGAAAACCCATTATAGGGGTTTTCTTGACACATAGACACACGCACACACATACACACACATACACTCACACACTGCTGCAAACGAATTCAGTAGTGGCAATGGTAAATTCTGTTGTTCTGTCTGAGTGTATAAAAACGTACTACAAGTAAAAAATATATATAAAGTAGATATAGTAGCCCCCATAAATGTGACCTAAATTTTATCATTTTCTTGATAACTTAATTTCTTTTATTTTAGTCCGTTGCAACAAACACGTACAACAACAAGTAAAAAAGTGGCTGTCTGTCTGTGTCAAGAGGATTTTTACGGCTACTGCTGCACAGTTAATTTCTGCCAGGACATGCCAAAACTAGAGGCACACTTTTGCTTGACTGTGTTAGTTGTGCTGCTGCTATTTTAAAATGCTTTAAAATTGCCAGATAAATGTTTGCTTGTTGGTGTTGTTTTTTTATACTAAACTCAATGTTGTCTTGCGCTCAGCACTATTCTCTAAGACGCCTTTAATTTTCCAGCAGCTGCACTTGTTTGGATATATTTTCCTATGCTATTTACATACTGGAGTACGTATTCCTAGTCGTATAAATGCAGACAATAACTGTTTGACTGCATATCCGGCAGGTTTATTTTCATTGCTGTTATTTTTGTTTGCTACCTATTTTATGCATGTCTGTCTAATTTTATTTCCATATTAAAGAAAAAAAATCAACAAACGAAATTACTTGTAGAATATTTAAGCAAATATCCTGTTGTTTTATTTTTTAGTTTTTTCTTAAACTCGACATCTTCAACAGCAGCAAATATTTTAAATGTTAAACAGAAACCACTTGAAATTTTCCTCTCAAGTTACTGCAAGAAATGAGCCATAAAATCATTTCAATTTCTTTATTTGTTTTGGAAAAACTTAAAAAAAAAAATAATAATAAAAACAGTTTAAAATACAGCGAAGGTGATTCCTTAAATGCACTAAAAGGCATTTGAAGCGTTAAATTTGTTACCACTTCAGCCATGTTGAAATGTTTTTTCTCAAATAGAAAGATTAGGGCTGCTAAGAAAATCACATATAACTTTTAATCTGATAGCTGTAATAACTACCCTCGTATGTTACTTACTTGCATGGCTGTAGTAAAATTGAAATGAAATGTCTTTATTTTCATTGTATATTTTAATAGAAAAAACAAGAAAAAATATGAAGAAAAACTTAAAAAAAATATACAATTTTTATTGTGAAAACAACAATACAGTTGAATGAAAATGAAAACAATTTTTATTTTCTTATGAGGACTTTGCAGAAAATATACACAATTTCCGTGTTGTTTGTATTTTATGGCAATGATGCATTTTATTTATTTATTTTTAATCAAGGATGCGTATAATATTCCATGCAGGTTTTCCATTTCTTTTTTTTTTGGCGGCACAAAATATTAAATTACAACACTTGAAAACAACATATTTAAATGATCACTTAAATTTAAATTGGCCATATGAATGCTATACCTGTGCCAAAAGGAATCTTTCAAAAATATCACATAACCAAGATCACAGATATTTTGTCAAAAACTAGATTTTATTGAAATGCATTAGGCTGCTGCATTAAGAAAACAATTTACTTTGACGGAAGGATACTAGAAACCAGCTGGTTTTGCCAATCAACGTGAACATGGAAATCCAGATACGCCTTATTAAAATTAACAGAAGACAGGAAACGGATATTTCCAAACACTCACTTTTGCACAGTTTATCTTTTAATTCCTTAAATCGTACAAAATCAAATGAGCAGAAAAATCAAGTTGATTGTAAAATTAAAGATTTGTTTTCATTGCAGTTGTATACATTCGTAAAAGGAAGCGACTCTAAAATAATTTGTATTAGGAAACTATTTAACCGCTGCTTAAGATCAAATTCTCAAACCTCATGCAAGAGCTGTAGTTACAATTCTTTCCCTTCTGTCATGGTTTGCTCAGTTAATTTACGAGTATAAAAGAATCTTAATTTAACTTAAGTTTTCCCTTTTGCTTTAACCATTCAAGTTAACTTTACTTCTGTGATTGCTTCATTAAGAAATAATTTTGAAAACTATTTTGTATTTAATATTTTGTCCTTGAATCACAAGTGTTTATTGTTAATTGATGATAAAGTATTTTTTTTATTTTTTTTTATAATTGTTCGGTTTTTTTAATTTGTTGAAATATTATTTTGATCTTGTAATTTCACACCTTTTTGCTAAATCATCGCAGCAGCATCTTAAATAAACTACAAAAAACCAAAAACATGATTTTTATGTTTTTCACTTGAAAACGGCAACAATAAATACATTTTGCTTTTAGCTGCAAAAAGTCTATTTTAAAAACGTAAACAAAAAGAACAAAGAATGCATGTTTAACATTGAAGGAAAATCGTGCCTTTTTGGTTTAACAAGCTTTTAATTTTTTATTATTATTGTTATTTTTTCAATATGAAGCAACATAATAATTATATTAAGTTTCAAGGATGAAAGTATTTTCAAAAGTTCCTTTCTTCGTAGAGTTGTATTTTTTTAAATAAAGCATGTAAAGGAATAGACTCAATGATATAGTAACCGATATTGAGAGAAGTTATCAAAAATAAATTTCTTACATTTTGGAAATAGAAGGAGTTCGGAATGATTTAAAAATGTATAGCACCATGAAACACCTTTACAGACGTTTTTATACTGGCAACAATATTTAGTTTACTTGATGACTCTGTGCAACGCGTATTTCCTTCGATTTTTCTGAACAAACAGGCAACACAGAAAATGGCCTAGTAACGAGCACAAAGAATATGAAATTTTAGCTGTATTATATGCAACTCATTCTTAATTAAATTATTTATGAATTTTTTTATCTAATGCTTTTTTAACAAATTTCCCAATTATGAATTATGGAAATTGTTTTCCTAGGAACAATAGGAAAAAAAATTATTTCTTATTTTTAAATCATTGGTTTCATTTAATATAAAATATTTCTTTTTGCAATTATATATCTTCTTTAGTTTAAATCCTGGCTCTGTTGGATTCCATTTATTTTTGAAAAATTTCCAACTACAACAAAAACGTCTTAATATACGGACAATTAAAGGCTTTTAACAGTTAATTCGCCATACGGCTGATGGCAATCTGATTTTTACACTTAACGCGCACAAAAAAAAACCAAAGAGACTTGTTTAAAATAAAGTCAAAATTTCAATCTTAAACAAGTGATCGAGCGCAAAACAAAACAAGAAATAAAATAAATATCAACCATAAGAAAATTAAATCAGTTAAAATGAATTTGAACCGCAAATATTTTAAATGTTTTTATTTCGTAAAACTCAAAGCAGCAGACAATGTTTTTATATAACTTCAAAACTAACAACGCCATCTAGCGTTGGAGAAAAAAGCAGCAGCCATCAAGGCAGTCAAGCATGGCCAGGCAGTCACTCAGTGAAGTCAGGCAGGCATGCCAGCCAGCCAGCCAAACTAAAGAAGTTGCAAGTGATATTTTAAAATGACAAAAATGCAGGCTAAACATGTTTGAGTAATGGTGTTGTAAACTGGCAGATACAAGATATTTGAAATTTTCAACAATAAAAACAAAGAAAGAAAAAACCAAATCATTTTAACACAAACAACAACTTAAAATAAACAAGATTTTGAGCAGACGTAAACTGCTCTCACCAAAAGAACTGATATTTTACCAAAAAAAATATAGCAGATACAATGAATATTTTCATATTGTGAGAGTAAGCACAGGGATTTTTGAAAATTTTTAGTAAAAATCTGGCCTAAGTGCAGGTTAAGTGCCACAAAAATGATCTTGAGATTGAAAGAAGTTTTAGAAAACAGAGAGTCCAAGTTACAAAATAAATAAATTCTCTCACTCTCTATTATATGCTGGTGTTGGTGAGAGTTTTTGAGATTTTTTCCAAGTAGTGGTAATTGTTGTGGTGTTAGTGAATTTCCCCTTATTTTGCAGAGAGTTAAAACTCCCTCTCTCTCTCTCTATGTCACTGCTCATTTCTTAAGCCCAGATTAGTTCATTGCTCTTTTATGTTGTAGTTGAAATATTGAAATTCTTTACAAATAAATTCACTACCTGCCAAATGCTGAAATAACAATCAATGAATGTTGTTTTTGTTGTCGTTATTTTCAAAACAATATCTATGGTTTCCAACTATTTTGCTTGCATTGTATACAAAAAAGGGCTTAGCATTTAGCAGGCAATGAAAAAATATTATTTTAAAACTCATTTGTGCTTAAATCTTAAACTAAACAACCCTGCCGCAATTCATATTGAGGTAAAACAAACAGCAATTTTATTTTTTCGTAAAAAAAAACAATATATAAAAAGTCGTAGTGCTAAAAATTTATAAAAACCCCTATTAAAGGTGCTAGAATAATACCTTAAAAAAGGAATTTTCGCCAATTTATGCCAAACATTTCACAGGCTGAACAAATAAATCCGTAAGGAAATTCTTCTAATTTAAGGAAAAAATAACAATTTAGCAGAATAATGATTGCATTAAAAATATATGAAAATGTATTCTAGTTTATTTCTGTTAGCTTAACCGTTTATCAAACAGTGGCTGTAATAACACGCTTAGGCCAAGAGAGTTTTAGTTTAGCATAAAATAAAAATAATGGCGCTGCTAATTTAAAAACACGAGTTGGCTGGAATTTTATGGTATTTTTCATTTTTGCCGCATTTATTATCAATTAACGGCATAATTAGACATAAATTATATGCTTTTGTTTTGAAATTAATTTCAAATCATGGATCTAATTATAACGAATAGCAGGTAGCTGGTTAAAGATAATATTTTTCAACTAAAATTTTTATGCAACTATTACACCAAGTAACAAAAAAAATTTTTTTTTTTTTTATTTTCAAATAAATTTTCTTTTAAGTTTTTGTACATCAGATTGTTGATATTTGAAAGGCTTAAATTTTTAATTTGCCCTAGTAAGAATTTTATTAATATTTTTTCTGTTTCTTTCCACCAGCATCACTTATTTTTTTAAATATTTGTTTTTTTTAACACGGGCCAGCACTCAGGGTGACCCCTACATATGCAGTGCAATGCACCGGAACTAGAAAGGAGGGATAGATTAAGAAAGATGAGAAGACAGAATTTTTTTTGTATCCACTTCTACTTTTTATTTCACCGGCTAATTTTTTGCTACAGGGCCGATGAAAGAGGGTGCTGTTCCTCTGCTGTTTTGTGTAAGTGCGCGGATTTGAGCTCAGGACCTTCCGCTTCATAGGCTCGTGTTAAATTTATGCCTAATTATGCTTTCTCAGAAATCGTGCTATAAGAGTTGTTATAGACGGGATTTCATCAGACGAGTATAAGATCAACTCTGGGGTACCGCAAAGCTCTGTTCTTTCTCCTACACTATTTCTCATATTTCTAAATGACGTTCTATGTCAGACTTTAACCCCTATCTACTCTTTTGCAGATGATAGCAGCCTTTGCCATTCATATGCTTTCAATAATAGACCGAAATCTTCAGAGATCGGGGCGATGAGGCACAATATGAATGTTGCGCTAAACGGTGACCTCAATAGGATTGTCGAATGGGGTCACAGAAACAGGGTAAATTTCAATGCCCGTAAGACTCAATGCTGCTTGCTAAACCACCGACGCAATCCCGATCACGCTGCTTCATCTGCAAACATGGGTGGTATTGATATTGAGGAATCAAAAGCTCTTGATGTTCTTGGCATGAAAATCCAGTGTGACGTTCGCTGGACAGAACACATTTTTCATGTTTCAAAAGAAACATTCAAGTGACTCGGCTTTCTAAGGCGATGTAAGACATACTTCACCCCATCTGATCTCCTTACCTTTTATACCACTTACATCCGACCGAAGATGGAATACAACTCTCATGTATGGGCCGGAGCTTCAAAGTCTATTTTATAGTTACTCGACCGTGTACAGGAGAGAGCGAAGAAACTCATAGGGGATGGTAGGGTAGCCAACTATATTGACTCACTTGAGCATCGACGCAATGTGGGGTGTGTTTCACTGTTTTATCGTTACTATAACGGGTTTTGTTCCACCGAAGTCAGGGATCTCTTTCCCGAAACGCGCACTTTTCTACGCTCAACACGCTCTACAGTGCGATTACACCCATATGTGGTGGATTTATCAGTGAACTGCGCATTATAGGGAAAATTCATTCTTTGCCCGTACTGCCCGTATGTGGAATAAACTCCCTGCATGGATAAATTCAAATCGAATGTCCATAGACACTACTCCCTTTATTCTCCTTCCCACAACCAAGTTTCCTAGTTCCAGCACAATGTACGCATAAGTAGGGGTCATCCCCTGAGTGCCGGTCCTAATAAAAAATAAAAATAAAAAAATATATTGCAGCCAATAGCATAGTACGAGTATACCCACAAATACATATGATGCCTGTGATTAAGGTCTCACTTTTTCCAATCCTACACAAAATATTGTTGTTCAATTGTTTGCTTCGAAAATATTTTCACTCTTATATTTTAAAAGTGTCTCGTTTTTTAAACCACTTCGGTTTACAGGACATGGATGAATATAAAGGGTGGTCCAACCAATACGCGCGAAGTTAATTGTAAATAAAAAAAAGGTTTTCAGAGAATTATTTTATTATCGTAGCAAAATTTGTGAAAATGATGTGTTAAACAAAATATCAGCCAAATTCTCGCACCGGTTTGGGAGGCATATCTCTATCCGATGGTCGATATTTTCAACCACGCAAAGAAGTAATTGAGATTCAATATCGTTAATGTGCCGAACTGTATCGTCCTTTAGGTCTAGAATTGCATTTGACCTAATGACAGAAACTTTTTCTTTTAAATATCCAGAAGGAAATAAGATCCACAGTGTCAAATAATATGAAGTGACAGCCAATTGGCATCGTCATGACGTGAGATAATACGGCCATTGAATTTCTCGAGCAAAAGAGCCATTGTTTCGTAGTTTGTTTGGCAAGTGATACACACCATCCTGTTGGAATCACATATTGTTCAGGTCTATATCCCCAATTTCTGGCCACAAGAAGTCCATTATTATATCGCAATAGGGAACATCTGTCACGGTAACTGCTTGACCTGACCTCCGTTTCGAAGCAGTACAGTCCCCTGTCGCTGCCAGTCCACAAAACACATCAAATAGACACTCTGTGGATGTATCGGCTTTTCAAGAGGCACTCGTGGAGTCACAATTGCTGAAATGTGCAATTTATACTTGTAAACGAATCGACTGAGGTGAAAGTGTGCTCACCAAAAAAAAAAAAAAAAAAAAAAAAAAACATATCACGAAGTGCACGATAGGCATTTCGATTTGGACGCCTATTTTTTTAAAAGGCTTCAACAATTTTAACTCGCTGCTCACTTTTTTACATTGAGAGGTTGGAACACTGAAACAACAAAATGTGCAATTCAGTTGAATCATAAACTTGACGTTAAGGTGCGACTGAAAATTAATAACAGTCGTTGTGGTAGGACCCTTTAGAAAAATAATTTTATTTGCCTTTTATTGGCTCTTTTTTCAAATTAATTCCGCAAAAAGTGCAAAACTTCTTAGCTTAAGGCACAAACTTACAAAAACCATTTGAGAATTATTGCAGGAAAAAAATAGTAGACAGGCATTAAATTTTTTTCAAACTTACAACAACGTCCTTTGAAAGAAAAAATTAATGGAGGCAATAGATATGATATAGATTGCATTAAATATTTCATAATATCATATTAAATAAAACAATAATTATTTTTTAAAGGTCCTGAATTTCGATTACAACAATGCCTCCTGTAGGAACTGCATATAATCCAATAGTATAGCATAAATTGTTTTTAATGTACCTAGAGTTTCGTTCTTACCTGATTTTTGATTAATAATATAATCAATTATTTCAAAAAATTATATGCCTGTTCGCCGATGTCGAAAGCTATCGTTTGATCGAATAAATAACATTTAAAACAAAAACAATTTTAATAAATTAGCTTTCGACATCGGCGAACAGGCATTAAATTGTAAACTTCAGGGTCGCCAAAGATTCAAAATAAGTGTTGATGTGAAACTTTTTTAAACAACCTATTATTAATTTAAAAAACTGATTACCTTCATTATTTTAAAATTCAAAACTCTTTTGCACTAATTGTTCTGGTGTACTGATATCTTTTTTAAATAAATAGTTTATGGTTTTCTTTAAGTAATTCTTTTACAAAAAAAGATGCAACTTTCTTTTTAACCCCATTCCCATTAAAACTACATAAAAATTCATACTCATAATTTTTCAAAGCAAATTCAAATCTGTTGTTGTTTTTATTTGTTTTGCGTTGCATATTCTGTATATTCGTTCACTTATAGATGAGAACGGTTTTATTTAATTTTTTTTGCCATGAATGTGTGTTTTTATTACAAACGGCTATTGAATCGAGCCAACAACTTACTGACCAAAAAATTATGATAATCTTAACCTCAAACTATCATTTGGAATAATAAAAAAGTAGTACCATTGCTAGGCTCCTAAAACATATACTTAATAACAGGAAGGAGTAGGAAAGAAAAAAAAACAAACAACAAACCAACAGATAGACAAACTGCCAACATTAACTAACAGTTTCAAGCTTATTATGAAAACAAAATAATATTAAAAAAAGTTTCAAACCAAAATTGGGTATAGTCTCTAACAATTTATAATTGCCATATAGCAAAACTGGCCCAGCCAATGTAAAAATCCCATTGCCAACAAAAAACCAAAAATTCAAAATACATTAAATATACGTATTGAATTCAATTAAAACGCATTTGAATTCAAAAATTTTTCCACTTTAACAAACGTTCGTTCGTTCGTTCACATACTGTGTTGACATTAACATTGAAATTGCCTGTGAGTCTTTAAAGCAGGACAACAATTGCCATAGAAGCAACAAACAAAAAAAAAAAAAACTTCAAAAGGAGAAAAAACCAATAATAATTTAAAATTGCCAAAAATGGCCAGGATTGGTTAATATGCAAAAGAGTTAAATGTTGCTTTTTCATATTTTCTGTTAAGCGATTTTTTCTCTAAAGGCTGCTTTTTTTTTCTTCAATACATTGTCTGACTAGATGATGCAAAGCGTTTGGGATTAGAAGTCTTTAGAAAGTTTGTGATATTAAATTTCAAATGATCTGGTATTTAATTAATTTCATTTTTATTAAGTACGTGTACACTGGCTGAGTTCAATATGAGTTGCTTATGCAGCCTATTTCTCTTTAATTCGTGCAATAATTTTTATTTATTACCACTTATATTTTAATTGACTGTGTCATAATACACTTAAACATTTTCCACCAGTTTAAACTTTAAACTTCTATTATGCTGAGGTTTTCCATTTCCATACTTAACTATTCAACCCCCCTCCTAAAAAAAAAGAGTTAATTTATTATTCTTATAATATTCTTCATACTTTATTAACAGATTATACGCAATCTAGTTTCTTTTTTGTTGTAAAAAATTTTTTTTCTTTGCTGCTGTTCTGGTTCTTAAGTTGCGTTTGTTCTTTCATCTTAATGATAAATTTCTCTATTATCTGTTGCAACGAAAACAATAGCTACTTGTACCAATTTATTAAACACAATACCATCTATAAACGAGTGGAAGTTGTATACAATAGCTGAGGAAAAAATCGTTTATAGAAAAAGAAAATATTTAAACAGTTTATTTTAAAAGAAACTTGTAACAAACTATTACCACTATTATTGCAGCTACTACAAGTATGAATACTTATACACCGATAACTCGTTAGACGGATGAGATCATGGGGCATATTACAAAGAAGCTCAACGGTCACAGTAAATTGGACTGCTATTGCTGCCATTGGTGGTATTGTTTAATATAAATGATTGTCCAAAAATTTATTTAGAGAGGTTTTCACGAGTAAATATTTTCTATTAGACTTCGTAAACTTCTTCTTCTTTGGGTGACTGGAATAGTATTTTCTGCCTTCATGTGTATTACGCCGTATGGAAATATTTCCTTTTCTGAACTTTTTTTAATCAAGATTTAATTAAGATTATGTCAACTACATGGTGATACTTGTAAATGGGTGTTAATGTACTTGGACATTGTAACACTTTTATATGAACAATAGACTTGTGTCCAACTAGCTCATTCGCTCAGTTTTGACAAGAACCTCTGATCAAACCCATTTAAATTACATAGGTTTGATTAAAGGTTCTTGTCAAAACTGAGCGCATGAGCTAGTTGGACCCAAGTCTAATGAACAATAAATAGCAATAGGATTATAGAATCTTTTTGAATACAAAATGTAAATCTCTCCCAAAATTTCAAATAAATAAGTGGATTAAAATTATTATCGAATAAAAAGATTAACTTGATCAAATAGTAAAATTTTAAAGGGCACGTGAAAATATATCCTGGCGTAATAAAATAAAGGGAATAAATATTAAAGCCCTAATTCATAAAAAATAATTTTATACAAAATATATGGGAAATGGTCGCTCCCTAAAGACCATCCCTGTAACTTATCGCTAATTTTAAACGCTAAAAATTTTTATTATTTTAATTTTCAAATTAAATAAATCGAGAACTTTAACTGATCATTGAAAAAAAAATATTAAAAAAACACTTTTCACTCATTTTTGGTTTGTGGCGACCGGCGTAGTTTCTAAATGTTAAAAGGTGATTCATTTCTGAAATCTATCGGTAGAGCCGTTGTTCTAAAAAAAATTGTGAATTTTTTTTTAATTTTGCAAACGGTACCAGTCGGTCTAAACCGTTCAAATTCACAGGAAAGCTTAACTTAAAGAAACCCTTTGAAGCGCAACTGGGTTCAGCTGTTCAAAAGTTATAAACGGGTCACATAATCACACACACATGCATACATATCGCACCCTAAATACAAAAGGGGCACAACTCAAAATACTAAAATTTTCAGGAGAGACAAAAAACTGTTCATTGTGCAGAAGCAACACACTGAACAAAAATATACATAACTGTATTTTTCCAGTTAAAGAAGATAGTGATGTGAAAGAAATGCAGTAGTTAGAGATGTGTATTCCGAATTAATTTATGGAAAAAAATCAGTTTTGGAAAATTTTGAGTCCCTTTTGTATTTAGGGTGCGATATATACAGACATAGTGACGTCCTCACAGGAAAGGTTCCAAGAAAATCAAAAGGAGATCTGGTGAAGACTCGGCTTTTTTAAAAAGGGGATAAAACTAGTAATTTGCAGATTTTTTTTTTTAATTTTTAAGAAGTTAAAAAAATCATTGAGTTAAAAATATCATTGAGTCATTCAGAGCTAAAGAATATAAAAAAATTAATATAAGTACAGTAAAATCTTTCATAACCGGACAAAAAACGGCACTCTTATAAGAGAAACACTTTAACTTTTATAAATATTTTATTTTAGGAGTTTTTAAAACATGATCAAACGTCGACCGTCAAACGTTACTTCAGTGTTTGACGTCAGACATATTTAACATTTTTTATAGAAGAGTGAAGCGTAAGCAAATTCTTAAATATGTTCATATACTCGTAACTACTCTTTTCCCAATGTCAGGGCCAAGCACTGCCTTATGGAAGAGTGAAGCGTAAACAAATTCTTATATTTGTTCACATACTCGAAACTACTCTTTTCCCAATGTCAAGGCCAATCACTGTCTGTAAGTCTTTAAATTATTCGATGCAAAGCAGAAATCGTTTAAAAATATATGCTTTTAACATAGAAAAAAAAATTTTTTTTTGTTAATCGATTTATATAACGGCAACACTGGTGCTTCCTAGCGCATGTCTGTATGAGTTGATAGCCTCAATGCCAGAGTCAGTCGCCATACGCCATATTAATGAAACAGGAACAGAAAAATTTGGTTCCTAAACTTCCTCGAAATTTCGAAGAAATACAGACTAATAATTTAAACTCTATATTGGGATGTGGTATAGCTGCCGCCCATGCAGACCTTAATGTCCTGCGATGCTAAGATGCTTTATATATTTTAAGCGTACATTATTCATATTAATATGCAAGACAAACAAAAACAATTGCTTTATGCATAAAGAAAAAAATGTGCTAGAGTACGAAAAACGGAATCTCAACCAAGGTTTGTATCTCTTTTCTCCTTTTTAATAAGAAAATACCAAGCATTATTGTTTCGTCTCTTTTTTTTTGTTATTTTTTTTGTAAGGAATAACAACAATAATAATGAAACCAAAACCAAAGAAACCAACTTACAAACACTCCAGATACACTGATAGTAAGTGAAATGAAAGCAAACAACAATCTATGCGTACCCCTTCATCTTGGTATTTATATATTTTTTATTTCCATCTTTTTTTTATTGTTTAATATTCGCATACATATCGCAGAGATACTTGAAATCCAAAAGATAGATAGATGGAAAGAATCTTATAAGCAGAGAGGATACTTTGCAAGTGACTGAACCCGCATAGTTTTATTATATTATATATATTTTTATTTGATTTTTTGTTTGTTTGTTATTTCTTATTAAAAACTATAAAAAATATACAACTGCAGTATGAGTTTGAAAAACTTTTTTTTTCAATAAAATAAATAGAACTAGAGAATAATTCTTTAATATAAAACACAAAAATCTTTCAACGGTTTTCCTTAAGTATTTCATACGTACGAATACAACATACTCGTACTATTTACCTCATAGCAAATAAAATAAAATAAATTTAGACGAGTTGTACCCAGATTTGGTTGTGTGTTTGATTCTGAATGCACTTGGCATTGTTACTTTCTTTGCTTTTGTCTTAGAGTGCTGTTATAACTTTCGTATCTGTTTTGTGGCCTTTTTATTTTTAATTCTACTACTTCTAGAGTAGATTTTAAAGAAATAAAATATTTTATTCCTGTTGCTCTGAACGATTTATTGATGCATATAACGCAATGCATTTGCAATTTTAAGCATAATACAGACACACCAGAATAAAATATCAAACCAATCCCCATAGCAAACAGCAAACAATAGTGGAGCAATAAAAAAGCAACAACAACAAATGCAACAACGACAACCATGGCTCTTAAGCCCAAGTGATGGTAATATGTTTCATAAGTTTTGTACAGTGAAAATATCTATCTATTTAGAAGACTGTCTGTCTGTCTGTTCGTCCGTCTGTCTGCCTATGAGCCAGGCTGTATTTATATGTCTGTCCCGCGACTTGACTGCATGCGTCACTGTGTATGCTTCGCTAATGGCATGGAATTGCTAAATAAAATATAAAAGAATATAGAAACGCATATTTCAGCATGTGTGGAAAACATGCGTGGCAGCAGCAACAACAATAACAACAACATCTACAGCTGAACTGAAGTGAGCAAAATATATTGAAAATTGCATTGCAATATTGGTGACATGCCACAAAAACAAAACAAAAATGCACACCAGCAGCAGCAGCAGCAATTGTCCTCAAGCTCAACCTCAAATGCCACAACCATACAAAACTGAATTTCTATTTAACTATTTAAATATTTTCCTTCTGTGTGTCTTGTTGAATGGAAGAAATTAATTAAATAAAACTTAAAAAATATTATGTTTAATTTTTTTGCATTTTTAGTGGAAAAGCTCAAGAAAAATTTCTTAATAAATTAGAAAAGTATATATATGGACTTAAGGTCTTTTGGACAAAAACTCATTTATTTTACAAGCGAACATATGCGCAAAATAATGCAAATAATATTTTTAAGGAAAATAAAATGTTTTTCAACACAAAATTTTTAGAAAAATATTTTGTTACTTTAAAAAAAATTCGAAATTAAAATATCCTTTAAAAAGGCTAAAATTTGTTGCATTCTTCTCACGCACCGCAAGTAATCAACTTTATATGTTCAGCCACCTTTTTCTATTAATTTTTAAAACTGTTAGGGAAGAACAAAAAAAATTTAAAATGCGCTTAGCTAATAAACGCGCTAATTAAGACAATATTTTTCAATATTTAACAACTTAATTTAAAACGCTACAATTAAAATTACATTCTAATTTTAATTTTAAGCCATTACAAAAGCGAACTGAATAAAACCCTTAGCTGTACCATAACTTTCATTTAGGAACATAAAATGCCATACATACACCCAAACAACACTTACGAGCAACTGATGCAAAATGAAACTTTATGTGCAGCAGAAGAAGACATTTAATGGCCAAAAAGGCAATGGTTAACAAACACATTAAAAAAGAGGAGAAAAAAAACAGAACTCGAATTATATACATGTGGAAAGCAAAAACAGTAAATTAAAGAACATTAAACTTTTTTTTACAACAATTAACACTACAACTCATTTACATAAACAAATGCACGCGTTTAACAGCTCCAGCAAAAAAAAAATAAAAAATAACAACAAAATAAAATGATACAACAACAACAACATGAAGTAACAAGAGCTTACTTAGCAAGCATTGCTATTTTGCAAAGAAGTTTAATTACCGAATGACTCTATCACCCAAAATGGAATGGCGGAAATAGAGCACAATTGACTTCAACTAGTTTCGCGTACACTAGCCTTCTCTCAATGGCTGTTTGGTTAGCCAGCACTCTTCTCTTGCCATCTTTGTATAATTCAGTTAATACATGAGCGACATTAGAGAATACCAAATATATAATTTTGCAAAAGCTATTTGATATTTTAATTAAATAATAAAGAAAAAGGGATTATAAAGTTTAGAGGCCACTTACAGTCCTGCTATACGAGTATATTCGAGTTTCAGTTTGTGTATGAATTATAATAGGCTTCAGCGATGCACTTCTTATCACGTCTGGTACTTTTCCGAAAGTCCACAAAAGAGCCAAATGAATTTACAGTCCCTTATGACAAGAAACACCTAATTGAAGCACTCTGCCATTTTTATACATCGCATTTGAAATACCATTTAGAAATTTACAGCTTGGTGGACAATGTCACAGAAATACAGGAATGACAAATGCTGCCACCGGTAAATATTATTTTGTATTCTTTTAAGTGTGGTAATAGCCTAGGTTAGGTTAGGACAGGGTGCCACTTTTGATTAACAAACCCAGTTCATGACTAGGTGTTACATGACTAGGTGTTCAAGCTGATCTTACACTTATCTAGGTCCTAGCATATCTGAAATTCCCGGATAATGACCGGGACGGCCAAACAATTTCTGAAATAATTTTTACTAGCTTTTAACCGCGACTTTATCCGTCAAGAATTTGTGAAACTACAGCTAATGTGTATGTTATGTCAATGATGTCTTGCATTTTTACTGGATCAAATCTTAAAACGATCTTAGTTAGCAGTTTAATAATTTCATATGACCACACAAGTTTTTGGCCGCACTTGACCACTCAATATGGTAATTTCCATAAATAAAAACCATCCTATATTATTCTTTGGATTTTAAACTATGTAACTCTATGCCATATTTCACCTAAATCGGTTCAGCGGTTTGAGCATTAAAAGGTAACAGACAGAGAGACAAGGTTACTTTCATATTGATTATATTAGTAACGAAAAAAATGCAAGTCATTATAAAAAGTGCAAGCCATTATAAAAAGAGCAAGTCATTATAAAAAGTGCAAGTCATCATAAAACGTAGAAGTCATTTTGAAAAGTGCAAGTCATCATAAACAGTGCAAGTAGTCATAAAAAGTGTAAGTCATTATAAAAAGTGCAGGCTATCATAAAAAGTGCAAGTCATCATAAAAAGTGAAAGTCATTATGAAAAGTACAAAGCATTATAAAAAGTGCAAGTCATTATAAAAAGTGCCAGTCATTATAAAAAGTGCAAGTCATTATAAAAAGTGCAAGTCATTATAAAAAGTGCAAGACATCATAAAAAGTGCAAGTCATTATAAAAAGTGCAAGTCATTATAAAAAGAGAAAGTCATTATAAAAATTGCAAGTCATTATAAAAAGTGCAAGTCATTATAAAAAGTGCAAGTCATTATGAAAAGTGCAAGTCATTATAAAAAGTGCAAGTCATTATAAAAAGTGCAAGTCATTATAAAAAGTGCAAGTCATTATAAAAAGTGCAAGTCATTATAAAAAGTGCAAGTCATTAAAAAAGTGCAAGTCATTATAAAAAGTGCAAGTCATTATAAAAAGTGCAAGTCATTATAAAAAGTGCAAGTCATTATAAAAAGTGCAAGTCATTATAAAAAGTGCAAGACATCATAAAAAGTGCAAGACATCATAAAAAGTGCTAGTCATTATAAAAAGAGCATGTCATCATGAAAAATGCAAGTCATTATGAAAAGTGCAAGTCATTAGAAAAAGTGCAAGTCATCATAAAAAGTGCTAGTCATTTGAAAAAGTGCATGTCATCATAAAAAAATGCAAGTCATTATGAAAAGTGCAAGTCATCATAAAAAGTGCTAGTCATTATAAAAAGTGCATGTCATCATAAAAAATACAAGTCATTATGAAAAGTGCAAGTCATCATAAAAAGTGCTAGTCATTATAAAAAGTGCATGTCATCAAAAAAAATGCAAGTCATTATGAAAAGTGCAAAGCATTATAAAAAGTGCAAGTTATTATAAAAAGTGCAAGTCATTATAAAAAATTCATGTCATTATGAAAAGTGCAAGTCATTATAAAAAATGTAAGTCATTATAAAAAGTGCAACTCATATAAAAAACGGAAGCTTATGAGCTCATACCAGCGTGTATGAAGTATTAAAGTTGGGTTTTTTTAATTTTATTATACTTTTTACCGGCGACTTTGTCCGCCAAGAGCATGTGAAACTACAGCTAATGTATATGTTATGCCAATGATGTGCATTCTCAGATGTCAGTTTAATAATTTCATCTGTCTATACAAATTTTCTACCTTCCCTGACCCTGCATAAAGTCATTGCCAGAAATAAATACATTATTAACTCAACTGTATCAAAGTTTAAAATAATCATAGTTATCAGTTTAAAAATTTCATGTGCCCATAAAAATTGTCGACCACGCTTGATCATTTCCAAAAACAAAAACTACCCTATGTTAATGCTCGGATCTCAAAATATCTCCAAATTTCATTTAAATCGGTTCAGCGGTTTAAGCGCGAAAAGATAACAGACAGCCAGAGTTACGATGTGGTCAAAATTAGCGAGAATTTACTGGGATGGCATTTAGGTCAACCCTTTGCCATATTTTTTATTTTTATTTATTCCATAGTTTAGGAAAATACACATCAAATTGTCATTAAAAAAAAAAAAATTAAGAAAAGAAAAAAAAATATTCTTTAAATAAATATTTGAAAATAAGTGGAAAAATTGGAAAATTAAGCAGGCATGTCATAGAGTTGAATTTCGTTAGGAAACGGAATTGACAGGGGGGAGTATTTTGCATAACTTTTATAATTTATATTAAAATAACTACATGCATAAATTGGAATAATGGTCATTTCAAGAAATTGTTGTTATTTTCTGAACATAAAATCGTCTATGTATCTAAGCCAAACTGTTTAAAAATTTTGTTTGATTTGTTAATTGCATAGTGTGGATCAACGAGTCTTCACTCGACAGATTTGCAATAAATTTAAGAAGAAAATTGCGAAGGCAACATAATTTTATTATTTCTGTTCTATTAATAATCTATTGTTACTATTCAAATTTGGATATTGTAATTATTAAACATTTCGAACTTATTTTTTGAATAAAAGGATTAGCAATATTTTTTAACAATTCCCTCAGGAAGCCACCCAAAGGCGAGGCGAAATATTGCAAATATGTAACTAGATACATTAAACATTTTTATATAATAAGAACTCCAGCTAAAACATTTTTTTATTAAAAAAATTTATTTCTGTTCAACCGAATAGGTAACACATTCGTGGCTTTATTGGCTACTGATGTGAAGTCTACCTTTATATTTCTGGATTAACACGATTAAAGTATTTTATTAGTTTACTGATTTTCACTTTTTTATATATAGAACAAAAACATCTATTATAATTTTGGTAGAAATATTATTTTAACATTTTCAAAAATAAAAAAATACTGTCGCTAAAACTATACAAAATGCAAGTGTGCACGCGACAGTTCATTTACGAATGCTATGAAACAAATCAAATTTAAAACTCAATTTTCGCCTGTTGCCTTCATGTTTTTCATCCGTATGACTTCATGCTGGTTGTTGTTTATCTTCTGGCCTTTGAGCAAAATTACAAATAAACAGTAACTGCAGCTAGTGCTTTTCCCCTCTGCTCCCTATTGCAAGTTATCACAACTGAGAGTGTTTTCGTTTTAACATTTCCAAAGACAGTGTGAGAGAAATAGAGAGATGCAGCTCTTTTACAATGCTCTCGTTCCAATACAATTCTTTTAAGACCGGCCGGTTTAATGTAAAATGTTGTTGCCAGAAATGATAGTGTGCGAATGTAAAACTTAGTCATGCACAAGTAGTAGATGTGCATGATGTAAAGAGAAATGTTATTGTAACGAATACAATTCTGAGAGAGTTTGTTTACTTAAAATACGAGATAGTGTTAGTGGCAGTGATGGTAAACTCGATACTATTGTCTATTCAACTAGTATTAATAATTTTTTAAAAGCTGAACGTTTAATTTGGACCAAAGCATGTAGTTTAATTGAAAGGATTCTTTTGATTTAATTCTATACGTTTAATTAGATGTGAAAAATTGTTGGGTATATAGCGGGCATTTGTAAGAATATTGTAGAGGATTCTTAAGATATAATGTAAATTTAAAGCAGATGTTTAAACATAATTTAAAGAAAATATATTATTTTAAGGCAAGCTAAAGTACATCAGAATTTTAAGGTTAACAAATTATTAAGAACTTAAACACTCTATTTACGTTAGATTTAAAAAAAATTTTCTATTAACGGCATGGTATTTTTCCTAAAGGGGAGAGAAAATTTGAAAAATGCAAATGTCCGCATGTTCCAGACTATCGTCCAGGCAGCCAATTAGCTAATTCGTTATTGATCGACATTTAAAAACAATTTAAGCAGAAATTTTACGAATGTTGCAATTTGGCTCTGGAATTTTTAAGATATCGGATTTAATAGATTTCTAGTCCAACAACACTATTTATGTGAAGCATTACGCAATTATTATTTAATTGTTTCCAAGTTTTCGGATATATTTCTAATCCGAATTATATTCCATAAATCGCTACAGCTAAAACTCCATTGCTAAAAATATAAAGAGTATAGTTACAAAAAAATTCTGCATATTTTAGGGGGCTTATTTTGTTTAATAATAATTTGTTTTCTAGCATATTTACAGGCAAATATAAAAACCCCTAGAAGTGTGCACAACTTTTTTTGGCGTATGACCCTTACATTTGCAGTGCATTGCGTTGGGACTAGAAGGGAGTGGATAGGATTGAGAGGACAAATGAAAAAAATTAGAGGATTGCGCATTTTTTATAGTTATTTTAATCTTTTATTTTGCCGGCTTATTTTTTTACCTACAGGGTTGACGAAAAATGTCGCGCTGCTTTTTTTAGATGATGGTGTCAATCACTTCCAGTACTATTGAGTGACCAGTTCTATGCCTTCGTCACTGAGACAGACTGAGAACAACTAACACATCCATGCACCAAATGCTGTTTAAAATAATTTGACACAATACAGATGATTGAGCACGGAATCGAACTCCGGATCCTCCGCTTCATAGTCAAGTGTTAACTGCTTCAGCCAACAGCACCCTAACAACTACTTAGTCTAACAATACTTTTATAGTCTTTTCTCTTCTCTTGTTTGAATTACAATTAATTTAATTTTATATGTACAAAGATATAAAGTTTTCCATTCTTGACAATTTGTTTCAAGACTACTTTATTTTATTAGTATGACACCCATATTCTACTACAACTCGGCTAACCTGACATATGATCGACCCGATCATATATGGATTTCACAAATTTACCTATAATTTAAGTAGAATTGTCTTTCTCAATTTAATCACACTTTTTTTCCACAGCTTGATGTTGCATGCTTCAATAATTCCATCATACGGAATTTGGGTTATTTGACAGTTTTCAATATCTCTTCTAACACATCGATCATTTGGTAGCACCTTATGCACACTATATGGTCCCTTATATTTCGGAAGAAGCTTCCTGTTCACACCAACTGAACTGTCAACATTTCTTATTACTACAAAATCCCCTTTTTCATACGATTTTACTGTAACTCCTCGCTCTAGTGCTTTTTTTCATTGCATTCCTGTGATCTCTTTATATTTGACTCAATATTATTTCGTATGTCCTCAATACAGGGGGCGTGGTTTCGAACCCCACACCTGACATTATAGTCTTTTCTCTTCTCTTGTTTGAATTACAATTAATTTAATTTTATATGTACAAAGATATAAAATGTTCCATTCTTGACAATTTGTTTCAAGACTACTTTATTTTTTTTAGTATGAAATTCATATTCTACTACACTTTTTAGATTTTTAGCGATGGAGTTTTAGCTTTAGCGAGTTACGGAATAAGGCTGCTATATTAGAGTGTGATAAATATTTCTAATATAAAATTTCATTTTGTTTAATACACCATATTTTCCATCTCTGCTTAGAGGTTTCTTGCATTCAAAAAATATAAACAGAATTTTTAACACAGTGACACACATGTCAAACTTTATTCCAATACACGTGTACATGTAACACGTTTATAACTTATGTTACAGGGTGTTTGTAAGTGAGAGTACAAAACAGACATTTGTTGCATGTTCATTTGCATTTCCCCTATTATTTTGAAATACTCAGTGCATTTGTAAAATGTAGTTTAGAGGAATGCATTTGTTTGGGAGGCATGGAAATATGTTAAATAGAGAGCATAATTATTAAGAAGAGTAAAAATATATTCGGATAAATTATGCTGCCAATACGAGAATTCTTGAATAGCAATAAAATTACATATTAAACAACATGGAACTCACACATTCACACATATTCTGGTACGTGACTGTTACACTATCTTGTAGTAACAATCTCCCTTTCAATAGGTCTGTTTTGTTTTTATTACTGCAAGTTTGTGTAGCAAAAGGCAATAATATATCAACAACATGTCTAGTAGATTTAACTAAAATAATGGTGGCCATTAATGTGTCTTTCTGTTTATTTCACTAATAAAATATTGAATTGTGCACTCTGAGAATTCATTGCATATTCTTGGGAGCAACATGTTATGTTTGAGAGAGCAACATGTTTTTATGTTTGTTTAAAAAAGAGTGCATGTATGAGCTGGTGTTGGTAGGTGTGTGAGTTTACTGGAGAATTGTTGCAATTGCATTTACATGCACAGGCTTGCTGTATCGTGACAATTGTATTTGTGTGCATGTTAATTCTCTCTGATGTTGTTGGCTTTATTTTTCCTGTGTCTAGTACACAATTGTATGTGATTGTGTTGTTGATGTTATTATGTGTGTGTATGCATGTGCTTCTTTCTGACTGTATGAATACAAGTTTTGGCATTATTTTTGTTGCTTTTCATACTGCCAAGGAGGCTAGAGTTGTGTGCGTTTATGTACATGTTAGTTTTATTATAAGTTGTGTGTAGCCAGGCAAACAGTCAGAGCAATGAAAGAAATTTTCAGCGAGCCAACGGAGTCTCAACGTAGCAAATTCATAATCAGTTTGAGTTGAAACGTTAAGCGGTAAACATGTTTTAGAAAAATAGCTCTTCCGTAGTTGAAAAAAAAGTAATTAAATTCAAGATCATGAAAAAATATATAACTTAACGTCTCACAAATTGTAACTGAAAAAAAAATAAAAGCATAATTTTAACGAAACGAAATAACAACAAAAATAAAACCAACACGCTTGTAACGTGAACGTATCTCTCACATACATGGATTACGGGTTGACGGTGTGCGTTGAAACAAGCGTTGCAAAATAAAACAGTGACTTGAAAAATTTTTTACCAAGTAAAATGTGCCCCAAAATATAAATTAAAAAAAAAGAGAACAAACTCTAGTAAAAATGAAAGAATACTAAAATGTTATGGTATTAAAGTCATTCAGAAATTAAAAAAAAAAGAATAGCAATTACAAATAAAAATTTTACCATCTAAAAAAATATTAATCAAAATCATTATCTACAATAAAGAATAACGAAACAAGCATACAAATAAAAAGTTCTTAAATATGACAAAAATGCATTCATCATCTTTAAACGCTTGCGCTGTCTTGATCCTGAGTGTTGTTAGCGGTGTTTGCTCACAATGTTCGTGGGAGTTTGTACGCACTACCATGGATATCAAGTGCAATTTACGCGCCATCGATTCAACACAGCCCTTGGACTTACAAGTAGCTGAAACTGCCACTAGACTAGAAATTTCCTGTTCATCAGATGTTTTGTATGCCAGCGAATTGGCCATGAATAGTTTTGGCCGCTTGCAAAAATTATCCGAACTTCAGTTGGACTCTTGCAAGATGCAGCGCCTAAATGCCAATGTCTTTGAGGGCCTAATGTCGTTGAAACGTTTGTCGGTGCAGACGCACAATGCCATGTGGGGCCCCGGTAAAACCTTGGAAATTTTACCTCAATCATTCTATGGCCTGCGCGAATTAAATGAATTGAGTTTGAGTGACAACAATATACGGCAACTGCCCGAAGGTGTGTGGTGTGCCATGCAAAATTTGCAAGTCTTAAATTTGACCACGAATCGTATACGTTCTGCAGAAAGTCTGGGCTTTTCGGAGAAACTGTGTACCCTAAATGGCGCTAGTGGTGGTGCGGAGCTGCAGGTCTTAGATGTGTCTTTTAATGAATTAAGAGCTCTGCCGGATGTTTGGGGTGCCTCCAGATTACGACGCCTGCAGCAGTTGAATTTGCAACACAACAATATCTCCACTTTGGCTGCCAATGCTTTGGCCGGCTTATCTTCCCTGCGCATTTTAAACTTATCCTACAACCACTTAGAAACACTGCCCGCTGATGCTTTTGCCGGCAACAAAGAATTAAGGGAACTTCATTTACAAGGCAATGAGTTGTATGATTTGCCCAAGGGTTTGCTACACCGTTTAGAACAACTGCTGGTTTTGGATCTCAGTGGCAATCAATTAACTTCCCATCATGTCGACAACAATACGTTTGCTGGGTTAATACGTTTGATTGTACTTAATTTGTCCAACAATGCTTTGACACGCGTTGGCTCCAAGACGTTTAAGGAATTGTATTTCTTGCAAATACTCGATATGCGCAACAACTCTATCGGCCACATTGAAGACGGTGCCTTCATGCCCTTGTACAACCTGCACACCCTCAACTTGGCCGAAAACCGTTTGCACACTTTGGACAACAAAATCTTCAATGGCTTGTATGTTCTGACAAAACTTACCTTAAACAACAACTTGGTTAGCATTGTGGAGCCACATGCATTTCGTAATTGCACCGACTTAAAGGAACTAGACTTAAGCTCCAATCAGTTGGCCGATGTGCCGGAAGCTGTGCAGGATTTGAGTATGTTGAAGACTTTGGATTTGGGCGAAAACCAAATCTCCGACTTTAAAAACAACACCTTCAAAAATCTCAATCAACTAACCGGTTTACGTTTGATTGACAACCGCATTGGCAACATCACTGTGGGCATGTTTGCCGACCTGCCCCGGCTAAGTGTTTTGAATTTGGCCAAGAACCGCATACAATCGATTGAACGTAAAGCATTTGAGAAAAATAGCGAGATAGAAGCCATACGTTTGGACAAGAATTTCCTAACCGACATCAATGGTATTTTTGCCACTTTGGCTTCGCTGTTATGGTTAAATTTGTCCGAAAACCATTTGGTGTGGTTCGATTATGCCTTCATACCTTCCAGCCTAAAATGGTTGGATATTCATGGCAACTACATTGAGGCCTTGGGCAACTACTACAAACTGCAAGAAGAAATACGTGTGAGTACATTGGATGCCAGCCACAACCGTATTACCGAAATCGGGGCCATGTCGGTGCCCAACTCCATTGAGCTGATCTTCATCAACAACAACATTATTAGCCAAGTTCAACCTAATACTTTTGTGGATAAATCAAAATTAACTAGAGTTGATTTGTATGCTAATGTGCTGTCCAAGTTACAGCTGAACTCGCTGCGTGTTGCTCCCGTTACTGCGGACAAACCAGTGCCTGAGTTTTATTTGGGCGGCAATCCCTTCGAGTGCGACTGCTCTATGGAGTGGTTGCAAAGAATCAATAACATGACAACACGGCAACATCCACGCATCATAGATTTGGCAAATATTGAATGTCTAATGCCTCACAGTCGCAACGCCCCCATCAGGCAATTGTCCTCTTTATCCAGCAGCGACTTTGTATGCAAGTACGATGCCAATTGCCCGCCTACCTGCCACTGCTGTGATTTTGAACAGTGCGACTGTGAAATGGTGTGTCCGGACAATTGCACGTGCTTCCACGATGCCACCTGGTCGACCAACATTGTTGACTGCGGCAAGCAAAATCGCATCAACTTGCCTGTGCGCATACCACAGGAAGTCACCGATTTGTACATGGATGGCAACAACTTGCCGGTCATTGACAACCAGGTGTTTGTGGGCAAACGTAATTTGAGAGCCCTCTACCTGAACTCCTCCAATGTGGTGAGCTTACAAAACGGTTCCTTTACCGAGTTGGCAATGCTGCGTACCCTGCATTTGGAGAACAACAAATTGCAGTCTTTGGATGGCGATGAATTCAAACAATTGTCTTTGCTGCGTGAATTATATTTACACAACAACTTGTTGACTACCATTTCCAATAGTACTTTTGCTCCTTTAGTTTCGCTAAAGGTACTGCGTTTGGACAACAACCGTTTGACTTCTATGCCCATTGTGCAGTTGGCGAATTTGCAGTACCGCAATAATCTACAAGGCCTGACCATAGGCCGCAATGCGTGGTCTTGCCGCTGCCAGTTCTTGCAGGCTTTGGCCCAGTTTGTCACCGATAATGCCATAGTCATAAGAGATACTCAGGACATCTACTGTGTGGACAATGGTGTCAAACGTGAACTAGATTTGTTTACCCAACATGGCGTAGACTGCAGTGAACTAATGGAAAATGCTGCCAACATGGCTTCCCAAGATATATCCGGAGGCTATGTGCCTTTACTGGCCGCTGTTTTGGTGCTAATTTTCTTGATAGTGGTTTTGATCATTGTGTTCGTGTTTAGAGAATCGGTGAGAATGTGGTTGTTTGCCCACTACGGTGTCAGAGTGTGTGAGCCGCGCTTTGAAGATGCTGGCAAATTATACGATGCCATCATCTTGCACTCCGAAAAGGACTATGAGTTTGTGTGCCGCAATATAGCAACTGAACTGGAGCATGGCCGTCCACCTTTTCGTTTGTGCATACAACAAAGAGACCTGCCACCTCAAGCCAGTCATTTGCAAATTGTTGAAGCCTCGCGGGCCTCACGCAAAATTATCTTGGTGTTGACCAGAAACCTTTTAGCCACCGAATGGAATCGCTTGGAATTCCGCAATGCTTTCCATGAAGCCTTACGTGGCCTGGCCCAAAAGCTGGTGATTATTGAAGAGACCAACGTTTCGACGGAGGCGGAAGATGTAGCTGAGCTATCACCTTATTTGAAATCAGTGCCTTCTAATCGTTTACTTACCTGTGATCGTTACTTCTGGGAGAAATTGCGCTATGCTATACCTATTGAATTGTCGCCCAGAGGCAACAACTATACTTTAGATCATCACGAACGCTTCAAACAGCCTGTTTCGCCCGGTGTACTCTTCAGACAAGCCCCACCACCGCCAGCCTACTACCAAGAGGACATGGAAGCCAACTACTCTTCAGCCACCACTGCCACTCCCTCGCCAAGACCCACTCGTCATGGCCAGCGTATTGTCGATGCCATACCCATGAGGCCACCTAGTGAGCACATCTATCACAGCATAGAATCGGAGCATTATTATGATCAACATGAGGCCTTGTCTATGATACCCAATGGCATGTCAGCTCACCATCATCATGCCCACCACCAGCATTTAGCTCCTCCTCCTGCTAATGTAGCATTTCGTCAATCAAACAACCCTCGTTTGTCCCTCAACGCTGGCCAACAGCAATGGCGACCCTCTATGCTAATGCAGCAAAATGCCAGCCAACAACCAGCCACAGCCCCTGTACATTTACGCAGTGGTAGTAATTTAAGTCAATGTAGTACAAGTACGCAATCAACGGCCGCGATGGCGCAAACACCGCAGCCACAAGCTTCCACTTCCGCTGCGGCACAACTACAGCAACAACAGCAGCAACAGCAACAACTGGCAGCTGCTAATAATAATACAGGTGTGACTACAACTACCACCTCGAATAGCACAGACTCAACATTAGCAGCAGCAGCAACAACAACTGCCACAACAACGTCCGCACCACAAACAGCGAATAAGAATAACAATCAAGCCTTTTTAGTGTAGAGTATAAACGAGTGCGAGTTGAGCATAAAAAAAGGGAAACAAAACGGTGCATTAACCAAACAGGGAAGGGGATCAAACTCTAGCAGCCATTTATAAATTCCAAAAAAAAGAAGAGGAAAAGAACTCAAGCAGCCATGATCAAGAGCATGATTAAAACAAGCAAGGCCATGCCAAGCAACATGCAGACATTTGGACAGAATCTTAAGCTTTATTTAGACAGAAACTTGAAAATCCCCCTTAGAGCAACACTATATACATTTAAACAAAAACAAAAACACTTTTAAAAGACTTTCCATAGGATAGTAGTTAAAGAAAAAAATGTGAGGTAAGACAAGTAACACTTTCAAAAAAGTTTTTTTAAATATATAACAACAGCAACAACAAAAGAAAAGCGTACCACTTTTTTTCAAATTCAATGTGATATTAAATAATTATTTAAACAAGAAAAGAAATTAAGAAAAAAATGTATTATACTTTAATAAAAAAAAAAAAGGAAAACAACAAAAAAAAAAACACTAAAAACTTAGTTAATCTAAATTATAAAACATTTAAGCGTAAATTTATTTTTAAGTTTTTTTTTAACAAAACGATAAGTTAATTAAATAAGTAATTTAATTATATATAATTAAAGAAAAAAAAACGAAAACGAAATATGCGAGCTAAAGAAGCCACCCCGAACTACATTTAAAGAACAACAACTAAAAACTATAATTCCTTCTGTAAATATTTAAATATTTAAGTTTACATATTTTATTATTATTAATAAAAAAAACTATTTTATTATTGTTTGCCTTTGTAAATTTTAACAAAACCGATGATATAGACTCTGTAAAAATCGTATATAAAATTCTACATTTAGTATACAAAATATAATTGTTGTAATGTATTTATAGTTTATTAAACAATAACGAAAACAAAAACAAAACAGATGCAGAATAGAGTAAAAACAAAACAAACAAACAAAAAAATCACAAAATGTAAATTTGTATTTCCTAGTTTAAAAATTATAAAACAAAAAAAGTTAACTAAATATTAATATTAAATATAAAAACACACACACACAAACAAACAAAAATAAAAGAAAAATTTAGCCATTTTCCTGCAAATGGCTATTAAATTATTTAAAAAATTACATTCATACGTGTTTTGTTTTTAATCCAGATTTTAACTTTCTATGTGATGGGAGCAAAAAAGAGATCAAATTTTTATTTATATTCATTTTAAATTTTCATTTAGACTACGGGCTAAAAGGACTAATAGGATTATACACTCGCCGTGTAAAAGTGCTTAGCAAATTGAATTTGCTGTTTATTAAATTAAATTCTTAATTAAGCAACAACAAAAACTGAACAGTCTAATTAACTAAATTAACTGCAAAGTTTAACTATTCATGATAAAAATTATTTGTTTATTTGAAATTTGATTTTGAAAATAATCAATTGACTGTTTTAGTAAGAGTTTGACTTTGCATTATATATAAAATTATTATCTGGGTAGAGGCCCATGTCACTTGTAGAAGATAGGGACAGTGAAGAAAAACATTCATCTTATCTAAAAAGAAAATATCCAGCCGAATTGTGACCAGATGCGGTCAGTCATTTATATAGTGATTTGAAATTTGTTCACCGTATAAAAGCATAGAAATTTAAAGTTTGCTGTGCCTTAAAAAAAAGTTTAGCATATTTTAACTTTTTATATTTTGGTTTAGCAACATTTCTGTTGACTTATACCCCAACTAATGCAATGAACTACCCCAACTATCGCAACAAAGATTTGAAAACATCGTGTTAAGGGGACAGATACAGAAAAATGAAAATATAAAATTCCTGTTTTTTTTTATGACCAGCACTCAGGGAATGACCCCTATATATGCAATGCATTGCGCCGGAACTGAAAACGAGGGGATATTATTGAGGGTACAAATTAGGAAAGATGAGAAGATAGACAGTTTTTTTTTTGTAGCTATTTCAACCTTTTACTACGCCGGCTAATTTTTGCTACAGGGCCGACGAAGGTGGCTGCTGTTACTCAGCTTTTTTTTTAGTACATGATAATGTCAGTCGCTGCCAATTATGTTCAGTGACCAGTGACTATGCCTTCATCATTGAAACAGGCTGGCAACAACTAACACAACCACGCACTAATGCTGATCAGAAGAATTCAACACAATATTTCATGACTCAGCGCGGACCCTCCGCTTCATAGTCTCGTGTTCTACTACTTCAGCCAACAGCACATATCAACATATGACTTGTCAAATTTACTGCCTGGTCCACTATGTCACTCGATATCGTTCTGTGGAGTAAATATACATATGTGAAACAAAAACAAATTCTAAAATTTTGTTTTAAATATATTTATGCAAGTGACATCGTGGGTCAGGTAGTTAGTAAAACCTGGATTTGCAAAATAGTTAATTTCTAAAAATTTTAAATCTATATGCGAACAGAGGTATGATGGTTTTATACAGAGCTGTTAAATTTGGATTACGATTAGTAATCAATTAGATTAAATTTTAAAAAGAATGATATTGAATACATAATTCTCTTTTTAAAAATTCCTGATTATTAGTTAATTATGATTACATATAATCCAAAAATAATTAAGATTAGTTAGGATTACGAGAAAATAGTCAAAAATGGTCAAAAGTAATCAAAAAAATAATTGACTACTTTCAAGGATTATTTTTGATTATTTTGGATTATATTTTAAAAATTTAGAATGCGCATCATTTTATACATACATTTTATTTTGAAAAATTTAAAACATAAAAAAATTAATGACAAGCATACGTTAAAATATGTGATAATTTTACTTGTATTGGAGACGGACCTTCAATTTGGAACTGCGTTGATTTTGTGGGGTTGTTTTATAAGTGATAACTAAAAAAAAATAAATTATTTATAATAATAGTTATTTTTAACCAAACAAATTTTTTGGTTGCTATAATGGTTATTTATAACCAAAATATTTTTCTGGTTGACATAATGGTTGTTTATAACCAAAATTCTATCTTTCTCAATGTAATTGGTTACGGTAATCAATATAATATAAATGCGACCATAATGGTTAAAAATTCCCAAATGCATATAAAGGGCATTTTTGCGTAATCTTTTTGCTCCGATATAAAAACATAGCAGATATTTTCGGTCCCTGCTTTATACGAATAGAGCACAAACCCGTGACAATAAGAAGAATGCAAACAGGTTGTCAATTATCAAATCGATGCACATCAATAATAATAACAAAAAATGAAAAAAAAACAACTAACATTAAACAGTATTGCCATAATTTCGCAAAATAAAAAATAATAATCAAAAACAATCAAAAGAAATCTTCGGAAGTAGTCAAATTATTTTTCGATTACTCTTTATTATTTTTGATTATTTTTTCGTAATTTTTAGTAATCTTTATTATTTTTCGATTATCTGTAATCGTAATCAATTAGTAATCGTGCGATACTGAAAATAATCGTAATATAATCGTTTCTTCACCTTTCAAAAAAAAAAATCTAATTACTAATTATTATGATTAGTAATCATTACTTAACAGCTATGGTTTTATATATATTTTTAAATATAAAATATTTTTTATATACCAGGTCTGTCGCTTGATCAATTGATTGAGTCGCTATTGATTTAAATCTGTTGAACAAAATATTAAAGTAATAAATTTGATAAGATGCACTTAAGTATAAAAGAAATCAAACCACAAAAGTTTCGCTTAGGTAAAATGGAACGAAAAATTCAGAAAAATGGGACATGAAGAAAATAGTTAAACGGCAACACGGATATTAAAACAGCAATGTGTTACCATCAGGTTGATACTGTTCTCGTATGCAATTTCCTAATAAAATTTGTTTAACTAAGAACAGAAGCACTGACGATGAAAGCATTGCGGCTTTCGAAAACAGCTGTTCTGCTCTGCTGTGTAAGTTGAATAACTATAAACTGATGTTGAGTTTCCTGTGTGCCTTGGAATATTTATCATTGTCTTTCTGAATTTAAAACAACAATTTCGAACAATTAGCCTATAAAATCTTACGGGCCTGTTCTGTAAATCACGTGGGGCTGAAATCGCGTGAATTCAATAATAAATTATGGTCCTGAAAACGTTCTTAATATTAGATAAGGCAGTTTTCTTCTGGATATGATATTTAAAGCTATATATACCAACAATATTGAAAAATGTCTGGAAAAATATTTCTATTAGTGGAGATAATTTTCTAAAATCACGCGATTTCAAACCGACGTGATTTACAGAACAGGCCTGTTAATTTAGTTTAAAGCTAAGATCACACTATCGGCTCAAAGTACCGATTTTCGTCGGCTCACTGAAATAAAGTCATAAGTACTAATCCAAAATTGCATTATTTCTGAATTAATTGTGGAATATGTCCGCATGGCTTTATTAGCAATGAAGTGTGATGCAATTATATCCTTATATTTCATTTAGTTGACAAATAAGTCAAGATTATTAGTTACAACTTTATTTCAGTGAGCCGACGAAAATCGGTACATTGAGCCGATAGTGTGATCTTAGCTTAAGAGATGAAATTGTTTCTTGGATATCATGTTGTCAGATTTTATGTTTTCGTGTTTGATAATATATTTACGTCTCGGCACTTTATATTAATTTTAGGGAAAAAATAGCAGCCGATATCACTTGTGCTTTTCGCAAAAGCATTTTCACATATACTCAAGTATAAAAATTAACTGCCTGTGCCATGATGTCACCCGCTAGTGTTCTATAAAATAAATACATTTAATTTTGTTTCTATTTCGAATGTATTTAGTAAACAGAACCACATCGTGAGCCAAGCAGTAAATTAAAAAAAAATGGAACAAAATTCTTTAATAAGTGGAACATGAAGAAATTGAGCAAATGTTAAGACAGACATCAACAATTATCATTTTAGTAGTATTACAGTTCTCCTATATAATTTTCGCTTAAAATTTTTACAATAATAACTATTATCGCATTGACATAAACCACTGAACATATGAGTACTGAAGATGTGTATAGTACCATTTCCGAAAAAAATAGTCGGTTTTCTATGACGTGTAATTTTAAATATATGTTGATTTTTATTTGCTCCTTGCAATAGTTTCATGTCCTTCTCAGTTAAAAGATTATGACTGTTGGTGTTACAATCCTCATTATATTTAGGGCGAGTTTTGAGGATTGAAATTTAGTCATACTTAATCTCTGTTTTTCAGGGCTCGATTAACTCGATTTATTCGAGAGTTTGAGCGGCCAAATTTGGTGGTATAATCCTAAAACAGAAATGACACCATATACATGTATAAAATTAATAGTTATAAAATCAAATACACAAAAAATTATTCTACTACCTTTTTTAGCTCATAAAATACTAGTAAACTCGTACACTTTCATACCTATAAGAAAACAATTTTTGTTTGATTACAACCTTGGACATTTACCGGAAATTGTTGCCATATTGTGTTCATTCTTATGGCAATTCCAACGGGCTTAAGCTTCAACTTAACTTAGTACATTTAATAAGATTAATTAATTGTAGTTAAATACTAATCTTAATCTCAATCCTATAACCTCGTCATTAAATTATCCAAATTTCTTTAAACGACCTTTTAGTTCAAAATAAACCCACTGTAGAATGGCTGACCATGAAGATCATACTGCAGGTCTAGTTAACAAATGTGTCTAAGGCAGGTTGTTGTAACCACGGTTGCCACTGAGTAAAAAAAATTTCTACCAAAATTTTCCGAAAATGTTACCAAAAAGTTACCAAAAAATTTTTTTTTTATAAAAACAAAAATTTCTATTTTTATTATAATAAAAACAACAACTTTTATTAATAAAAAACATAACATAAAACCTTTTAATTCATTTTAGAACATAAATAAATATTTCAATTCATTATGCCTACGAATTCCGCATTTAATTTAAATAAATTATTTAATATTGCAGTCATTTAAAATAATCGTTTGCTGACCAAACATAATGACATTTGCATATTACGCCGTTGAACAATTTAGCTCACATTCACACAGTTCTTTTTAATGATTTTTTTTCTCAGTGTTGAGTAATGCGGAAAAATGATAAAAGAAAAGCAATAATTTGATAGCTTGTCAAGCCTTAAAAACAAAGTTACCAAGTTACCAACCCTAAAAAAATTACCAATTTTGGTAGAATGTTACCAACTATGGCAACTGTGGTTGTAACAAGAACACTTTGCTGCGAACTTAAAAAAAAATTATATTACCTTAGATTAGATTAAATTACTTTTTTTTTGTTGAATATAAGTAAAACCCAAAAGATTCTACTGAGGAAATAACATGTTTTGAATTTATTAACAGACCGGCTTAGGGTACAGTGCTAAGCCGACCCCAAACTATATAGACTAGAGAATACATACTACAGCACAAAAATTGACTGCATGTTTTTGTGTATAAAATAACAATTTTGGTCCAGGTATTTATATCGAAACAACAAATATTTTTGGAAAATTTTGAAATAAAGAATCAACGCACAAGTTTTAAAACTAAAAACTTAAGCAATAATAACGTGCTATTGGTTTTCAATGGTATTCGTATATATGAGAATTGAATTTATCAAGTTTGCAATAGAAATATTTAAATTTTGGCTTATAAGTGATATTAAACTCCTCCCTTGAAAGCTCCTAGTGCACTCTACGACAAACTGATATCCTACCAAGCCTTCAACAAAATGTTTACTAAAAACATACCACATAAAACACCACCCTTTACGAATGCTTTTTATTAATGAAACTTAAAGGAATATATATATTTTTTTACAATTCTTTACGTAAATTATTAGCAAATCAATAAAATTGAGTTGCTTTTCTTTGTAAAATCTAACAAAAGACATTGAAAAATAAATATTTTGATTTTCATAAAAACACTTGCACATCAAATACTAATTGGGTGTTTGCAAACAAAAGCTGTTTGTTTGTAAATTCAAATAAATTTGTTTTTTCGTAATTGTTAAAAGTGTTTTATTTAATTTTCCTTTTCACAGAAATTTATTTACACATTGAGCACATATTTCAGACAACAAACGAAATAAGAAATATTTTGCAAAAAGATTGCACGCAACATGTTATTTAACTTAGCAAAATTGCAAATTTGCTTAAATAAATATGAAAAAACAATTTGCTAAATAAATCAATATTTAGGCAAGTGAATATTTAACAAATTACTTAAAATACTAACACAGTTTACAATATTTTTTAAATTAAGCAGATGTAAAGAAATTTCATAAATACTTTACTTAAATTTCTTGAAATACATGTTTCAGAAAAAAAATTTTTTAAGTATACCTTAAAGGGTAATAGTAAAATTTTTCCAACTGTAAATATTTAGCACTAAAAAACTAAGTAACTAAACTTTAGTTTAAAAATAGTGGCTACGCGCAGTTTTACGATATTCATATTTTTAGCCTTTCAAAAAAATTTTAATATCATGATTTTTTTTATGAAGGCAAATTAAAATTTTAACTAAATATCAAATTTTGCTAAAAATTAATTCCAAGCTAAAAAAAACTAGACTTATATCTGAACAAGTATTAGCAATTCTGCTTTAACAACTGCATTATTAGAAAAGTGCGCTTTTTTCACAAGATAATGCAACATTTAGCGATTGCAAAATTTGCTTACTATTAACGAAGTTCTTACATGAAATTATATTTTCCCCCTACTTTTTCTTAAAACCTTTAATTTAATTTTTATAAGAAAAAAGATCATAAGTCAATTAGGATTTTTAATATTTGTTAGCTGTTCTTTTGTAAAATTTATGCATGTAACATATTTTGAGTATATTTAGAATTTCAAAATTTTTTTAAAATTTTTATAAAAATTGTTTCGCCAAGTACTAGCAGAATATTATTGCTAGACTTAAAATTTGACTTTGCATTTAAATACAAAAAATAAAATGAAAAATTTGCACTTTTTGTTTTAAATGGACATTTAAAAAAAAGTACAGAAAAATCCATATTTTTTCATTAAATGGAGATTTTCGCAAAAACCCATATTTATTAAAAAAATAAGTATTCAGTCATAAAAAAGTACAAAAGTACAGAAAATTTCATATTTTACACGAAATGTTGCAAAAGTTGCACTTTTTCATTAAAGGGGCATTTTCAAAAAAAAAACTACACCGTAGGAAAATGAAGTCTAGAAAATTTTAAATTTTTTACAAAATATTGCATGTTTTTACAAAAGACTATATTTTCTAAAAGTAAGACCAATAATTTATACCGGCTTTTATTTCAAATATATTTTTCCTGTTGCTTGCAAACTGTCTTTTATATATAAAAATAGAGATGATTCTTATTCAAAATAATGCACTTCCGGTAAAATATCTTAGATTTTTAGAAAAAAAATGCAATTATATGAAAAAAATGCAATTATGTGAAAAAAATGCAATTATGTGAAAAAAATGCAACAAGTTGAGCTCTTTAAATACTTAAAACTTCTCTACTGTACGTTACATTACAGCAACGTGATCACGTGACTCACTAACAATTAAAAAATAAAAAAAGAAATTAACCTGTTACTCCCACATTCTCGATATTTATTCTTGAAAGCATAATAAATACATTTAATCTAGTCATATAATTATAGCCGCAAATCGTCAAGAGTGTCACTGACACGTTACAATTAAAAACCATAAAATTATTTCACATTCCATCCATACAATTATTTATTCTTTAGCTTTCCTTTAGCACTGCCATTCCTTGCGCTGGTCATACGTTCAACCCATTTAAAAAAATTTTATATATACAATATTTAAGCACCAGCACAAAATACACTCATACTTATTCATGATAAAATATTTATGAATCCAGCAAATTGAATTGAATTCTGAACGTAACTAAAAATTACTATGAAGAAAAAGCATAAGGCAAGTGCTCAAAAAACTAGGTGAAGATGATAATATCGCATTGGCAAACGAATCAAGATATAATTCATCTTTATTAATATTATTTGTATACTGAAACAAATACAGAAAATGAAAAAAAATATATGTATAAAAAATAAAAAAAAAAAACTAAATAAAAGGCAAGAAAAAAGTGTAGCAAAAACAATTCTGAAGTCATTAAACGCATAAAATGTGTATTGAAATTCATGGAAAATGTACATTTTACTATAATGAAGTGTATTAATGGAAGACACTCGAAAAAATCTGCTTAATTTCCGAGCTACTGAATTCAAATGGTCAATTTCAGAATAAGGGAATACAAATATATATATATATATTATGTTAAGTTATGGATTGATAATATTTAGATAAGAAACGATGTAATTAAAGCAATGGAAAGATGATAAATTTCATTTGTTTCTAAAATACCCAAAATTCCACAAGAAAATTTTCAAAATACCAACAACAAGATTTTCCGGTATTTTCGCTGCTGTAATTCGCCAACCGTAGGCAATTTTTAAATTCCTGCTAAAGAAGTTAAAAATTAAAAAAAAACTAGTAACAACGTTATATTCGACCAGATCGAATCTTATATACCCTCCAAATATTTAGTAAGTAAATTTAAAATATTTAACTTGGTGCGACAGAGTTCCTTTAAGACATCTCTGTACCCAATTTTAAATCTCTATTTTGAGAGAATAATCATTCCGGGAAGGGCCATGGCAGAGACGTTTCACCTCTACAAGATCAGAGAACATCTCAGCTTCTTATAGGCTTAAGGAATACAAATTGTTTCATATTAACACAATTTTTGCATATAAAATCGTACGACAACGCCTACTAAAGGGGGCGGAGTGCAAAAATATACCATATCATGTTTTCCACAGACGAACGTATGGGCATTGCTAGATCGTCTCAGACTTCATCACTGATCAAGAATATATATAGTTTATGGGGTCCAATTCTCTGTGGTGGGTATTAAAACTGTATTTTGATGGGGTCGCTCTGTCAAGGGCTGTGGGGCAGACATTTCATCTTTGTCATAAAACTCTAAAAACAAATGAATGGGATAATTAAATACAAAATTTAATAATATTTTTTGATAGGGTCACTTAGGGGGCAAAGGGGGAGGAGCGGGTAGGGCAGAAACAGGCAGTCATAAAACTCTAAAAATAAATGTTTGGGATAATTGTATACAAAATATATATATTTTTTTGTAGGGTCATTTAGGGGGCAAAGGGGGAGGAGGGGGTAGGGCAGCAATCCACAGTCATAAAATTCTAATAATAAATGTTTGGGATAATTATATACAAAATTAAAAAATGTTTTATATTGATAGAGTCATTTAGAGGGCACAGGAGGAGGAGGGGGTAGGGCAGAGTACCAGGTTACGTCTCAGCTTCATTATTAAAGCTTAAAAATTTTATTTTTAAGGAATGTAGGCTTAAGTAAAATATTTTGTTAAATTTTTACACTATTTTTGCATATAATAACGCCCACTAAAGGGGGCGGGGGCAAATAATTTTGTATTTTTTATTTTATGGCTCCAAGTTTAACGCCTTGGACCTTCTTTGACATAAAAATTTATCATTTGCTTAACAAAATTACAACAAAACTTTATATACTAAGTTGTTTTTTAGAGGCTGGTTTAGTTCTTTTTAGGGGAACTTTTTTCCCTCTTGCCGGATTTAGCCCGTTTCCGAACTTAACCTGTGCTATCCTTCCAGATATATTTATACCAAATTTCAAGAGTCTAGCTCTTTTCGTTTGGACTGAATCGTGATTTCCACAGACCGAGGGACGGACGGACGGACGGACATACTCAGTTCGTCTTAGATTTCTCCACTGATCAAGAATATATATACTTTATGGGGTCTCAGATGAATATTTCACTGGGTTGCAAACGGAATGACAAAGTGAATTTTCCCCTTATATTCTTTTTTGGAGGGTATAAAAATGTTCCACTGTTAATATAAAATTGTTGGAAGTATTTGGGTGCAGGCTAGGCTTTGCGATTTGCAAAAACAGACCCAACATTTTACACATGACACTTTCAACCAGCTGGTGTTTAATAATATCACCAGGTAACACTGGATCTGTAGCCTAGAACCTGTGAATAAAATTTATCTAATTCTCAAAAAACGAACGTGTTAAAATTTATATCTTGTGCTTCACAACAATTGCCCAAAATATTTATTTAATTTATCAAACACCAGACAATTTGTGTCGTATGATATATGAGTATCATATTTCTTATTATCACTCACTTTCGAGCGTATCAGTTATTATTTCATACAAACAACGGCTTTAACATTCACATGTTTAAGCACAAGACAAGTTATGAATTTTAAATATTCCAATTGTACAAACAGCAATAATTAATTGTAAAAAATCGCTAGCGAAAACAGAAAAGAGTAAAGCAAACCACACAGAAAGCAAAGAGATTAAAATGTAAAGAAAAACATATACGTGTGCGTCCAAAGGAAAGCATACGAGTACAATAAAATAATTGCATAAATATTAAGACCGAATTATAATAGTGAGTGTAAGTTTGTGTTTGGTCCTCATGTTAAGTCTCCCCCTCTCTCTCTCTCTCTCTCACTCACTCTTTTTTTCAGTGTTTGCCTAAAGACTTTATTGTTAGCAAAGTGCAGCGTTATACAGCTGTGCTGCATGCAATTTAAATTTTTTTTGTTGCAGCATTTAATTTCTCAATTGTCAATTGTTGCATTTGGTGGAAAAAGTCTGCTTGTTTTTTTGCTTGTTTTATTTCATTCTGCTTGCTTTTTTTGAATTTATATTCAATAAAAAGCCATAAAAATCACGAATACAATCAAACGTTGTTAACACACACACACACACTAACGCCACGCGGCCGGCAGTGGAGATATTTAGTATGCATTTTATGTATGTGTTTGTGTAGAAGGTTTAATAGAAGCGCAAATACATGTGCATGTATTAAATATGCTTGAATATGCTATTGTTCGTAGCAGAAATTAAGCTTCAACTTAAACGTAGAACTCCGTACACGCAGCAAAAAGTGGGGAAATTGTATAAATTAATTTGCATTGTATGACGGAAAAATAGTTGTAGGTATGAGCCAGGGATGCCAATTCTGGCAAAAGCGTTAATTTATTGGTATATGAAGAATATTATAAAATTTTAATTCTAAACAAGTAAAAACGTTATATTCGACCGAGTCGAATCTTAAATACCCTCCAAATATTTAGTAAGTGAATGTAAAATGTTTAACTTGGTGGGACAGAGTTCCTTTATATAATATCGTCCGTCAACGCCCACTAAAGGGGGCGGGGTTCAAAAATAGACAATACCATGTTTTCCACAGACGAACGTATGGGCATTGCTAGACCGTCTTAGACTTCATCACTAATCAAGAATATACATATTTACTTTATAGGGTCCAATTCTCTTTGGAGGGTATAAAAATTGTATTTTGGCGGGGTCGCTCTGCCAGGGGCTGTGGGGAAAACATTTCACCTTTGTCATAAAACTCTAAAAATAGATGCTTGGGATAATTATATACAAAATAAAATTTTTTATTTTATTTTATAGGGCCATTTACGGGGAAAAGGGGGTAGGGCAGAAACAGGCAGTCATAAAATCCTAAAAATAAATGCTTGGGATGATTATGTACAATATTAAAAACATTTTTTTATAGGGTCATTTAGAGGGCAAAGGGGGAGGAGGGCAGAAATAGGCAATCATTAAACTCTAAAAATATATGCTTGGGATAATTGTATACAAAATTAAATTTTTTTTATAGGGTCATTTAGGGGGTCAAGGGGGAGGAGGGGGTAGGGCAGAGTAGTACCAGGTTTCGTCTCAGCTTCGTCACTAAAGCTTAAAAATTTTATTTTCAATGAATGTAGACTTAAGTTAAACAGTTTCTTAAATTTTTACACAGAGTTTGCGTATAATAACGCCCACTTAATGGGGTGGGTTCCAAAAATTAATTTTTTTGATTTTGTGGCTCCAAGTTTGGATCTTTTTCGACATAAAAATATATCATTTGTTTAAAAAAATTACAAAAATAAACTTTAAAAGTTATATTGTTTTTCAGATGTTGGTAATTTTTCTTAGGGGAACTTTTTTCCTTTTGGTACGATTCAGCCCATTTACGGATCGTGCTAGATCTCTTCATTGATCAAGAACATATATACACAATGGGGTATCAGATGGATATTTCGCTGCTTTACAAAAGGAATGACAAAGTTAATATATCTTACTTTTTTGGAGGGTATAAAAATTTGAATATCCTGCAAATAAATATTTTGTAAAGGACGGGTGTTAAACCGCGCTAAATCTTGTGGAAGATACTTCTAAAGGCCTCTTTCACTTTCACTACTTTCACAAATTTTACAAAAAGCACTTAAATTGTAATACATTTTCAAAACTATTTTTTTTTTGTAATTATTCCCAGTATTTCCAAAATTTTAGGTTCATTAGTTTTCATATCCGGTTAACTCTTTAATTTTAATAATTGCATGAACATACAATTCGTTCTGTTTTATAAACGCATTTCATTCTCGATGTTGGATTTTTAAAATTTTTTATTTTTTGTTTTCATTACGCAAATTTTATTTCTTTTTTTTTCGTATCGCTTTTATGCATGAATGTTCGATATCTGTTTTTGTTGTTTGTTTGTTTGTTTAGTTGTTGATGATATTTTAGCTGTCAGTATGGTTACGTTTTCGATGACGTTCTTGTAACGAGGCTTATGGAACAGCATACGGACGTTGATACGAGTACTTTTTGTATTCAGTACAAACATTATAAAATTCGATTTGATATGAATTGTGTAAATGTTGTGTGCAGCATAAGTACGATTGCGTTTTGTGAACAATTTTTGCATTCAGGCATGTTTAGGTAGAGTTTTTCTTTTTCATTTTTTTCTTTTTATGTATTATACACACACACACACTATATTCTATATTTGTTGTTTGTATTAAATTTTTCAGTTTTTTTTTTTTTGTTGTTGCAATAATGCAAAGCGTTTTTATGAGTATGTGAGCTTAAATGCAAATAAGTGTTGTTAGTGTTTAAATATTTTTTTTTAGTTGCCTGTTTTGGGAAATACAGATAGAGAAATTTAGCCATGAAAATCTAACTTTCTAGGTTCTTAAAAAAATATGCCATACGTTATATGTTCTATTTTTTTTTTAGCTGCACATAAAGCATACGCACTGTAGTACCTGGCACAGATCAGACTTAAATTTGCATAAAAGGAGTTTGAAATGAAATTTACAATGAAATAAAAAAATCCTGTTAATTATTGTTCTTGAATTCTTTGAAACTGAATTTAAACTGAAATTGTAATTTCCAGTGCGTTTCAAGAGAAATTGATGTGCTGTGCAATTCATGTTTACTACTAAAACAAACAAACAATTTTCAAGCAAATGCACACAGATGGCTGGAAAAGCTTGATTTTTGTTAAAAAATAAATTTCAAGCTAAAATTTAAATACCTGCTGGGAAAATAACAAAAGGCAAATAAATAACTAACATATCATAGGCAATATTCGTTATCATGGGCTTATTTCCATTTAAAAAAGATGCGCACAAATGAGCGTAGGAGCAGCAGGCGATGACAAAATTCATGGAAAAGCAATATAGATTGGCAAAAGAATTTTGTAGAAGCGATAATACTGTGAGAGCCTGTAATTGCAAAAAAATAGAACGAAATTAGACTGGAAACGACAGCAATAAATGGAGGCACTTGAAATGTGCAGTATACTTCAATCAAAAATGTTGCTGCTGCAAACCCTGTACGTTCTTTGTACCACCATCGAAGGCATATAATCATACGATATTTCTAGAGAAAATATAAATGAGAACAATGAACGAGAATGCCTATATGTTGAGAGTTTAGAAGATATATTCATACCAACATTGACTATTGTGTACCAAGACCCTTCTTTGGTGGACTTTTCCGTTCCATTGTCGTTAACAGGGAACAGGTGGACAGACTTTCCTTTCCCGAGGATTCAGTTAGAGTTTTCACTGACGGATCCAAAAGGGGAACAAGAACGGGCGGAGGCTTCTACAGGGTGTTTTTTATTGAGGTATAGAACTTCGAATTGAAATAAAACACAAGAAAATCGTTTTAATGTCCATCAATTTGGCTTTATTGGAAGGATAATTTTATGCCATTAATGTTTAAATATGATTTCGGGCATGTGGCCGCCGCGGCTGGCTCGAATAAAGCCAATTCTACAGGTCCAATTTTCAACAACTTTTTCGAGCATATGGGGCCGTATGTTGGCAAAATAGCGCCACGAATGATGGCTTCCAAGTCCCCTAACGTTTCTGGTTTGTTGGCGTAGACGAGCGAATTCACATATCCCCAAAGAAAATAGTCCAATGGTGTCAAATCACACGATCTTGGTGGCCAATTGACAGGTCCATTCCGCGAAATTATGCGCTCATCGAATGTTTCCTTCAATAAATCGATTGTGACGTGCGCTGTGTGGCATGTAGCGCCGTCTTGTTGGAACCACAACTCATCCACATTCATGCCATCCAATTCGGGAACAAAAGTTGATGGACAAACTTTAACCGAATTAATTGCTCTGATGGACGATTATGTCGACCATAAAATGGACGGAGCTTGCGGTGAACTTCGCGAACTGAACCATTACTTTCGAAATAAATTTGCACGATTTGCAAGCGTTGTTCTTTTGTCAACCTGTTCATGATGAAATGGCAAACCAAACTAAATATTAATCACTTGACAGCTGACAAAATGGCCGCCAGTTAAAAAAGTGATGTCAACTTAAAGTTCTATACCTCAATAAAAAACACCCAATATGTGGAGAACTTCAATGTAAGATCTCCATTCCGGCTCCAAGACGGTTGTACTGTCTTGCAAGCCGAAATCTCTGCTATTACTCGGGCAGCAAGATGGCAAGGGTACTATAGGATATCGAATGATGTCTTCATTGTTACTGGTGTGTACAGTACATCAAAAACTGTGGTCGAATGCCGACTGTCTATCAACGAGATAGCGAGACATTCGAGGGTGACACTGGTTTGGGTGCCGGGACATTCTGGATGTCCAGGCAACCATACTGCGGATGAGATTGCCAGACAAGGGACTGAATTGAACAGTTCAATGATCAGTCACTTCACTGGCATTCCATTAGCGCGATGCATGTTTCTGATTCAAAGAGAATCATACAAACTAACTCAACTTAGGTGGGAAAGCGTGGCTAACTGTCTCGTGGCAAGAGCCACGTGGCTCCATTATGATTTGCGCAAAACACTCGACCTTCTCAAGTTTGACAAGGCGCGCAAGCGTCAACTGGTGACTGTTCTGACAGGACACTGTAGCTTTGGAACTCATGCGAGGAGGATGGGTCTAATATATAACGACTATTGCAGAAGCTGCAATGATGAAGAGGAGGAAGAGACCGTCCTCCATCTTCTGTGTCAGTGTCCTGCCCTTGCAAATGCAAAGGCAGTGGCGCTGGGCTCCCGATTCCTGTCAGACTTAGACAGCCTGGCAAACATGGAGCTTTCAGGGGTATCATCCTTCCTCAGGGGTACAGGATGGTTTGAAACGGCGGAGGACATCGCTTAGGAGGTTCTCTGCTTAAGGGCATCACAAAGGGACCGAATTGACGGACCCAAGTGGATTGTCCCGCCAGGGACAACGGCCCTCTAACCTGACCTAACCTTCATACTCGTAGAAAAAGTATCGCATAAGGTTGCACGAAAAAATTTAGAAGATTATGATCGTATGGTGTTTTTGGTTTAGCGAGTTACGGAGTATGGCTTGCTATATATTCGAATTTATAGCAAATTTTAGTTTTAGTCTTGTGTTCTTTTCTCTGCGTGTAGCGCAATAAATATAACAATCCAGTTAAATAGAATTAAGAAAATACTTGTCATGCAGACTTTTATATGCAACTGCAAGTTTGTGTGTGTGTGTGTATCCAAGTCATTCTTTTTTTCTTTCATTCCATATCGTTTACAATTGGGATTTAAGTTGATGGTATTTTCTCCCTCTAAATGGTGGAAAAATTGGAATCAATGAAAGGCAATCGGCAAAACACTCCAGTTTGACTTTATTCCAGCTAAATGTGCAATAGTTTTTTTTTTGTCTTCCATACCAAACTCTTGACTATCTTTGGTTGCTAATAAAATTGCATGTGATTAGTTTAGAAAATGGGGTAAAAGAAAAGGCAAAACAAAACAGGCAACGACACAAAAATCTATACAAAAAAAAATTAAAAAAATATAAAAACTATTATACTGAGTGGTTGAAATTTCTTTTAATGATTCAATTTCATAAAAAAAAATTGAATAAATATATTGTAACAACATTTAACAATCTAAATACAAATATATGCAAATATTGAGTGGACGGCACATACATGGATACATATGAATGTATGTATGTGTGTATGTGTAATTTTAATACTTTTTTATTATTTTTCTAACAACTAAATGGTATTAGTAGTTATTTGTTGTAGTAGTTTAGTTTATGCCATATGTTGCATGTTGTTAGGTAAACCAAGTTAAACTCTTAACGTGTTGGCTTGTCTCCACTGTGTTGGCAATATATATATTTTTGAGTGTTTGTAGGTGAGTTGTCATAGTTGGAGTCATGCTACAGCTGAAGCGGGGGCAAGAAGGCAGAACAACAAATATCCCCAAGGCATTATTCCTATAACGGAAAACAGTTTTAGGTTTTTTTATTCACTGCTAAATTCTATTTTTTGCTGGTGCGCTTGACTAGTTCTTATTTTTATTTTTTTATAAGTATGTGTGAGTATATTATCGCCACTATATGCTATTAGACTACAGGCAGTTATACACACACATACACACATGCACTCAACTCTATATCATTGTGTTTGCAAGCCCCGAAAACCAGTTGCCTTAAAATTCGTACATGTTAAGGGTTTATGTTTTTGTAAAATTTTGTACTCGTACCTTCAGTGCAATATTATCCTGGTACTTCTGTGCTGATATGAATAAATGTTTTTTTTTTTCATTGTGTATTTTATATATTCAAATATTTTTCAAATTATTTATTCATACAGCTAAACAATATGTTGCATGACTTAATAAGTTTTTTGTTTTCGTTTTTGTTTTTGTTTGTTTCTTTATTTCCAGGCTAATGTTGTGCTAGTGCTTTTTCTCCATTCATATTTAAAATATTAATTAATTTAAAATATATTAAATGTAGTTGTTATAATTATTATTCAGCAATACACGGTGTTGTGTGAAATATATGGCATTAATTAATTATTATTTTAGACACAATCTAGTTGTGCAACATAAAATTTGCACCTTAACTGTAACAAGCTGCAGAGTATCTAGTAATATGATATATATATTTTGCTGGTTGCAACATTTTGCGGCAAGTAAGGTAAATAAAGTTTTAGTCTTTCAAGACAAGTAAAATAAAAGTTATTAATTAGTACATAGAAAATGTAACGGTAACTAGATAAATTATGAGGCTTTTTCAAGGAAAGCAATGAACAAAATTTTATAGTGAAGAAAGTGTGGAATTTCTCTTGCAGTACAAAAAGTATTTGTTGTAGTTAGTGTGGCACTTAGTAACAAGAGTTGCTTATGCAATTTTGTGTGTTACAGTTAATTGTAAAGAATTAAAATAAATTAGCACCATAGAATTGCAGGCAGAGAGAGAGACACACAGACTTCTATTATAAGGACGACTTTGTGACCCAAAGCATGTAGCAGAAATTCTTGTGTTGAGTAAGCAATTAAATGAAAGACATTGTAAGCAATTTTGCTTTCTGAATTCAGTCTCGTAAGCCATGGAATATATTTAATTACATATTATCTGATACACTGAATCTATTGCAACAAACATTTTTCTCTGCTTTAAATATCCTTGACCTCGTGCTGATTACTATCCGTAATATATATATATATATATATATATATATATATATATATATATATATATATATATATAATATATATATATATATATGTATATATATATATATATATATATATATATATATATATATATATATATATATATATTTTATTTTATTTTTTTGTGACATCGGAGAATGGATGGTCATTTATAAATATTTTTTTTACCTTGGAGCAGTACTCAGCGTGTGAAGTTCATTAACCCGGAACTATTAAAGGAGGGTACAGTGATGAAAGGACAGATTTAGACAGATGAAAAGATAAATAATTTATTGTAACCAATTTCTTGTTCACTTCGTTACCGAATTTTTATTACATTTCCGGCGGATAGAGTGTGCTGTTACTCTGCTCTTTAGTACATTACGGTATCAATCATTAACGTCAATGATCGGCGACTAGTGCTATGCCTTTTTCATTGAAACCGGATAACAACTGCTACTGCAACTATACCCCAATGAGATCAGGAAAATTCAATAACATGTTCATGACTTGATGTTAGACTTTTCAGTCTAAAAGTAAACTACTTTAGTCACCAACGCCTTCAAATAACGTATGCCAGACTCCTGCATTAGGTTATCAACTGAAATTCCAGCTTAAAAGCACTGGAAATGTGTTGGTTGTCCACATGACAATAGTATCCTATGCCATTTAAGTGTGCACTTGGTATTATAATAGCCACATGCAACACCCTATTGACTCTTCTTGCTACAGTCGTACTTTCTCGTCCATTAATATATAGCTTTTCCTTGTCGTCTCTAAGTATATTTCTTGATCTTTGGAATGAGTTTGTGAGTCAATCGGCCATGTGATTATCGTTTGAAATAAAGCGTTTTCGATTTGAAGTCACAAAATTGGTGTGCTGGAGTTGGCAATCGCTCAAAATCGTTCAAAAGAAATTGGCGTTTTTCAAGTCGCTTGTGATTTGACAATCGTGCGATTCACAGCACATACATGTATATTTCATATCTCTCATCATATCATCGGGTTTGCCACCTCCTTTATATTCTAAGGATCTCCAGGTGCTGAAATAATGTCCATAGATCTGCAGGCCTTGGAACGGATGTCTTTAGGAACCTGTGTTTGCTTTCGGGGGTTATACAGAAAATACATCGCCCTAGTACGATCCCTGAAAGTAGGAGTCCCAGACCTTAGAAACATATCCGAATGACGGTTGCATAGACATTTGGCAGAGGCTTGTTCCTAAGTAGTCTGTTGTAAGGAAGAAGATTTAAGGACGCCTAGGTGCCGAAGTCAATAGAAAGCTAAAAACCTATACTGGTTTTGCTCTCGGGGGTTACACAGTTTTCTCAAACATAACTTTTGCTGTAAGCCCATAAAACTTATTAGTACCTGCCTAGTTTCCGAATAGGATCCGGGACGGCTCCCAGTAGGAAACTTAGTTGGCCTACTGTAAGAGATCTAAAAGTAGTGGGGGGCTTGCACGACGGCCACCTACGTAAGTTTGAAATAAGAAAGGAGGCACATGGACGCCTTGATTTTAGTTAAAAATCAAAGTCAATAGAAAGTTAAAACCTATAATGGTTGGCTTTCGAGGGGTTACTCCGCTTTTCAGGCATAACTTTTGCAGACCGCCCCTTAAAACTTATATTTTACTGCCCAATCTCTAGAAGCAGTGGAACGGATGTGCATATAAGAATCTAAAAGAAGTAAGTAGGCCTACGAGCCTGAGTAAGAATCAATAGGTGTAAGAGCACCTGAGTTTGGGTTAAACAGAAACTGAAGCCAATAGAAAGTTTATAGAACCTCCAATGGTTTGACTTTCGAGGCTTTACCAGTAGTCTAAACGGGTACCACGGGAACCAGTACTAGCCCCGCAGTTTACTGCGACTGGATATTGGTGAGGTCTCCTCCGGGAGTTCACGTGGTGGTTTGTGGTACACCAATTGGTGGGAGATTTGCAGAGATGACCAGCCTTTGTGTTTGGGCTTCAGTCCGGCTGAAAGTAACAAAATCTATGTGTTGTTGTGAATCAACAAATAAGGTTCTATTGGGATACTTTTTGTAGCTCATAGGACTAAAGATCATCTAGATAGGATCGGCTCTTTAGCAAGGTGCTAGGGCATGGAATAGTGCCCTACCATGTTCTAGAAATTGCCACCTGAGTGACTTAAGGGTCACTTTGGTGTGGCCTCTGAGGCAAGCAGGGGTGGTGGTGGACACTCAATTTCACACTATGGGAAGAACATCGTCAGATAAGGTCCTTGTGACAGGTGCAGACGCTAAACTTTTATCATAGTTGTCCGGTCTGAGGGACAATTATGTACGGCATAAAATGAAAAAATTGCACGATAAGTTTCACGTATAGAACAATTACTTTGATTAAAAATTGTGACACTTTAGAAAAAAACACGCTTTATGTTTATATAAATAATTCATTTCTTAAGTATTCTAATAATAATTTTTCAAAACAAAGTTATGTGTAAGGAAAATAATTTGTAATTAAGTCACGTCTGAGCAACACTCTCTCCCAGGGTATTGGCTGCAATAAAAATACTTGAAAGACCAAAAAAGAAATATTAAAAAATATATATTGAAGAAGAGTTTAAATGACCTCCAAAAAAACGAAGCATTGTGGTTTATTAAAAATTAAATTTCAAAATATTAATATGCATTAAGCATTTTTAAATATAGAATTTTTTTATTAATAGAATTTTTTCTCAATCATAAGCATTTATAAGCAAACAGCAAAATTGTATGGATTTGAGCAACATATTTGTAGTAAGTTTGCTTTTAGTGTTTATTTTCTTTCTAGAAAATGATTTCAGTTAATTTATGTTTATTTTCCACTTGAAAATTCAAACACTTGACTTGGCCGAGCCACCAACAAACAAGTGAAAAAAAAGAAAATAAAATAAAATATGTAAACAAACACTTAGCAAAATTAATGGCTACAAAATTTTGTAATACAATAGAAGAAGAAAACTAATTAGAATATTTATTTAAACTCTTGTGACTGGAGATGCAACTGTCAGAAGTCGCTTCTTATAAGAAAATTGTTCTTTCTACTGGAAGAAAAATCTGTATATTTAATGAGCACAATTTCAAATAATTTAATTTGCATATGTTTTCATAATGAAGATCTATTGCGTAAATAGTTCATTTAAGGAGTTTTCGGTAGGATACCCTACAGCAAGTATTTAACAACTGTTGTAAATTTTGTTGCTGTTATATGAAATTGTTATTAGGGAAATTAATTTATAGTGCGTATTTAGATAAAATTTAATTAAAGATGAGCTTTCATTATAAAAAAAATATATACATATGAAATAAAAGTCATGATATAATGCTTGATCTATTATTAGTTAGTATACCACTGATAGGCAATTGACTCTCAAAAAGTATATGCTGGCCCCCTTTTTGATTTATTCTATGCAATTCGAGCCTTTGGCGGCCATGTGGCAAAAAAGGTGGAAATATCTAGAGAAATTCTCCATTTTCTCATCTGCCTTTAACTGTCCTCTCAATACTATCCCCTCCTTTCGATTTCCAGCGTAATGCCCTATGCATATGTGGGGGTCATCCAATGAGGGCTGGGCCGAATTAAGAAAACAAATAATAAAGTCATAGCAGTTTTTTCTCTACTTTCGCAATTATCGATGACTATATTTGCTTTTTACAATCAACCCATTTATTTACAATGACCCATTATATATCATAAGCCCTCATATTATTCTTTTAAATCCCACCATTTAATAAAACCACTTTAAATTTTACATACTTCAAACTATTATGAGTATCACCTAATGAGGCTGCTACTGGTATTGAATAGATTCAGTGCTTCTGCTCCTCATGCCATCAAGTGTCATCAATTCATTCATTCATTTATATTTATAAAACATTAAATAACTTTTTAACTTAATTTTTAGTTCTGAATACATAAAAAAATTACATGCTGTCCATGCAAATAAAAAGAAAACAGTAAAAAAAATTATTATAATTAAGTTTTCATGATTATTATTATAAATACAAAAGTAAAATAATAAAAAAAAAAATCCAAAGAACAGATATATAAAGTGAATAATGCACATCATGTGTAGTAAATAAAGCACATGATGCAGCAGCTCTTAGTTGTTGTTGTTTAAAATGTACAGAAGTGTTGAAGAAAAAAAAAATGTATAATAATTAAATTTTAAATACAAGTAATGGAATAATAAATTTTTTTTTAACAGCTAAACAAACTAATGAAGAAATTAATATTTTGTTCTGTAATTTTAGGGCAGATAAAAGGCGCCATCCTAGACTGAAACACAAGCTGTTAAAATTTTTAAACATTTTTACTAAATTTTTGTAACGATTTAATAAAATAAGAGAAGCCAGCAAATTTAATTGAATTTACATTAGTTTGATCACAAGTTTTTGTTAGAAAAGAAAATATGAAATCTAAAAAAAAATGATTAAATCGAATTACCAAACAAATTCATTGGCACTTAAAACATTCCAATATGATTTTTTAAGTACATTACACGTTGAGAATGACAAAAAAATATATATAAATTACATAAAACTAAATACAACAAAATCTTCATTAAATACTGATTTTTTCACACTTAAAAGTTCTCGTTGTAATAAAATTAAAAAAAAAAAATTTTATTTTTATTTCAAGCACTAATTTCATATTAAAAATATCCATTTAATATGCAGAATACAACGAGAGTAGTAAAAACTTAAGACCCAATGAAAAACCCACTGTCATGATGTACACATTTTCTTGTTGCACATCAAATAAAGCAAATAGACTAGTTTGTACATCGTTCTATTCTAAATAAACCAAACAAGCTATCAAACAATTCAGACCTACAAATAAAATTTTACAACCCAAGAGTCAACAAATCAATGCATATTATATAGAGCACCACCACCACACTTCAAAAATGAAATACAAATATAAAAAAAAATCATTAAAACACATGTACGAGAGTACGAAGGGACATTTGATGGAGGAAGGTTTGCCAACAAAAAGAAGGTCAAGCATTTTTATAAATGTTATGGTCTAACTATATAAAAAAAAAATCAATGAGTGTTCGAACTCACGGGCGATGTGTTAACACCTTTTTGTTTATTTATTTGATATTAAACCCACAAAAAACAAAGAGAATGCAAAGCAACAGACAAATGTACATACATACATTGTTATGTTTGTACATAAGCTACATACGTTGCTGTCTTGCTATCTCATTTTTATATATGTACGTATAACCACGTCACTATTCTCTTTGCTATGCATAAGACAAAACCGAAGATCAACATAAAACACTTTTTTAATATTACTCCAAATTAATACTCCGAATTAAAACACTTAAATCTCCACTCGCCGATATCGGATCGCCTTAATTTTTGGCCCAAAACTCTTCGTCGAAACCCGCACTAGCGTTTTAATCCAAAAATTAATAAAATCGGCTATGAATTTCCGGAGAAAATCGCGTGGGAAAATTATATGAAAATCGCCCAATGATCACTTTCAATACCGATGGCCAAGCAACAACAACAAACAAACAAACTCTTACACTTACACTTGCGTATGTATTGAAACTGATAGTTTACTGCCCTAGAGGCGCGCGTATAGATGTTAACACATCAAAAGTCCATTGAAACTTGCCGCATCTTAGAACTTTAAAAATACAGAACATATACATATAAACAATATTCTATTACAAAATGTTTGGTTTAATTAACACAATAATTAGTTATGAATTACTTCAGTAATTTCTAATACAATAACAAAATCTATATATACTCGTATGTGCATATATGAATCAATCCGTGGACGCCTTAACTAGCCAGCCGATTTTTCTGAAATTTTGACAGTACATTACGGGATATATTGGGGGGGTAAAATACGCTAATTTTATTTTTGATATCTCAAGAGGGTGTGGCACACAGCAGGATTTCTTTATACATCCCATGGCATTTCATGGCAAAAAGTATAACGAGAGTTCGTAGAAAGCTGAAATTTTGCACAGATCCTTTAATCAACTCAGTCAAGATATATGTTAAGTTTTATCAAAGATAACCACGCACATGGCATCCCGCCCATATAAGCTGAAAATATTTTTCCTCCCCAAATGTTTGTTTCTTCACAAAAAGTTACGAAACTTGGCACAAGTTATCAGTATTATAAAGTTGAAATAATTGGAAAGTTTAATGGAAATCTGCCACGCCCATCGCAACCTGCCCATATAACCCGAAAATATTTTTGAGAACCAAATATTTCTTCCTTTTCCAAACGTTATTAAACTTGGCACAACTAATCGGTATTATGAAGTTAAAATATCTGGAAAGTTTCGTGGAAATCCGCCACGCCGACCCGAAAATATTTTTTAGTACCAAATTTTAGTTTCTGCACCAAAAACTATGAAACTTTGCAAAAAATATCAGTATTGTATTCTGATATTTTTAAGCTTAAGGTCTCTTTATTTTAATTTAATTTTTAATTTCAATATTTCGTCACTCCTCCAGGAAATTAATTATTTATTTTTTTAATTTGTTTTTTTCAACTATAGCAATAGATGGTTGATCTGGCAACGCTAGAAACTCATACTCTAATTACGCAACCATGTAAAATACAACCTTATTTAAAATAAATAAAATAATTAATTTCCTGAAGAAGTCACACAAAGAAGTGACGAAATATTGAAATTAAAAATTATATTAAAATAAAGAGACCTTAAGCTCAAAAATATCAGAATACAATAATAATTAAAAACAGGTCAAGAAACCAGAAGAATTTAAAAAATATCAGTATTATGAAATTGAAGCATTTGGAAAATAAAATCTGTTGTACAAATTCGAATAGTTGGGGAACCCGGGCAACGCCGGGTCTAGGCATCTAATATTCCATAAAAACTATTACTCCTTATTTTTTTATAAAGTAGAGTTTAATTATTAAACTAAGAATTTTTATTCACGCTTAAATTCAGATTATTTTAAGAACTTGTATATAATTAAAAAATAATATTAGTTTTCATTTTAATTGAGTTATTACAAAATTCTAGTCTAGTCACTGAAAGGAAAAGGAAACAGTGCGTAATTGCACCTTCCGCTCTCATATATTTGCTAACGAAAGACATAAGCTAAATTTAAATAAAATGTCGTTTAGAAAAATTTCACTTATTATAAATTAACTCCATGCATTTGCATAAGCTAAATAAGGTTAACTTCCCCTGAAACCTAGTTTATTACACATACTTTCGCAGACCGACCCTACAACACAAAAAATAAAAATAAATAAAAATTACTATAAAACGTAAAACACTCTTCCTTGTCTATACAAAATCACACGTACGTGTACACGTATTAAACATGACATATAACACTTCAATATATAGTTTATTGCATTTATAGCTAAAGTTGGAAAATTGATAAACACTCGCACACACACACACACAGCTAAACCTTTTCCGCGTACAGATAATTATACATGTGTATAGACGTGTCTATTTGGAATGCTTGTTACTAACACACGTGTTGTTGTTGTTGCTATTCAAAAGAAGAACCTTCACATGCCAATAATATAAATATTTAAACAATTTATAAGTATGTGAATTGAGAATACGAATCGTTAAGGATCCCAAATTCAATAGTCTCACCAGAAAAATGCATTAAGGAAATATGCTTTGAAAATAACTTGCATATTGTATGATGTACATGATTTCCTAAGAGGGCAGTCACAGAATTATTTAAACAGCAGAAGGTCGATTGGACATGAAATCAAATGAAGAATGTATTGGTGAAGGTATAGAGGATATGAACAGGATAGCAAAGTACACTTGGCTACAATAACAAAGTGAATATTTGATTGAGTTTTTTATGATCTGGTTAATTACAGGAATGTGTTAATTATTTATGAACAGTTACAATTATGTATTATAGAGCGCATTAGAGCATTACCCTTCGCTCATATACAACTTCATATTTTTGATTGTGAATGCTATTGTACGAGGCAAAACATCCCTGCAGAAGATCGAAGTAATATCAAATTAGTACTGCACTAGTACAAAAATCACCAGTACTAGTTCCCAACTGTGAGGTTTCCTATACCACGTTAATGCTCAAATTAACATTAAGAGTGTTTGGAAAATTACTAGTACCACTGGTACTAGATGGAAACTAGGGGGATACTAGTACAAATAGTACTAGATGAATACTAGTATAATTTGTACTAGTCGGATACTAGTACAATCAGTTATGCATTAAGAACTGGTTTATATATATAAAAAAAATCCCTAAATTTATTGGTTTTTAAGCCCAATGAAATTTGTTAAGTCTTTATCTTCACTAGCAATTTTTGGTTCATCAATTCTTAGTTTATAAGATGAAATGGAAAGTTCCTTCAGGTCACACTCAATCCACTAGTACCTTGTACAACTTGAGTTACGTTTGGTACTCCACCATATACCAAACACTAATGAAGATACAATACATATATCAGTTTTTATTATATACCATATACCAAACACTAATGAACATACAATACATATATCAGTTTTTATTATTTTAAAAAAGACCGCTGATTTTACATATTAACATAAATGTTAACAAAAAAAAAAAAACACGTTTAAAAAATTTTTAAATTAGCTTTTAATTTTATTTATTTTTTAAAACGTCACTTTTTTAACACACAAGAAAACTGCGGCTTACTTACATAAATTATCGAATAAATAAGCTGATATGCAGTTGGCTAAGTTTCCTAATACTATTCTTTGTCTCAAATTTGAATTTGTTTAAAAATTTCAACAATTAAAATTAAAATAAATGAAAATGCGAATTAGCAATTCGCTTTAAAACATGATCAAAAATCAATATGAAATTCTGCAAGTCAAAGCAATCTACAAATGAACTACTTGAAATACTAGTACTTTTCTGTATATGTTCAATAACCTTTTGAACTAGTCTTTGCTATACTAGTAATCGTACCAGTAGCTTAAAGACAATTAACGCTTATCCTCCCGCAGGGATGCTTAAACTATAAAGCCAAGGATCATGGGTTAGTTACGATACTCAGTTATGAATATAGAATGGAATTTGTGTGACCTTTATGTTTCGTTGTCGGTCTGTTTGAATTATGAACCTACTCTCTTAATAATAACCGACAGCTATTGGAGCTACCTATCACCTTTCGCGGGTGCTGTAGGAATAATTTTCCAGGTAAGGAAACTATAAAATGTCTACAACAAATTCTTTCTCTTCTCCTTGACCACAGACTTTCCTATTTTGTACACAATGCAATGACTGTGGCACTCCTAACTTTTGTAAATAAATTCTCGAAATATTAAATACACAAGTATAATAATATTTTATTCTGAATGCAAATGAAGAACTTGTTATTTTTTACCTCTTTTATAGTCTTTTAGCTGGTGTAGTTCTAAGATAACCCTCGTATTAAATGGAACACCCAAAATGTTAGCTGAAATTGAAAAGAAACAATATAAATTATAAATGGCTATGAAAATGCATGTGTAAAGTTATTGCTGGTATTAAAATAATTTCAGACATCAAACAATCGTTTACAAAAACGCTGCGACTACAGTCAGCGTAAAAATGTCAAGAAACAACAGAAAAACTTTTACAAAGCCATCAAGAATTATATTATTTAAAAAATAGTGGGTATAAAATACAATCTGCAAAATATAATTGAAGCACTAGTAATACTTTGTTCATCTTAATTGCGCTATTAGGAAACTCAAGCAATAATTTATTAATCATTTAATAAATTGAACAATTACAAGTTAATTGTTTTATATTTGCAACCCTTTAGAAGGGTGTTTAGTAACAACAAAAATGTTGTGTGCACTAACAATTTAAATGTTGTGTGAAAATCAATATAAAATGATAACTAAACTCGATTAAGTCTTCGTCAAAGTTTTGAAAATTGTATGCAAGAGTATTAAATTGTTAACTTCTTTGGTACATTCCAATAAAGAATACAACGTAAAAACCAAACAAGTAGAGACTGGAATAGAAAAACTACAATAATATAACACATGCCTTTGAAGAAACACCTTTGAAAAAACACTTTTTCAAGTGTTTAATTATAATGGACAGCGAACACCCAAGACAATAACTCAATTAATAGTTTAATTGCCTGATATCCAAAATAATTTCATTCGAATAATATTTTGTAAGTAGTTTGGTAAGCAATCCGAACAAATTTGATAAATTCAAATTAATTATAAATTTTTTGATATTTGGCAATTTTTAATCATTCTTTTTTAATAATTTAAAAAAAAATGCAAAATGATCTTTGAGGTGTCTTTAATCAATTCCTATGCACATTTCTCTAACGCTAATGCAGATCATTGTGGAACACTCAACCTTTTGGTTTTATCATGTAGGTAAAAAACACGAAAACAAGTTTTAATTTGTGGAACTTATTAGTTTTAATATTAAGATACCAATTCCTTTACTGGACTCAATATCAAATCTGCAATCTGCAAATTATTTTTTTATGAATTTTTATTAAATTTTATTTATTTTTAATAAGAAATACAAATAGAGGACATAAGGATAATGCATATAATAGTTCCTCACAGAGCTTAATATTAGGCCTTAGACCCGGTACTTCAGTTCCAGCCCAAGCTGAGAATATGTAATTCTATAATAATAACAACAAATTAATAACAATAGCAAAAATTATTGACATTAGTTAAAAAAATTTTAATTGTAATTTATTGGAGGTTTTGCAAAATTTATTAAACATAATGGTTTTTTTGTTCACTTAACAAACAAAGCATTGTGTTTAATAATAAAAAAATAATAACAAACAATTTCTTTTTATTGTGTCAAATGTCTTTATAAGATCTAATATGGTGTCCAGACATGTATTTTTAATTGAGTCAATATTCACTTTATTGACATAATTATCTTCTAAGTCAACTGAACTGAAAGTAAAAGTTTTTCATATTCCTGGAGACCTGAATTTCAAATCTGGGTTGATTTTTTGTTTACTTTTTTTTTTCAATTTTATAATCAGTAATAAATTTACTCTTCAGCATGGCTCGACATATTTGCTATAAGCTCAATTAAGCTGTTTGTCTGAACCCCATATATTCTACAAAAATTTTGTGTCACAAGTCACTTTCGATTTTCTGCTATTTCTTTGCATTATTTATTAGACGACTGCCTATAGAAGCCAACAAAATTATATCTTAGCAATAGCTGAAGTGCATTCAACAGTGTCACTGCGGCGTCATAACCAGCAATCATTTTGTTAGTGACCTTACAGTGTCCTTTTATAAATAAGGACTTGTAGTAATACAGCAATTAAACTCAAACTTGGTTAATTGTCATACGCTTTTCCACTTGTGTGAGCTGTAACCTTTAGTAAGGAAATTTTTACTTTTACTATCACAAAACAAAAAGATTGAATAATAAAAAAAAATGTTGGATTTTGACACGTGCGTTGGTTTCAAATATATTAAACAATTTAAATATGTTAATGTTTATAAAAAAAGCATTACCATTTTGCCTTTCCTATTAATTTTCTTGTAACCCCAAATTTAATTGTGATAATTTTATGAAAATAATAAATTTTATTGTTTTATGGTTATTCAATAAATGTATTAATATGCATGTATGCAAGTAGATTTGGAAAAAAAAACTCGTTGAAAAACTGTATGTGAATAATTCACCCCCTTTTTAATCGTACCTAAATATTTTATTCAATTCATATTCAATTGATTTGTTTATCTATTTGTGACTTTTTTGTATTCTCAAAATATTTTCGTATTGATATGAATGAATTATTATTAATAAATTAAATTTATATGGTAAAATAATATTGAATTGTTTGAAAGGCACATTTATTTTTATGCATTTTGTATGTGAATATTTTATGAATATTGATTGGATTTTTGGTGTAAACGATAATTGTTATTTTATAAATGAAATTTTATTATGAGCAGAGAAACAAGAGTCGGGTAAGACTGATTGTCTGGTTCCACATGCATAGACTGTACGTTATTTATTTAATCAAGTAAAGATTTATATATCTCCCATAATATTAAGTTAATTCGAGTTATAGACAATAGAATTTTAAGTAAAGCACAATATTGCTTTAATAGTTTTTTTGTACCAAGACTGTAAAATTGTTATAGCCCAGCAAAATTAGCAAATTAAGAATCTTCTTTTATTCACAACCATATTCTTAATAAATATTTTTCAATCTCGTTGGCGCAGTTCATTAACCTAATAAAATTCTGTTAAACAAGTCTGCCAGCTTTTACCATACGAAAGGCACATCAAATCAATAACCCAATTATTTAACTTCAAATTAAATTAAATCTCTATAACATAAAATAGCATTTAGTTAAAACAATCAATGCCAAAATCAATTAAAATGCTATTTATTTGTAAACATGTTTCATTATATTTTTCTATTACTTGAAGCTAACGAAATTTTAAGTACATGCAGCAAAAATGAAGCAAAATATTTCTAATCAGCAAAGCAAAGTCACTGGCAGTATCTGGAAAAATGCTCATACTCTTAATTGACTGAATAAACGAATAAATGGAACAATTTTACTAATTAAAACATCAATACAAGCCAACATTAAAAACAGACAAATAATAATAAAAGAGGAAAAGCAAAATATAACAAAAAAATATTCGAACAACTGTCCATTGTGCAGACACAATTTAAACATGAAAATAACAATAAAATGATCATTTGAATCTCTTGCTCCTGATGCACATGCCTGCATGCAGTCGTCATACAAATGGAAAAAATATTGATGATGACCGAGGATTGTGTGGTATTGGGAAGCAAATGATGAAATGAGCAGAAATGTATATGGCTTTAATGAACACACACATTTTCATATGCAGAATGCAAATAAACTGATTTTTATTACACGTCATAGTAAAAGCGTCAAAGTAAATTATTTAGCAGGGATTTGAAAGAGTTCATTGAATTGTTGTAAAGACAATAATAATAGTTATTAAAAACCGAAAATGGACAGCTTGGAGTTGTGGTCAGTTTCGATATTCCTCTTTCTCTATATATAAAAAGGCAACGTTACTGTCTGTCTAACTGAAATGCCAGTGTCCAGTCCGAAGTATTGAGTCACTAAGAGAACGGTTTTTTAATTGTAGTGAGGTCGAGGTAAAAAGAACAAAAAAATTTAAAATAAGCAAACGAAAACTTCTAAAAAACCGGGATTATATTTGGTACTTTTTGTTATCAATGTACTTTTAAGGCTTGAAAAAAAGGGGTAAAACCGAATGCAGGTATTTGTTTTTTTAACTCGGTACATCTTCCAAACTATTGCGTATAGCAGAAAGCCCACTATATTTTCCAAAATGTTGTGGCACTTTTTGCAAATTCAAAATTATGAGGTTGAAATTCGCAAACGTTTCAGGAAGAATTTTATTAATAATAAAGCACAGACGTGCAACCATGTAAAAATTATTTGGACTTGACCTTCATACAAAAGGGGTAAAACACAAATTAATTTGGTTTGTTTTTAGCATTGAAGTGATACTTTAAACATTCATTTGATGGCTTTTTAAAAAAAAAACTTTTTGAGGAAAATACATCTTTCACGGTACTTTTTTTAAAATATAATCTTTGAAACCGTAGTTTTTGCATATGAAAGCATTTGGAAAAGGTGCTTTTAGAAAAATGTACTTAATAAGAATTGTAATTTATGAAAACGGTACTCATATAAAAAGTACTTTTAAAGAAGAAAGTATTCTCTAACAAAATACTATATGCGAAAAGTACTTAATGGAAAAATTATTATAAAAACAATTTGAAAGAGGTAATTTTCAGAAAGGTTAACTTTTCTAAAAGTTTTTTCTCCCCGTCTGTAGCAAGTTTTTTTAAAGCTACTTATAAGGAAGTGTGCTCCTCTAAACAGCACTTTTTGGAAAAGATACTTTTTGGAAAAAGTTTTTAAAATCCCGTTTTGAAAAAGATAATTTTCGGAAAGCGAACTTTTTCTAAAAGTTTTTTCTTTCCGTCTTTAACAAGTTTTTTTTAACTGCTAATAAGGACGTGAACTCCTTTTTGGAAAAAGTACTTTTTGGAAAAAGTACTTTTTGGAAAAAGTACTTTTTGTAAAAAGTACTTTTTGGTAAAGGTACTTTTTGTAAAAAGTACTTTTTGTAAAAGGTACTTTTTGTAAAAAGTACTTTTTTGAAAAGCTCCTTTTTGGAAAAGCTCCTTTTTGGAAAGGGTACTTTTTGGAACAAGTGCTTTTTGGAAAAGGTACTTTTTGGAATTAGAAAATTTTTAAAAGGTACTTTTTGGAAGAAGTACTTTTTGGAACAAGTGCTTTTTGGAAAGGGTACTTTCTGGAGAAGTCCTTTTTGAAAAGAGTACTTTTTGGAAAAAGTGTTTTATTAACCCAGATAGCGCCGCAAACTTTTTTTTTTTAAAACTTAAACTTTTATTTCAAAATTTATATACCTGCAAATTTCTAAACATATTACATAAAATAACTTTTTTTCTTAAAACCTATAGTTTTCCGGGAATCGAGTGTCCTTTTAAAAGGACAGTGGCTAAATACACTACTTTACTTTTTTATGTTTGTAAATTTAATGAAATTAATTCTTTTGCAAATGATTCAAGTAAATTTGTAAATTGAATATGTAATTGAAAAGGCTTTAATGTTTTATTTTTGGGCAATACAATTTGTTTGTGTATAAATATTTTTCTGAACTAGCTGGTGAGGCCTAACTTCTTTTATGTCAATATATTTAAATTTTTATTGACATAAAACAATTTAGGCCTCACCATCTATTTCAGGAAAATATTTAACGTTTTACGTTGGGTTGTGATACGCCAAGAAGCAATCCTTGGGTTGTAAAGCAACATTGCATTTGTTGCAAAAAAAGTTGGCCTTTTTATGGCAATAGGTGCAACGAGTTTGCTGTTCTTCGTGCTGCACTAGGTGACCTTGTCCGTCAAACCTCGTGTATATATGAACGTTGGCGCCGGCCTTGCCTGATCCCCTCTTTGAAGATCTTTTAAAGGACTCAAGTAATCCGTTACTAATAACTCTCCTGAAAGCTAAATGGTCCATATTTCCACCATATGAGCGATACAGTAACCAGCTGTTTTGTTCAGCCATGTCGACGCAGTGACAGATAAGCGGAAAGTACAATTTTTTTCCACTTATCGACGTTCTATACAGCCTTATGTTTTGGTCGGCCCGGTCAACTCCGCCCATATTTTCATTCTATCTCTTGATAAGCTTTGGTTGCTGTATTGAAATCTTCTTCTTGGCTGTTTGGCAATAGCGAGATATGGGTATTGATGGCAAAACTTCACAGTTGTTTGAAGCTATTGTAACAACACTATTATCTACCCACTTACAAACTACGACTGAGTTCTCGACAGTGGTTGCGTATTCAAAAAAACCACGATCTTTCCGACGAAGTGCTTTCGAATGTTGCAAAGGACAGTCTTTTCCCACTCTGTTTTCTCTCATTGTTCCCACAGCCATAATATTTCGTAATTTTAGCTCTTCTAGGAGCTTTATTGACGTAAAAAAATTATTAAAATATATTTCAAATGGAACGTTAGGGTATCTGTCTTGCAACACATCGGAGAATTGAAGAACGACACTGGCACCTAGTCCTAAGAGCTTATATTTATTGTCTAAAGGCGTGGAAGCACCTTGATAAGGTTCAAACCATAATATGTATCCCAAACGAGCTGTGCCTGCCCATAACATATATCCCCACCGGATTGGTTTTTCACGGATGTCTTCATCTGTTACATCAGCGTTGGCGTTGTCGGGCGGATATAAGTATATGGTGCCAGAAACCTCATCATCACTACATTTGTCCAATTCTTCTAAAATTTCGTTGAGCATTAATCCCTTTCTCTTTGATTTACTACAAACAAAAAAAATAACATGCAACGAAAATAATAAAAATATATACCATATTTTGCAACTGTCCTTTTAAAAGGACAGCGAACTTCACGCTGCAATAAAGCATTATGCATAGTTTCCATTTACTTCTTTTTTCAACTAAAATGCTTCTTTTATTTGTTGTTGATCAAAAAATAACAATTAACGGGATGTAAATGATTTACTTACATGTTTTTTTCCATTGTGCACTATTAAAGAAAAAAAATTTTCGAAAAGCACTAAATAATAACTTAACCACGCTGAGATGCTTTCATCAACTGACGCTTTCAAACTACGAACCTACATAACAAAGCATAAACAATAATAATATCGAAAAAAAAAATAAAAAAAATGTGTGGGCGTACCGGTAAATTTGTCTCATTTTTGGTGTTCTTTTAAAAGGACAGTTGCGCCAAGTGGGTTAATTGTGAAAATATTTTGTTCTTAAGTAAAAGTGTAGGTAAATCAAAATATTATTTGTAGAATACTTTACAAAGTAAATTTACAAAGTATTGGTGCACAGATGCCGAGGGGTTACTCAGACCATATGTCGGCGATGTTATTAATCCGAAATCAAAACATATTTGCCATCAAGTCTCTCAAAAGATCCTATTACTCGAGTTGGCTCAGGCTTTTCAGCAACATTCGCTTAAATAGTAATATAAATATACGTATGTATATTGAAGGTATGGTAATAGCTGAAACAAGCAAGGGTTAGAAATGTAACGCCCTATATTTTGGTAGCAGTGCACAGTTCTCAAAGTCTGCTTTAGTTTCTTTAATTTATGACCGCAATTTAGGATTGTGATACTTCCATCAATACCGTGCTTATCTTTAATTGATAGCTGAGAGTTTCTGCCCTTTAAAAATAATGTCGGAGTAATATAAAGAAAATGGGCTTTATATAATGCAAGTGAAGCTATATGATACATATTATAAAGGTGCTGTTGGCTGAAGTAGCGAAAACTTAGAAAATACCACACTGAAAGTTATGAATTCGATCTCACACTCTGCTTTAGTGAAATGTGGTGTTTAATCCTTTCGGTTGTTTAAAAGAAGAAGGCGGCCACTGAGTACTTAAATTTTCTCTCCTTCGTCGTTATTGATTTTAGTAAATAATATTTCGGTTATTGAAATTAAATTGAAGTTGTAACAGTCAAATATTTTAGTGCGATTAAATTTATAATTTGAGAGTAACTAATAAAGTTTTAAGCTTATCGTTTATAGCTTTTTCATTTTAAATGTTTGGTATAGTTTTTATATTAGTTTTATATGAAAATAAAATAGTTTGAAGTGACTTCCCACTTTTATCTAACTAAAATTAGTTTGTGTATTCATGCATGAATTTTTTAAATATATCCTGTAGTGATTTTTATGAGACAAAGGACATTTAATAGCGAATAGTTGCCAAGGGGTTAAATTTACCAGTGCCAATATGACTAATAAATTTGCTCTAGAGCTGTATTTACTATACAATGATAAATAAAGCACAGTTGAGCTATTTTCCCAGCGTTTTGTTTAAAACGTAAACACAAAAACGTATGAAAGCTTGTAGCATATCTGGTCGTTTGTAAAATATTTTTCTCCGATAATGAAAATAATTATTCTTTCATGATAAATAAAATGCGAGTATTGGTGTAGCGGTCGTTGGCGCACATTTAACAAACCATGTTTAATACGAAAATTTCCTTGGCTATGCGAGTAGTTGTTGTTACATATGAAAGCGATGGAAAAGTTTGACCATGGACGTTGTGTGTCTAACCACACACATGCACAAACAGCGGTTGAGTATGATGCAGTGCTGGTGCTGTTGATTACCGAGTATGAGTTGTACGATGTGAAAATTGCTTTATACTTTGCATGTCTGCCACAATTTATGTTGATTTTTATTATTAACATGTAGTTTTAAATTTTCTTTGGACTAAAAATTTCTATTGTTTTTGTTTTTTTTTCTCTAATAGCAAATAAGCAAATTGAAATATAATGAAAATCATTTAGAAATTAGAAATATTAAAGCAACGAGCAGTGCAAAGTGGAATTTTCTAAAGTGGTATTATTTTCTATGGCAAAGAATGTGGTTAACATGACTTACTTTTGTTAAAAAATTACTTTCATTTATTATGAGCCATTACATTTGGCCAACAGATAATTGATTTTTCTTGAAAGAATGAATGCAAGTACACAAGAAAGGAACCAAGTTTGTTTTTTGTTTTTTGTTGATTAACAACAAAATGTAAAAGTTATCAAGTTGCAGTAGCGAGTGCATAGCAAATGCATTTAATTAAACATGAAAAATGTAAATGTATATAATTATTAAAAATAGTACGTTTAAAATCTATTAACACAGTTTGGTTTTTCCAAATTACATAAATAATAAATATCATAAAACACTTGTTGAAATTGAAACTTTCGCAATCACTGGAATGTGTTTTGAAGTGAAAAACAGACATTTCGTTTAACTCTGTTCTAGTTTTGAAATGAAAAAACTCATGTGTTGAAATTGAGCGCAACATAATTATGTGAAGTGTTACACGGATCATTATCTATCAACAAGCGATAAGTAATGGAAATGCACGAAAAAGAGATAAGGGTGTCCAGATTATTGTACAAAATAATAATTACTTTTAAGGTCGTTCGTATTTGAGTTCGAGTGCAACTCCTTCTGTACCTTGTCAAAATTTCAAAATTGAAATCTGAGATTCAATTTCAGAAGTCTCAAATATATAACATAAAATCGGTTATGGAGAAGCCTGTCAAAGACTCTGACGAATGTGGCATTCTGCAGGTGGAAATATCTGCCATAAAAAGAGCAATTCTGTAGTTCTATAGAATATCAATATGGAGAATATCAATATGGATGGACTTGCAGGAAATTCATGTTTTACACTAAAGTGCGCCCGAGGACATGGGAGCATTCCATAACGCAAAGCGGATGATTTAGCAAAGATGTCAGAAAGCTGACATCGACCAACTTAGTGAACTTCTGCTCTCATCTGCAATATTGTGAAAGCATTATGGCCGTGCCTAAATTATAATGAACTTCACAAGGCATCGCCTAATGTATGAGCTTATCTGACAATTATTATTGCCCCAACTGCAATGACGAGGAGGAGTAGTGTACACTTTCCCTGCCTCTTCGCATTCTTTATAACGACTTGCACTTTTTATGATGAATTGCACTTTTCATAATGACTTGCACTTTTCATAATGACTTGCACTTTTTATAATGACTTGCACTTTTTATGGTGACTTGCATTTTTTATAATGAATTTGCACTTTTTATAATGAATTGCACTTTTCATAAGGACTCGCACTTTTTATAATGAATTTGCACTTTTTATAATAACTTACACTTTTTATGGTGACTTGCACTTTTTATTATGACTTGTTCTTTTTAAGATGAATTGCACTTTTTGTAAAGACTTGCACTTTTTCTAATGACCTGCTCTTTTCATAATGACTCGCACTTTTTATAATGACTTGCACTTTTTATAATGACTTGCAATTTTTATGATGACTTGCATTTTTTATAATGACTTGCACTTTTTATAATGACTTGCACTTTTCATAATGACTCGCACTTTTTATAATGACTTGCACTTTTTATGATGACTTGCACTTTTTATAATGCCCTGCACTTTTTATAATGCCTTGCACTTTTTATAATGACTTGCACTTTTTATAATGCCCTGCACTGTTTGCAATGACTTGCACTTTTTATAATTACTTGCACTTTTTATAATGACTTGCACTTTTTATAATGACTTGCACTTTTTATAATGCCTTGCACTTTTTATAATGACTTGCACTTTTTAGAATGACTACCACTTTTATAATGACTTGCACTTTTTACAATGACTTGAATTTTTTATAATGCCCTGCACTTTTTATAATGACTTGCACTTTTTGTAATGACTTGCAATTTTTTATAATGCACTTTTTACAATGACTTGCACTTTATATAGTGACTTGCACTTTATATAGTGCCTTGCAATTTTTATAAGGACTCGCACTTTTTATAATGGATTTGCACTTTTTATAATGACTTACACTTTTTATAATGACTTGCACTTTTTATAATGAATTGCACTTTTTATAATGACTTGCACTTTGTTCCTTACTAATATAATATATATGAAAGTAACTCTGTCTGTCTCAGTCTGTTACCTTTTCACGTAAAAACCGCAGAACCGATTTGGAAGAAATTTGGCATAGAGATATTTGAAGATCCGAGGAATAACATAGAATGTTTTTTGTTTTAGAAAATTATATTATTAAGTGGTCAAGGGTAGTCAAAAATTTGTAAGGACATATGAAATTTTTAAACTTTAACTATGAACATTTTAAACTTTGACACAGTTGACCTAATAATGTATTTGTTTTTGGCAATGACTTTATGAGGGATCAAGGGTGGTGTAAAATTTCTAGGGATATATGATATAATGAAACGGATAACTAAAAAGTTTTTAACTTTGATATGCACCATGGCTATAACATACATATTAGCTGAAGTGTCACATATTCTTTCAAAGTCGCGGGTAAAACCTGGAATATATAACAAAATCTGTAGGCCTTAAAATAGTGCAACAAATAATTTGCCCGCTCGAATAACTTTTGTAAAACAGTTAGCCTATATTTCATAAATTTACAATTATTTTTAATAAAATATAAAATAACAAAAAATTATTTCAGCATTTTTGTTCTATAATTTTACCAGCAACTGTACTCTCTTACGTTAGTCATAAACTAAGCAAATAATGCAATTTAAACTCGTACACTTTATTGACATTAATATCAATCCCTTAAAACTACTTTTAGTATTGGGATTCATTTTTTTTAATTTTTCTCTTTCTTGTTGAAAATGTCAATGATTTGTTATCACCAGTTTATCGATAATCTTGCATTCTTCACAGGAGAAATTCAAACTGTGCACTGGCACGCACCACAGACCATTAACCCAACAGACATGGTAAGAGGGGGATTTTTAGTACATTTTAGTGTACTGGGCAAAATATCTTAGTACTTGTTGTTTAGTATAAAGTACTTCATTGAAAAAAAAGGATTGCCTAACAATATATATTTCATAACAAAAGACACACTATTTAACCAAAAAGTACTTTTATGAAATTTCTGCCGTGCTCTAGTACAAATGAAAAACAAAACCAGTAGATTTGAATCCAGTATAAAGTCTCTTATAATTTAATTGCTGCGTTCAAAAGCTTTTGGTTGAAGCTGTTTTTGCGTTGAAAGGAATTATTAGCTGCTTGTATGAACATTTGATTACATTTTGTTATCCAGCCGACAATTGTTTCTGTGCGTGCGTGTTTTGTTATTGAAATGAAATAAAATACTTGACGTATTGGTTTTTGTCGTTGCATGTTCCCGTAGAATATAAACAACCAAGTTGGATTTCGTGGACTGGTTCGTTCTTTGTTTGTGTGCTTGTTTGTTTATTTCGCTAGATGGCAAAAGTATTTTTTTATTTTTTTTTATAATTCATTCATCTTGCGTGAAAGTGTTTCTTTTATATTATTTCAGGGTGTTTTTTGTATTTTTAATTTCTGTTTCGTTTAAGGTATTTTGATTGTTTATTTGTTTAGTTGATTTTTTGTTGCGTTAAATGTTTGTTTATAATTCGTATTTGAATTTCAGCGGAAATACATTTTTAAGAACTTCAATGCGTTATTATGTGTTTCATTGTTGCAGTTTAGTTTGTTGTTTTTCTTTATTTGTGGTATTTATTTAATGAGACGTTGAGACGTTATTGTGTTTCCTTTTCTTTTTTCCCTTAATAATCAAGATGTATGTGTGTGTATGTATTTTTGTCATGCATTAGTTTTAATCAGAAGGGGAATAAACAATTATGTGCTATATTCATATGCAAGTGTTATACTCTTAGTAGTTATTTAGCGGCAATATTGCGCTTTGTGTTCAATAACATTTTTCAGGCTTTTCAAGAGTTTAGCAAATATTTAAAAAACTTTTTTATTATAGATCCATAAAAATATGTTTAAATAGGCTTACTTGAATGCAACGATTGCTTAAGTGTTTGAAGTTTATTTATTCACTATATCAAACGAAAATTGCAAATAAAGTGATTGACACTCATTTAAGAATATGACCATCCATTTGCTCTTTCGAAAAGGACAAGTACTAAAAGGTTGCTTATATGTTATATGTACGTTTTCATAAATTTGTTGATATGTGGCATTAAACATTCTGTTGCTACTTGTGTTCTTATAGGGAATTATTCCATATAGAAAAATTAAACAAAATATATTTTAGACCATATTGGAAATCACACTTTGCATTGTGAATTTTAATTTTATATAAATTTATATACATACATATATACCTTAGTTTTTTCTTTCATTCCCATTTAAACTTTTATTCAATGTAGTAAAAAAATTTACTTCTATAAATTGTTTCTTAAATAAATATTATTTTATATAACAAGAATCGTTTTAATAAATTGAAAAATTCATCAGGTTATGGGCCCAGATAACCAGAAGACTAGAAGATTGCAATAAGATTTAAACGTGGTATTTTAAAATATTAAGAAGACAATTTTCATAGAAAAAAAAAAATGAGTGCGCCGTTAATTCAAATTGAAAAATTGGATGCTACAAATTATGATAGCTGGTGCATACATATGAGAAGCGTTTTAATCCATGGAGGTGTTTGGAACATTGTCAATGGAGAATTGAATAGGCCGGAAGGTGCGGGAAAAGCGAAGTGGGAATCAGACGATGAGAAGGCACTTGCTTCTATTTATTTGGGTGTAAAATCAACGCAATTGCTGTACATAAAGAACTGCAAGTCTTCAAATGAAGCCTGGATAAGATTACAACAAGTATACATGCCAAAGGGACCATTACAAAAGGTTTCGTTATATAAGAGGTTGGTAAATTTGTCAATGCTTGAAGATGGAGATGTGTCACATCATTTGAATGAATTTTCTGATGTTGCTGAAAAATTAAAAGAAATTGGTATTGAAATTCAAGATGAGCTGTTGGTCATAATGCTATTATCTAGTTTGCCAAATAATTTTGATAATTTTGTAATTGCAATGGAAACAAGAGATGAATTGCCGACATTCGTACTGTTGAAACAAAAACTGCTTGAAGAAGGTAAGCGTCGAAAAGAAAAGGTTAACAACGATAATGCAATATCAAGTTCAACACAACAAGCATTAATTGCAAAATCCACGCAATCATATAAAAAGAAAAATTGGGAACAAAAGAATTTGAAAGGAAAGTGTTTTTCGTGTGGTGTGGTTGGACATTACGCTAATACATGTGAAAAAAACCAAAAGAACAACAAATCTCAAGCAATGACGATGTTAGCTTCAGCGGATACAGGGTCATTAGATTTTCAGAATTGGTACGTTGATAGTGGAGCCACATCGCATATGTGCAATAACAAAGGTATGTTTATAAATTTTCAAGACCATCATGAAGTTATTGCATTAGCTGGCAACAAATTTATTAATGCCAGCGGAAAAGGTGACATTGTGATTTATAACAATAATTTTAAAATTTTGCTGCAAAATGTTTTGTTTTCGTCGGAGCTACAAGCGAATTTCATTTCCGTTAATAAAGCCGTTGACTGCGGTTTAATTGTAGTTTTTACTAGCCAGGGAGCAGTTGTAAAAAGAGCAGATGGTGAAATTGTATTGAAAGCATATCGCAAACAAAATATGTTTGTTACTATTAGCGATCATGTAACTCAAAAAGTTTGTTTTGCAAATAACAAAGATGAAATTTGGCACAATAGATATGGTCACTTAAACTTCAGAAGTCTGCATGACTTAAGCAAAGAAAGAATGGTGATTGGAATGAATGTCAATAAAGTCGATAGTTCTATTAAATGTAAAACATGTATGTTGAGTAAAATACATGTTTTGCCATTTCCTAAAGAAAGTCTTACAAAATCTAATGAATTACTGGAAGTAGTTCATTCAGATGTTTGCGGGCCGTTTAGAGTACATTCTGTAGGCGGAGCAAAATACTTCGTGACATTCATTGATGACAAATCAAGAAGAATTTTTGTCTATTTTATTAAACGAAAAAATGAAGTTTTTGAAAAATTTAAAATGTTCAAAAAATATGTTGAGAATGAAACAGGTAACAAAATAAAAGCATTTCGTTCAGACAATGGCCGAGAGTACGTAAACTCACAGTTTGATTCGTTCTTGTCCGCGGAAGGTATTAGTAGGCAGTTAACAGTTCCTTATTCCCCTCAACAGAATGGTGTTGCAGAAAGAGCTAACCGTACGCTTATTGAAATGGCTAGGTCAATGATGGTACATGCTAGCGTTTATGAAAGCTTGTGGGCGGAAGCTATAAATACTGCAGCTTACATCAGAAATAGATGCCCATCGAAGCAATTAAAAATCAAAACACCGCATGAAATATGGTTCGGTAGAAAACCACATGTTCAACATTTTAAAACATTTGGTGCATATGCTGTTAGCTTAAACAAATCTGGAACTACTCCCAGTAAGTTTGAAGCCAAAGGTACATCATACATAATGGTTGGATATTCAAGTACGTCAAAAGCGTATCGTCTTTTTAATACAAGTACACGTAGTATTGTAGAACAACGTAATGTTATATTTGATGAAAATATGTTCAATGCAGATAGAAATGCTAAAGAGATTAAAAACGATCGCAAAGCAGATGACTATTTAACATTATATCCCGATAATAATGATTATGGGGGAGATGTAGTTGATAGAAATAATCAATATTCTGAATGTTCTGATAATCAAGATTCCATTGAAGATGAATATTATAATAATTCCTGTCCTTCTGCAGATTTAGTTGGCCATGATGAAAGTTTTGATACTGCAGATAGTGGTTCCGATAGTCAAGATGAAAAGAAAAAATCTACTATTGGGCCAGGAAGGCCAAAAATAGTTCGAAATGGTATGAGAGGAAGACCGAAAAAACAATATAATATTATTCAATCTGAGAATAATTTATGTACAGCAGTGAATAACATCGTTCCACAAACAGTTGAAGAAGCTTTTTCAAGTGAAGCTAAACAATTTTGGAAGAAAGCTATGGAGGAAGAATTGATTGCTTTGAAGAAAAACCAAACGTGGACATTAACGGACCTACCTGAAGGTAAAAAAGCTATACCGTGTAAATGGGTTTTTGCTTTAAAGCGAGATGTAAATGGAAATATTGATCGATATAAGGCACGATTAGTAGCTAAAGGTTGCAATCAAAGATTTGGAATAGATTTCAAAGAAACGTTTTCTCCAGTTATAAGATATTCATCAATAAGATTGCTTTTAGCGTTGGCTGTGAAAAATAAAATGCATTTACACCAAATGGACATATGTACGGCTTACTTAAACAGCACTCTAAATGATGAAGTGTACTTGAAACAACCGAAACATTTTTTAAATGAAAAATATCCAACAAAAGTTTTACATCTACATAAGGCAATTTATGGTTTGAAGCAAAGTGGAAAAGAATGGAACTCCAAACTTGATCGTGTTTTGCGAAAATTAGATTTTGTTCCATGCAAAAACGAACCATGTTTATACAAGGCTACAAAGAAGGGTGATCTGGTATTGATTGCAGTATATGTAGACGATTTAATTGTTGCGTGCAGTAACATAGAAGTTGTTCAAAAGGTCAAAAGAGAAATTGCAGAAAATTTTGAAGTAAAAGATAAAGGCGTATTGAATCATTTCTTAGGAATGGAAATAAAACGTAATGGAGATACAGGTTCAATACAGTTAAGCCAGATTCAATATATACAAGATATTTTACAGCAATATGGTATGGAAAATTGCAAATCGGTCACGGTGCCTTTAGAAGCTGGATATCAAGTACATTGCAATGGAAATTGTGACAAAAATGATCTACAAGAATATCAATCGCTTATTGGTACACTAATGTATTTGGCAATAACTACTAGACCAGATATCTTGCACTCTGTTTGCAAGATGGCCCAACGTAATTCTGATCCTCATGTAGAACACATGACAAAGCTAAAGCACATTTTAAGATATTTAAGTGGTACGAAAATTTTTAAATTAATTTATGAATCAAATGATACCGGACTTGAAGGATATGTAGATGCTGATTGGGGCGGAGATGCTTCAAATAGAAAATCCTACACAGGATTTGTATTTTATTACAATGGTTGTCCCATTACTTGGGAGTCGAGAAAGCAGTCCTCAGTAGCATTAAGCAGTACAGAGGCTGAATATATGGCAGCTTCAGACGCTGCAAAGGAAGCTGTTTACTTAAAACGTCTTTTAATGGAGGTAGATTCATATGGAGAAGATCCTGTCAAATTATATATAGACAACCAAGGTGCTCAAAAATTGGCCGAAAACCCTATTCTACACAAAAGAAGCAAACATATAGATATCAGATTTCATCACATCAGGGAACTAGTGAAGAACAAAGAGGTGGAGCTAAAATATTGTCCAACAGCAGATATGGTAGCAGACATACTAACAAAGAATTTACCGAAAGTTAAACACAGTAGTTTCATTAATACATTAAAACTAAATTGATCTTATGTATGTATTAGTAAAAAAAAAAAAAATATTCACATTGAGGCGGAGTATTGGAAATCACACTTTGCATTGTGAATTTTAATTTTATATAAATTTATATACATACATATATACCTTAGTTTTTTCTTTCATTCCCATTTAAACTTTTATTCAATGTAGTAAAAAAATTTACTTCTATAAATTGTTTCTTAAATAAATATTATTTTATATAACAAGAATCGTTTTAATAAATTGAAAAATTCATCAGACCACATGTAACAATTTTATATCGGAGAGTAGTTTGATGGTTTTTTATTATCAATGCAGTAAATTTCCATTTTCTTTTTATGTAATGAGTTGAAAATTGTATTAAAAATTAAGAAATATATTTTGTGTACTATACTTGACGATTTTATATCGCCAGCAATTTTGTCGATTTCGTAAGTTCTTGTGTTTCCAACGCAATAACTTTAAAAGCAATAACCACCGAAATTAGGGAAAGCTAGTGCCATTAGTTTGGTTTCTTTCACTGCCATTTCCAGCAGAGAATCTCTTTAATATCAGTAAAATTGTGTAACATGAAATAAAAAAAAATTTAATCAGCAAAGTCAAAAAAGTCCTTCACTATGTCTTCAATGATTATCATCAATATTTGGAAGTAACATTTGGATTTTTTTTACCCCTACATATGCAGTGAATTGTGTCGGAACTAGAAAGGATGGGATAGTATTGAGGGGACAGATAAAGAAAAATTGGAAGGTGGGATTTTTTGTAGCTATTTCAAACTTTAAATTCGCAGGCAATTTTTTTTTGCTACAGAATAGACGACGGAAAGTGCTGTTACTCAGCTCTTTACTACACGATGGTGTCAATCGTTCCCTGTAAGTAGCCAATGACCAGTGGAAAGCTTTCGTCGTTGAAATAGACGGATAACTGCTCAGAAGAATTAGACACAATATTCATGACTGATCCCTGAGTCGAACCCAGGACCCTCCGCATCATAGTCTCGTGTTTACTATTTCAGCCAACAGCAAAAAAATCAATGGAAACTATGCCAAATAATAAAGCTCTTGATACAATGGAAAACGTTTCCATATTAAAATTCTTGCAAATATGTTCAGTATTAAAATTTGAATAAATGCCTGGTGGTAAGAAAATTTAGGCCACCGAAAATATGTCCTCACTAAAGCAAACACCTATTTTTGATGTGTTAACATCTATACGCGCGCCTCTAGGACAGTAAACTATCAGTTTCAATACATACGCAAGTGTAAGTGTAAGAGTTTGTTTGTTTGTTGTTGTTGCTTGGCAGTCGGTATTGAAAGTGATTATTGGGAGATTTTCATATAATTTTAACACGCGATTTTCTCCGGAAATTCATAGCCGATTTTATTAATTTTTGGATTAAAACGCTAGTGCGGGTTTCGACGAAGAGTTTAGGCCAAAAATTAAGGCGATCCGATATCGGCGAGCGGAGATTTAAGTGTTTTAATTTTGGAGTATTAATTTGGAGTAATATTAAAAAAGTGTTTTATGTTGATCTTCGGTTTTGTCTTATGCATAGCAAAGAGAATAGTGACGTGGTTATACGTACATATATAAAAATGAGATAGCAAGACAGCAACGTATGTAGCTTATGTACAAACATAACAATGTATGTATGTACATTTGTCTGTTGCTTTGCATTCTCTTTGTTTTTTGTGGGTTTAATATAAAATAAATAAAAAATAATTTATATTAACTCTACCTCCGGGTTTGTGGGTCTGGGTTCATAGAAATCGAACAGGTACCGTGTAACAAAAATGTGTTAACACATCGCCCGTGAGTTCGAACACTCATTGATTTTTTAACGTCTTAAGTTATATAATTTTCGCCGCAAAAAAATCTATCTTTTGTGTCAATGTTGGCACAACAGCCAAACTTCTTTTATGTTAAATAATTAAATAATTTATTTCTTTTTAAATTTTATTTTTGTAGACTATAAGATAAAACTCCAAGAAACATGAAGTAAATGGCAATTTTAAGTGTAGTAGTATACAGCACAGCAGAATAGCGCTATTTTCGAAAACCACTACACTTTCAACACCAGTACTCATGGATAATTTTTTTTTATTAGTAGTTAAAAGTGCTAACAGTTTTTATTTATAAAATATTTATGTGAAAATGGTATACGAGAAGTGTAGCAGTATTAAAGTAATATTCACAAACTGGTTGTTTTGTAAAATCTAAATAATTTTTTAGCGCTGAGTAGGTAAATGGCAATAAAAGAATTTAGTTTGTAATAGTTTTTTGTTATATTTTTTTACAAAACATCACGAGTAGTCAAGTCAAATAAGTATTTGCTTTTACAATATGAAATCATATTAAATTTAATTTTCTCACCATCACTTTATGTACTTATAAATTGTTTAAGTTTTAAATATCAATAGTGTTTTATATCTGTCAATTTTTTTTTAACTAAACAAAAAATATATTTGTTTTGTTTTGAACAAAAATTTTGTTAATACCCTGCTGTTATTCAATACAAATATCTTTTTTTTTATATTATTTAATAATGAAATTACAAACAACTTTGCAGACTACATTTGTTGCTCTTTTTTATTCATTTTTACAATATTGTGGCAATTTTAAATTATAAACAAGGTAGAAAATATTTTGACATTTAAGATGAATACAATTTTTTTTTGTATTTGATTGCTCATTGTTGTGCCAATAAATATAAAAACACACTACCAGACACACTTCGACAATATGACATTTGACACAATAAAACCATGTTTAGTTGAAAATGTTTTACCGAAATAGTTGTGCAAAATATTACTGAACAGAATTTGATATATAACAAAGTTTTTATGAAAAAGTGTATATTAAATGCATAATAAAAAATATTTAGTGGGAGTTTAATTTTTACTGGCCAAATTTATGTAACAAGTTTGTAATCCAGTTTCGGTTTGCTGTTGTTAGACGAATGGAGATTCATTTAGTTTGGAAATAGTTTAAGTTAAAATCTGTCTAATACAAAAAAGCAACTGTTTTTTGTTTTAAATTTATTTAAGGGCAAGCATAATGAAATTTCTGAATTCACCAAGCTTTTTACATCGTTTAAAGTTTTATGTGCGAACACAATTTCAAATAAAATATGTTACAGAAAAACAAAATAATATTTTGTAAAATAATAAGATATCTTAATCTTTTTTAATTATCATTTAATATTATTAATTATAAAACAATAACAGGGCTCTAACAAAATTATTGTTAAAAATATCTCAAACAAATATTTGTTTTAAATAATATTTAATTGCAGTAAATGTTATTTATTGTGTCAGTTAATTTTTTGTTTGAAATAATTTTAGGTCGCAAACATTGTTATCCATTTGCTAATAAGAGTCAAAACTTTCTATCTCAATTTTTATAGGAGTACATACGTTACTACTAAGTTGTATTTCAAGTCTCGTTATTCTGAATATATTTTACATATCGGGTTTTTCAACAAAAACTTGGTTTTCCAATTGTGACGTCTTCGTACTAGATGCATTAGTAATTGTTACGAGGAATTCAATTTTGTTAGAAAATTACATTAAAATAATTAAAATCCACTATGAAAATGGTGGTTCTGTTAAAGTTACATTTCGTAAAATTCATGATATTTTCAGTCATTCTGTCAACAATCGAAATTGCCACATTTGGCCTTCTCTAAATCCTAGAGCGATTATTCAGAAACCTTTGCATGCTCAACGTGTCACTGTATGAAGCGCTAGATGGTCTGAGGGGCTGATGGGGCCGTTTTTTTCCAAGATGAGGCTGGAAATGCGGTAACAGTCAATGCATCACACCTTCGCGAGATGTTGACAACTCAATTTTGGCCTAATATTGATGACGTGGAGGTCAGATACAATTTTTCACTCATAATTGCCGAACTTTTCTCTTCATAATACAATAAAGATTTTTAATAATCTTGATCTAAATTTTCTAATTTATTTTATTTTATTTTATTTTAGAAAACATAGTTCTTGTTGAAAAATCTTTTACAAAATTTCATGAAATATATTTGCATGCTTTATTTAATGAAATTATATTATTCTGGTTTTTTGTTCGGTTGCAAATCTCTCCATTATTTCCTCTCCCAGTGATATTTATACAATTTGAAAAAATAAAAGAAAACCATATATAAATAAAAACGTTATTAGATTTTTAAGTCCTAGTGGTGACTTTTGGCCCAACCAGTACGTGGCCGCCTACTATAGCCCCAGGAACCAAATTTATACTTAAATTATTTTCTAGCGATATAATTATGGTGTCATGGATATCACAAAATTAATTGAGCCTTTAGCTTATCTAAACAAATTTGTAATCATTTTATTTATATAAAAAAAATATCTTTCCGCAAAAAAATTATAACTCATATTTTGTTTGTTGATCTCTTTCTATACTAGATATTTACCAGTTTAATAAAATGTTAACTGAATATATAATATTTTGTTTATGTTTAGCACTAAATACCCAACAAAGAATTTAAGATTTGTCCCACTGTGGTAATTCATACAAGTAGTTCAAAATAGTAAACGCTTTAAAATTAAAAGTGGCCGTTAATCAATAGCATTAGATTACAAAATTCATTGCTGGTTAGTCTGTGAGTTCTAAGCCTTAGAAGTTTTTAACTTTTAGCTGGGATACTTTAAATGAATAGAAGTATTTGTATAACGCCCGTTTTATTTATCTTTTACCTAAACCAGGCCCAACAAATATTTATGATAACTGACATTTATTTTTCCACTTTATCTCTCACATACAAATCCCCACAGTGCCATCAGCTTCATACAGTTTTATCTCGGCGTTAAATGTTTAATAAAATCCTGATTTTTTTTCTATTTATTTTACAATATATTTACACTTGATAATTTTTCATATATTTTATGGTGTCTGATTTGTTTGGATTATATTACATTTTTTACACCCCAAAACAATTTCCTTTTATTTTAAGCTTAAATAATATTTTTTAACAAAAAAATGGTATGTTTAGATATTTTAAATAAATAATTAAAGAGATATAAAATGAATATTTTTCGTTGAAAAATAAATGAGTATAAAATTAATATATTCTATTTAAGTTTATGAAATAAAATTTGTGGCGTTTTGCTTATTAACAAAATGTCTTGGAAATTTAATTGTTTTCTAATAGTTTGTAGGTACTTTTAGTAAAAGACTTAGAGAACTTAAAAACATATAAATAGATACTTAGAAGCGAATTGCCGCTTACTGTTGGCTGTTTTTTTTAAAGGTAAAGCGGAAACTATTAAAGATGTGCCGTTAACATTTTTATGGTTATTTGAAAATTTTAGAAAGAGTCATCAATAAAAATTTATTAAAAAAAAAATAAACAAAAAACTATTATAAAAAAAAATAAAGAAATAATAGACAATAAAGCCAGACAAAAAGGCGTCTGACTAAAGGCTATTTAGAAAAAAGTACTATTTATGAGAAAAATTCACCTGCAATTTGTTCAGTTATTCGATTGTTAAACAATAACTTCATATCAAAATTAAACGGTCATTAGTTTGCCTTAATATTTATTTTATGCAAAGACTTCATTTTTTAATAGAACCAGATTTCTCTTAGAAAAACTGCAATAAAAAAGAGGAAATCACTCACAAATAATATCCGGCAAAACAAAAGCAAAACAACGTGCGTTAAAATAAGCGATTACCAATAACAAGCAAAACAGTGAATCATTATTAAATAAGACATATAAAAAACTCATCAACTGCAACAGAAAAATATAAAAATAATATGCTGCAGTAAAAAAAATCAATATCTGTACCAGTACAAGAAATAAAAATATTGTAACAATATTATTGACCTAAATATCATAATGACTTTATTCTGTACCATCTTCCAGCACTTGCTAAGTGCAAGAAGGAACAAAAGTAAAAGCAGAAAAAGAACTAAAAACATGCTGAAATATTTATAAATATTTATTTAAAATTCAGTGAATACATCCGTCGCCAGTATGTCTGGTAATTCGTTGTGTATAATTTTTTTTCCTTTCTTATTTTATGTTTTATTTATTTAATTTGTTTTTGTTCAATTTTAGTTTTATCTCAAGGAAATAGCATGAAAAATAATTATTGAAATGTTAATGTTTTTCTGATTCCAACTGTTTAATGAGGGCTGGTCGGTCAGCGAGTTTCCACAAAAACTACAAATGCAAGATAATATTGTTGGTTGTAAGTAAATAACACCAGGTTTGAAAATTCAGCGCAATTGCGATAACGATAAACTATAGTAATGGAAATTTTAAGCAAAAGTACTCGAAGAAGTCATAAAAATAATAACACATTCATGTGGCGCACTGCACGCTTTCATTTTTTTTTTGAACTTAAATTCGTTTTCATCGTATGGTTCGATTTCTTCAAGAATTAAATAGATTAATAAGAGATAAAAGATCTGACTCTTGGGAATGGCACTATAACACCAAAAGGATGTATTGTACCATTGGCCCTTTCCGGCCCAAGGAATTTCAAAGTTGGTGGATTTTAATGAAACTTTCAGCGTGTGATAACTAGATTTAAGAATCTTAAAAATGTATGAATTTTTATTAGTCGAACTTTCTTATGTAAATTGTTAATTTTATCAACGGGCTTAAGTTCGAATCTGCAAGACTGCAAAACATTTTTTATTATTTTTTATTAATAAATAAATTTGTTCAAATTCTATTTTATTAATTTATATATTAAGATTGGAAGATTGGAATCTGCAGTCTTGCAGATTCGAACTTAAGCGCCCGTTGATAAAATTAACAATCTTAAAAATGTATTTTTTGGATCCGTACGATTTGTATGTCCTTTGAAACAGGATATACACAAAATATAACAACAACTCAAAATAAGAATAACTCAATTTTAAATAAACGTTTTTTTCAATAAACGGCGCCGGAAAGGGATAGATCCCTTCTAGATTGAAACATTGCATGAGGGTCAGAAAAGACTTTGGAAAGGACCCCTCCTTAGATTTTATCTGATAGGAAGAACTCATAAGAGAAAACATGCCTCACACAAAGTCGCAAATATATACCCTTACACATCTTGTGGCCTAACAAAAGGCGGCGGGATGCATCCTTTAGTTTACGCAGACCGCCGCTGCTAAATACAAGGACACTCCTAAACGATAAATACCTTGGCTTATTCCATAGGTGGAGAAACAAGCCCAGTGAAGCCTCCCTTGCTACCAGGATCTCATTTTCTCTCATTCGGGAGGTAACTGCTAGACAGCCTTTTTTACCAAAGGACTCTGGCCCTCTAAATAGATTAGCGATAACTCTTCTGGCTAATTTATTCGCTACCTCATTCCCCCATGTACGCTGTCATCAGATTACAGAAGACTTATTAAAACTATAATAATTAAAGAAAATCCTTATTAATCTCCTAGTTTAAGATCCGTTTGCAATGAATTGTTAAATAAAATATTATCTGATCAGTAACCAACAACGAAAAACTGAAATGCTATAAAAAAAATATATTGAAAAAATTTCTTAGAAATCTTTTATTGTTAAAAATTTCAATTATTGTTTTCTTCACTCGAAAATATTTTATACAATTATTGGCTTATTTAGAACGGAAATTCATTAAAAACCACACACATTGTTGGTAACAAGTGAACAAAGTTGATTTCATGATGGATACAAAATTGTTGTGCTGCTTGATTGCATGGCTCGTTTAAAAATACTTGGTGGCCACAAAATTTCTAATAATAATATTTTCCAGAAAAAAAAACTGCATTATAAAGCACTAGCAAATATATAAATGCATGAAAGTACATTTTTTTTATTTCTGGTAAAGGTTAACTTTTTTAATAAAAAACAAAAATAAACATTTTAACCAAATCACGTAGATATTTTTGAGGTTTTTCCTGTTAACTTAACAGCTAAATAATACTAATTTCAAAATGTATACAAACGTATGAATATTGAAAAATATAAAATAAACTTAAATAGCAAAAGTTTTTTCTCTTTTTTGTTTGTTTGCGACCAGTGAAAATATTTTTGATAAGTACATCTCCTCCAGAAGAAGAAAAGAATTTCAACGTGTTGTAGATATTATATAACCATAGTGCATGAAGTGCGCGTCAAAGTGATAAAGTCGTTGAGTTTTGTCATCACGTCTTCTACAGGGTAGACCGAAAGTCACTAAGGGGTTTAACAATTTAAAAACTTTCGCACAAAAAATAAATACTCATTAGTACTGAGTATGAAATTGTAGCGGATTTCGAAAACAGCTGTTATTCTCAGTTGTGTAAGTTGAATAATTAAATTCATGCTGACTTTGCATTTTGTCCTTTTTGAACTAAGATACTGATAAAAATCAGTATTGAAAAGTTACTTCAATGCTGGTGGGGCAAAGAACATCGGATATGTGAGATAACATATTTCGAAATCCTATTCGTCGGCCCTGTAACAAAGATTAGCCGTCGAAGTAAAAGGTTGAAATAGCTACAAAAAAACTGTCTATCTTCTCATCTTTCCTAATCTGTCCCCTCGTTTTCAGTTCCGGCGCAATGCATTGCATATATAGGGGTCTTCCCCTGAGTGCTGGTCCAAGAAAAAAAAAAAAAAAAATATATATATATATATATATATATATATATATATATATATATATATATATGATTGCACAGAGTATTTCAGTGGAAATGTACTTCTCTATTTTCGTTTAAGTAATCAATAGAATAACCGTCAATTGTTTCTCACGGCTCTGGTAAAATTTTCCACGACTTCTTCACACGGATGTGGCTATATCTCAGAGAGGATGCTTTAGATTTCGACTTAGAGTTCAGGGATTGTTTCTGGTTTACTCGTATAAGCCCGAGGATTCCCAAGACCCCAAAGAATTAAATATCACTTCGTTATATCGCAAATATCCTGGCATAATTTGTTGTGGAGGAAGTTGCTTTAACATATTGAATCATATAAATTTCTACCTGATATTTGAGAAAATAAAACCTAATCACGCCGAACCAAACAATTGTTCGTTGTGCATGAATTTGTTTACCATGAATTGCATGAGGATTTTCTGAGCCTCAAATTGCACTATTTTGTGTATTCACAAAGACATTCAGATGGAAATGTGCTTCGATTCAAAAGAGAAAACTCGAAAACTTGGCATTGACTTCACTTTACTCCACTACGCATTGATCGAATTGCCAGCGCTTTCCACGTTCTGTCGGTTGGAGGTCCTCTTAATAAACTGACTTTTTTACGGCTGAAAGTGGAGGTCTTTTGCCAAAATTAACTGAGTAGCCCTTTTTAAAATTTGAAGTTGTTGAGTACGATAAGGAAATAATATTTTTACGTTTTCGGAAATACTCCTGCTAACATCATCAATATTTACAAGAGACTCGTACGGTGGCTCGCAGCAGCCTACCTGTCCATAACACACCGACTTTCTTCAAATTATTTGACCAGTCGTCAAATAGTTAACACTTCCTTGAATGAAAATTCTTCCACAATGACGATACATTTTTAATAATTGGTAAACAGACAGCAGAGTTACCATTTGTACAAAAAAAAAAAAAATAGACACTAAATTTAATAAAAGTGTATTCTTAGTCAGACAGACACTCTTTTCTCTGCCTCAAACGTAGTCAGGGGGCAAATTACGGCACTCGATATCGATCAAAATTCGTATTTAAAATGTATTGAAATTTCGATCGATATCGAATGCGGTAATTTGGCCCCAGGATTGAAGTTGGGGTTATAGATACGGTGACCATTCGTCTTTTTTTTAAGAGGACAGTCCTCTTTTTTTACATGATGTCATCTTAGATAAACAAAAATTAAAGTGTCCTCTTTTTAATTGAAATGACTTTTATTGTCCTTTATTTGATTATTAATAGTTTTTTCTTTAAACTCCAAAATTAAAAGTTTTATTTTCTCAATACAATAAAAGTCAAAATCATCAATGCAATAGAAATTATAATCATTGAGCAGAAATTACAATCTTTTTCTCAAATGACTGTAATATTTCCGGACATATTTTTAGTTCTGGGCATATTTTGTTTAAAAAACTTTAATATATGTAAGTAAGCCGGCCGTGCCTAGAATATATGCAATTGACTATAAATAGTAAAAACTATTTTTATTACATTTCTAAATATCCTCCTTTTTGGGTTGAAAAATATGGTCACCGTAGTTATAGATATTATTTTTTTTTTCGGGAATCTACAATTTCCTTTGAAAATGAGTCTATACAACGTTATAAACCTGGAAGTAAATTTCCTAGATCTTCTTTTCTGATGATGAAACAATTCTATATAAAATACGAATAATCCCAGCCAGGACCGGAAATTCTTTAGTGGAGGTTAAGGTCATGGTAGAGTGTAAAATAAATTATTTATTACTTCATGGCGGAATATTTAAAATATATTAAATATAAACGGTGATTATTTAAGAGCTATCGGACATTTTTTTCAAAAAAAACATAAAATTCAAAAAAATGCATGAAATATTTATTTGGATCGATAGTAGGGTCGATATAATTTAATGTTTGAAGATTATTATATGCAAATGTTGGCCGCGGCTGCGCTTCAAATGGTCCATCTGCTTAGTCCAATTTTGGCATACTCTTTCCAACATTTCGGCCGGTATCTCACGAATAAATGCTTCAATGTTGGCTTCCAGTGCGTCAATCGAAACGGAAATAAACTGTTCACCGAACTCGCCTCTCAATTGGTCCATTGTTTCGCGTGCTGTGTGGCATGTGGCACCGTCTTGTTGAAACCACATGTCATGCAAGTCAAGCTCTTCCATTTTGGGCAAAAAAAAGTTTGTTATCATCGCACGGTAGCGCTCACCATTCACAGTAACGTTGTGATTCGCATCATCTTTGAAGAAATACGGCCCAATGATGCCGCCAGCCCATAATCCGCACCAAACGGTTGTTTTTTGTGGATGCATTGGTAGCTCTTGCAATGCTTCTGGCTGCTCTTCACTCCAAATACGGCAGTTTTGCTTGTTCACGTATCCATTCAACCAGAAATGAGCCTCGTCGCTGAACACAATTCTTCGATAAGAAGGGCGCGATGAACTTTCTTAACAGAGCACGCATTTTGGTAATAAAACTCAATAATTTGCAAGCGTTGTTCGTTTGTAAGACGATTCATGATTAAATTATAGACCAAACTGAAGATGTTTGACAGTGACACAAGATACGAAACGTGCGTGAGCTGTCAAAACCAGTGTTGCCAAAAAGATAATAGCAAAAAAATCACGCGGTATATTTCAATTTTTAAATGAAAAAGGCCTAATTTATAAAAAAAATTTTCCTATTTTTAACAGATTTATAGGACAAATTTACAATATAAATTTACATACAAATCATTTTATAAGCCTCATATTAAAGAAAAATTTTTTATATGTACATTTGGCTAAAAGACTTTAAACTTATTAAAATAACAATATATGTATATACATGATACAGTTCTCGGATTCTATTTCCTAATAGAATTTTTTTAAATAAGAACTGTTATCACTTTCAGCTAAGCCACCTAATAAGTGGTCACAAACACAACACACATGAGCTTTGATGATGAAAGTGTTGCGGCTTTCGAAAACAGCTGTTCTGCTCTGCTGTGTAAGTTGAATAATTAAAAACTGATTTTGACTTTCCTATGTGCCTTGGAATATTTTTAAAAAGAAATTTCGAACAATTACCTTATATATCTTAATTCAATTTAAAAATATATATATATTTTTTTAATTTTTAACTTTATTTATATATTTAATAAAATAACCTTATACATTGTATGCTTATGTCTTTCACGTTTCTATTACTGAATTTGAAGTTTGTTGTCACATTTCACACATCCAAACACAGTAATTTTAGGGTTTTATTATTTATTTCCGTTTGGCAAATAATATTTTCAAATTTATATTTAACCTGTTGCATACAAAAAGTCTAAAACTTTGAAACTATTATTTAAACTTTACTTTGAAGTTTGTTTTTGGCCACCCCCTTCTTCTTCAACGTTTCATTACATTTGTGATGTCTATGTACTTGCAACATATTTATTTCTTTATGTTCATGTACAAACAGTATTTTTCCTAATAATTATCATCATTACTCAGAATTTGTTTGTTGTCGTTTTGTTATCAATTTTAATAATGAAGAGCATTTTTAATAGATATGACAGTTTTCTGTCATAGTCATCAGAGAGAAGAAAAAAAAATTAAGAAATGAAAAATTGCGTTACTGAGTGCAGCACAATTGGTGGGAATATAAAAAAGTATTTTTGACAGTCTGTGCAGTTCTGTTTTCATTTTTAAACTTTGGGTGCAGCATTTATTTAATTATTGGAGAATATATAATTTCTATTATAAGGTAACTTATTAAGAGTGTTCAAATGATTACCATAAGGGTCAAAATTAGAAAACAATAGGAATAAAAATTATAAGTCAAAGCAGATGTAGTATAAACAAATTGTACTAAAAATAATTATAGAAGCAAAAAAAAAAGTTTCCCTTAGATTCTGTTAACTAGTGTTTATATAGTTTAAATATATTCTTATAGCCAATACACAAACAAAAAATAAATAAAACAAGTAAAAACGTTATATTCGACCGGGTCGAATCTTAAATACCCTCCAAATATTTAGTAAGTGAATTTGATATGTTTAACTTGGTGGGACAGAGTTCCTTTATAAAATATCGTACGTCAACGCCCACTAAAGGGGGCGGGGTTCAAAAATATACAATATCATGTTCTCCACAGACGAACGTATGGGCATTGCTAGACCGTCTTAGACTTCATCACTGATCAATAATATACATATTTACTTATAAAAACTGTATTTTGGCGGGGTCGCTCTGGCAAGGGCTGTGGGGGAAACATTTCACCTTTGTCATAAAACTCTAAAAATAAATGCTTGGTATAATTATATACAAAATTAAAAATTCTTTTTTTTTAAAGGGTCATTTAGAGGGCAAAGGGGGAGAGGGGGTAAGGCAGAAACAGATACACATAAAACTGTAAAAATAAATGCTTGGGATGATTATACACAAAATAAAAAAAAAATATGTATATTTAGTTTTAATAGGGTCATTTAGCGGGCAAAGGGGGAGGAGGGGGTAGGGCAGCAACAGGCTGTCATAAAACTATAAAGATAAATGCTTGGGATGATGATATACAATATTTAAAAAAAATTTTTTTTTTTGTAGGGTCATTCAGGGGGCAAAGGAAAAGGGGGGGGGGGGTAGGGCAGAAATCGGCAGTCATAAAACTCTAAAGATAAAAGCTTGGGATGATTATATACAAAATTTAAAAAAAAAAATTTTTTTTGGTAGGGTCATTTAGGGGGCAAAGGAAGAGGGGGGGGGGAGGTAGGGCAGAAATCGGCAGTTATAAAACTCTAAAGATAAATGCTTGGGATGATTATATACAAAATTAAAAAAAAAAATTTTTTTTGGTAGGGTCATTTAGGGGGCGAAGGGGAAGGAGGGGGTAGGGCAGAGTAGTACCAGGTTTAGTCTCAGCTTCGTCATTAAAGCTTAAAAGTGTTATTTTTAAGGAATGTAGGCTTAAGTAAAACAATTTGTTAAATTTTTATGCTATTTTTGCCTATAATAACGCCCACTGAAGTGGGCGGGGTCAAAAAATATTTTTATTTAATTTAATGGCTCCAAGTTTAAGGCGTTGGAGCGTATTTGACATAAAAATATATAATTTGCTTAACAAAATAACCAAAAAACTTTAAAAATTATGTTGTTTTTTCTGGGTTGGTTTAGTTCTTCTTAGGGGAACTTCTTTCCCTCTTGCCCGATTTAGCCCATCTTCGAACTTAACCTGCTCTAAGTTTTAAAATATATTTATGCCAAATTTCAAGAGTCTAGCTCTTTTCGTTTGGACTGAATCGTGATTTCCACAGACGGACGGACGGACGTACATGCTCAGTTGGTCTTAGATTTCATCACTGATCAAGAATATATATACTTTATGGGGTCTGAGATGGATATTTCGATGCGTTACAAACGGAATGACAAAGTGAATATACCCTCCAAATTCTTTTTTGGAGGGTATAAAAATCCTGTGCCAGTGGTGCCACATAATACGAATTAAAATTACCTCAGTAATCGCTTGAAATTTTTTTGTAGAGTTTGGAAAAAATATTCATTCAGCTCCTTTAAAATTAAAGTTTGAAATTATTACAATTTTCTTGTCAAATCACTTTAGGCTCATAACAACCTCTCGAAGCGCAACATAATCAAATCAAATATTACGCTTGTAAGTTTAAAGCATTCGCATTTGAAACAGTTTTCAGTTATACAAAAAAGTTAAAATCAAAATAAAAATAAAAATGCAGTGAACGATTCAAAGTCTAGCTGCTTTGATTTATTTCGCATTAAATTGTAAAACATGTTTCATTTATGCATTTATTTCGGTCTACGCTAATGGACCTTGACATATCAACTGCAATTCGTATTCGTATCAATTAAATTAAATTTATTGCAAAAAATATAAATATATTTATTTCGGTTTTTTATAAATTTTATTTGTTTAAATGGATTTAGCAGCGCAACTGGCAACTACAACACAAAAAAACAAGCACACAAATAGTTGCATTCATATGAAAATAGCTACAAATCGATTGCATAGTTGCGGTTGATTATCTTGTGAACAAAATCACCAATAAATATATATTCTTTTATTTAATTTTGTTTTTCGCTTTTATAAAAATACAAAAAAAAAAAAGAAAACGACAACATAAATGCCGTAAATAAATCACAGATTAAAAGCAACTTTATACTCTTACATACAAAAAGTGAAACATTGAAAATATGTAGAACATATGCTGCATGCAACACAAATGAAGTGCCGCAACTGCAAAACACTTTATATTTCACACGATGTTTTTTTTATATTTTCCTTTTCGTTTCTAGTTTTCTTATTGTCTGCAGTATGTGTGAAAGATCTTTTTAGAGGCACATAAAAAAGAAAACCAAGAAAATTTTTGTGAAAAAATAACACATAAGAAAATAACTCAAAGATGCTTTTCCAATGACTATCATCACAGTCATTCATCAAAGTATAAATACCGTCTTGTCTAAGTATTGAAAACTTTGCACTTTTATACCAGCTCTCCCTCTGCTGCTTGGCTATTTTTGTAAATATTAAAAAAGAAAAAAAGAATAAAGCCTACGAGTATTGCGTTGAAATATCTGCTTGTTTGAGTGTTAAAAGATTGAAATTTTAAAATGTTTCTGTTCGCTGTTTGGAGGAAGTTCGTTGACGATGATGAACACTGAGTACGATCGCTTTTTAATGTGTCCACATACAATTCGTATAACAAAAACTTCATAAATCTTGAGGAAAACAAAGTGTTTTGTTTAAAGGCCAAATCGTAAGAAAAATCTGTTTCCAAAAAGCAAACATTATTTATAAACACAGGTAGCTCTCATATAACACGGTTTAGCTGTTCAAGGGATTCATGATATTTACAATGAGTTCGAAACGTAATTCATTTCAATTGTTTTATGCATATGGAATTAAAAATCATAATAAAGGGTGTTTTTATAAGAGCTTGTTGATTTCAAATTTAAATAAAACACATGCCAAATTATGAAATGGCCAAAAAAAATTTTTTATTTGGTAGATAATTTCTTGTCATTTAACATTTAAATATCATTTCAGGCATATGGCCACCACGACTATTTTGCACAAAGGTTATTCTGGAGGTCCAATTTTCGACCACCTTTTCAAGCATTTGAGGGCGTATTTCAGCAATGACACGTTGAATACTGGTTTCCAAAGCGTCAATCGTTGCTGGTTTATCCACGTAAACCAATGATTTCAGGTATCCCCACAAAAATTAATCGAGTGGCGTCAAATCACACGAACGCGGAGGCCAATTCACCGGTTCATTTCTCGAAATAATGTTGTCGTTGAAATGTTCTTTCAATAAGTCCATTGTTTCGCCCGCAGTATGACAAGCGGCACCATCCTGTTGAAACCACATTTCGTTTACATCCATATCTTGAAGTTTTAGCACCAAAAATTCATTGATCCTGATTCTGTATCGATTTCCATTCACGGTAACGCGTCGTCCTTCCTCATTTTTAAAGAAATAAGGACCGATGATTCCACCAGCCCATAGAGCGCACCAAACAGTACATTTATCGGGATGCATTGGTAATTCTTGGGCGGCGTGTGGATTATCTTTGCTCCAAATACGGCAATTTTGCTTGTTGACATATCCATTCAACCAAAAATGCGCCTCATCACTGAAGAGAATTTTGCGGTAAAAAAGCGGATAAACATTTTTAATTGAACACTGTTTTTGAAAATAAATTTCCACGATTTGAAAGCGTTGTTCTGGAGTTAACCTGTTCATGATGATTTGCCAAAAACAATACTGAGTAGAGACGTCACTTTAAACTGTCAAAACAGCTGTCAGACAACAGAGTGATTCGTATAAAAAAAAAACTTAATACAAAACACCCTTTAAAAATATTTATTTAGAAATTTCTTATGAACTGCTTTTTAAATATTTCACTCCGAACTTTACAAACTCAATTCGGCGAATTTTACGTTGACAATTCTATGTGCGGCATTATAGTAAACATCAGGTGTTATTATTCCTAAAGAGTCTTAATCATTTTTAAAACACAAATTACGGACTGTGGGTACCTTAAATAATAATATTTCTGAATTAGGGTTAATGACTCCAACACATGATTTATCAGCCGCCAAGCAAAAATCGAAACTATCCATCCAATTGCTCAAGTTTTCCCCTCACCTCTTAATCAGAATTAATAAACAGTAGCCCCTGTGAATAATTCTGATGTACGCCTGTCTTAATTTTGACAATGTATTCCAATTCATTTGATATGCAGATTTGTTCAAGTGTAAAACTGGCTGTTGCCTGGTGTAATAAAATACTGTATGAAATATTTTTGGTTGAACAAGATTAACTATCTTGTTTGCAGTTTGCTTAAGTTGAAATGAATTGAGGTTAGATTAGATTACAATAACAAATGATCTAGCGGTTTTTGGTGACCGCAAAAGTTTTGTTAAGAAATCCGATAAAAATCAGATGTAAATTATTTATTTGCTTGAGAGATGATTTTCCCTGATAATAAAGAATTGCAATGCTGTTGACACTTTAACTTTATGCGTAAGCAAGTAGGCAGGCATGGAAATGTAAAAAATACCAATGAAATTGACTTATTCGACTAAGCCGAAACTTACATACCCTTCACTCACATAAGTCTGGAGTACATTCAATCCAAACCTGGAACCATCTTTTTGAATTGTACTAGATTTAATACGAATTTATTTCTTTCTTAAATATAAAATATGTTGTATTACTAAAAATAAGCTTAGCTTTATTTAATTACTTTGATATTAATAAAATTTTTTCTTTAATTTAGTTTTCCAGCTCTGGAGCTGTCTTTTTTACTTTACTGATTTCGAATACCAGTGAATTTCTTGAAAATACTTTATTTATGTTTAATATTTAAAGAAAAAGAATAAAATAATTTTAGTTGGTTACTTTAATGCACCAAAAAAAAAATTCAATTGTCCAACCCTGGAATCATATTTTTATGTAATAAGAATTTTAACGAACATTTTATATTGCTATATTGAATTGAATTAAGATTCTATAGGGTAATTGTTCGAAATTTTTAATTTAATTCTCAGAAAGACATGATAAATATTCCAAGGCACAAAGGCAAGTCAACATCAGTTTTTTTGTTATTCAACTTACACAGCAGAGCAGAACACCTGTTTTCGAAAGACGTAACCCTTTCATCATAAGTGCTCATGTGTATTGTGTTTGTCACCACTTATTAGGTGGCTTAGTTGAATGTGATAACAGTTCCTATTTACACAAATTTTATTGTGAAAAAGAATATGAGAACTGTATCAAGCTGATGTTAACATGTTATTGTTATAATACCCGTGTTACCGTTTGATTATTTTTCTTCATGGTCCATTTTTCTGAATTTTTTGTTCCATCATACCTAAGTCAAACTTTTTTGGTTTGAATTTTATACTTATATTTTATACTTTTTATATTTATTTGATTTTTAATAAAAAAATTAAATCTGGCTGAAGTTTAAAATAGGTTTAGTTAGCAAATTAAGTAAAATTATTTTACTGATGGTGTTTTCTTTTCTGGAAAACATGTAACATTGTTTCACTTTATTTCTTAAAATTTGCAGTTAGGCGGAGTTTTAAGACACAAATTAATATTCCTAAGGGATGGCAGTTTATTTTCTAATAAATTCTCTATTTTGAAATTATATAATAGTGCCATTTTTCCATAAAAAGTGCACAAAATGTTGCACTCTTTTACAGAAAAGAAATCAACATAATTTGTACTAAAATTATTTTACTTTTATATATAAGTTTCAAATTTCCAGCTCTGGAAGAATATTTTTGATTTTGCTAATTTGCAATAACAAGATATTTAGCACTATTTCTAATACATCAATTCCAGGCTGATGTCTTTAGTTTTTCGATTTCACATACAGACAGACGGACATCGCTTATTTGAGTTTAGTTTCAAAGGACCCAGAATATATATAATTTTTGGTATCTCAAATTACATACGGAAAGACTGTACTATTTATTAGACTTGGGTCCAACTAGCTCATTCGCTCAGTTTTGACAAGAACCTCTGATCAAACCCATTTAAATTACATAGGTTTGATCACAGGTTCTTGTCAAAACTGAGCGAATGAGTTAGTTGAGCCCAAGTCTACTATTTATATCCTTTCACCAATTTTAGTTTATGGTAAACGAAACAACAAATGAATGTTCCCCTAAGCGCCAATGGTTGTTGCAAGAGATCTTTAATTTACCGGTTTATGGAGCTGCTAAAGTAATTCAGCTGAAAACTAATTTGAAGGCAGTCCTACCGAAATTGCTACATCCCTATAAAAAGGCATTTAGTATATGATAAATTAAAAATTATGAATGATATAATTTATTTGACAAAATTGAGTTAAACGGTATTATGGCATCTGGTGTGTGTCCCCACTAGAATAAAATATTTTACTGGGATCTAATAATAATTCTATATAAGTGAATCGCTATTGTGTCTTGTGGAAGCTGTTGGCTGAAGTAGTAGAACACGAGAATATGAAGCGGAAAGTCGTGAGTTCGAGCCCGCGCTGAGTCATGAAATATTGTGTTGAATTCTTCTGATCAGCATTAGTGCGTGCTTGTGTTAGTTGTTGCCAGCCTGTTTCAATGATGTAGGCATAGTCACTGATCACTGAACATAATTGGCAGCGACTGACACTATCATATACTAAAAAGCAGAGTAACAGCAGCCACCTTCGTCGGCCCTGTAGCAAAAATTAGCCGGTGAAATAAAAGGTTGAAATAGCTACAAAAAAAAAAATATATTACTTCAACATATTTTCTATTTATTCTACTATCCATTAGCTGTTGTTAATTGCAGTGACTCGCCATTGACTTCAAAAATAAGGAAGACTCTTTAGCGTGTCGCCGATACATCATTTCAACATACTTTCTTTATGATTAATTTTACATTTCTTTTGTTGGCCAACTTTACATTTCTTCATATATCAACGAGCTGTTATTGTTAACAACAAATTGTTATTGACTTTAAAAATAAAATAGATGTGTCGGCTTGGACTGTTTAGCGTGTTTTCAACAAAATCGTTTGTCAACTTTTTAGCACTCAAAAAATAACAAAATTAAAAAAACTCAAGTAACAACGTTGAACACAGCGCTGGGGTAGAGGCATATATGGCTTGTTTCGCACATGCAAGCGTTAGGAAAATTTATTCATACAGTCATTAACACATTTTTAGGAACTCAATTTACAGCCAAATATACTCCAGTACATAAACAAAAAAACTTATTTTAAATAGTTTTTCTTTTATAATATAGAAAAATTGTCCGTTTCGAAAACGGTCTGCTGGTTTTTATTGTCAACATTTTCAAACAGTTTGTTTATTGATTTAATTTTTGTCTGGCCAACTTCATAAAGTGTTAATCTTTTTTTTTATGTTATAATTTCAATATTACACTTTTATATGTTTGTAAATATATTACATGTGTAATTGAAAATTTGCTTTTGAAAAATTGTTATTGCATGCTAAATGCTGCTTGTTGATTTAGTGACCCATATTCGCTTTGTAATATATTAAAATTTCAATGATTTAATTTTTCAAATGGATTGTTATGAAAAACGTCAGCATCAACAACTAATTTAATTATAATTTCATCATACTGATACACAAGCATACACACACACATACATACGCATGTAACGCAATGGATTTTATTGATTTGAATTGATTTTATAGCAATATTTTATGATTATGTTTACAACATGTTTTTTTTTTTAGTTTGGCATTTAAATTGTTTGAGTGGGGGATGATGCAATTTGAAGATTATTGGATTTATTAATGGAAATATTTTCGATTGAAATTGTTAGTGAAATAAATAGTTTCTTTTTTTTGTTTGTTTATTTAAAGTAGAACAAATGCTCAGATACGGAGATAATGATAGCGGAATGTGTTTGAGTAAAGGCGATAAGAATAAATCTGGGTGATTTTTAAAGGTTATAAAATGATATTAATTTTTAATTTAAATTGGGTTATAAAAAAATGTTTATTAATGACAAACCAGTTTAAAGGAGATATTGGCTGATGTGAGGAATTTTTGTTAAGGAAAGAGAGTCATATGCTGCCTTCTACTGAAGGAATACATTGTGCCAGGACTACACAAGGAAAAGAATATTATTCAGGAGACAGATTTTACTTTGTATAAACTTTTTTATCTGAAATTTTGTGGGAATAAAAATGCGCGTTGGAGGAAAAAGAATTCATTGGAGCATAAGTAACGATAAAACTACAAAAATCAGGTTACATTAGGAAGTTACTCAAGTGAGCCAATTGAGTTCCATACCCTACTTTCTGCAATGACTTTCTTCGTCCTCTCCTTTCCACAGTCGATTAATTTCCAAACACCCTTTTAAGCCATCTGCCTACATATACATATTCCGTTTTCAGACGTACGAAAGTGATCGGAATAGATAAATTGATAATTTGATGTCTTTCATCATACTAAAAACCCAAAGCACTCAACTGCTTCTTTTGACGTATACAAAAATTTTAGTCCAACAAACATGATGCTGAAATTTATTACCAAGAACATCAAGATCTTGTGATTCCTCACTATTTACGAAACAACTTTGTGGGTGCTGTTGGCTGAAGTAGTAGAACATGAGAGTAGGAAGCGGAGGGTCCTGAGTTCGAGCCTGCGCTGTATCATGAAATATTGTGTTGAATTGTTCTGATCAGCATTAGTGGTTGGTTGTGTTAGTTGTTGCCAACCTGTTTCACTGATGAAGGCATAGTCACTGGTCACTGAATATAAATGGCAGCGACTGATACGATCATGTTCTAAAAGCAGAGTAACAGCACCCACATTCGTCGGCCCTGTAGCAAAAATAGCCGGCGAAGTAAAAGGTTGAAATAGCCACAAAAAAAACTGTCTATCTTCTCATCTTTCCTAATCTGTACCCTCAATACTATCCCCTCGTTTTCAGTTCCGGCGCAATGCATTGCATATATAGGGGTCATCCCCTGAGTGCTGGTCCAAGAAAAAAAAACTTGATCAGGTATTCGTCGATTCTTAAGTTTACAACATTGGGTATGGTTAGCGCTTTAAATTTGGCCCCTCCTTCTCATCTATTTTTCTATGTACTTTTTGAACGCATCATTCATATTTCTGTTTCATTGCAACGATCCCTGACAATTTCGTCCTATAATTAAGTGTGCTTGACAGGTAAATACTATTGAAAGGGAATGGGCATTTAATTTTTTAATTAAATTTTTAAATTTTCAGCTTTTCGTTAACTTTTTATAGGCTTTTTTCTTGTCTCCATTACAGTTTTCATACTAAGATTTTCAGTGGCAACTTCTATGGAAAACGTTTATATGAAATAAGTGTTTTCTCTCAGTGCATATATTCAAAGACTTAATTTGTCTTATTTTTTATGTGTTAACATCTATACGCGCGCCTCTAGGGCAGTAAACTATCAGTTTCAATACATACGCAAGTGTAAGTGTAAGAGTTTGTTTGTTTGTTGTTGTTGCTTGGCAGTCGGTATTGAAAGTGATTATTGGGCGATTTTCAAATAATTTTCCCACGCGATTTTCTCCGGAAATTCATAACCGATTTTATTAGTTTTTGGATTAAATCGCTAGTGCGGGTTTCGACGAAGAGTTTAGGCCAAAAATTAAGGCGATCCGATGTCGGCGAGCGGAGATTTAAGTGTTTCAATTCGGAGTATTAATTTGGAGTAATATTAAAAAAGTGTTTTATGTTGATCTTTGGTTTTGTCTTATGCATAGCAAAGAGAATAGTGACGTGGTTATACGTACATATATAAAAATGAGATAGCAAGACAGCAACGTATGTAGCTTATGTACAAACATAACAATGTATGTATGTACATTTGTCTGTTGCTTTGCATTCTCTTTGTTTTTTGTGGGTTTAATATAAAATAAATAAACAAAAAGGTGTTAACACATCGCCCGTGAGTTCGAACACTCATTGATTTTTTTATAACTATTATCCATTCAGAAAGTTGCTAAAAAATTTTATATTCCGTACTTCTCAGTTGCCGCCTTGTCAACTGCATAATCAATCGGTGCACATACACCGGATATACTGGTAAAGCCACTTCATGTCCTGTTCATTACTTATAATATGTGTTCAACTCTAAATCATATTGACACTTTTCGTAAAACGTGATTTTACTATCCATCAAATTTGGTCATCTAACGGATTAAATAAAAATAAATTTAAAAAAAAAGACACGAAAAAAAACAATAAAATTTTGAAACTATTTTCGCACAAATTCCTTGAGCTCTTCATTAATATCATCATTATCAGCACCATAACTTAAGCGTACCCCAACATCCATAATCATGCGACGAGTTAAACACATTCCTCATTCATTCATCCATTTGTTTTCATCTTTTACTGCTACCAATAAGTTCCATTAGTCAAGAGCATAAATCGTTCTCACAGTCGAACACATACACGACAGTCGTACTGACAAATGTATTAACGTTACTTTGTGACTTACAAATGGGAAATCCTTAAGCCAAAGGATTGTTTTATGAGGGCGATTGTGTGCCTGTGTGTGTGAGTTTGTTGTGTGGTTTCTTTTCTTTTTAGTAGCTTTTACGCAATTGTAACTCCGCACACACACACACACGTGCTATAAAATAAAAAGCAGATGAACAGAATCTCAAGTAAAAGTTGAGAAAGAAAAAGAATAACAACATCTGGTCTAAAGAGCCAATGTTTTTGGAGGACTGCATGCTGTAATGCATTTCAATGGTTTGCAGAGTTTGATTGGTTTGTTGGTTGGCTAATGACACTCTACAGTCAAGCTGGTTTCTTTTTGAGGGCATGAGTATTTGGAATATCTATTCCAAAATGGTTTAAAATAATGGGCTAAATATTAAGTTTTATGAAAAGGAGCAAAAGGAATAGTAGTGTCATATATCAATTCTTGACGATACTTTTAAAGCAATTCACAATAGACTTGTGTTCAACTAGCTCATTCGCTCAGTTTTGACAAGAACCTTTAATCAAACCTATGTAATTTAAATTGGTTTGATCAGAGGTTCTTGTCAAAACTGAGCGAATGAGCTAGTTGGACACAAGTCTAATTCACAAGTCACCAATAATTCTATCATTCATTACTCACGTGTATTACTGAAGTTCGGTTACTCAGTTACCTGGCGTTCTTTCTTATTTGTATGTTTCAAATCTTCCTTTAAGGTCCTTTAAACTTCCTCGGTGAAATCTTCTTTTAAAAAAAATTGTAGAGCTTAATTCGCATCATCTTTGGAGTTTTAAGCCCGCATGGAAATGTTTCTTTTGTTTGACTGAACTTAGCTCAGACAATTAGCCTATTCACCCGTGGTGAGTTTTGAAAATGTCCATTTCCCTTAATAGATTTTGATTGTTTATATTTTGGGGGGATAATCCATTGCATAAGCACTCATTTACAATGGAAAATGTACAGTGAAAACTTAAGATAGGAAATTATCTAAAATAGGACTTAATTAAACTCAATTGATCTTGAACTAATTTCCTTGATTGCTACTGTGGTAGATTAAGAAACAATGTTTCTAAATTATATCTCAGGGAACTACATTTTTTTGATCACAAAATATATACTAAAGCAATACTTTAGTATTTATCTTTCCATCTTTTTAATAATATATATTTAAACTTAATATTGCAGCTCACTGGAAAGTTTGAATTACCTCCACTTATGCCGCTACTAATGTATTTCTTTATTTCGTGTGGTTTTATCTTAACGCCAAACAAAGAATCGAATAAAATTCTTTTGCTTTAAAAATTTCATTCAAGAAATATTTCGTTTACTTATACTGTTGCTTTTTAAATCCGCACCATAAAGTACAGCGAAAAAATTACTTTGAAAAAAAAAAACAGAAGAAAAAACAAACCAATCAGATCAATAAACTATTGGTTTTAAAAAAGTAAACATGAAAAGTCCAAAAGAAAACAAAATCTAAAGATATATGCAGCAAAAAAAAAAAACATTGAACTTAAAAAAGATTTACTTTCTTATGGGGGTCATATAAAGTATTGTTTTGCTTTTGTTTACTTTCTTCTTGTTCTGCAACAACTACTCCTATTGCTGCTGCTATCAAATGATTGTACATTGTTGGCCAAGAAAACGAAAATGCTTTATAATTACTCAAGGTTTTCCCACCAGCACAACGTTTTTATTTGCCAACACTTAACAAAACTTCCGAAATTTAAAAGGAACTACATGTGAATTAGTTGCCTTACATTTCTTTTAGTTTTGTAACTTGAATAGCTTTGATTTCATTTTGGAATATTTATTTCAGTACTTTTCATTGAGCAATTACAGGAATACAATTTGCAATTGTTACAGGTGGATATTTATGATGATGGTTTAAAGTGATAATGCCAAAAGCTATTCCTGATCGTTTATTTTATTGTTAATATGTTCAGCAATAACAAAACATCCTTGACATTATTAACAAGGTAAAGAATTCGCTTGAGTAAAACACTAATTAATTTAACGATAAATCACTGCAACCCGCAGGAACAGAAATAAATAAAATAAAACAGCCAACATGAAAAAATAGCTTGAAATATTTTTAGCAATCGAACGAAAGCAACATGTTGAAGTATTTTTTTTTTTTTTTTTAATTTTTAACATTGCCAAGTGAAAAAAGCCAGATGTGTTTATATATTGACAGAGGGACTTTATCATCAAGTGAAAAAATTGTATGCAAGTGTTTGAGAAAGTGACAACAATTCTTGTTCAAAGAAATTGATCATCAAACATTTTGGAGTTAAAGAGCCATTGCTGTTTTTTTTTCTTAATTTTCAGATTAGTTTGATTCAAATCTGCTCAAAATAAACTACTTATTTTCTTAACCCCTTATTCATAAAATTTATGAGAGGCTTATAAGAGTGTAATAGAGCAAATTTCATATGAAATTTTGTTTTATTACGCTGTTATTAGACTCTCATAATTTTTATGAATAAGGGGGTTAGTGTTTGTCTTATCACTTAGATTTAAGTGGGAATACGTTAAATGGAATATATACAAAAACGATTTAATTTAGTAAAAATGTATCTAGTGCTTCAGTCTTTTAGTTGATGTTTATTGTCGCTGTTGAACCGAATTTATAAAAAATTTTTAATTAATACAAGGCTTATAAAAGAAATTTTTATATGAAAATTTCCCTTGTTAAATTGTTATATATCAGAAATTGTCTTTATACATTCGCTGCTCTATACATAATAAATAATTCCGGTTTCCAAAACAAATTCTGTGTGGCAATTTGTTTGTTAAACTTTTTGTAAACCTAAATTAAATTCTATAAATATGGCAGTAGGCCTTTAGACGACAGCAGACTATACGGCTACAAATGCATTTGGCTACAATTGCCGTCATGTAGTCAGCTACTGAATTATTTTGAAGACAACACCAGCACAACAATAATGATGAGTAGAAGTTCGTTGTAGAAATGGGTATAGGGGCCAGTAGTGCTATTCCTATATATTGCAGTTTTAAACATGTAATTGCTACCTCAAAATATTCTCCAATCGTACAACATTTAAAGTAAAAGCATTTTTGTTAAAATCTTTCTTCCGTGAAATAAAATAAAATTGTTTCTAATTCACAATTAATTCATAAAATTTTTATTGTATTGGCAACATTGAATTCCCTCATTGTCATTAAAAAAAAATTATAAATAAAATTAAATAAAATAAAATTAGTTTGCATGTTCTGGAGTAGAAAAGAATTCACAGCAAAAAATTTTAGCTTATAATAGAACACCAAATCCAGAAATTGGGACAAGGAAGAAAATAATCAAAAGACAACAACGGAATTAAAAGTGTGTAACCATCCGTTTGTTACAATTCTCGTATGTAATTTCCTAAAAAAAATTATAAATAAAAAATTTTATCAGATTCAACTGAATCACTTAATAAGTGATGACAAAAAAAAAAACAACAAAAAACATGAATATTGATGATTAAAGTGTAGTGGCTTTCGAAAACAGATGTTCTGCTCTGATGTGTTAGTTGAATAATTAAAAACTTATTTTGACTTTCCCTTATGTCTTGGAATATTTATCATGTTTTTCTGAATTTATAACAAAATTTACAACAATTAAGGTACGGTCACACTTATGAAAGATATTTTGGTTCAGATACGTGTTTATTAAGTAAAACAGTTTCATCCCAAACTAAAAGATAATGTCATAGAATTCAATATTACTGGAAACTGTTTAATTCAATAAATACTTGCCTGAACTAAAAGCATTTCATTAATATTTAGTGGTTACACTTTTTTGGGCAAATATTTCATAAGCGTGACCACACCTTTAGCCGCCTATCAATCTTAATTGAAAATACTTACGTAGAAATTAGTTTAGTTTGACTACCATCACAAAAGTAGTACGGGCAACAACCTACTTTGTAGCTTCGAGAATAATTATTCCCATATAAAATCATGTTTTTTTTTTATAACAAACACAACCCGCGAAGCGATTTGGTTGTCTGCGGAAAAGCAATCAGAGTCTCTATTGGGAATTGAAATCACGACCATTGAACTGTCAGGCTACTCATCACCCACAGAGGCACCCGAATCTGACAGGTTGTAGTCGGCGGCCTGCCATCCTGTAAGCATTTAGAGCAATAGAATTCAAGAGAAAAGCCTCAGGCAACATAAATTTGATTTCATAAATTTTGCTGAACTCTCTTGTAAATTTACTGGGATATTGAAAACAGTTTTCTTTCTCTTGAATATTTGACAAAAAAAAAACAATCTTGCAAATACTAGAGATTGTATGCTGTCTTCCCCTAACTGCACTACTATAAACTCAATATTCTTGCAAAGTAAACTTTCTCCGTCTAGAAGGTGTCAAAACAAAATATCTTAAGAATTTGTTTCTCATAAAACTACATATATCTCTTCTTTTTTTTTGCCGCAAACATCAAATGAAATTTTGATTCACAAATTTGCATTGAAATTTCAGCTTAAAAATCTGAAGCAACATTAAGGAAATCAACATCATGCAGAATGCAATAACATCATGCATGCATGCATGAGTTTGTTTTAAGTTTTCATATAAAGTTTTTGTGCAAAAGTTGTTGTCGCTGTGTCTATTGTTTTATATCATTGTCATTTAGTTTTCATGGAGTTTTAACTTTTTTTCTTCGAGCCATAGAACAGATGCAGTTTGTTTTGTTAGGATAAGTTTGTTTTGTGTGTTTTGCAAAAGTTTTTTTTTTTTTTGTTTTTTGAAAATGTTTCTTTGCCTGTTTTAAGTGTCACAGATTTCTGTGCTCTCATCTTCTATCGCTTTGCTGCTGCCTTGGCATTATGCCCAAATACATATTGAATGAGTTGTTTACACCATGCGATATTATTCAGAGTGATACACTAAAGCGTTTGTTTGTATTTGTGTTCATTCATTTCGTTGCCTTCGAATGCTGAAGAAGCCACAAAGTCAGCAACTTTTTGCAGCACGAAGTGAAAAAGTAGTAAAAATTGATGTTGCAGTTGCAATAATATCGTTGGCAGCAGAGACAGAGAGAGAGAGAGAGAGAGAGAGAGGGAGAGAGAGCGAGAGTACAAAAACCTTAATTAATTGGATATTGTGAAAATTATTTTAATGAAGTATACAAATGATTACATATGTACAGTTAACACAGAGACAAACCTGCATATGGCATATGGCCATGTGATTATTTCAACGTGTTGCAAGTTTACTACTTTAGCATACACTAATTTATTTATAAGTCATATACTCGTAAATATATTCATACATATGTAAGTACGCTGTATCCATCCACAAACTGTTAGTTTTGGCTGATTTTAATTTTTTTGTTTCGTTGCTGTTGCCGTTGCTTTTTTAATGTGTTGCATGCATGTCTATGCTTTAATATGATCTCCCTATTTGCCATGGCGAAAAAGGGAATGGAATTGCAAATAAAAATTTAGTCTAATTAGTTTGGTAAACATTGTACAATATTACACCATCATTTAGTACATCGTCATAAGTACAGTATGTTTGAAAATTACGCCACCACCATACATAATGCAATGGAAATGCAAAGAAATTGTAGTTGCATAGTAATTGTAATTTAACTCTTTCACAAATAACTTAGATGTCGTATTCACACAGTCACAGATAAACAGTTTTGTTACGTGCCTAACTTCTTTTGCCCACTGTATGTGTGAAAATTCGTTAGTTGTTCGTTTCGTTGAAGCACATTTATGTACGTCTGCATACTCCTCTTATTTGTTTGATAGTGTAAATTTTAATTATATTTTAATTAAGATAAAATACAACTGCAGGAGAATATTTGTAGGAAATTAAACTAATTAAAAGTGATGATGATGATAAGTGATTACTAACGATTGTTATCATACACATATTTTTTTATATTTATTTTTTTTTAAGGTGGAAAATTGAAAGTTATTAGAAATTTAGAGAAAGTTAAACACATGATTTTAATGAAAAATATTTGTGTTTAATATTATTATTATTTTTTTCAACAATTATATATAAAAAAAATTATAAATTTTTTTTGTTTGTTCAACAGTTTGAGTCAATACCTCTAATTAGTAATTCTATTATCGATTTAAATCTTAATATAAGGAATTTATATATCAACAGTGATAACTATATACAAAAAAATTTAGTAAAAGGGTTTTATTCGGCTTTTACGAATCTTACATACCCTACACCGATGTACATTTGGAGTATAATGCATTAAATACAGCAGGCTACCGACTACAGAAAAGGAATACATGTGTTTATATGGAAATGATTATTTTCACGGCTACAGGGTAGGTTGTTGTCCATGCTACTTATCCCATATAAACTCAGGTTACCTTGAATAGCGATATGTGGTTCCGAAAAAGTTCACAAAGCAAGTGCTGTAACTAGTAAAAGTTGAAGATGGCGAAGACAATGTTTAACTTACCCGTTAGCGGTTTACTCGTTGGAATCCAAGAAAATATTCCAGCCAAAAAGTGTTGATAACAAAGGAATAATATTTGGATCCCAACAGAGAATTCCAATAAAATACATAGACGGTAAACTAATAAGTTAATAATATAAACAAAGATATAAAATGTAAAATTCAGCTTAAACAATATTTCTGTAGTCGTTTATTCGACAGCCTGCTATCGTGAATGTGTTCAATGCATAAACATACACTCCCTTCAACCGTGGAATCAATTTTTTTACCGTTCTGAATTTCAATTTCAATTTTTTCTAAAATATAAAATATACTTAATTACCAAATAAAAAACAAATAGTTCTATTTAGTTACTTTAATATGCCAAAAATTAGTTTAAGTTTTCCAGCTCTGGCGCTGTCTTTTTGTCTTTTCTGATTTCTAACACGTATGAATTTCTTCCAAAAATATCAGACATGATTAATTTATAAAAAAAAATAATAAATTTAATCAATTTTAATAAATTTCAATATGTTTAATGTGTAATTCTATAGATAATTATTTTAAATTCAAAAAGAAATGCGAAATATTCCAAGGCACAGAAGAAAGTCAACATCAGTTTTAATTATTCAACTTGCACAAGAGAGCAGAACAACTGTTTTCGAAGGCCGCCGCACTGTTATCACTAATAGATACCCACATATATTTTTATTTGTTAATACTTAGGTAGTTTAATTACAGTTTTTATTTCTAAAATTTTTATTAGCAAATTTCATACGAGAATTGTATCAAACCGATGGTAATACACTTTTATTTAATATTTTCTTCGTATCGTATTTTCTGAATTTTTTGTTTCATAGAACAGAGGTTTTAATGCAGCAATAAAAATATTCGATAAAAAACTAACATAAATTTTGTTTAGTTGATGTAAAAAAAAAAATGTTAATTGTCCATCCCTGAAATCGCCTATTTGATGCTGTTTGATTTTTAATACCGAATGAATTCTAGCTGAACTATAACATAGGTTTAATTAACGAAAAACAAAAATTTGTTTCAGCCAGTTACTTCTGTATACCAAAAATAAGCTTAAATGTGTCCAGCTCTGGAATCATATTATGGATTTTGCTAACCTTCAATAGTAATCTATTTAGATTTATTTGTAATATATCAATCCAAAATCCAAATGAATAGTTTTTGTGGGCTTCACATACAGACAGGGTAAAAGATGGACAACGCTTATTCCACTTCCCCCATTCATAAGGATGCACAATTTATATACTTTTTGCGGTCGCATATTAATCTAGTGCAGATTACACACGGAACAGCAAACCTATATAAAAAATTTTATAATTTTTGGCCAGCGGAATTTTTTGAGGTGAAAAAAAATTTTATAATTTTTGGCTAGCGGAATTTTTTGAGGTGAATAAAAATGTATTGTCTTCTTACTTAAACTAACTGGCTGTTCACCGATGTCGAAAACTATCGTTCGATCGAATAAATAACATTTAAAAATTGTTTTTGTTTTAAATGTTATTTATTCGATCGAAAGATAGCTTTCCATATCGGTGAACAGGCAGTAAAAATTTATAAACTGCGTAAAACTATAATTATGATATTTGTTGGTAAAATATTCCCATCTCTGATTCTCATTAATACAACTCTTGTTGCCTAACTGTTGTTTTCATTGGAGTTGCAAGCATTTTTTTTTTCATTTTTGAACATTCACTTTTTATAATTATTTCTAAATTAATTAATATTTTTCCATTCATGATAAACAGAAAAAGTGAAAAAGACCCCTGCAATTCAAAAGCTGAAATGTTACAAAATCTCCCTTATACACAAAGGAAAAATAAAACATTTCTACTCAATACAATTTTTTCAGCTTTTGTTGCGGATGTTGTTTCTAACATACACAACCATTTGGACTAGTTTTTTCTCCCGTAAGTGAAAAATAAAGCAAATTATAAACGAAACAATTTTTTTATATATTAAAAATTCATTATTAAGTTAGTGAATAAATTGAAATATTGAATAGCCAACTACTGCAATTATATGACGGAGCATATAAATTTTAAACAATGGCACTTAGGAAACAAAACTTTTTACAATATTTCCATGGTTATTTTTTTTAAAGCGGTTAGAAATTACGTCGTTGGAAATCTCAAATATCATTTAAATATATTTTGGAATTAACTTTTTGGTACTTGAGTTTTTTTATTTTACCATTATTGGCCGGCCCCTAAGCAACTTGATTTATGTTGCATTAACATGTCTTGTATGTTTAGGCCGGCCGGCCATTCATATAAATTGTGGTTTCAGCGAACTATTTTTATTTACTTTATTTTATTAGCCGCCTAAATTCTGTTGAGTTCATGCACTTTCTTTTGTTGTGGAGTTGAGTTTTTTCTTTTTATTTTTTCATTTTATAACGTTGGTAAGTGTTATTTCACAAGATTGATTACAAAAGCATGCAAAAGGCTACTCTCTGTGTGTGGAATTTAACAGAGTGATAAAGATACACCCAGTTTTCGGTAGTTGTTTTCAGAGATATTTATTTAATGGAAACAATTTATTATTGTTAGAGTGTTTAAAAATGCCTCAAAGTGGAATGCACAGTTGCATTTTGTGCGGTTGTAAAATTAATTTAAACAATTAGATGAATTTGAAAAAAAAAAATATCGTGATATAAATGTTGAGTATGTAATTTGACACCAACTGAAAATAAATAATTCTTAATAAAATACTTTCACCACCGAAATTAAAAAATATATACGGAATCTGTTTGAAAAAAAAACGAACAGAACAGCGCTATTTGCAAAAATCGCTACATTTTCGTCATCAGTACTCATGTGTATTGGTTTTTTGACACAAGTTAGGTTGCTTAGTTGATTATCAGAACAGTTCCCAATTTTTTCAAACTGTTATAAGGAAATTGTATAGCGAGTTTTTTTTAGAGCGTCACAACACTAGAGCAACGCATGCAAATTGTTGACATTTTTAAACAAAATAATTGTTCTATTCGTCAAACTCATCGTGCACTTTTCCACTTTGCGACGTACGTAATCGTCCTTGAAATGTTTAATCAAAATAATTGTTCTATTCGTCAAACTGATCGTGCCCTTCTTCCACTTTGTGACGTACGTAATCGTTCTTGAAATTTTTTAAAAAAATTATTGTTCTATTCGTCAAACTCATCGTGCACTTCTTCCACTTTGTGACGTACGTAATCGTCCTTGAAATTTTTAATCAAAATAATTGCTCTGTTCGTCAAAATCATCGTGCACTTCTTCCACTTTGTGACGTACGTAATCGTCCTTGAAATTTTTAATCAAAATAATTGTTTTATTCGTCAAACTCATCGTGCCCTTCTTCCACTTTGTGACGTACGTAATCGTCCTTGAAATTTTTAATCAAAATAATTGTTTTATTCGTCAAACTCATCGTGCACTTCTTCCATTTTGTGACGTACGTAATCGTCCATGAAATTTTTAATCAAAATAATTGTTTTATTCGTCAAACTCATCGTGCCCTTCTTCCACTTTGTGACGTACGTAATCGTCCTTGAAATTTTTAATCAAAATAATTGTTTTATTCGTCAAACTCATCGTGCACTTCTTCCATTTTGTGACGTACGTAATCGTCCATGAAATTTTTAATCAAAATAATTGTTCTGTTCGTCAAACTCATCGTGCCCTTCTTCCATTTTGTGACGTACATAATCGTCCTTGAAATTTTTAATCAAAATAATTGTTCTATTCGTCAAACTCATTGTGCACTTCTTCCAATTTGAGACGTACGTAATCGTCCTTGAAATTTTTAATCAAAATAATTCTTCTATTCCTCAAACTCATCGTGCACTTCTTCCATTTTGTGACGTACGTAATCGTCCTTGAAATTTTTAATCAAAATAATTGCTCTGTTCGTCAAAATCATCGTGCCCTTCTTCCATTTTGTGACGTACATAATCGTCCTTGAAATTTTTAATCAAAATAATTCTTCTATTCCTCAAACTCATCGTGCACTTCTTCCATTTTGTGACATACGTAATCGTCCTTGAAATTTTTAATCAAAATAATTGCTCTGTTCGTCAAAATCATCGTGCACTTCTTCCACTTTGTGACGTACGTAATCGTCCTTGAAATTTTTAATCAAAATAATTGTTTTATTCGTCAAACTCATCGTGCCCTTCTTCCACTTTGTGACGTACGTAATCGTCCTTGAAATTTTTAATCAAAATAATTGTTTTATTCGTCAAACTCATCGTGCACTTCTTCCATTTTGTGACGTACGTAATCGTCCATGAAATTTTTAATCAAAATAATTGTTCTATTCGTCAAACTCATCGTGCCCTTCTTCCATCTTGTGACATACGTATACGTCCTTGAAATGTTTAATCAAAATAATTTTTCTATTCGTCAAACTTCGTCCTTCAGAGCGGCTAATTCGAAGAACAATAGATCGTTTTCGGACCACATTTATTGTCACTGATAACGTGCATCCCGTGAGACGCCGAACCGGGTGCACTGAAGAAGCTGTAGCCGCTGTACAGCAAAGCATTGAAGATGATCCTAATCAATCAATTCACCGCTGTTCGTAGCATCTGGCATTGTGGCCTTCCACTTTATGGAAGATTTTTTATGTTGTTGAAAATTGGTGTTCCAGATTGAGCCTTCCACGCGCCAGCCGTGGCGGCCATATTGCAGGAATAGTATTTAAACATTAATTTCATAAAATTTTCTTTGCAATAAAGCCCGTTTCATTGAAAATAAATAAATATATTTCCTCGTTTTATTTTGATTTAAACTTGTATCAGTCTATAAAAAAAAACCCTATATTATTCATGTTGGTCATACGAATCGTGAGAGATTTGCTTCAATGGAAGTCATTTTTCACTCCATATATTTCCGATTCTATGCCATTTTACTGAAGGTAATTAAATACTAAAAGTTTTTATGTATTTTTTAAAATAAGCTTAAGTGTAACAGAGTATTTAACTTTTTAGCCACGTCTGTATAAACAATATTTCAGTGGTAGTCTCCTTAATGTTGCCTCTCTAGCCCTGACAGACTGCCTATAATTTCATTTCAATATGAGAAGGTGTCCTTAACATTTAAAAAATAAAAACAAAATTATTAAAATATATACAAACAAACGATTGCGTTTAATATTTTTATAACAATATAAATCAAGATTAATGTCATTTACTAAAGATATCAAAATCAAATTTGATGTATTAGCGGACAGAGTTCTTACTCAGAAATGTTGTTGTCTTTAGACTTTATTTGCAATTACCTTCAAGTTGAGTTTTCTAAAAACCACAATCATTGTAATTCTTCTTGAAATGTCAAAGTATTTCATAGACTACATATTTCATTAGAATTTATCTCCAATGGTTGCTAAATATGGCTTAACATGTTAATGGCTGTTATAGTTGGTTGGACTTATTTTTACTATAGGATCCCTAAACAAAACCTGTATTATTTCATTAAAGGTAACACATGAGCACAACAATTAAGGAGTAATAGGGGCAGCAGCAGCACAATGATAGCGCCCAGAGCTATAACGAGAACAATTGTAAGCTTGCTTGAGCTCAGCATTATCTGAAAAGCACGAGTGACAAGTAAATAGCAGAATTAGCAAAAAGTTGTAGTAAATAAAATAGTGTTCCATCAACGAGGGTTGTGTAAAACGGTTTCTGTTCTAAAAAAAGTTATTAGGCAATTTGTGTTTTTTTTTCAATATTTATATTTTAAACAATATGTAAACTAATTTTTAAAATCACAGAAAAATAAAAATTTTCCATCCAAGATTTATTAGCTTGCCCCCCTCTTCATGGCTTAGAACTTTACAATTAAGCATTAAAAATGAGTTTCAAACACACTCGCTTACACTCACTGTCACAATGGCAATAAAACAAAAACCATATCAAGTCTTAGTTCTGCTTTATGCTAAAGTTCCTTTCTTTATTTTTGTTGTTTAAGTAAATGACAAATTAATTGTTGTTTGTATGTATTTGCTTGCATATGTCAGTTGCAATGACAAAATAATTTAATTATGTCAACTAAGATTTACCTTGAAGTCTGTTTTATATTTTTGCTCTGCTCGTTTAACTTTTTTTTGCTATTTAATTTATTTATTTATTTTTTTTTTAACTTTACACATGCATGCTTGCATATACATTTGAAGTTGGCAAAGGAATCCTAAAATAAGTCTTAATTTTTGTTGTTGTTGTAGCTTTTCTGTATGGCTGGCTTTAGTTGCGTTAAGAATCAGCAGAAATGTACAATAAAGTATTAACGCCATGCCAACACTACAACAACAACAACAACAAAAAAAGAAAATGATCGAAATAAATAAAGAATGACAAAATGAAAAGTAGCATTATGTTGCATGTTTCTTTACCAACAATTGTTGCTGTAGTTGTTGTCGTTGTTGTTGCATTGTTGGCGTTGCCGTTTCAGTTGTTGGAATGATGTATTAAAAGAATATTTCGCATTTTAGTTGGCCAGGTTTCGTTTTCAGTAATATTTTTTTGTTTGTTATATTGGCTAGGGGAAAAATGGCATTCCGAATATTCCGCTTAGTAAAAGAATTTTTGAGGAGATATAAATTTAACTGTAAGCAACTCATTAAAATTACATGAAGGATCGGTGATGCAGCATGCTATCGTTCTATTGAATGAATAACAAATTTTAAAAATTAATTTTTTTTAAATATTATTTATTCCAACGCCACACAGGCGGGAGTTAACAAGTACGTTTTTAAAAATGAAATATTCACTTTCATAAAAGTCAATAGATTTATTGAAATTTAGTAGCCTTAAACTACCGGAATTGCGATAATTTGAATCACAGCTAAATAAAGTGTAGAATGCCACTCAGGTGCTGAACCCCACTAATACAACGCATTATGGCGGAACTATCAAAAGAGGGGATAGTGGTGAGTTATAGTGGTGAGGATTAATTGTTGTAGGCATTTTGTTTTTTGGTTGGCAGATTAGAAAAATTCCGTATGCATGACTATTTGCGGAGTCGAATACGGGATATTTTTTCTTATATAATTCTCAATTGGTTTTTGAAAAATTGTGCATATCTCAGGTCTTAAATATATATTTTTTGTGTTTTGAAATTATATTAAAGTCTTCATACGAATTAATATAAGAACTATTGAGATGCAGGTATGTAGAGGTATTTTGACCGCAAAATGCAATCAAGGGTTTTAAAAATAAAATTAGCTAAGAAAGATTTTCTCTAGAATTTCATCCCCTCCTAAAGAAAACTTCGGTGCAATTAATTGAAAAATAGGTGTCATTGCCAAAGTACCAGTTCGAAATATATAATAATTTTTTTTGCATTTGTAAAACGAAACTAGCTCCATACCCATACCCAATAATAAGTGATCCAATTTGGCTCCTTATTTTTTCCACATATTCATTATTTATATTCTGTTTTCTTTTAATATATAAAAATATATATATTTCTACCTTTATTTAGTTCTGTTCTTTTGTTTTTCTTTTGCACAGTATACAACATTCATTACTTAAGTTTTTAAGTTAAAGTTAAATTGTCGTGGCATGCAATAAACTTTTGTTATGCTCTTAAATGCCGCCACCACCACCACCACCGGCACTATAATCTCAATCACAAGTTTGATACAGAATTACTGCCTCCGTTCGTTGTGCCTCGCCAGAATACTTTCAATACTACTACTGTTCATTCATTTATACGTTCGAACATTCATCTGTTTATATGCTGCTTTTAACTTGTTTTAATGTAATTTATCAAATGCATTGACATTTTCATGAAGGCAAAAAAATAAAATAAAAAAATTTATACTATTAAAAGACTTGGCAGTAGCTGTAAGAAGAAAAATCTAAAATAAAAAAAAACCTAAGAAATATTGTAATGTTTCTTAACATTTTATTGGCGGTATTTAAGATTTCCTTTCATTTCTTAGGAACTGGCACATAAACCATGTACTTGATGTAAAATATTTATTCAGATCTCAAGGAATATTGATGTATTTTTAAATAGCAACACATTTCTTGGGTACGAGTATAAGTAGGCTAACAATATGTTAAGGTATTTGAAAATTCAAAAAAAAATCCTAAATTCTAAATTCCATATTATGGCCAAATGTGAGAATGTTTTTGCTTAAAAAAATGTATGTAATTGAAAAAAAAACAATGTCTTGTTTGTGAAAATTGTCAGCTCTGCGAATATTGTTTACAATTTAAGTGCTAAAATTCCCTGTTTTTATATTTGGATCACAACAATATTTTTGGCTAAATAAAGTTCAAATCAACTGCTTAAATAAAGCTGCAGGATCGTTTGCAAAATTAAAATTATGTATTCAATAGTTGTAAAAGCAGCCTGACCAATTTCGCATAAAATTAAATACTAGACTTGAGCACTTAAAAAAATAAAATAAAAGATTACAAACAGAAAGTTATTTGACAAATGTTCCTCCTTAAAAAAAATTCACCCAAAAATGTTGTATAATTTTTTATGATTTAAATAATCTTTTAAGGTCAAATCTCCATCTGGCTTTTTCCAAAAAAAAAAAAAAAAAAAAAAAAAAAAAAATTAAACCCCCTTAAAGAAAACAATGCTGCTGCATTGAAAATAACACAAACCTATAAAATAAATTTATGAGTTTCCTCTAATACGTGGACTGATGAACAGTTTGCAGAACTTATTCACGCAGATGTTATTTCTTGTTTCGGTGGCAACCACACTGTAGAGAACTTGTGTATAATTTTAGTGCCCAGTTTTAATTACTTTTCTTTCTACATAATCTTTCTGAGCTTTAACAAATTTATTTTTGTGGTATTTTAATTACCTTTTGTAAACTGAAAACAAAGCATGTGTGTAATCTATAAGACAAGTAGAAAGCATAACTGCCACAAATGAATCTGTGCTAATCCACTATGAAGGGGGTCTTTCATTACGGGCTGTCTAGCTTTAAATTTGAATAAAGCACAATGTGTGCGTGTGTGTGGGAGATATCAGCGAAGTTGAGTAATCGTTTGAAAGACCTATTGATGTCATTATGGGTGCAATATAATATCGTTCAAATGTACGCCACGGCTTCTGCGGCTGCAGCTCATCCGAAATGTGTAATTTTCCATGACTCTGTCTCATAAATCAGGCTGAATATGACCTTTGGCTTGGGTTAAGTTCACTTTGAGGACCACTGTGCTTAGTGGCCTAGTCGCTGGCACCTGCGACTTAAGACAAGTCTAGTAGAAAAAGTCTAATCGCTTGATCTCGTTGGACAGTTTCCATCACCTCCCTGTGAGACAGCTATTTCCTCAAATTGTTAGAGAAGAATATCTAATGCATCATCACATGCCTTTGATGTCCAGATCATCAAATTCAGACCAGAAGAAGTTGGTGATCATTGATCTATAGCGCTCGCTAAAGACAGCGATGGAATGGGTAACGCCGTTCTTAGAGAAATTTGAAACGATGATGCCGCCAGCATGAAAACCACACCAAACAGTTAATCTATTGGGATGCTTTGCATGCTCTTGCACCTCATGTGGATTGATATCTTCCCGAATTCAACTCATTCATGCAGAAATGGGCCTCATCGCTGAAATTGAATTTTCGAATAAGATTAAGCTGTTACGGAGATCATTTAGCGATCACAAGTCGCTGTCAATGACCATTTAGCTTCAGTTCTTAGATCAGGTGAGTTTTTTTATTAGCGTAGGAAATAAGTCACGTCCCGAAATTCGCCAAGTTGTGGTCTGTGAAAGGCCGAGTTCCTGGGATAGACATGAAATGGACTCCCTGGTATTATGCTGCACAATCTCACAGCCCTTTCCGGCTCAAGCAATTTCAAAGTGTGGGTGCTGTTGGCTGAAGTAGTAGAACACGAGACTATGAAGCGGAGGGTCGTGAGTTCGAGCCCACGCTGAGTCATGAAATATTGTGTTGAATTCTTCTGATCAGCATTAGTTCATGGTTGTGTTAGTTGTTGCCAGCCTGTTTCAATGATGAAGGCATAGTCACTGGTCACTTAACATAATTGGCAGCGACTGACACCATCATGTACTAAAAAAAAAAAAAAAGCAGATTAACAGCACCCACCTTCGTCGGCCCTGTAGCAAAAATTAGCCGGCGAAGTAAAAAGGTTGAAAAAGCTACAAAAAAAAATGTCTATCTTCTCATCTTTCCTAATCTGTACCCTCAATATTATCCCCTCGTTTTCAGTTCTGGCGCAATGCATTGCATATATAGGGGTCATCCCCTGAGCGCTGGTCCTACTCCTAAAAAAAAAAAAAAAAAAGTTGATGGATTTTAATGAAACTTCCAGCGTGTGATAACTGGAACTTAAGAATCATAAAAATGTATTTTTTGTATCCGTAGTATGTGTATGTCCTTTGAAACAGGACCAGCACAAAAAATAAAAACCACTCAAAATAACAACCACTGAATTTTAAATAAACGTCTTTTCAATACACGGTAAATTTACCTACACATTTTTTTTTATCTCGGACCAGCACTCAGGGCATGACCCCTACATATGCAGTGCATTGCGCCGGAGCTAGAAAGGAGGGGATAGTATTTTGGGGGACAGATGAAGACGAGGAGGTTGGGAACTTTTTGTAGCTATTTCAACCTTTTTACTTGGCCAGCTAATTTTGGCTACAGGACTGACGAAGAAGGATGCTGCTGTTACTCTGCTTTTTAGTACATGATCGTGACAATCGCTGCCAATTATGTACAGTGGCCAGTGATTTGCCTTCATCACTAAAACAGGCTGGCAACAACTAACACAACCATGCACTAATGCTGATCAAAAGAATTCAACACAATATTTCATGACTCAGCACGCAGTTGAACTCAGGACCCTCCGCTTCATAATCTCGTGTTCTACTACTTCAGCCAACAGCAGGTGGTGTAGGTGGGGCCGGAAAGGGATAGACAGCGGAGATTAGACTTGTGTCCTACTAGCTCATTCGCTCAGTTTTGACAAGAACCTCTGATCAAACCGATTTAAAGTACATAGGTTTGATCATAGGTTCTTGTCAAAACTGAGCGAATGAGCTAGTTGGACACAAGTCTAGCGGAGATGCTTTCAGCAGATGTTGCATTACGCGGAAGCATGGATGTGTGTGTCGATCATGGAATGAGCCAAAGGATAATAGTGTTCTCGTTAGGATGATAATGGCGGCTGTTATATGGAAGAAGGCAGCCGAACAGAATTTCCATTTTAATTAAAAAAATTTTTTCTTTGCTCTAAGTTATTGACAAGACAGTCCAACTAAATGACAACTAATTTGACAGCAGTAGCTTCAACCTTACGAAAGTTCAAAAGCCCCTGTTGGCATACCCTTTACATAAAAGTACAAACATGAGTTTGATAAATTCTTTTTAAAATTCACCAAAAAAAAAAACAAAAACAAACAAATGAATATATAAGTGGCTTAATAAGAGTAGTAGTACTTGTACAACACCGTAATACATAAACTGATTCATTGAAATCACAACATGAGGTATTGAATGGTGGCACAAACAAATTTACAAAAGAAAAAGTTTATAGAAACTGAATAGAGATAAAGAAATATGTACGAGTGAGTCTATAACCGAAACATGCGTAAAGTTTTTTCTTTTTCCTATTTTTTTTTTTTTTTTTGCTTTTTTAATTATACAACAACCATGAGCCAGTACTTGCAATATGGCATTGCCAAGGCAGCAGCACAATTTGATAAATGTTGTAACGGCTTCTCGGCCTTAGCCTTAGCATTACTAACCAAAACGTTTAGGCCAGACCAGCAAAATGTTTGTATCAACAAAAAATAAAATTGAAAGAGAAAAAAAAACAAAGAGTATTTAGTCTTGATTTAAAGATGTATGGCTGGCTGGCAGGCTGACTGAACGAATGGATGAATGAATGAATGAACGAGTGAGTGAGTGCATGTTACACAGGTCCGCATGCTCACACAAAACCATAGCAACCTTGATAGAGCTTCAGTTTGCAGATGAGTAAGAAGGCAGTCTGCAAGTATTTGTTTGTGGCCAAATGCGTCGATGTGACTGACTGATAGCTTTTTGAAATTGTTTTTTTTTCTCCTTCTTCTTCTTCTTCTTTATTTCTCTTTACATATCTTGTGTTTTTGTGGTCATTGTATTTGTCTGGCTGGCCTAACTGATGTGTTTATCGTGCGCCAGTCATTTGGCAAATGATTGTCGATCGCGACCTATTGATCTCAAACGTCAAATTCAATGAATGAAGAATGAATGAATGGCTGTTTTACGTTTAAATGTGGCTTTTTAAAGTTTTTAATGGTTTAAGAGTAAGTGTGCAGCAAACAGGGACGTTCCCAATGATCCTCACTCATTTAATTTGGTTATTAAAAAAAGAGATATAATATTTTGTTGTAATAAATACTTAATTGACTCACTGTGGGAATACACATTAATCTTAATTTTTTTTTTGTTACTTAAGAAGTAAGAGCTTTTTTTGGAGAATTTAAAATTTTAAAACTGGTTTTAGAACACGTTCAACGGTTCGTTTTTGACCAGAAACTATGACCACACCAAAGTAATTTCAATAGGTGTGATCATAGATTCTTGTCAAAAAAGAATGGAAAACCAATTCGACAAAAGCTTATCATGAGCTATAAACACCAATTATTTCAGTGCTGCCGATCGTCAGTACAAACTAAAAGTAGCGAAAGTAGGCGAACTGCCTCGAATAGCAACATTTCGTTAACAATTGTGTACTTCACTAAATAATATTGCCGCCTTTTAGGCAAATACATCCATTAAAATTGACTGGGTGTGATTTTCATATTGGCAGCATCCACGATCATTATTTCATTCGAAATGAGCAGAGACCGGGTGTAAGAGTGTATGACGAGGCCTACTGGCACATGAGGACTGTATTTTTATGTTCAAAAATTAATCAGCTGGACATCAACAACATTTGGCTCCAACCAGTCGACAAGACTTAATTAATCTTTAATAAACCTTTTTACATTTGAATTGTTATTTTATATAAATATTTCTCTTGTTTCATTTGCTTCAATTTAGACAAAAGATTTTAATTGATATTTTCTTCCTTTGCTTTGACTTTCCGTATTATATTTTTCAAAAAAAAAAACATAATGCCTAATTTTAGGTGTTTTTTGGGGTAAGAAAACTCGCTGTCTTTCAACAGCCTTCAATAAATATTATCAATGAGAATTTCCTATATACGCCCCTGCTTTAAAAATATAAATAATAAAAAATTGTTTTTTGTAAGGTGGTCAGCTGAAACCAAAATGTTTTGGCTTCCTTTTTAACCGGTTTTAAACGCATATTAAACCTGCACATAATTTATGTAAATTTTTTCTTAAATAAAACACAAACAGACAAACAAACGTTGTCTTATCAAAACAGTGGAGTTATAAATCGTGTTTTATGTTCTTAATTATGATTAAATTATGAAATTGATTACACTTGGGGAAAGAAGTTCTTTCAGGTAGCAGTTTAACGGCAAACACCCCAATTAAGCCGTACTTTTTTCTTATATAAAAAATACTTTTTTTTTTTGGTATTCCAACAAAAGAAACTCCTTTTAATATTTAAAAGATAAAACAAAATGGAATTTTTGTTTAAAAACAATACAAATATTTTTTTGTATCACATATTGTTAAATAAATAAATGTTACGCTTAATTGTATCGTTCTCAGATGCTGGTTTTGCTGCCTTGCCAAAGTACCAGCAACAACATTTATTATAAAATATTTAGACCTTGGAGTCTTAAAGCGTTTTAAGCGATTATGCTGTAGAGAAAAAAAATATAGTGATGCACTCATCATCATTTTGGTAGCTTAAAGATGCTGTTCGATATTTCATTATCTTGCGCTAACAAAAACATAGATTTGTTAGTGGTTATTATTAGAGCGGCTGCAAGGCAGAGTATTCCTTTGGCCAGCTTTATGTTACCTTTCTATCAGTAATATCTGTGACTGGCCAGGAGTTTTTTTTACACTTTCATTAGATATAAGTTTTTTTTCCAAAGCCGTTGTTAAGGGGGTAAAGCAAAAGAAAAGATTAAATACATACAAGCCTAAATTGGAATCACGAACTTTATATTTATCTTAAATATTACATCTAAACAGACATTATAAACGCACTTAGCGAAAAATGGTAGAATAATAGTAAGTAAATGGCCACATAAATAGCCAGAGATTAAAAACTTCTTTCAACTTTTACTCCAGGATCATAAATGAACGACGAGCCGATTACATTTGATACTTAACACAATGATAATAATGCTGGGTGCTGATGTTGTTGACTCTGCTGGCAAATTAACCTTAAAAATCTGGTTTCCCGCACATTGTAACTCCCCTGGAAACGAACGGGCGGACAAGCTAGCTAGGGCTGGATCTGCTATGGACGTCTCCACCGCTGTATCGGTAGCCATGCCGTATGGCGCTATAAGATGCGGCATTCAGAGCCACTAACGGCAGAAGGCTGCAGACAGATGGCGCAAGCTGGACACGTGTAGGGTGGCCAGAAGTATATGGCCCTGCTACAACGACAGGAGGACAGCACAGCTAATCAATAGGAATCGTAGGGACATCTCAAGAGTCGTCGCAGTAGTGACGGGGCACTGGGCAATAGGCTGACATGCTGGTAGGATAGGTCTCTCCTATAATGCTTTCTGTCGCAGCTGCCGGGATCAGGGCAAGGAAGAGACAGTTTATCACTTCCTTTGTGAAAGCCCGGCATTGTACCATACGAGACATAGAATCTTAGGCAACAGTGTAATATCCGATTTTTCGGAGCTATCGGGTATAGGTCTAGGTGACCTTATTAGATTCCTCGATGAGACAGGTTGGACCCAGCATCCATCACCGTATCCGAGTTCTGGATTCGGTTCTACATAGGTTGACACTGACGAGTGGAGTGGTCTTTCAAAACGGGATCTCAGAGATGCTATTTGAATGCTTGTGGGTTACAGGCAGCCACGTATACCAACCAAACCTTAAAAAACATGCAGCAAAGAAGGCGTAAATTCAGAGTTCGTTTCCGCACTCAGTCATGAATGTAATGTTTGCCTTAATCTGGTCACCATTAGTGCATTGTTGTGTTAGTTGTTGTCACCCTGTTTCAGTGGCGAAGACATTGTCACTGTACAATTACTGGCAGCAATTGACACTATCATGTACTAAATAGTGGAGTAACAGCACGTTTCGTCGTCGGTCCTGCAGCAAGAAAGAAGTACCTTCAGAAAATTCACCATCTTCTTATGTTTATTCTGAATGCACTTCATATTAAGTGACACCTTGAGCCTGCCAAGACTTCTAAAATAAAAGCTTTAGGATTTTCAGAAGACCAAATGCGGCAATTTTGCTTGTTTATAGAAAGTCTCAGAAGGACGATTATTTTGTGTGAAAATATCTCAAAAAATATATTCAAGCCAACTAAAAACAAATAAAAACGTTATATTCGACCGGGTCGAATTTTAAATACCCTTCGAATATTTTGTAAGTAAAATTAAAATGTTTAACTGGGTGGAACAGATATCCTTTATGTAATATCGTACGTTAACGCCTACCGAGGGGGTGGGGTTCAAAAATAGACGAACGTATGGGCATTTCTAGACCGTCTTAGACTTCATAACTGATGTGGTCTAATTCTTTTTGGAGAGCATTCAATCTGAATTTTTCTGTTAAGGGCCGTGGGGAGGCATTTCACCTTTATCATAAAGCTCCAAAAATAAATATTTGGAATAATTAAATGTAAAATTTATTATGTGAGTGAAGATTAATATGCCGAGTTAAACATGCTTTGACGTAAGCAGTTACGAAACAACGTATTTAGCCGTGAAGTTATATATGTTATCAAGCAACGAAATGGAAAACAGTGATGCTAGAAACACAACTGCGACGAACGACGAATTTTTGGTAGCGAATATCCGTCGCCAAAAATAAAACACATTGGTGTATATGAAAATGCACACAATCGTGGCGTTGGTCGAAATTCGTCATACTCAGCGAAAGTTGAAATAGACTTATTTCTAATTGTTTCGTCAGCGAGCGACGAACAAATCAATATGAGGTGACCAGGTTTCATATACTCTAACTGGTTTTTTGTAGAAAAACATAATTCACTACTGTATTGTTGCATCTAGAAGGGAAAGTTTCAGTATATACTTAAAATGCATTCACCAATTCACAAAAATTTATCATTCGGACGACTTTTTATTAATTTTGAACATATTTTAATAATATATTCTTTCTTCCTATTTCCTACTTTTTTATATGGTCATCCCATCAGCTGTTAAATGAAAAAAATAATTTATTTACAGAAAAAATGTTCAGAAAATAATTACAAAAAGGAATTTGTTCTGGAAAAAATGAACACCACCGGGGTAATTATTGAATGTCTAAAGAATTTGGCATCAGAGGATTACAAAGATTTTTAACAAAATTTACATTTCTTTTGTTCATTATTTTAATTTATTCGTGGTTATTATGTTTCATACGCCGAATTTATAGAGCGAATTTTAACCAACGAATTCGTCGTACTGAACGAAATTCGTCGTTCATCCCAGTTGTGTTCCTACCATGAAGTTGTTTTTATGAAAATCCATATTTAATAAATTTTTTGAGCATTTTTTTGAAAATGTTTACCATACATGAAAGGTTAATTCACAGGCCATGAGAGTGTGTGTGATCTTGGAGGGATCTTGCCCCCAGTGGCCAAATAAGGAGTTGGCATGCACTGCCAGAAAATATAAATTGATTACGGGAGTGTCTTCTATCACACACAACAATTGGAATAGCTGGATTGAGTTTGTGAAAATATTTACAGGTCATGAAAGGTTAACTTACAGACCATGAGAGTGTGTGTGATCTTGGAGGGATTTCGCCCTCAGTGGACAAATAAGGAGCTGGTATGCATTGCCAGTATATACTAAATGATGTATGGGATAGAAGACACTACCATAATCATTTTGTATATAAATATGGATTTTCATCAAAAAAAAATTTCACTGATTGTTCTCCGTAACGGCAGCCCATTCGTTACCTTGGATGCCTCTATGCTTTAGAAGCCAAATCATCTTGACGTAATGTCTTCCCAGCCCAGCTTGGGATTGAGAGCATTGTTGAGTTCAACATCTTTGAATCTAGGCCCCTAAACGCGGTCAAATTATCTACTTAAAAGCTTAGAATGCTGGCTTCAAAACAGAGCCCACCAATTCAATTTGCATTCCTGTCATGTGTTTGCCTATAAAACGTTGGAGATGTCGGTTGAAAGATACCGAAAGGCTGCGACCCTCCGAAAAACTTTGGCACGATTTTCGGTGTCCATTTTTAAACCACCCACAAACGCTAAAACCTTATAAGCCGGATATATATACAGTTTTTGCATTTAACTGCATATTTTTAGGCAGGTCAAAAATATTTTGTACTGAATTTTTTATTTTGTAGTCATACGTTGTGCAAAAATTGATCATTCATGATGATGAATAAAAAATCATTTTTTTCCCCTTAGTACTCTTCCATCCCACTCAACTTGTTAAGGGTTAAATTTATAAATATCACACATATGTTGTTGCCCAGCTCCGCCTCGTCTCCCCTGTTAACGTTCTTGGTTGCATTCATTTGTGCTTTTATGCAATTTTTTGCGTGTTTGATTAGATTAAAGTTGTACTAAAAACTTAACTAAGCAAGAAAAGCGTAAAGAAAATAAAAGGAAAAAAAAAATAAAAGCAAAACATAATACCAACAACCAGCGGAATAAATGATAATCGTGTTGAAATGTTTAAGCATTTAGCCATGTTTTCTATAAAGTATTAAATGTCGTTTGAAAAGGGTTTACTTGCCTTTGCCTACAGGCTCTGGCTTTCGCTCTAACTCTTCTTCATTTGTTGCAAGATCATCTTTCAGTTGGCACTTAAGCTCCAGCCTATTGGAGTTTGTATTGTTGGCTGTTTGCCTACTGCAACAAATTTCCTATAAACATGGTGTGTTTTGGCCACATTAATAATCGTTAACTAAATGCACTCAAAATGAGGCTAATTGTTGCCATGAAATGTCTATTAAATTTGTTAGCTTTAGTTGCAGAAAAAGAATAAAAAAATTGTTTTTTTGTTGTTGTTGTTGTTTACTGTGATGTTTAATGCTAATTCTGTTGGACATGCAGATAGACAGACAGACACACAGGCATTCGCCATCAAAGTCGAGTTTAGATGATTTATGCGCCATCAAGAATTTGTTTGTATGCAGTTGTTGTGATTCCATTTAAATTACTTGCTAAATATTTGACAATTAAATAGTCATTTGCAATCGAGCATAAATGGCTTGTCGTTGTTGCCAGAATCATGGGAAGAAATTTTTATGCTACAGAGAAAGGTAATGATCGTGGCTTAATATGATTTAATGTAGCTCTATTAAGATGATGGCTAAAGCTTTCTTTGAATTGAATACAAAATTTTATTTGTATAGTTTTCTAACTGTGATTTGGTTTCATCATAGTTTTATTAAGACTTGAATGCCAGGGTCAACATAAATGATAATGACTTAATATATTAGCGAGTGCACGCAAGGAAACAACAAGGGGCAAGAGATAGTCATGGCCATGATTTATCTAGGCTTGTTAAGATTGATTAAATTGACAGAAATAGAATTAAATGAATTGTATGAAGAAATATGTACTGGTTAGCTTTTGTGTGCTTTTGATTAATATATTAATTGAATCAATGGTTATTTTAATATATATTTCTTGTTTCATTAAAACAGTGCACAAACATCGAGAAATTGAGGACTGTTATATACCCTTTTGGAATTTATTTGTTTTCTATTTTATTAATTGCTGGATTGCATTGGATAGTGTTCCATTCATATAATGAAATATGTTTTACATCATAATTAATTGTGTGCTTATTTCAATTAATTTTTTATTAGTTCTATATCTACAAAATAAATGTTGGCAAGAGGTCGTAGAATTATTATTATTATTTTTTGTAGTGGGACTATATACAATGCATTGGATCGGAAATAGAAGGGAAGGACAGTATACAAATAAATGAAGAAGGATGAGAAGTGCATTGCCCCATAATTGGAAAGAAGGGGTTTTGTACTGCGAGGGCAGGACATTTCTTTTTATTACACAACAATAGTGTCAATGGCTGGCAGTTGAGTCGTAATAACGATAAGAACTCGATACTGTATTCATGACTAAGGGCGGATGCGAAGTCGGGATTTGGGGCTTCTAAATCTTAAATTTTTTAAGGAGTACAAACTAATACATCCCGTAGTACATGATTTTTTTTTTCTTTTTTTTTAATTTTAGGATAGGAAAAGGCATTACACATATAAAATGAACCATTCTGCATGCCGTATACCGAAGAGCAATACAACAACATTTTATGGAACAATTTATAGAAGTAAAGATTTTTTCAGCAAGAACTTTTTTTGTAAAACAAAATAAAAAAAAATTTTTTTGATGAAGATGATTTAAGTTTTTATTGTATTAAGAACAGAAAAGTTCGGCAATTATGAATGAAAAATGATATCTGAAAAATGTCAGTGATACCCCATCAATAATGGGCCATGAGTTGTTAACATCTCGCGATAGCGTGATCCATTATCCGTTACCGCATTTCCAGACTCATCTCCCAAAAACAATAAACAAAAAAAAACGGTCCAATCATGCCTCCAGCCCACATAGCGCTTCATGCAGTGACACGTTCAGCATGCAAAGACTTCCCAGTAATTGTTCTGGGATTTTCCGAAGGTCTCAGAAGGACGATTATGTTATCCGAAAATATTACGCATTTTACGAAATGTAACTTTAACAGAACCACCATTTTCATAGTGGATTTTAATTACTTTAAGGTGATTTTCGAGCCAAATTGAATTCATTGTAACAATTGCTAATGCATCTACGAATACATCCGCACCTATTATGAATGACGACATCGACGCGTTATCAAGACGACAGCAAAAAATTGTCGCTTGTCCACTCTTTCGCGACAGCAACTGACTACTATTGCCATGTTCCATCGATATTATATGCCCTAGAGAATGATAAGAAATTGTCAAGAGTAATTAATTGTTATCGACAACTTGCAGTCAAGTGATAATTTTTTGCTGTCGAGTTGATGTGACGTCGACGTCGTCATTCATAATAGGGGCGATCAAAAAACAATTGAGAAAGAAAGTTCTTGAAGAAAAACCCTTTATATCAAATAATGTTTACTCTTATAAACAAGAAAAAAACTTGAGGGCTGTTTGGTAAACATTTTTTTCGGCAAAAAAATAAAAAAAATTTTTTACAACTTAATCTTCATTTATATCAATGCATTAAGTCTAGCGTTTTTGCCAATTTTTATTTTTGCTAAATAATAGCTTTTCTGAAGGAAGTCAAAATAATCATTTGTTGTGGTTATGGCCTCTATAGTCACTGACATCTTTTACAATTTCTTCAACTAGTCGCAAGGTGATAAATAAGGGAAATATTTTGCATGGTGTGACAATTCATAGTTCAATTCATGCATATGTTTTATCATACAGACAACATACGTGAGCACTTCTGCATTGTCGAGATCGTGGCACCCATGTCCAAATATTCAAGTGTTGACCTCTTTCAATTGAAATGCCTACAGCTTCAGCCACAATTCCTATATGATCTCAGTTCAAGCTGACTTAATCCGGATTCGATGCGATCTTTAAATAAGGAAAATATTTCAGCACGAAAGCACCTAATATTTGATAAATATTTATATTTAATATGCATTTTCATTGTCCGATCGTCCAGTAGTATTCCATGGTTTTTTATACCCTCCAAAAAAGAATTTGGAGGGTATATTCACTTTGTCATTCCGTTTGTAACGCATCGAAATATCCATCTCAGACCCCACAAAGTATATATGTATATTCTTGATCAGTGATGAAATCTAAGACGAACTGAGCATGTCCGTCCGTCCGTCCGTCTGTGGAAATCACGATTCAGTCCAAACGAAAAGAGCTAGACTCTTGAAAGTTGGCATAAATATATTATAAATTTTAGAGCAGGTTAAGTTCGAAGATGGGCTAAATCGGGCAAGAGGGAAAAGAGTTCCCCTAAGAAGAACTAAACCAACCCAGAAAAAACAACATAATTTTTAAAGTTTTTTGGTTATTTTGTTAAGCAAATGATATATTTTTATGTCAAATACGGTCCAACGCCATAAACTTGGAGCCATTAAATAAAATAAAAATATTATTTGACCCCGCCCACTTTAGTGGGCGTTATTATAGGCAAAAATAGCATAAAAATTTAACAAATTGCTTTACTTAAGCCTACATTCCTTAAAAATAACATTTTTAAACTTTAATGTCGAAGCTGAGACGAAACCTGGTACTACTCTGCCCTACCCCCTCCTTCCCCTTCGCTCCCTAAATGACCCTAACAAAAAAATTTTTTTTTTAATTTTGTATATAATCATCCCAAGCATTTATCTTTAGAGTTTTGTGACTGCCTGTTGCTGCCCTACCCCCTCCTCCCCCTTTGCCCGCTAAATGATTCTATTAAAAAAAATTAATTTTTTATTTTAATTTTGTGTATAATCATCCCAAGCATTTATTTTTAGAGTTTTATGTGTACCTGTTTCTGCCCTACCCCCTCTTCCCCTTTGCCCTCTAAATGACCCTATAAAAAAAAAAGAAATTTTAATTTTGTATATAATTATCCCAAGTATTTATTTTTAGAGTTTTATGACGAAGGTGAAATATTTCCCCCACAGCCCTAGTCAGAGGTACCCAGCCAAAATACAGCTTGTATACCCTCCAAAGAGAATTGGACCCTATAAAGTAAATATGTATATTCTTGATTAGTGATGAAGTTTAAGACGGTCTAGCAATGCCCATACGTTCGTCTGTGGAAAACGTGATATTGTCTATTTTTAAACCCGCCCCTTCAGTAGGCGTTGACGTACGATATTATATAGAGGAACTTGGTCTCACCAAGTTAAACATTTTAAATTCAATTACTAAATATTTGGAGGGTATTTAAGATTCGACCCGGTCGAATATAACGTTTTTACTTGTTTTTCTTCAATTTCTGTGGTGATGACCGCTTTGTGGCACCAAATACCATTTTTTTATTCATAAAAATGGTATTTATCAAATCTTTGCTTGGTTTCAGTGATGATTTGTTAAGCAAAAATTAACGCTTAACTAACACATGAAATTCACTTTTTTCCACTTTGGCTAAAATTCACGAGGTTAAAATGGCTGTTAGTGACAAACTAAATGACGATGTTAGTCAAAATCGGTTAGCAGTCAATTAATAGATGGTGGTTTATTTAAAGCAGCAGTGTTTTATTTAAAGTTACTGTGTGGGGGAAATTGTGCACTATCACATAGCTACCCTCGCATTTAGTACAAAATACATCATCATAAGACGGTCCTATACAATTACACGGCCTGCAAACAAATAAAACTTTTTAAGTAAATAACGTAAAAACAAAAAATAGATCATTTGTTAAAGCAACAAAGTTGCAGTTTATAAAAAAAAATATACAGAAAGATGCATCAAAATATGGTTTTCTGTTTGTATTTTTAATAAAAGCCTTTTGTCATCAAGAATGATATATGGAAAAGACACAGATATTAACCAGATCTATCAGGATTTAAAAAAAAAAATCAATAAAGAAATAAAGTATGCAAAAATGCTTGAAAATCTATTAACTGGTTGGCGTATATCAAGGCCAATTGATTGGTTAGGTTTTGTTAACTGGTCAGTTTATTAGAGTTAGAGATGGCACGGTGAACGGTCCGTGTATTTAAGCAGCTAGATGTGATGCTAAAAATATCTGTCTTAAACAGAAACATCACGGGAATAAAAGTTAATCCAGAAATCTACTTTAAGCTTTAGAACAATAATAATTTTTTTTTTGGGCAGGTGGGAAGAGAAATTGCTTATATAAATAATGTGAATTACTTGAAGTGATTATATGCTGTCTAAAAAAAATATGTATGTACCAGCAGCATGATCATTCATTTTATCTGCTTGAATACTCACATGGAATAAATGTTTATAAAAAAATATACTTGCATACATAACACTAGTTTGAATGACTGTCTGTTAGCTAAGTTTTGCTGGTAACATTTAGTGTTGTTAACCTGGCTATCAAATGCTTGTGCGAGATGTGGGCATAAACATATCTAGCATCAGCTATTCCAAAGCCACCATATTACGTTCTGGCAAAAAGCAAAAATTCTCTTATTAAATATGCACAAGATTTGTATGCATTCTTTAGACTTTTACTATAATTTTTTTATATTGAAAAATTTTTCTGTGTTATAGCAAAAGCTTAAGACTTTTGCCGGCGTTGTAAAAACAATTGCTTGTTTTTTAATTTATTAAAATACATATTAAACGATAAGTGGGTGTATTTGTGAAATCTAGGAGGGGTTTTCAATTGCTTGTTATAGTTTTAAAATCTTTTAGAGAGAAAGAGAGAATTAATTATGGCACTTGTAGGAACGCTACAAATAATTTATATATCTGTTACAAAGATTAAATTTAAAAAATGTAAATAGAAATATGAGAATGACATTACCATTTGACAAAGAGGTGTTGGGTTACGTCTATTACTTTGACAGTAAATAGAGAACGAGAATGGTATTAACGACTACAGGTCGGAGGTACAACACAAATCGCATGTTGATGAACTGGTTTTAAAAGATATTTAAAATATTACAGTTTTAAATGCTTAATAATAAATGTATTATGCAGTAGATTAAGTTGAATATATGAGACAAGAGCAATTCTTAATGAATAATAAATATCAGGATCACATGATTGGTTGAGATGAAATATGTATGAGATCAAATATGTAACTCGCAATACAAATTATTTCTTATTGTGATTAGGTTCACATGAAGTGGAAAATAATTATGTTCAATATGTACATGTCCACAGCATAAGCAGTTTCAGAAAAAATCTGAAATTTTTTCTAAAAATATCTGAAATTTTTTCTAAAAAAATCTGAAATTTTTTCTAAAAAAATCTGAAATTTTTTCTAAAATAATCTGAAATTTTTTCTAAAAAAATTTGAAATTTTTTCCCAAAAAATCTGAAATTTTTTCCCAAAAAATTTTTATTTTTCTTATGATTCTAAAGTAGATATCCAATCCATTTGTGTAAAAAAAAATATTTATATGTAACTCTTTGTAAGTGTGTGAAGTTAAATTTGGAAATTTATAACCCTAGACACAAACCAAGAACGTTAACAGAGCTCTGTTAGCATGTTAACTTAGCACTGTTAAGCATGAAAAATCTGGATCAACCTTGAAAGAAATTAACGGAACAGACAACCAGATTCATAGCTTTAATAATATATTAATATTTTGGTATAGCCATGCCGATAAGCTTTGATTCTTTTCTTTTTGTACACAAAAATTGAGAAATTCTAGAGAGGATAATCCAGAATCCTGGGAAAACGAGAATATGTGATCGTCTAAAAATTGTTTTATTTCACAGCTCTTGTGGTCCGCTATCACGTCCAAAGGCCATAACTCTTAACAGTTGAATTTTTAATAGAGAAATTTGTATTTTTGCTCGCTCACTTATACCCCTTTTTAAAAAATGCATACTTTAGAGAAATTCCATATATGAAATTTCACTAAAATCCAAATTTATCTATATTAAAAATCCAACTGTAAGTGTGTGAATTTAATTTTGGAAATTTATAACCCTAGACACAAACCAAGTACGTTAGCAGAGCTCTGTTACCATGTTAACTTAGCACTGTTAAGCATGAAAAATCTGGATCAACCTTGAAAGAAATTAACGGAACAGACAACCAGATGCATAGATTTCATAATATATTAATATTTTGGTATAGCTATGCCGATAAGCTTTGATTTTTTTTTGTACACAAAAATTGAGAAATTCTAGAGAAGATAAGCCAGAATCCTGGGAAAACGAGAATATGTGGTCGTCTAAAAATTGTTTTATTTCACAGCTCTTGTGGTCCGCTATCACGTCCAAAGGCCATAACTCTTAACAGTTGAATTTTTAATAGAGAAATTTGTATTTTTGCTCGCTCACTTATACCCCTTTTTAAAAAATGCATACTTTAGAGAAATTCCATATATGAAATTTCACTAAAATCCAAATTTCTCTATATTAAAAATCCAACTGTTAAGTGTTATTCCCATTGGGCGTGATAGAAGACCACTAGTGCTATAAAAATTGGTCCAGAATTGTGTCCAGTATTCCATTTCGAAGACAATCACTCGCTTTTTTCCTGCTTTACAGATCTATGTTAACATGCTAACGGAGCTCTGTTAACGTACTTGGTTTGTGTCTGGGGTTGTAAAATTCTAGACTTGTACCGAACTTTTTCATTAGCTCGTTTTTGACAAGAACCTTTAATCAAACCAATGTAATTTAAATGGGTTTGATCATAGGTTCTTGTCAAAAACGAGCTAATGAAAGAGTTCAGTACAAGTCTATAAAATTCGGCTGCCGTTAGTTATATCGTAAAAGAGAAATAACTGCTGCTCATAGTGAAAATTCTGAAACTCTTGAGCCTCACTTTCAATATCTCAGAAAGGCTGCTGCAGGATATTAAAAGTGGGACGAAGTCTAAAGGAGAAGCCTTCTATCTTTTTGGCAAGAGAGATTGATAAATTTAATATGGATTCTATAAGTGCTGTAGCTGAACAGTGAGTGGCCTACGATATTGTCCATATTTTTGCTCATGAGGTTGCATGGTTTACTTGGACAAGGAGGCTTCTCACTATTAAGCAGATGAAGACTCTGCAAGTTTTAGCTCTTGAGCTACTTCTTTGGCAGATCATCCGCAATTTCAATGTGAAATATAAAGGGTGTTTTTATAAAAGCTTGCTGATTTCAAATTTAAATAAAACACATGCCAAATTATGAAAAGGCCAAAAAAAATTTTTTATTTGGTAGATAATTTCTTGTCATTTAACATTTAAATATAATTTCGGGCATATGGCCACCACGACTATTTTGCACAAAGGTCATTCTGGAGGTCCAATTTTCGACCACCTTTTCAAGCATTTGAGGGCGTATTTCAGCAATGACACGTTGAATACTGGTTTCCAAAGCGTCAATCGTTGCTGGTTTATCCACGTAAACCAATGATTTCAGGTATCCCCACAAAAAGTAATCGAGTGGCGTCAAATCACACGGAGGCCAATTCAGCGGTCCATTTTTCGAAATAATGTTGTCGTCGAAATGTTCTTTCAACAAGTCCATTGTTTCGCCCGCAGTATGACAAGTGGCACCATCCTGTTGAAACCACATTTCGTTTACGTCCATATCTTGAAGTTTTGGCACCAAAAATTCATTGATCATGATTCTGTATCGATTTCCATTCACGGTAACGCGTCGTCCTTCCTCATTTTTAAAGAAATAAGGACCGATGATTCCACCAGCCCATAGACCGCACCAAACAGTACATTTATCGGGATGCATTGGTAATTCTTGAACGGCGTGTGGATTATCTTTGCTCCAAATACGGAAATTTTGCTTGTTGACAATTCCATTCAACCAAATATGCGCCTCATCACTGAAGAGAATTTTGCGGTAAAAAAGCGGATAAACATTTTTAATTGAACACTGTTTTTGAAAATAAATTTCCACGATTTGGAAGCGTTGTTCTGCAGTTAACCTGTTCATGATGATTTGCCAAACAATACTGAGTAGAGACGTCACTTTAAACTGTCAAAACAGCTGTCAGACAACAGAGTGATTCGTATAAAAAAAACCTTCATAAAAAAAACACGCTTTAGTACCATATGCAGGTAGTTAATTTAACCAAATGCATAAATGCTACGCAAACTTGCCAAGGGATTTGTTTTTTTTTTGGGACAATGGATATTTTTGGGACGTGCTAAGCACGAGGTGGTCTTACTCTTTTATTTTCTATTCCATATGTCGAGAAAATTATTATTAAAATAATGTAAAGATATTTACTGATTTTTTATGCCGTAGAGCAAATTATTAGTCACGTCCACACAATTTATAATCGTTTCCTTTTTAGAATTACTATATACTCATATCCGAAACTCTACTATATCTAAGCAAAAATGAAATTAGAAGCAAATTTGAATTCAGTTTGTAATTTGAAAATGTAGATTTAAGTAAATAAATTATTTTTAAGTGGTACATTCCATAGTAGAAAACCCCTATAATATTCTGCACTGATTTTAATGATACATGATGCACAGGAAAATTTATTAAAATTCTATATGCTGCGTTTTATGAAAATCTGAGGGACTGAATAGAATGTGAAATAGTTGAGCATATAACCATTTTTTAAATAAATTTTTAAAAGCTGTGTAATTCAAAAACAGTATATGTCGATCAAATTCAGTGCCTTAGAGCTACCGATTTTAGTAAAGAAAAACACAATTGCAAAATATTTATAAAAAAAAAATATTTCTATCCAGACCTCAATCTTTCTGGAAAATCTCGTCCCTCCATATATGTGACGCGCAAAATAGAAAGGGACCTAAGGGGAAAACCGGTTTTGTTCAGGAGAGCCATTTTAAAGATTTAAATACGTGTGTGTATCTTTGGTGTAGCATCACTTCATAAAACGCGCATATCTCTGGGAGGGAACAGTTTTGGGGCATGGGATCGGTCTCATTCGATGCTCAGATGTTGTCCACATCAAAAAAAAAGAAAAGTGAAAATGAATTTTTTTTAACCCTTAGGTCCCTTTCTCTATGCGCTGTCACATATATTGGATATCTTGAAAAATAAAAATATCTTCTAAGAATATGAAGTATAAACTCTTGCAGAGCTCTTTATGTGGAAGTTTAGATAGCCAATTTTGAAAAAAAATTTTTTTTGTTAAAATTTTTATAAGACAACTTTTCAGATAGTATTTAAATATAATAACTTCCTGGAAATAAAATCCCGAAATATACTCACACGTTGTCTGTTTCCATTAACTCGATATGAAATGCCCCCTGTATATGTTAACGTTGCATGCATAGTCTCACAGAGTTTCAGAGTTGCTCCTTAATCCAACATTTTATTGCAATGGCTTCAGGCCAAATCAAAACATAATAAAACTGAAATAAATAAATAAACGTAAAAACAAATGCAGCAAAAATTTGTTTACTGGCAACATATTGAATTTGCTGGCTTGGCTGAGATATCATTTGGTTTATGGTTTGTTTTTGTTTTAAATTAATTTTGTGCTGTTTTTTTTTTGCTGCTATTTGTTGCTCGCTGCTACCATGTTGTTTTACGGATTTGGTATGAAATTTAGTTTCTCTCTCTATGCCAAGCATCCAGTTATGATTAAGTTCTAATGAGTTTCTATGTGTGCACTTCATGCAAAAAAAAAATATTGTAAAAAGCAGTCACAAAAACAACACAAGAGCAAAATTAAAGATAAAAATATGTATCAAGGAGAACCAGTTCCCGGAATCACAATTAGATAAGTGGGCTTTTTGCAGCCAAATGCTTACAATTGTTGAAAGTATATGAAAACGAATAGTTTTACTTGGCCAATTCATTGTATGTAAGCGTATGAAATAAAAATTTTTTTTTTTTTTTTGTAGTTGTATATATAACAACAGGCTGTTGGCCTGTCTAACTCGCTTTGACTGACTGTCTGTTGGAGTGGTTGGCATGAAACAGGCCTGTCTGTCTGCCTGCCTTCCTGCCTGCTTGTTGATTGTTAAGCTTAATAGTTTTTTTCTAGCTGCTGGTTTTTGGCCTTGTTGTTGTCGTTGTTGTTGTTGATATTTTTATATATTTATATTTTCCTTTTTCTAAAGAAGCTTAAAAGAGTGTGTCTAAAAATTGCAGGAAATGAAAATTGATTTATGTAGATTTAAGCATTAAAGATTTCTACTGCTTCGGCCAGTTACTCATTTGCCTCTCAAAACTTCCATCCTACTCTTCGTTGCAAGTTTGAAAAAAAATATTGGCTTCCATATCCTTGACGAGGAAAATGAAAATGCATGTGCAAATGTTTGCTTTTTTTAATTTTCTATTTATAACATTTTGCACTTATTTTCTGGGCAAAGGAAATTTGTTTAGTTTTTATTACTCTTTTAAGAGAAATATCCTTCAGGCTCTAAAAGTAATTTTTTTTTTCAGGAAATAAATTAAGTTGTACTCGTATATATCAATGGTGTATGTTACTCCGCCTTAATTTTTATTGCATTTTTTCTTGTTTTGTAAAAATTATTGTAGAATTGCAGTGAAAGTTCTACGCTTATTTATTTATATTATCAAGCAATGAAATCGCTGTTTTATAAAATATAATTTATTTCGAATATTTCATCACACTTTTAGGGAAATATTTTAAATGAATTAATTAAAAAACTTTGTTCACAAATATGTCATAAAGAAAATATTTTTCTGGTTTTTAATTTTTTTAAAAAAACATTATTCAATGTAACTTTTATATATAATACATGCAAGTCACGTCACTAAAACAATTGTTAATGTATTGAGAAAAATAGTTGATATATCCTTTTTATTAAATAGACGAAGATCCTTTGAAAAATTGAACATAAAATTCACGAAACGTCGGGACAAATATGAAATAAAAATTGCATTTTTATTTGCATAAACACGGTAGGCCAGTAGCTAATCAATTAAAACAAGATCAATAGAAAAGGACATTTGGGCAATTGTTATTTATAACAAAGAAAATATTTTTCTTTTTGCTTAAGAAATTCCTGAGTGGAGCAAATACAAGGTTATGATAGATCTCTGTGTGATCTCTATATGGTTAAGGCGAACCAAACTGATGTTGGCTGATATATTTTAAGTACCTCATAATTAAAATGTTAATACTTCTTCTGTCAACAGGCAACTCCCAGTTAAATACTGACAAAATTTGAACACGCAGCTTCATTTAGTTTGTGTTTGGCTTACCACGTTATCGTCTCACAAATAAATTTCTATTTTGATGACCTCAACAAGTCATATTTTTCCTAAGGGATAAACAAATTAGTGAAACGTAGGACTAAATGTACAGAACTCAAAGGACACTAGGTTGAAAATTAAAACCTTAAGCTTCATTTAAAAAGTCACGAATATATTAACCCACCCTCGTATTAGGCGTTTTGAAATTTTATCCTTTGCATTCTACAATTGGCTGTTACTTTCTACCGCCCTAAAGCAAGAAAATGTGAAGCAAAATTAAGTGTTTTAAGGGCTTAAATGCAATTTTTAGCTGAACACAACCAGTGTCGTATTTAGGCTTGCTGCCGGCCTAGACCCTGTCTAATGCGCCGCCTTTTTTGATTTACAAAATTCTATTCATATTGATTCAAAATTTTCATCGTTTTTTATACCCTCCAAAAAAGAATTTGGAGGGTATATTCACTTTATCATTCCGTTTGTAACGCATCGAAATATCCATCTCAGACCCCATAGAGTATATATATTATTGATCAGTGATGAAATCTAAGACGAACTGAGCATGTCCGTCCGTCCGTCCGTCTGTGGAAATCACGATTCAGTCCAAACGAAATTTGGCATAAATATATTTTGAAGCCTAGAGCAGGTTAAGTTCGAAGATGGGCTAAATCGGGCAAAAGGGAAAAAAGTTCCCCTAAGAAGAACTAAACCAACCCAGAAAAAACAACATCATTTTTAAAGTTTTTTGGTTATTTTGTTAAGCAAATGATATATTTTTATGTCAAATACGGTACAACGCCTTAAACTTGGAGCCATTAAATAAAATAAAAATATTTTTTGACCCCGCCCACTTTAGTGGGCGTTATTATAGACATAAATAGCATACAAATTTAACAAAATGTTTTACTTATACCTACAGTCCTTAAAAATAAAATTTTTAAGCTTTAATGACGAAGTTGAGATGAAACCTGGTACTATTCTGCCCCACCCCCTCCTTCCCCTTCGCCACCTAAATGACCCTACCAAAAAAATTTTTTTTTTTCATTTTGTATATAATCATCCCAAGCATTTATCTTTAGAGTTTTATGACTGCCGAATTCTGCCCTACACGCCCCCCCCCCTCTCTTCCTTTGCCCCCTAAATGACCCTACCAAAAAAAAAAAATTTTTACATTTTTTTTATATAATCATCCCAAGCATTTATATTTAGAGTTTTATGACTGCCTGTTGCTGCCCTACCCCCTCCTACCCCTTTGCCCGCTAAATGACCGTATTAAAAATAAATAAAAAATTTTTTTAATTTTGTGTATAATCATCTCAAGCATTTATTTTTAAAGTTTTATGTCTACCTGTTTCTGCCCTACCCCCTCTTCCCCTTTGCCCACTAAATGACCCTATCAAAAAAAAAAGAAATTTTAGTTTTGTATATAATTATCCCAAGCATTTATTTTTAGAGCTTTATGACAAAGGTGAAATGTTTCCTCCACAGCCCTTGCCAGAGCGACCCCACCAAAATACAGTTTTTATACCCTCCAAAGAGAATTGGACCCCATAAAGTAAATATATTCTTGATCAGTGATGAAGTCTAAGACGGTCTAGCAATGCCCATACGTTCGTCTGTGGAAAACATGATATTGTATATTTTTGAACCCCGCCCCCTTTAGTGGGCGTTGACGTACGATATTATATAAAGGAACTCTGTCCCACCAAGTTAAACATTTTAAATTCACTTACTAAATATTTAGAGGGTATTTAAGATTCGACCCGGTCGAATATAACGTTTTTACTTGTTTTTCTTAAAATATATTTTTTTGATCCATAGATTTTTATTTTGTCTTCTTCAAATTTGTGCCCGAGTTTTTGTTCCAATACTCGAAGCAGTTCTGATTTGCATTTTTTGGCTTGTCAGTGAGTTCTTTACCTCCTCAATTGTGGCGAAATGCCGATATTTCGAGGGTGTATAGGGGACAAATCCGGTGAATACGATGGCATGATTACAGTGTTGTATTTGGCGAAAAGGCAACGGGTGTTTTTTTAATCAAGCTATTTTAATAGAAGCCATTACTGGTGATATTACATATTTTGGAGTTCTGAAAATTTTGCGGCCCAGACCTCACGGGCCTAGCCATAAATCCGGCACTGAACACAACTTCATGTAATACTAGACAAGTGGTTACATCATACGATATTTAGATTAAACGGATACGTTTTTTGTGGTTTCCCTTCCGAGCGCCCACCGTTTCAACACAACATTATTGTCTAAGACAGAAACAAGAGTCAATGATGATTTCATTATAGAAAAACAATTTTCATCTCAACATGAAGTCATGTATGCTTATGACATTCTATATGTTCGTTTGCATGTACGCGCACATTCGTTGCAATATGATTTGTTTTAGCTGCAAGCGATTTAGTAGATATCAATAACTCGATTACCACGGTTTTTGACCTTTTGCCAGCGCACCAGGTTCAACAGCCCGGAAGCCATGCAAATTAAAATTATTTCATTTACACTTGCATCTTAACCACTCGCTATCGTTCCATCCATCTATCGTGTAGGTACTCGCACATCGTAATCATAAATTTTTGCCTTTTTTTATATAATTTTTCTAATGAAGTTTCTTCCCATTTTCAACACTTTCTACTTTATTTCCACATCAAATGCAAACGCCAGTTAATCAAGTTTTTATTATTTTCTGTTTACTTTTTTTTCCTTTCTCACAACCACTGCTTGCATTTCTGTCTGTCCATCTGTCCGTCTGTCTGTCTATCTTGGTGTTGGTTCATCAGCATCACTTTTTATGATCTCAATATATCAAATATCTTTGTTACGATTATTATTAAATTATTTGTAGTTGATACATTAAACATTAGCTGATTGTACATGTTGAGATTTTAATAAGTGTTTTTGTTTTGTTTTTTCTTTTCGCACTTATTGCATATTGCTGTGGTAAATAGTATAGCTTGTTGTATGCAACAAGGAAAGAAAGATGGAAATATATATTAAACAGCATTGTTGTGCATGTGAATTAGATCTTTGGAATTATAAGTAAAATATATACAAACACATACAGACACTTAGACATTTTTACCTTTAAAGTTTAAACCAAGAAAACCACAGGAAAAAGTGAAAACTTTTCTGAACTGTTTGCAGTTTGTTTTCATTTTTATTTAACTTCTTGTACCAGGTCTACTGTTGTTTCTGTAAAATTGTGTGTGTGTGTGTGTGTGTGTGTGTGTGTTAGTTTTCCAACAGAAACCAACCACTACTTTTACTGGCTGTTAAGCAATTTATTTAGTAATTTAGAAAAAATAGATTGTTTTTACACTCATAGATTATTTGCAAAATTATACTTGCCTAAGCTGATATTGTTACAGTGGGCTTGTGAAGTCATACTAACATTAAATCTTTGTTGCTACTACGAAATCTTGTATTATAAAAGATATATTACATATTTCTTACTTTAAAAAAATACTAATTTGTTTTATTATAGTTAAAATCACATCTATCAAATATTTAATGAAATAAGCATAACCAATATCGTCTGGTTTAATACTTTATAATTTGAATATCTTGGTAATTTGTAAAAAATTCAATACCCAATCAGTATTATATTTTATAGTTTCATTTGTCGGGCATACTCACGAAATATTAATGAAACGTTTGTCAAGAAATAGTGGTTACGTTTATTTGGTCAAATATTTGATTGATGTGAGAGTAGTTTTAGTCCGTAACTACTGTTCCCTCAGACCTGCCTTTTGCCAGAAGTATTTCAAACCATTAGTTGATTGTTTTATTATCCATTTTATTACATTTGTAATGTTGCACAGTGGGATCATTCTGACAAAATTTTTTCAAAGCATTAACTTAAAAATTATTTTTCAGGTTCAAGCTCAAGTCCACAAATATTCGAATAACATTTTATTTTAGATTGTAAAATTTGTCTTAAATCCGATTTTTTTTAATCAATTAATTTTCTTATATTCATCAAACAAATTAAACGAAGCAGTTAAATTAATTCCCTGCTCGAGTATTAAAGTACTCCTACCCATTTATGTTTATTTAATAAAGACCATCTTGTGGTGCTACTGGCTGAAGCAGTTAACACGAGACTATGAAGCGGAGGGTCCTGAGTTTAACCCCGCTATCAGTGAAGAATATTGTGTTGAATTCTTCTGATCAGCATTAGGGCGTGGTTGTGTTAGTTGTTGCCAACTTGTTTCAGTGATGAAGGCTTAGCACTGGTCACTGAACATAATTGGCAGCGATTGACAATATCATGTACTAAAGGGCAGAAGAACAGCACCCTCCTTCGTCGGTCATGTAGCAAAATTAGTCGTCAAAGTAAAAATGTTCAAATAGGTTCAAAGTAACTCTGAGGTTGTCCTCAAATGTCAACACTTGGATACGTTAAGTGGAGTTCTTCATGAGAGTTTGAAGCAGAATTGTAATTAATTTGCTTATTTTAGAACTATCAAAATCCATTTCCCATCTCTTATATGTAAAAAAGGTATTGCTGGTCAAGAAAATTATTACAGGTGCCTAGTGTTATTCTTACGCTACATTTGAATTAAATAAGCAATTGATATGGTCCAAAAAATGACTTTATGACACCCACTGCACCTTTTGTGAAATAGACCTCTTAATTAATTATTAAGATACGATCTTTGTATTCAGACTCAAGTTCAAATCTGCAAACTGCAAATTATTTAACTATTTCATTAAGAATGCAATATTTACCTTTATATGCATAAAATTTGAAATGTATTTTAATCCATATTTTTCATATGAAATTTTATCAAAATAAATTTCAAATACATTTAATTTTTTTTTATGAATATGAGTGTTAGTATATCAGTACTGCTCCGTTCTACTTGTTTCAGGATAAGAAAAATATTCTAAATATTCCACTATTAATAAAAATAATGTGAAAATAACTTGCAGATTGCAGATTTGAACTTGAGTCTGAATAAAAAAATTTGTAACTTAATAATAAAATTAATAAGTTCGAAAAATAACAATTTATCTTTAAATTGATTCATTAGGGGGAAAAAAACTGATGTGAACACTGCGGTCCAGAATACAAAACTCGCTTTCTACTGTTTTTGCAAATTTATAAAGAGAATGGGCGTTTTCAAAGAGGACATTTGGTACTATATTAAAGAAAAATTTACCTGGTGCCGCAATCTATTGCAAAATGACCACTTTGAAAGTAAAATATGCCAAACACATTACAAATGATTATTCCATATTCATCCAAAGCAAATATTACGGAAGTAGGAACAAACGAACCAGTTTAAAATGATAAGAACCGAACTAAAAAAAATCTATGGACATCCAGCAGAGCAAAGTTTTATCTGCTGTTGACAAAAGTATTTAACGTCGGACTAAAACATCCCGAGTTCGATTCCCCATTCAGTCATATGATGTTCAACTTTTCTGATCAGTATTAGTGTTTGGTTGAGCTAATTGTCTGTGAACATAAAGAACAGCGATTGACACTATATTGTACTAAGGATTAGAGTAACAGCACCCTGCTTGGACGGCCCTGTAGCAAAAAATTAGTTGACGAAGTAACAAGTGAAAATAGCCACAAAAAATTCTTCATTATTCTTCATCTAGTCTTTTGTTCCGGTGCAAAGTATTGCTTGTGCAGGAGTCATACCCTCAGTACTGGTTCTATTTTCCTTTTTAAATAGCAGTACTAGAAACGATGGGGAACAATTTGTTCTTAATTGTTAATACTCTAGGAACAATCGTTGCAGTCCAGGCCAGTTCTTCTAAGATATATAATTAAGGAGATCAGTTGTTTTAAGCCAAATGTAATAAGATTTTTTCGTCCAACAATTCTATTGCAAAAGATGCTTGATTAAGAACTCAGTCAATAGAATGGATCTTTGTGTTACTAGAAAATTTAATTTCCTGGTTAATATTTTATGGAAATCCTCACTGTGCACTGCAGCTTGCGGGAACTGTGGCTATAGAAATAATTTAATTAAGTCCCCAAGATATAGAGTAACAATCTCGATGCTTAATGTAAACTACTTTTATTTTTTATTGTCTGACTGTCTGTCTGTCTTCAACTGTCTGTATTTCCTTTCGTCTAACCCACAGCTGTTTGTCTGTATGTATGTAAACTTTTAAACTAAATTTTCCAAATGGAATAAAATCTTTAACAAAAACTTACACAAATCCACAATGAAAAGCTGTGGGGATTTGCCAAAACAAATGTTATAACAATAAAAGTGTTTGCAAACATGTTTTACTTAAAGCAAATAAAACTCCACATGCTTTTCAAACAGATTTTTATTTCATTTCATTTCATTTTATTTTATTTTTTTTTTTTAAATTAAAATCAAGAAGAAGAAAAAAACGTCTCACCAAATACACGTATTCCTAGTTATACACACATCAGGTAGTGGTAAATGGATTTCAAAAAGTTTTTATTTTACAATTTGTTACCAGATAATTGTTGGTGATTGTTAGAAAGAATAATTGTTAAGAAAAAAAGAATCAAAATAAACCAGAAGCAAACGAAAAATACTGCCAGAATTTTATAGTATGAAGAGAAATACTGTTTGCGAATACGATAATAAATAGAAAAGCCAATTTTTGCAAGTAAAGTTCTTCGTTAGCAGCTGTAAAAAGCTTTTAATACTTTAATGTTTTTTACTGAATAAATATTGAAATTATTTTTCTACTAACAAATTTTTAGTATCTAGAACATTAGCAGAATATGAATTAAACACAATCGTCAGTTATTTAAATAAATTTTTTTAGCTGCTAGATTTTCTTTGAGACTATGAAGGGAATAAATTGTAGATCATAAATTTGTTTGGCACCTCAAATTCAGAGGGAATATTATAAATATTTGTGGGAAATCGACTAGGATATTGACAATTAAATTGATTTTATTTATAAGCATAAGAAATTATTATTACTCAGCAAAGTAAACATGTATACAAATTATTTTAGGTTTACAAAAGGTTTAACAAACAAATTTCTATGCAAAAATTTATTTTGTAAATCTAAAATATTTTTTTTATTAATAGTATTTCGCTTAAATTTAAATTATCACAGGAAATTATAGAGGCGAAAATTATGGAAGTAATGAATTAATCTTTGCTGATTAAAACAATCACCCTTATCGTGTTTGGCGTTTTTCGCCTTCAGATTCGACATTTTGTAATAGATTAAGGAACATTTTAGTTTTTTGTCTTTAAGCTATTACAATTTGTCGAATTTGCAGGCGTAAAACGCCAAACACAATAAGGGTGAATATTTTAGAATTAACAAGAGAAGGTTCTTAATGCCTTTTAAATGTATTTATCCAGAACCACATGCCAGATAAAAAGCCGCCGGCTATTCCATCAATTGTGAATTATTTCACTAGCATTTTCTGTCCACTTCTCGTTTAGTTCATTATTGCGCTTTCACTCCTTTTAAAAATTAAATCAATTAATTAAAAATATATTTTTTAAATATAAAAAGAAAACGATTTTCATTAGGACACGAAAGAAATAATCAAACGGCAACACTGTGTTTCACAGTGTGTTACCACTGGTTTGCTACAATTCTCGTATGCAATTTTCTATTAAAATTTCTATTCAACTAAGCCACATATTCACCTAAGTGGCAAACAAAATTACACATGGGTACTGATGATGAACGTGTAGCGGCCTTCGAAAACAGCTGTTCTGCTGTGCTGTAGAAGTTGGGTATTTTAAGCTGATGTTGATTTTCCTTTCCACCTTGGAATATTTATCATGTCTTTCTGAATTTGAAAACGAATTTAAGAACAATTAGCTTATCCATGGCAATTGAATTTAATTCTATTTTAATTTTTATTCGTAATTTTTGGGGAAAAAACATAATCAATAATTGCATATATTTTAATATATATATTTTTTTATATCTGTCGCGCAGACAGCATCAAGCGAAACAACCCCCAGCCGGCGGAAGAGATTGAACTCACCAAGCGAACAACAAACAAAACAACAATATTGCCAAAGGCGTTGGAACGAAGAGAGGTACGGAAGGTGGACTCACAAGCTAATCCCCGAGATAAAGAGATGGATTGAAAGACAAAAGGGTGAAGTAAACTATTACCTAACTCAGATGTTATCTGGCCATGGGTATTTCTGCAGCTACCTGCATAAATGAGAAAGAATGGGGTGCTCCATTCTGCATATATGAGGAAGCAGAAACCCTAGATGATGCGGAACAAACGATCTTCCACTGTTGTCGATGGACAGAAAGGCGTAATTGGCATAGAAAATCAGACTGGTGAAATAACGGCTGAGAACATCGTAGAGAAGATGGCTTGTAGCGAAGAAAGGTGGAACGTAATAGCAAGTTTCGTCGAGTACGTACTCAGAACGAAAAAACGTGACTTGGATGCTGTTTTTGAACCCCGTGCGATTCAAGAAAGTAGACTCAATACGGTACAAATGGGAGCCTAGTCGTAAGAAATAAAGGAAGGGGTGTAAATATATACACGTATCAGGGGGATCCACCCGGAGGTAATGCGAAAGCGGTACCCAGGTGGAGAATACATCCCTAGCTCGTTGAGGTGGGTCTTTAGGCGGTAACCAGGTATTGGAGTCCGGCATACGATTTGGACGACGGAACCAAAAAAAAATAAAAATATCTGTCGCGCAGGCGATTTTTCTCATGTGGAAATAATTCACGCTGCCCACTTTAGAGAAAAGAAAATATATTTCCCAGAGAAAAAAAGTTCCCAACAGGGATTATTATTTATTAGGATTAGCAATAAAGTTAATAATGCAAATACAAAATATTTTTGCCAACAAAAATAGCCGAGAAACGAACCTTCTTTAATTTAAAACAGGGTTCTAGCATTGAATAAAAACAGTAGCAGAGTTTCTATTCCAAGATCTGTAAAATGTTACGTTTTATTATTAATATAAATAACCATAAATTTTACAACGGCGGAGATAAATCATATTAATTTATTTAAATTTGGTTTATCTCTTTGGTTTTGGGTGGCCTAGGTTTAAAAATTTTAAAAGTTCATTTTCCTTTACTCATATGCTGGGAATTTTTCTTTAGATTCCATATATTAATAATTCTTTTTTTTTTTTTTTGGTTTGTTTGTTTGTTTATTTATCAGTATTAATTTTAAACCAATTTAATTCAACGGCACATATGTTGGTTAACCCTGAAATAGTTTATCAGCCAGCAGCACATCTACCAAATTTCATTGGTATATTTTTTATCACATTGAAATATATTTAAAAAAAAACCAAATCCTCTACCAAATCTAGATTAAAAACAACAAACACACATGGCTCATGATTTATGTTTTGAAAAACGTTTATCTCTGTTGAAAGATCAACAGTTTATTTCTGTTTTCTGCCATAAAAGTTTAAAGCTTTTTTTTTTTTTTTTATTATATAAAACCGTGCTTTTTTATCTCGATAATAATTTATTTAAATCAAAACTACACAAATGAGATATGGTCTATATGGATGCATGTATGGATGTATGTATTTGTCCTATACGCTGGCTGTTGATCATTAAAGATTAAAAATTTGTTAATACAACAAATTAAGCGAACAGAAACAATAAAATGTTCAACCGAATCTATTTTGCACGGCTTTGGAAATAATAAAATGTTTACATAATACCCGTGTATCAACAGTTGAACGAGAGAAAGATATACCATGATTTGCTACATATAATCAATTTACGGTTAATAGGGTGATCCTTTGAAAAATTATAGAAAAACTTTTTTGAATCTATAGATTTAAGTGTCACATTAAATTGCTGCTATAAAAGTTATTGACAACTTGAGAAGAGGCACAGAAAATTAAGTTGAGTCTATTGAAGGTTAAAAAATTTTGATTGTGTCGATCAGGATCAAAGAGCTTAGGAAATCAACTCTGTTTATACCGATGAGCTTACCAAACCATACAAAAGGTTACGGTACAGGAGAATTTTAGCTTTCAGAAATTTTAATTCATTGTCACAGCGTTGATATACGGAATAAGACATCTACAGAGCATTGCGCCAGAACTAGAAGGGAAGAAAATTTGTTGCACCAATTTTCCCTTCTTTTTTAACTCGGACCAGCACTCAAGACATGACCTCTACATATGCAGTGTATTGTGCCTTAACTAGAAAGTGGGGGATAGTGTTGAGGGGACGTATAAAGAAAGATAAGAATAATCTGTTGAAGCTATTTCAGCCTTTTACTTTGCGGGCTAATTTTTGTTGCAGAGATGGCGAAGGAGATTATTGTTCCTCTGCTTTTTTAGTACATGATAGTGCTAATCGGTGATAGTGTTATTTAGTGCCTTCTTTAGTGAAACAAATAATGTTTGTATAAATAAAATCGTTTGTCATATTCAGCTAGGCCAGCTAATAAGTGGTGATAAACAAAAATGCACCTGAGTACTGATTGTGCAGGTGTAGCGGCCTTCGAAACCAGCAGTTCTTCTCTGCTGTGTAAGTTGAATAATTAAAACCCGATGTTGACTTTCCTTTGCGTCTTGGAATATTTATCATGTCTTTCTGAATTTAAAACAAATTTTCCCACAATTTCCCATAGTTTTTATATAAAAAAAAGTTCGATGAAAACACTTATATGATATATTATTTTATTGATTTCCCTTTCAAACATTATTTTTACTTCTTATTTTATGGAACACCCTTTTAGCTAATAAGCAGCATATTTTCATTTGAAACAACAACAATCACAACAACTAATTTATATCACTTTGCGGTTTTCGAGCCACCACAAACAGCGATTCAAACAAGATGTTTTGTCACAGATAACATATAATTTATACATTTTTATAAATTATTTCATCGATTTGTAGACAATAAAAAGATTTATGGTAAATCAATAATTAAAATTAGTAAAACAAAATATATAAAGGCAACCAATACACACCATAAATTGATTAATCTATTTAAATGAGGCAAAAAGACACCGAAATATATCTATTTTCGAAAATTTGTTATACGAGTATATCAAATGTATATCCAGTTTCTTTAATTTTTTTTTTTATTTTTAATTTTAATTAGTTTTTAGTGCAGCCAGCAACAAAAAAATATGCTGCTGCTGCTTAACAGCATTTACCAGCTGGAATTAATTTATATTTGTTGAAATTTTACTTTCAATTTCTTTCTGTTGCCTGTTAATTTGTGTTAATGACTTGTAGAATTTTTTTTCTATTGCAAATCACTAGCAGACAGCCATTTAATTATTTAATAAAAAAGAATCACTAATTGCCAATAGTTTTACGTTTAAAAGCGTACACTGCAGTTGTTAGCAGAAGTGTCAGTTATAGCAACACACATTTTAACTGCAGCATTTGTTCGCTGTCACTGACGCCTAATTGTCTATGAAAGTTTAGAGATTTAGATACTTGACATAAAGATTTAATTGCTTGGCACATAAATAAAACATTTTTAAAACGGCATGACTGATTTGTTAATCAAAAAAAAAAAAAAAAAGGCGTAAGAAGTTTCGTAATGAATTTTGTTATATATAAAAAATTGCATAAGACTCGGGTTAATTTCAACATGTAGGCTTAAGGAAATGCAATTGTGGCTCAAATTGTTTTGGCTTGTGGTATTTGCACTGAATGGTTTCATAAATATATATCACTTATTGACCTCTTCGATTCTTCCCTATGATTAATTAAAGCATTCTGCTTTCAAATCAAAAGCATGAACATCACAAGACTTTTTTTACGATTACAAGTAAATTTAAAAAAAATCTTTAGACTTTGCAGAAATGTTGGGCACTTAGTCAATACAATTTCAGGCTCTTTACAATTTTGTGCAAGAATATTTTTCTCCTTCTTGGTGTCCTTAAAGCAGCTTTTGTAAATATTTGTTTTTTAAATTCTTCTGGTTTCTTGACCTCTTTTTAATTATTATTGTATTCTGATATTTTTAAGCTTAAGGTCTCTTTATTTTAGTTTAATTTTTAATTTCAATATTTCGTCACTCTTTTATGTGACTTCTTCAGGAAAATAATTAATTTCCTGAAGAAGTCACACAAAGGAGTGAGGAAATATTGAAATTAAAAATTAAACTAAAATAAAGAGACCTTAAGCTTAAAAATATCAGAATACAATATTTGTTTTTTATTTTATTTTGTCGAATCCTTTTAAGACATAAATTTCAAATTCAATTGTTATTAATAAGCTAGTGGTCCTTGTATTATTTATTATAACTTACAAACACTATTTTATCAATAATAATTTTTTTTTTTTAGGAGTAGGACCAGCGCTCAGGTGATGACCCCTATATATGCAATGCATTGCGCCAGAACTGAAAACGAGGGGATAGTATTGAGGGTACAGATTAGGAAAGATGAGAAGATAGACAGTTTTTTTTGTAGCTATTTCAACCTTTTTACTTCGCCGGCTAATTTTTGCTACAGGGCCGACGAAGGTGGGTGCTGTTACTCTGCTTTTTTTTTAGTACATGATGGTGTCAGCCGATGCCAATTATGTTCAGTGAGCAGTGACTATGACTTTATCATTGAAACAGGCTGGCAACAACTAACACAACCAAGCACTAATGCTGATCAGAAGAATTCAATACAATATTTCATGACTCAGCGCGGGCTCGAACTCACCTCCGCTTCATAGTCTCGTGTTCTACTACTTCAGCCAACAGCACCCACAATTGAGTTCAATATGGCAAACAAATTTTAAAATAAATGGTCATAAATTACGAACTAAAGCTGTGGTTTCAGCCTGACTTTAGTAAAATAAAACAACAAAAATCATAAAATAATATGATATGAAAATAATAATCAATAAAAATTTCAGAAAAATTTGACATGGAGAAAATAACCAAACGGCAACACAGCAATTAAATAAAAGTGTGATAACAACAGTTTGTAACAATTCTCGTATGCAACTTCCTAATAAAATTTATATAAGTAAAAACTGTCATCGTATTCAACTGAACCACTTAAGTGATAACAATCAAAAATACACATGAGTACAAATTATGAAATTGTGGCGGCCTTCGAAAACAGATGTTCTGGTCTTCTGTGTAAATTGGATAATTAAAACTGATATTGACTTCCGTTTAAGCCTTGAAATATTTATCAAGTCATTCTGAATTTAAAAGGAATTGACGAACAATTAGCCTTTCAAACTTAATTGAATTTAATATCATCAACGACGTCAACAGCGGGCATTTGAGGGATGGGCGGGCCATGCATCAGTTTAGTATTGAGGTATTTCTCATATACAATTTTGTCATAAAAAGTTTTATAAATGGAAACGGCTTTCACATTCCACAAAGACACCTAATAAGTGGCAAAAAACAAATATACATGAGTACTGATGATGACAGCGTAGTGATTTTCGAAAACAGGGTTGCTGAGTCGGCGTATGTTAAAACTTAAGGTGATGTTTTCTCAATTTGTCCTTGGATTATTCATCATAACTCATGGACATTTTCACTAGTCTTTCAACAATAATTTAATTTAGTGAAGAGTGTTCGCAATAAATCCATAAAATTGAATTTGGTTCGTTAGTGTAGAGAAGAAATTAATTGTATATATATTTTTTTTTAAATAGGACCAGCACTCTGGGGTTGACACCTACATTTACAGTGCCTTGCACCGGAACTTGAAAGAAGAGGATAATATTGAGAGGACAGATGAAGATAGATGAAGAGAATTTTTTATAGCTATTTCAATCTCTTACTTCGCCGGCTAATTTTTTGCTACAGGACTGACGCAGGGGAGCGCTGTAACCCTGCTCTTTAGTACATGGTGGTGTCAATCGCTGCCGGTAATTGTTCAATGACTAGTGGAAGGCCTTCATCACTGAATCAGGGCGACAACAACTAACACCACCATGCATTAATACTGATCGGAAGGATTCCATACAATATTCATAACTGAGCTCGGAGTCAAACTTAAATCCTCCGCATGATAGTTTCTTGTTAACTTCTACAGCCAACAGCAGCCAACGGATTTATTCATTTGAATTTGAATAATTTTCTCTTGTGAGATCCTGTCACGTATTCTAACATCTAAAGCCGTGAACAACTTTTGAATAAATTTTTATATCGACTGGAGATTTCAGAAGAACATCCAAAACAATTACACAGCATTTAAAAATTATGGCGACTTCTCCTGTTAGTCAGCCATAAAAAAAACGGCCAAAGCAAAATTGCTCACTTAAATTTTGAACTATAAAAAAAATATGTTTGTGTCAGACACAAAAGCAAAAAAATTTCAGAAATAATTTCAATAACTACAATTAATTTTTCTTGAAGCACACGCAAAAAGAAATGAAAAATTGTAGATGTATAAATTTTCGCTTAACTTTTTAATTTTTTTATTGGCTAAAAATGAAAGAGGAGCAAATGATCATAAACTAAAAATTTGCATGCTAAAGCAATAATTCTTAATTTATACAATTTTTGATCGGAAACCTTTTATTAATGAATACTTTTGAAAAAGACTTAAATGCACGAGTGAAGAAAAAATACTCTAAAATATAAAATCATATTTAATAATAAAGAATTTTGTTAAATGAGAATTTAACGCATTGGTCTGGTCAAGACAAGATCAGACAAGAGAAGACATTGTGTGTGGAACTGTGGTATTTTCAATCTAAAAAGGGACAGACAATCAGATATCTTTAGTTACGCATTTGGTGGTGCTGCTGATTGTTATAAAAAGCAAAAAAAAATGTTTTAATAGTCATATAAAATAAAAACACACAACTAAAGCAAACAGTGGAACAGAGTGTGGTAGGACTTGATATATAGGTGATCACCTTTGACGGCATTTCTATACCCAGTCGTTTGTCCATTACAGGAAAATGCTGTTAATTTGAAAAGAGCAGAGGCTGACTAGATGTCTGCTTTAAAATAGATTATATATAATTTCTATGCCATAGAGGTAGGCAATTGGACCGATGTCAAATAAATAGGGAAATATAAAAATAGTATAATTAGTTTTCGATATTAATTTATAAGAGTTACTGAATTTCTCAATATCAACTGCTGGTTCCCTGTATTTTAGCTAAAGCAAAAACATATAATTTATTTAATGAAATTAAAGGACATATTAATTAAACTAAGCAGTGTTTTAATTGAAAATTGCTTGCTAAATCGCAAACACTTTCTAATAAATAATGTCTTATAATTGAAATTTTTGAAAAATTAATATTATTATTATTATTATTATTATTATTATTATTTTTATTTCAGATCTATTATAATTAAAATTACAAAAAATAAAAAGAAGTGAAGGCACTAACAACTAATGGCTATCGGCCCAGAGAAAAATTAATATAAAATCCATTATGTTTATTTTAAGTTAATTTGCCTTTTTTGGTCACTTGAGAATTGTTTTTACTGTGGCAGTAATGAAATATTTGTAAATTTATAAAAATATTTACTGCAGTAAATCACAGAGAATATTTCGAATTTGTAACAAAACTATTTAATGGAAAGACATGAACTGGGATTATAACGACTGTATTATACCCTACACACTGTATGCCTATTTTCTGGAGTGCATGCTCTAGACTTGTCATTCGTTTCCCAGTGAAAAGTATTGGAAGCCATTTTTGTGGAACTTCTTTTTTATACCTTCCAAAAAAGAATTTGGAGGGTATATTCACTTTGTCATTCCGTTTGTAACGCATCGAAATATCCATCTCTGACCCCATAAAGTATATATATTCTTGATCAGTAATGAAATCTAAGACGAACTGAGCATGTCCGTCCGTCCGTCCGTCCGTCCGTCTGTGGAAATCACGATTCAGTCCAAACGAAAAGAGCTAGAATCTTGAAATTTGGCATAAATATATTTTGAAGCTTAGAGCAGGGCTAAATCGGGCAAGATGGGCTAAATCGGGCAAGAGGGAAAAAAGTTCCCCTAAGCAGAACTAAACCAACCCAGAAAAAACAACATAATTTTTAAAGTTTTTTGGTTATTTTGTTAAGCAAATGATATATTTTTATCTCAAATACGGTCCAACGCCTTAAACTTGGAGCCATTAAATGAAATAAAAATATTTTTGACCCCGCCCACTTTAGTGGGCGTTATCATAGGCAAAAATAGCATAAAAATTTAACAAATTGTTTTACTTAAGCCTACATTCCTTAAAAATAACATTTTTAAGCTTTAATGACGAAGCTGAGACGAAACCTGGTACTACTCTGCCCTACCCCCCCCCTTCCCCTTCGCCCCCTAAATGACCCTACCAAAATAATAAAATTTTTTAAATTTTGTATATAATCATCCCAAGCATTTATTTTTAAAGTTTTATGTCTACCTGTTTCTGCCCTACCCCCGCTCCCCCTTTGCCCTCTAAATGAACCTATAAAAAAAATAAAGCATTTATTTTTAGAGTTTTATGACAAAGGTGAAATGTTTGCCCCACAGCCCTTGCCAGAGCGACCCCGCCGAAATACAGTTTTTATACCCTCCAAAGAGAATTGGACCCCATAAAGTAAATATATTCTTGATCAGTGATGAAGTCTAAGACGGTCTAGCAATGCCCATACGTTCGTCTGTGGAAAACATGATATTGTATATTTTTGAACCCCGCCCCCTTTAGTGGGCGTTGACGTACGATATTATATAAAGGAACTCTGTCCCACCAAGTTAAACATTTTAAATTCACTTACTAAATATTTGGAGGGTATTTAAGATTCGACCCGGTCGAATATAACGTTTTTACTTGTTTCTACTTCTAAAGCATCGAGAAGTGTGTATTTTTAAATTATCAAGAAGTAATTATTAACAATAACCCGATTGTGGATTAAAAAGTTATTTATAGTTTTTGTTAATATTATTGTGTAATTTATTATAAATATTTTTGTTTAAAAAAATATTATTTATTAAAAAAATTAATAAAGAGAAAGATTTATATAAAACAAATTTATAAATAAAAATTATTTATATATATTTGTATCGCAGTAAGAGACTTTTCCTGTTTTCATAAAAGTAATGAAAAATTAGTTCCTTTGTACTTATTAAAAATGACATACAAGACCCAGATTTAGTTAACATCAAGAACATGACTTCGGATTTAGTGAAAAGGCGTCAAAGGAGAGAACTGCTTGCAGTGACAACCCCGTGTAAAGATCATTAAAAATTAGCTACTTCTGGATCACGAGTCTAGGATCTTATTAACTTCCTCGACTATTTAACTTTTTTTAAATCCAGTAATTTTGGACCAAAATTCCCTGCTGCACACTTCATGCTAAAAATTTCCGAAAATGTTGTAGGCATAAGCCAACCGATATGCCGGCATCCTTCACAACTCTTCTAAAATGATTTAATGGTTCTACAATTTCATTCACTTTCTCAACATTTTCATAAGTTTAGATGTGGTGGGACAAGCAACTTCATTCACCGGCTCTTGAGCTTCTCTGGAAATCTTATACAACTTGTAAACATTTTTCAGACTCAGAGTACAGTGCGAGTATGACTTTATCAATATTTCGAGTGCTTTTGAGCACTTAATTCAATTTTTTTTTAGTAAATTATTATGAAAATTCATTCAACCATTTTTCCGACAGTAGAAAGTCGCCGAACACGCAAAACATTTCTAACATATATGATCCTCACAAACTGGGACCAAACGATTAGACTAGTAAAAAAAATTCTAATCGAACTTTTAAAGATCACTTAATTTTTTTAAACGACCAGGGGACAAATATCGATCGAAATTTGTATATAAATTGTATGTAAATTTCGTTCGATATCGAATGCGGTAATTTGGCCCCTAAAAGGGGGCTTTGAGTTTTCGAAAAATATTTTAAACCAGTAAATCGAAAGGGAACGTATGAGTTCATATTCAACGCCTTTTGCACGATGCGAGAAGATGCACAATTGCATTCAAAGCAAAAATATTATTTTAGAACAGGCAGTTGAAAAATACTTTTATGATATGAAATTTAATCTCATAAGCAGTTTTTGAGATTTTTAAAAAAATTATTATCTGACTTATGGGCAACATTTATAATCCTAGAAAGGCTTTTGAATATTTTCAACAAAATTGCATGATTTTCTTAGAAAGTTTTTTTTTCTACATTTTATATTTTTACATTCTATTAAAAAATACATGATTAATAAGAGTCTTATAAAGCAAATTTTTTTTCATGAAAAGTTGCCCTATTAGCCTGTAAACAATTTTATAATTTAACTGCCGTATTCATAAAAAATACTTTAGGTTTATTAAGCGCTTATTTGACGTATTTCTATGGGAAATTTGTCAAATAAACCTGTAATAAACCTAAAACATTTTTTATGAATGGCGGTAAGCCTTTAATTTGTTTACCAGTTGTAGGGTATTTTTAACATGAACATGACTTTTTTCCAATACAAATATCTACTTTTAATCTCTTTAACCGCAACAAATATGTTGGCTATGTGTGTGTATGTGTGTATGTGCGGCCAATAAAATCAAATTCAGACTAATTGCTATGATCAGACACAGTTATAAATTTATTTATTGTTGTTTTTGTTATTGGACGTAAATTTTGTACATCTCATGGGTTGATTATTCCCATTTAAATGGTTGAGGTCTGTTGGGTGCAAATAAATCTGTAAACATACAGACAAACAAAATTAATAAAGCCACAGTAAGATTTAGGAAAAATGACTATGAAAGACAAGGTATTGCACAAGATGGTTTGAAGTAGTTCATAAGAATCACAATCGGTATTAGAAAGAATTTCAAATGAAAATATGTTTTACAGAGACTCGACTGTTAATTTTATTTAACCGTCGTCTTTGTTACTTGTGTTGTTTGCTTCCTAAAATTTTTAGTTTTTGCTTTTCTGTTTAAAAATGAAATTAAATGAATTTGGCTTTAAATATTTCTTATATGTATTTATTTTTTATTTAATTTTTTTAAGAGGCACATTCACAGCAATATTTATCTAAAACATATAATAATAAAAACAATCATAATTTATAGCAGTTACGTTTAAAAGTATTTAGTTTGTGTATCTTCTGAGGCTACGTTTTCCTTATACAAGGCTGAACTAATCGCTTTAAAAATGATTTGTAAAAATTAATGCCTTCAAACCGCATATTTTGGCGGCTTTAAAAAAATATCTTAAGATGCTAATTTTAGTGCAGAAATTATATTTAATGAAATAAACATTTCCGTTTAAAAGTTTTTGTTATATTTTTTCAAACTGAATTTTTTTATTATTTGCAAAATATCTATTTGAATAATGAAATAAAGGACACAAATCAACTAGTAACTTTTTCGAACAAAATACTTTTGGATGCTATTTTTATAATACTTTTTCAGAATTATGAAGAAAATGTTTTCATACAAGTCAAACCGAAACCCGAATTATTTTTTTAGCTGCATTAAAATTCGATTTAAAACTTGTACAAATAACTTTCCAAATTTTAAAAATAAAAAAGCTTTTGCTTCTTTTTCTAAAATAAATTTCAAAACTGACAGCTACCGTCCGAGCATTATATGAGAAAATAGTTTAAAATTTGCATTCAACTAACGTTCTGCCCATTTTATTATTTATTTATTCCTTAAATGACTTGAAAAATAAAAATAAAAAATAGTAGCGAACATTAATCATATTTTTTAATTTTGATTACAAAAAAATAGCAGCAAATCCTGTTCGAACATTTAACCTCCACCCATTTGCAGTAGGCAAAACCCTGACAGTCATACAATTTCTTGGGCAAACTTGTATAATAAAAGTCAAGTCATTTCATAGTTTTTAAAAAGAGATCCACCTCCCATTACTTAAAGAACAAAAAAATAAAATAAAATAAAAATCAAAAACAAAACAACTCCACCACTACTGCAGATGATTCTGTTGCTTTACTTAAAGATGATTAAACTGGCAATATTTTGCTATTCTTTCTATTTCAGTGTTCCTTTTCTTTTCTGCCAGACTTTTAAAATTTTGCATTTATGTTCACGGAAATTATCAACATATTTGTTAAGTATTTAACAATTTATCATACCCTGAGAATTATTTCAATTCTTCATTTACAGCCAACAGTAATAACAATAACATAACCAACAACATCAGTTTACAACAGCAACAATAAAAAAAAGTGATTTCAATACAAGTAGACATGTTTAACATTTGTCAAAATCATAAAAGAACATCGTGTAAACGACCACGACTAAAATGAGTGAACAAAAAAAAAAACAAAATAAGAATGACTATTTTAGCCACTGCTAAATGAAAGAACTACAATAACTAAAAACCATAGTTTGAGGAAAAAGAATCACAGCAACAATATGATGAAATACACAAGAACAACAACAACAAACTGCAGCAAGATGGGCTGTAAGAAAAACAAGTAAGAACATTACGCTGAGAGTATTCAGCAATCGGGGCAAAAAGTTGCAACAAATTAAAATGACTGCAGAAAAATAGAAAAATAACAGAAAAAGTAAAAATAAAAGAAAAGTCTCCAGTAGGAATAAAAGAAAACACAGAGTGTTTAATAAGCGAAATATGAAAACTTTCAACATTGATATACAAAATACAGAGATAACTAAACAACAGGTATATAAAAGAGTGTATTAATCAAAATTACATAGATTACAATGTAGATAAAGCTGTTAGTGTGAAAGTAGAATAATATTTTTACATGCAATCATTTCGCTATTTTAATGCATTCAAATTATTTGTGATTATAACTACAAACCCATGAGCTTATATACCGTGATCTAATGACACTAGTAATATTTTTAAAGGAATTAACATATTCATTCATTAGAAGGCTTTATTTTACATTCAGTTCATCAGAGTTAAAAAACTTTTTTTTTTCTATTCAAGTTTGGAATGTTCTTAGTTATCTATATAAATTTTCGACCACTCTTGACCACTCAATATGATTCTTTCCAAAACCTAAAACCACCGAATCTTAGACTATCTTTATGCCAAATTTCATCTAAATCGGTTCAGCGGTTCGACCATGAGAAGGTAACAGACAGACAGAGAGATAGAGTTACTTTCATATTTCTTATATTAGTAAATAAAAATGTGCAAGTCGATATAAAAAGTGCCAGTCATCATAAAAAGTGCAAGTCATTATAAAAAGTGCAGGTCATCATAAAAAGTGCAAGTCATTATAAAAAGTGCAAGTCATCATAAAAAGTGCAAGTCATCATAAAAAGTACAAGTCATTATGAAAAGTGCAAGTTATCACAAAAAATGCAAGTCATTATAAAAAGTGCAAGTCATCATAAAAAGTGCAACTCATTATGAAAAGTGAAAGTCATCATAAAAAGTGCAAGTCATTATGAAAAGTTCAAGTCATCATAAAAAGTGCATGTCATCATAAAAAGTGCAAGTCATTATAAAAAAAAATGCAAGTCATCATAAAAAGTGGGAGTCATTATAAAAAGTACAAGTCATCATAAAAAGTGCAAGGCATCATAACAAGTGCAAGTCATTCCGAAAAGAGCAAGTCATCATAAAAAATGCAAGTCATCACAAAAAGTGCAAGTCATTATAAAAAGTGCAAGTCATCATAAAAAGTACAAGTCATTATGAAAAGTGCTAGTCATCATAAAAAGTGCAAGTCATTATGCACTTTTTATGAAGTCATCATAAAAAGTGCAAGTCATTATAAAAAGTGCAAGTCATTATGAAAAATGCAGGTCATCATAAAAAGTGCAAGTCATCATAAAAAGTGGGAGTCATTATAAAAAGTGCAAGTCATCATAAAAAGTGCAAGTCATTACTAAATGTGAAAGTCATTATAAAAAGTGAAAGTCATCATAAAAAGTACAAGTCATTAAGATTATCATAAAAAATTCAAGTCATTATGAAAAGTGCAAGTCATCATAAAAAGTGCAAGTGATTATGAAAAGTGCAAGTCATCATAAAAAGTACAAGTCATTATAAAAAGTGCAAGTCATCATAAAAAGTGCAAGTCATCATAAAAAGTGGGAGTCATTATAAAAAGTGCAAGTCATCATAAAAAGTGCAAGTCATCATAAAAAGTGGGAGTCATTATAAAAAGTACAAGTCATCATAAAAAGTGCATGTCATCATAAAAAGTGCAAGTCATTACGAAAAGTGCAAGTCATCATAAAAAATGCAAAGTCATCATAAAAAGTGCAAATCATTATAAAAAGTGCTAGTCATCATAAAAAGTGCAAGTCATTATGAAAACTGCAAGTCATCATAAAAAGTGCAAGTCATTATAAAAAGTGCAAGTCATTATGAAAAATGCAAGTCATCATAAAAAGTGCAAGTCAGCATAAAAAGTGCAAGTCATTATAAAAAGTGTAAGTCAGCATAAAAAGTGCAATATTATTGCTCCTTTCTATAAAAACTATTCGTGTGACTGTCCATAAGACATATAAATATTGCGCACTTGCCAAAAACAATTAACTCCTTTACGACAACCTAAAGCAGAAGATTCTGAAATATAAAAAACTTTAAAAAATTGTAACTAAAGAATTAAAAAGTCCAAGACAACAACAAGACCAACAAAATGCAATTTACTGATGGCCTTTTGTTGCTGCAGTTGTTGGTGTTGGTATTGTTGCAGTTGTTATTGCTGGTGGTTGTCTGTTGACTGTTGATTTCATGCGGCTGGCTAGTTGGCTGACGGTGTCTAGTGGCTGGCAAGAAGAAGGTATGAAAGGTTAGAGTTTTTAGTAAGCAATTTACGTGTTATTTAAGCTTTATTCAAATTTATGTTGTACATCTTTAAGACGGTTTTTTAATTTTGTTTAAAACGAAATATTACAAATGCAATTTAACTTATAGAACAGAAAAAAGAAGAACGAAATACAAAAAATCAGAAAGCAGAAAAAATTTTTCAACACGAACGTACCACTCATCAACATGAGCAGAATCCCAGTTTATTTAAAAAACCTTAAAAAGAGAAACAGGCCAGTTTTGTTTTGTTCTAGGCCGGGCCTAAGCACTTGAAATAAATATACAAAAGTAAAAAAAAGTTATATAAAGAAAAAAGTAAAACTTAGGAAAAAGTATGAATAAGTATGCATCCATTAGTTGTGCTAATGATGAACAACAATCCGCTTCCTCTTCATGCAATTCCTTGTTGCCAAATGAACAACTTTACAAAAAGAACCATCAGCCAAAGTAGCAGTAGGAAAAGGAAGACTGTTCTGCTTTTGACTTGTTGCTGTGTTGTTTAAACTTCAAGTTGAAAAGTTGTTTTTTGTTGTTGCTGCTGTTGTTGTTGTTGTTGTCATGAAAACGGCTTATGTCTTTAGCTGTCGAGCAATTACCTTAACCTAGTCGACAGCTTGGGTAGACGTGATAATGGCTTCTGTGTGTGCACGCGCCTGCGTTGTTTTTCCACCATTTAACAATCGCTATAAAACATAAATGCCACAATGCAATATGAATTTGTTCGGCTGTTCTTCATTATAGTGATCAAGTCAACAGCGACAGAGAAAGAAACTGAAAATATTTATAGGAAAATATGCATCAAATTGTTGGTTGGCCTATCAAGTGTTACTTGTAAATAATATTCCAGAGTGATCATTTTGCTAGGGAAATAAATTGTATATTTTTTTTTTTTTGTTTTTTTTTTTTCTTCATGAAGAGAATATTTCTTTGAAGCTTATAAAATGCTATGAATATTGAGCGAAGAGTTGTTATGATATCTGGTGGTGCCCAACTAGGGCCCTAGAGAAAACACGATTTTTGTTCATTTTGGGAATAGTCGCTTATATCTGTTATTCTTTCGTCTCTTATTTATATCATTGAAAAGTTGTTAGGTTTTCTGATTTTTGTTTTTTTTTGTCAGTAATTTTCTAGTAAAAGAAAGAGCTCCTATAAATGAGTTCCACTACTTTTGATGTAGAATCTTTAATCCATATTTTATAAAGGCAAAATACTTTTTATTTTTTCCTATATTATTTTTGCTGCAAAAACATCATTGTATTTGAGTTATTCTGCACAATATTTTAAAAATAATATTTTTGGGGAAATTATGGAACTATTAGTTTCACTGCACGTTAACAGCTTCAAGTATTTAAAGAACAATATCTTCCTCTAAACAAAACGGTCACAATTAATTAACACAATTCAGTCAATTTAATCAGTGACTTTTTTTTGTTTTGCATCGTTATGACCCAATTAAAGTAATTTTATGGGAAGCGACAATATTTCAGGCATCATTCACATTCATTATTATCAAACATGTATATTGCCATGGAAAAAAGCAAGCACATACCGCAAGTGTATTAATTAAAAAACTTAGCAGGCAGCTGAAATATGTAGTGAAAAATTAGGTATTCATATTTTGCTTTCTCATTCATTTGCACTAAAACAGACGTCTATCCCAGTGCCAATAAGGACATCTAGGTTAATAAATATTTTCCTATCAACACATTCACTTTCATGCAGGCTGTAACTATTGCGACCTAATTGGTATGCGATTTCCGTTGAGCGTTTTGCCATTCCCGTGCTATTTTTTACACTTGCAAGCAATTTTTAGCAGCCTTTCAAATATTTAATGGAGTTAATTTGCTGCAGTTCTTTCTTTTACATTTAAGCGATTACAACGATTACAAGTATTTCTTAGTTTTCATATTTAAACCCTTTAAAGAATGCGTGTCATAGTCCTCGTTTGTAATCAAGAATGTTTATCTAAGAGACGCGTTTACAAACAAATAAGAAATTCAGCAGACAAAACACACAAAAAAAAGAATTATTTATATAAATAAATATAAAAAGAAAATATTATCTTGTTTATGCTGTCAAGTTAAAAACGACATATGCAAAAACTTGTGTCTCTAAACTGCCATCCATGATGCACTTGTTTACTGAAAGCGGCTCGAGTCTTGTTGTTTTTTCTTTCCACACAACGTTGGTCCCTTTTTTGTCATAATATAAAAAAAACAACTCTTTCGTCCTTTTAACCGTCCTTAAATAATAATTTCTTTTATGCTGTTTGTGCAGGCAGCATCTGACTATGCTTTAACTACTGTCCATCTTCTGAGATGTTGCTTTTTTAATTTTTTTTCTTTTTTTTCTTTATCAAGACGATGAAGTGGAAAGAAAGAGAACGTCATTTATTGTTCCACATCCAATTAAGCATTTTGATACATTTGCTTCCATTAAGTTCTCTATGTATGTATATATATTTTTTTAACTACATTAATTTTTTTTTATATATTACACACGTACATAATCTTGGCAGACACTTAAAGGTATGCAAATATTAAAATTTTTCTAAGGTTTTTATGTAACTCTATTTAGGCTTTTTTAAACATTTTGAAATATATATATTTATTATTATTATTTTTTAATAATATATACCTTAATAATGATTAAGATCAGCATTTGCTGATCTTGTCCAATTTAGTCATATATTATCTTCATAGAATTGTACTACCTCTAACGGAATACTAGCTTATGCCTTACACATGCGCAAACAGCTTCAAAGCAATTTAAGTTTCATTCTAGATTTCTTTACAACAGACACGATTTTTGCTAGTCCACTACTGCTTTACTTTAATCTGTTGCTAGTGCATCATTTTGTAATCGTTAGTTTATTGCGTTTTCTCATTCATCTTATGATCTCCCTGTGCTGTCTAAGCAGCATAACATTTGAAGTTCTTTTTTCCACTTCTCTTCGTGTACGTTGCAATAAACTTTTTACTCGGTTTGTTTTAAATTTAAGTGTTTTTTTTTTGCTGGCCGTAGTTTATGATGTTGTTGGTGTTTCATTTCTTAAGTTGTCAAGTTTAGACAAAGTAGTTTGCAAATAAGTCGTCTTTTAATGATTTAATGCACAAAATGTTTGTTCTCATTTTTCTGCTTTTTCTGCTACCAATTTTCTATATAAGAGAGTGTTGCTTTTATTTTTCGTTATTCTTCTTCTTTTTAATCCAGTATTTTCATTTAGTTTTCATGTTGTTTAAGTGCAAAATTTAAATTAATCTTCCATACTAAATATAATACTAACGACTACAGTAGAGTCGGAGCAAAACAGACTTAATAGCTATAATCCTGGTTTTTTTATTCACTATTTATGAGACAATTTTAAATTAACAACTTTTTGAAATTTTTAACTCTAACTCTTATTTTCAATTTGTAAACCATAAATAAGTCCATGTAATTTAATTTAAAATTTTTTTGGAACACTTATATGTAAAGCACGACGAAAACATTTTTTTTTCTCTTTTCAAACATCGAAAGCAGTTAATTTAAACTACTAAAAATACTATCTCGATTTAATAAACTAAAGATAATAAAAAAAAGTAACTGTGTTCTATTCGGCTGTGCCGAACCGTATATACCCTTCACCAACTTACGTGTTGAGTATAACATACACTCATTCCAACCCTGGAATTATAGTTTTGATCTCTCTGATTTTCAATACTAATTTATTTTTTTCTAATATATATAACATATATTTGATTACCAAAAAGGAAAGTATTTTGATTTAGTAATTGCGATATTAAAATAAATAACATAAAATTTTCCAGCTCTGCAGTTGTCTTTTTGACTTTTCTGATTTCTAATAAATGAATTTCTTTCAAAAACATCGCATGTTTAATGTATAAAAATAAAATAAAAAAAATCTGATTTTATGTTCAAAAAAATGTTTCAGTTTTCCAACCCTGGAATCATATTTTTCATTTTGTTTCATTTTCAAAACCAATTTTATTGTTCTTGAAATATAAAATAGCTTTAATTATTAGGAAAAATAGTTTTATTTAATTATTTTTATATGCCAAAATAAATTTAAATTTTCCAGCTCTGGAGCTGCATTTTTGGCTTTTCTAATTTCCAATACAGAAATATTTCTTTCAAAAATATCAATAATATTTAATATATAAAGGGAAAAAATAAACTGTTTTAGTTGTATAATTTTCTATACTAAAAAGAATTATGGATGCCCAACTCTGGAATCGTCTTATTATTTTTCTTTAATTTTCAGTATTAGTTTAAACTCTGCTGATGTATAAAATATATTTAGTTAAATAAATAAAAAATCCAAAGTTCGTTTTAGCCTGAGACTTTTATATGGCAAAAATAAATTTAAATTTTCCAGCTCTGGCACCGTATTTAGGACTTTGCTGATTTTCTATAGCAACCTATTTATAACTCTTTCCAATACGTCAATCCTAGATCGTAATATTTATATTTATTGGCGGTTTCGGAAAGCCGATTTCACGTACAGACAGACGGAAATCATTTATACGTCTTCCTTATTTATAAGGATATGGAAGATTAACATTGTGGAAATTGTACATGAACTGAAGTATATAAAAAACCAAAAAAAAAAATTGGTTTAGATTATTCTGAATGTCTAAATTTGCCCTAGAAATGATCAATTTGTATTTATCTTTTCACAGTTGCCGGAAATTGTTTGCCCCATTCATTTTATTTGCATGTCACTGTTAATTTTTTTCAGTGCATATATTTATGCAAAAGCTTCAGAAAACTAGAATTATCTTTTAGTTCTTCCTTCAATTTTTTTTTCTTCAATTTGCTGGAGCCTGTGAGTATTTTCTTTACTGTTCTTGTTAATGCAAACGCTTTAGTTGGAAAGAAGCAGGAATAAAAAAAAAAACTAGAGTGCAACAGAGTTTGTTTGGCTTGTTTCTGCTTAATTGAGTTTTTCGTTTTTGTGCATCTTAAAGAAAATGAATATCGTTTAAGTTAATATTATGCAAGAATGTGCCACTTTAGTTATGTAGTTTTAATCTCGCCCAGATAAAAATATCCAAGTGAAGATTTACTACTGCAAGATTTAAGAAAATATAACTGACATTAAAGCCTATAACTCGGTGGCTACTGGTGATATAAATGTTAACGTTGAATTGCAATCTAGCAGGTATATAAATAATTTCGTTATTGAAGTATTTATATGGAAGCGGGTATTTTAAATAATTTGTCAATAATATTGATAAAAGAGATGATCGCATGATTTTTATCAGAAAGTAAGATTTCAGAAGACCTGCCTTTGAAGGACACGGCTATGACAATCGGGGACTAGCCATAATTTAGAGCTTTTCTCAAAATAGCTGCCACATGACCTGTATGATGCGAAGATGTTCACCTAAATATATAAAGTATGATCTTTTACTAGATATTAATTAAAAAAACAAAACAAAAATTTCAACTGTCACTTCTATTTGTCCTGTCAGCTTTGCAGGCTGTATCATATCCAAAATTTTCTAATTGCAGCTTGTGCCCAGCCTTTTCAAGGTATTTTTGTTCCTCTACACGGCAAGAGGTCACATTTCAAAAAATTTGCTTGTTCCTTTGTTTAATAATTTTGTTTATGTTTGCTTGAATTTTTCAAGTTGTTTCTTTCTTATACGCTGGCATGTCATTGACATTTACCGCAAAAAAGGAATATCAAAAACAAAACCGAAAGATATTTTCACATTTGCAAAACTGCAACGAACTCATATATAAAAAGACAAAAACACACACACACGCACTTTTTTTGTTGACATTAACCATGAAGGAAAAAATATTAAAAGCCACACCACAACTTATTATTTGCCAACGAAGAAAAAAATATATATACAATATATATACGACATGAAAAAATAGCAGTCATAAAATTCTCCTCATGGACCAAGCCCCCATATTTTCAAATGATGATGACTTTTTTTCGGGAAAGAAAACATTTTTTTCAGATAACAAAAAAATATAAAAAAAAACAAAATACAAAACTTAAATCAACATCAAAAAATACTTTAATAACAATGATGGGGATATTGATAGTGTGGCAATGGCATCAAGTTCAAAAGAAAAATAAATCGAACACACAAAAAAAAACGTCATAAAACGCCATCACCAAGCAGCCAGCATAATGGAAAATTCAAACTTGAAATAAACAACAGCATTAGCTTGGAAAAAAATAGTTAGTTTGTGTAACTTTTATTTCACAAAATCCAAAAGTTGCTACATTTATGAGATTTTAGTAGGAGCTCCAGCGTGTAAAAATGTAAAATGACATTAAATGTGCAAAAAACTGGGCGCTTCACAGGTTTGACAATTTTATATTTTAGGCAACTGATTTATAAGTTAAGTAGGCTTTCTATTGCAATTTTGGATACTGCCATTTTAAACTCAATCTTTAGTGAAGAGACGGGTTTAATTATGTCCAGCAGATATTTGCCAATCACTAGTTAAATAAATGGAACAGTACGTTTTACAGTTCAGAGGTCAAATTACCTCATTCGATGTCCAGCGAAATTTTTATACAATTTAAATACAAAATTTCTATCGATATAGAATGCCGTAATTTGACTGCTGGGGGCAAATTACAGCACTCGATATCGATCGTAAAACGTATTTAAAATATACTGAAATTTCGATCGGTATCGAATGCGCTAATTTGGGCCCTGGTGGACTTAGACACTATAATATTAAAAATTTTTATATATTGTTAAGAACTATTTTATTAGAGTCAAGTTCAAATCTGCAAATTATTTTTGTTCATGAATTTTTATTAAATTCAAGTTATTTTTATTAGTAGTGGAATATTAGAAAATTTACTTCTATAACATAAAAATATTTATTTTTTTATAAAATATTCAAATATACTTCAAAATCTATATTGTGCCCAATAAAAATTTATTTTTCAAATTTAATCAAAGCCCATAGGGCATTCCTCCGATTCGTTGTTAATCATCATCAAACTAAACACAGTTTTATCTCCTTTTCTAATATTATTTTTTTTAGTGAATGAGTATAAAAATTTTAATCAAGCCAGCTAAGAAAAAGACTTGCATACACAACAACAACATTGTTTACAATAAAAGTTTTGTATAACAAAAAAAAAATATGTTTGCTAAAAAATCGTATCATGACAAAATGAAAAAATAAACGACCACAAATTTTTGCTTATTAATGATGATCATTGTCAAGGCACATGTGTCTTTATGCACCACATGTCTGTCCATGCCGCCACAAGTATGCTAAATCTACCAAGTCTACGCTAGACATTTTAACAGTCTATGCAGCTCAACCTCTATGCGTTGGCGTTAGCAGCAAAAATCAAAAACAAAATTAAATAAAAATGCCACACAAAAAAAAAGCACAAGCTGTAAGAAATTTTTAAGTTTCCGCCCGCTGTGTGTTTTACACACAAAACGTGTTGTTGTTTCTTTTGTTTCGTTTGTATCTTTGCGAAAACCCAACTTGTCCACATTCATGTATTTACAATGCAAAAATTTTGTTAAATTTGCAAGAAGGCAAAAAAAAAAAAAAAATAAACGCTCTCATACGAAATATTAGGCATGTTGCCACACGACTTTACAAGTAATCGTTCAACACTATTAGAGGTTGTGCAACTACAACTGGCAAACGCTGGCACACTCCTTGCCTCACTCGCCCACCAAGAGATAGTGGTCAACTTAAGTTATTAACAAAGAAAGCCGGCTTTTACGAAATATGTTTTCTCTATCTGGCGGTCAACTTAAGTTATTGAGCAAAGAAAGTCGGCTTTTACGAAATATATTTTCTCTATCTGGCGGTCAACTTAAATTTTAAATAGCATTTATGGCTGGAGAAAGTGTGCTAAGATAAATAACAATTTTTTTCTAGTCCTCCCGGTTTGAGGTCTGACTGAACTTTTTAGAATCGTTTAAAAACATAGAGCTTACTTGTGTGGCAATTGCTGCCAGCTGTCCGGTTTATAGTTACGAATATACTTTTGCCCTTGGCCAACATTTTTAAGAGGTCGTTTCTAAAATTGTATTATATCACTGGTTATTGCAACTGTTCTATGCTGTTTGTGATGACTCTCTAGTTCATAAGTAGATTTAAAAATGCCCTCATATGAAGTGTCTGATATTCCGTATGCTCTTTTTTTTCGTGTAGAGAAATTATTGTTTATGTTTCTAAGCGGCTTGTATTTGTTATTTGTTGCAGCACTAATGTTTCTAATAAGTATGCAAAGTCGTTCTTTTTGTTCCGTTTAAAAATATTGGCGACCAAAGTCTAGCACTTTAATATTAATACAGACGCAATCATGATGCCACTTGAGAAGAGAGCTGCTGTTATATTATTAAACAGTAGAATCATTCCAAGTCATATTTAAACAACTTGTTGTACTCATGTTTGTGTGAATGTAGTTATTATTTTTCTTTTAGTAATAAACGTGTAATAACATAGTTTATCATTTGGCATGGCATCATTATGTTGTTTGGCTATGCTCGATTGTATTGTGTAAGTGTGTGCGTGTGAGTGCAGCGAATTATGTTGTAGATTTGGGGTGCGTCAATTTATAAGTTCATGCAAGAATTGCTGCAAAATATATGGCGACTAGATCGACTGTCGTCTAAAGAATATGTTGAGATTTAAGTTTTTTTTTGTTGCTATTTTTTTCCTGTTTCTGTTGTTTTGTTAATAAGGAAGTTGCGAAGTGTTTTCTATTAAAGCTATTGTGCTCGTTATGACATTAAGTTTTTTGCCATTTACTGGCTTTTATGGATTTTAATAATAATATGAATAGGAAAATGTAAATGAAGAGAAGTTTTGAAGATCAAAATGCAACTGACTTTTATATATGTAAAGGTTGTTGTCTTCACTAATTATTATATAACCAGCTGTGGGTAAATTCCCCGCAGAAATAGTTTTGTTTTGAATTCTAAAGGCATTCATTCATTACATTGATTTGGGAACAAGTGCTGTGTTTATGCCTAGACACATGAGGCCCCTGATTAGGGCGCATGATTTTGAAGGCGGCGAGCTTTTCAGTACTCCAAAATGTTTAGAATCGAAAATATTTAGCAACATGAAGAAATTTTGTATTGCAAAATTTTTTATAACAAAAAATTGCGATTATTAAATCATTCACAAGAAGAGGGCTACAATTTAGAGGACGTTTGGAACGAATTCAGTATCCCTATAATAAAAATTTCTTAGGAAAGTTCTAACTTCTTGCTGAATTTGATGTGACCGTAAAGTAGTCAATATAATTTTTATTAAAAAACCTTCACATGTTCATAATTTTTAGCTAAAAATTAAACCATAGTCATGCCTTATTCAGTATTTACACCAGGTTTGTCCTTCTCCGAAATTTTTTTTGTTATCCAGTATATAGAGACCCAAGGAGATAAAAGCGTAGTGTGTGAGAGAACTCAAAAACATACCAAGAGGAGCAAATTAGAACAGGAAAAAAATGTCTGCAGGACAAAAAATAAAAATTGATGAATAAACAAATACCTGCACTCAGGAGATGACCTTTTCCACAGCAATACTCTGTGCCGGATATATGAAGAGAACGGAGTCCTCCTCTCCTTTCTATAGATCCATCACAATACAATGTATCAGTAGAAGGCATCTCCTGAGGGGAAAAATATATAAAAACTGCATCCTTCACAACTGGTTTTAAATATAAAAAAAGTGCGTAATTAAAGGAATAGTACAAGGTCTGGATACATACGATCACTTATTTAAATAAAATACAACTTCGCAGAAATCCTTTTGGAAAACATAAGGCGCCAGCTAAACACAACAGTCAACTATTATCTCTACAGAATTTCAAATATAAAATCAAATAGAACCCTAATTTCTATTCGTCATGTGACCATGTAAAATACTTAAATACAAACTTTCTATATAAACAACTTACAGATGACAGGCTCTCGACTGACTGCTACATATTTTTAGTGCCTTGCATTTTGGCCACATCGTCAGCAGTAACACTATCATCATTATTGTAAACAGCAACATGGTCGCTTTCATCATCTTACAGACTTTTTTTGTGCAGCTTACGCTGGAGCAATAAACGTCAAAATTTAGCCCATTGCTGTCCATTTCAACAACGTGTGAAATAAATCACTCAAAGTGCTGAAGATCCATTAAATAACACAACAACGAAGCCACATCGTACTCAACATTTCACAGAGCTGAAAAAGCCTTATGTTTTTCTTGCTGTTGTTGTTGTTGTTTGGTTAAATACTTACACATACAGCATTCACAACTGCATATGTTAGACGCTTTATGGAATAGCAAAAGAACACACTCGTACAACAGTTTAACCAAACAATAAACCCGACAACCGACTAGTACAACAACAATCTAGTTAAGCAGTAGCGATGACTTTGCTGCAACAACAACAATAACAACCAGGCCATGTAAAGCCCTGGTATTAGCAAATGTTTTGTCTTTTGATACCTTTGGGTGTTGAGTAGCAACACTATAACTAAAATTTTAAACGAAACTGCAATAAACCAACAAACAACACACACACACAAAAAAAAAAACAGCAGCTTTGCAACATAAGAAACCATGTTGCAAAGGCTTTGTACGCCAACGAATTAAAAATAAACAGGAAAATATAAATAAAATCGCTTGTTGCCTTAATACATCTACTCGTAGCGCACAACAACTACTTGACTTGACATTTTAAGGGTCTATGTTGTGTGCTTTTGTTAATCATACGTTTCGGTTGGTTTAATTTACTTTTTCAATGTATCAGGTGTTTGGAGACCAGCAAAATAAGCCAACTTGTTTTATGTAGAAAAAATATTCAAGCGAATTCAGGAAAATGAGATAAATTCCCTCAAACCAAGTTTTCCAGTTTGGTTTTCTTTGGAATTTGATTATTAAAAATATTTTAGATTTACCACAATAAATTTGCTATCAAGTTTGTATCTAATTTATTTGATTGAAATATTATATATTTAAAATATTATTATATTCTGATATTTTTAAGCTTAAGATCTCTTTATTTTAATTTAATTTTTAATTTCAATATTTCGCCACTCTTTTGGGTGACTCTTCAGGAAATTAAGTCACACAAAGGAGTAACGAAATATTAAAATTAAAAATTAAAAAAAATTAATTAATTAATAAAGAGAAATTAAATAACCGTCACCAGCGGTACAAGTCTGTAATGAAGTAACTTTCTATTGACTTCTAGAGTTTTCAACGAAACTCTAGGTGCCTATTAACCTCCTGCCAGACTATTTTAGGCGAACCAATTTTTTTTAATACCCACAAGCGTGTTCTTCCTCTGTTATTTCAAAGATTGGGCAAAAGTCTAGGCCTGACAGAACTGGTTACCATTTTCTTCGAAAAAAAAGACTCAGCAGTATCCTTTATCAGTGATGAAAACATAGAACTGTCCAATAAAGATCACTGGCCGTGATTACCACTATCGTGTATTAAAGAACAGAGAATCGGTTCCCTCCCCCCACTCCCTCGGTGGAAAATATTAGCCGGCAAAGTAAAGTTTCCTACAAAAGTTTTCTCTATCTTCATCTGTCCTCTCTATACTATCCCCTTCTTTGTAGTCCCGAAGAACTGAACTGCATATGTAGGAATCATTCCCTGAGTGCTGGTCCGAATTAAAAAAGAAATCATCATTTACAAATGCAACATTCCACAACATGCGAAAATAATAAAATTGTTCTACTAATAAAATTGTGTTCCGTTCTGGCAATTTTCATCGAAAATCATCTTCAGCCATGACCAGCATTTCTGGTTGAATGAAGACGTGAAGAAATAAATTGATCGAATTCGGGACCATATCAATGCATATGAGATCCAAGCGCGTTCAAAACATCCCGAATAATTCACTGTTTGTTGTGGAGTTTGGGCTCGCGGGGTCATCCTGGCCATATTTCTTGAGAGAACAACTTTGAACAGATCATCATTATCAACGGCGAGCGCTAAAGGTCGATGATTACCAACGTTTTTTGACCTGAATTGAATGATTTAATGGACGCCAACGACATGTGGTTTCAACAGGACTGCATTCATGACACGTTAAATATACTGCAGGAGTGATTTGAGCGTATGGCCATCTCACGAAATCATGGCATTTGAGTCCGTTGGATTTTTTCTTGTGTGGTTTTCTAAAGTCGCAGATGTATGCGAAAAACTATAGCGATCCTCAAAGTCAGCACAACACAGGCCATCGGTTAAATTCAACTTGATTTATGCGCGAGGGTCATGGAAAATTGGACATTTCGAATGCACTCCACCACCCAGAGAAGCCGTGCCAAACATAATGCCATCAATAGATCTTTCAAACAAGTATACAAATTACAATGACATATTACACACACTTTATTTTATTTAAATTTAAAAACAGGAAGCGCTTAATGAAATACCCTTTACTCTAATAAAAATATCAGCTATTGTTTTCATCATTTATAATCAGCAACATTACTGAGACATTTGAGTGGGACCCTTGTTGTAAGTATAACGAAAAGGGCAAATTACACATAATTCGATGTCGATAGAAATTTATATTCAAATTGTATCTATTGAAATTTCGATCGATATCATTGGCGGTTATTAGGCCCCAAATAATTTTAATCAGGCCGATTATTCCTAAGCAAAATGCAATTTAAGGCATAAACTCCATGATTTCAAGGAAATGTGTAATTTAGTGTTTATGGAGAACATGAGATGAAATGCGGTATGGGGTTCCACAAACAGCATTTAAGATGCAGCAGATCAATATTCTGAGATATCGTGGAATAGTCATCATATATAAAATTATATATAATATGAATATAGGAATATGTATTTCACTAATAAAATCAACTAAAACAAGTAAAAGTGCTATATTCGGCTGTGCCTGAGAATTTTGTTCTTCCTACATTATAAAATAGTTTTAATTAGCAGAAACAACAACGTCAATTGCCTATTTGGTTACTTTTATATATTTCAATATCCCAACCCTGTAAACGAAATTTAATTTTTTTTTACCAATGCAACTCTTAATGAGGCATGAAATAGTTTTTTTTAAGAAAAACTTAATATTTGTAACAATTTTGGTCACTTTCATGTACCACAAAATATTGCAGTTATCCAACTCTGGAATTTAAATTTTGATTTTTTTTTTAATTTTTGATACCAATTATGTTTTTCCTGAACTAAGGAATAGTTTTAATTAGTAAAAAACCGACGTTGGTTGCCTTTTTGGTTACTTTTATGTATAAAAAAAATTTCAATTTCCCATGTCTGGAAGCGAAATTAAAATTTTTTTACCAATCCTAGTATTTATTAGGTCTAAAGTCGTTTTATTTAAGAAAAACTTAAAATTTGCATCCATTTTGGTCACTTTCATGTACTACAATATAATGCATGTACCAAAAACTTTAAACTTCCCAACCCTGGATTCGATATTTATATTTTTTTTTGGAAATTTTTGATACCGATTTTGTTCTTCCTAAAATATAAAATAGTTTTAGTTAGCAAAAAAACAACAAAAAAACATCAGTTGCCTGTTTGATTACTTTCATGTATAAAAAAATTCAATTTCCCAGCCCTGGAAGCAAAATTTGAATTAAAAAATTTTTTTTGGCCAATGCAAATCTTCATGACGTATAAAGAGGTTTCGTAAAAGAAAAACTTAAAATTTTTAACAATTTTAGTTACTACGTGTACTACAAAATACGGGATGGGCCGAAAAAAAATTTTTTAATTTTCCATCCCTGGAAAATTTTTTTTATTTTTTTAATTTTTAATAGACTATTGAGGCTTCCCAAAGCAAGAAATATGTTCAATTTAGAAACATTAAAAACAAATAATTGATTTTTGGTATAAATTTTGCGTCGAGAAATAGGTGTAAGCTTCCCAGCTCTGGAACACTACTTCGGATCTTTCTGAATTTAAATAGCAGTCTATTCAAGTTCATTTCCAATCCAACGGTCCAAGAACGAAGTCTCTAGCTTTTCTGGGGGCTTGGGAAAACCGAGTTCACGTACAGACAGAAGGACAGACGAACATCGCTCAATCATCATCGCTTTCATAAGGATCCAAAATATATATACTTTATGGGGTCCCATGTGCATATCGAAGAAATTACACACGGAATGACTAACCTATATATACCCTTTCACTTTTTTGTGAAGGCTATAAAAAACTCCTTAAGGAACAACCCGATGTCTGATAATTTATTTCTAGGTCTATTTATTTCCCTCTCTTATGAATTGAGTTTGTGTTATGACTATGAAATAGCCCGACATTGTGGCCACACTGAAGTTTTTTATATTGCAGAGGACACAATGAAGGCCTTATATAGACCCGATGATGTTGTAAGTAAGGAATACGCAGGCCTTTCTAAAAAACTAACAATTTTATTATTACCCTTGAAGTCAATTCGCAATATGTTTTAAGCATTTACCACAAAAACTGTCTCATTTATACGTATAAAAATAATATTTGATTATTATTTTTAAGGACTTGTTGCAGCAACGTTGGATGGTTTATTAACACCCTGGAAATGGGAATTTACCTTCAACGCTGGCATTGTGCAAGTGAAGCATTTGGATTGCCATTGGATTAAGTTGAAAGTTGCACCCACTCAAAATGCTGCGTCTTGCCTTTAAATTGAAGATTTTTATTTTAATATTTTTTTAAATTTTTTTTTATATGAAAGTGTTCATATAAATGCTTTTACCACACATAAATACATACTCACACTTACATTGTTTCCCGTATTGCACTTTATTTGTGGCGTCAAATGCCACATTTGCCCTGAGGCATTTTTTGTAATAATTGTTGCTCTGTGTTGCTGTGTGTAGGAAAACATAACTAAAGACTTTAAGAACATGTCTTGGTTTTCCTCTTTTTCTTTTCAGTTGTTTATTTTTTTTTATTGTCCTCTTTTGCTACATTTATGAAAAATGAACTTAAATTGCAAATTGTTGCAGTTAAAGGCTTGTGAAGATATTTTTTTTTGTTGTTCGTTTTATTTCTGCAGTTTCGCTTAGTATTTCTGTATGAGTGAGCAACTGTTGGTCTTGAGGGTGTTCTTATATGTTTTTTTGTTAATTTGCAGAAGTGGCAGTTATAAGCTGGTTGTTTTAAGTCTTTGGCATGATTTAACTAATTAAAACATAAACATGTTGCAACAAGCAGCAATAGCAGCAGCAGCGGCAGCGGCAATATTAGCAAGCATTTGCCCCGTTTGTAATGCACCATGTTGAATGTAAATTATTACTTTTATTATTAAGTGTTACATATGCGACTACGAATAGTCAACGAACGAGCATAGACCAAACATGCATTTTAAACTCTACAACAATATAATTTACAGCCAAGTGGTAAATAGGCATTAATGCTTCGTTAAAATAAAGCATATCTGTGCACTTTAATGCCATGTGAATAAGAGGTTCAGTGCTGCAGTGACCTCTAAAATAAATATTTCCATATAAATGTTACTTGTTTTATTAAAGCCAATGAGGGTGAGTTCACCGGAGGTTAAAGTAATTGTGTAAAACAGTGGTTTCATTTTAAAAATAAACTTTTTTATTACAAAACAGAAACTTAAATGATATAGATTGCTGGGTATTGATTTCCCTATTAAACTCTGTTAATATTTTCTCATTAAAAGCAATCATTTGCCTGGCACATTATGGCCAACTGGATATTTAAATAAATAGTCTTTAAAGTAAAATTCTTTGAAAATAAGCACAGCAACCCAATATTACTAAAAAAATTAACAACAACAAAAAATATCACAAAATAAAAAGCCTGCAATTACCAAATAAATGGTAAGAACAAAAAAAAAACATGTAAACGACAAAAGAACTTGTCTCATTATACAGTTTGCATTAAGACAACTACGGCTAAAAACATTTACTGCTCTGCTGATGGTTGTCGCCATGAAGCGAGCATCATTGCACTGCCATCATCATCATGGACGGCATGTCATCACTGAGTTTAAATAAAATTTCATTTTCGGTTTTATTATTCATCATCAACAGCCATCCACGGGCCGGCCAGCGAAACCACCACATACATATTCTGAGCACGTTAAATATTTTCGTACTTATTGCCATAAAAGTGTTGAATGTCAAACCGCTCTGCCGATGTGGGTTTTAGTGCGTCCAAGTGATTATATTTCAATTTCTACTGCATTTTTAGTATGACACATTAAATGTCTATTGCCCAAAAGGAGCAGAATCTCCTACATATAAAATTAATATTCCGTTTTTAAGCGGCAGCTCTTGTTAAAATCAAGCTAAGTTATTAAATTAAATAATACTTACTCTTACATACTGTTCAGCTTTAAGGATCTCAGAAAAAACTGTTGCTCTGGAGACCAATTACCGCATTCCATCCATATCGATCGAAATTTCAATAGAATTTATACACAAATTGCGATCAATATCGAATGCCGCAATCTAACACCTGGATTTATAATTATTTTTGATGTGTTAACATCTATACGCGCGCCTCTTGGGCAGTAAACGATCAGTTTCAATACATACGCAAGTGTAAGTGTAAGAGTTTGTTTGTTTGTTGTTGTTGCTTGGCAGTCGGTATTGAAAGTGATTATTGGGCGATATTCATATAATTTTCCCACGCGATTTTCTCCGGAAATTCATAGCCGATTTTATTAATTTTTGGATTAAAACGCTAGTGCGGGCTTCGACGAAGAGTTTAGGCCAAAAATTAAGGCGATCCGATATCGGCGAACGGAGATTTAAATGTTTTAATTCGAAGTATTAATGTGGAGTAATTTAAAAAAGTGTTTTATGTTGATCTTCGGTTTTGTCTTATGCATAGCAAAGAGAATAGTGACGTGGTTATACGTACATATATAAAAATGAGATAGCAAGACAGCAACGTATGTAGCTTATGTACAAACATAACAATGTATGTATGTGCATTTGTCTGTTGCTTTGCATTCTCTTTGTTTTTTGTGGGTTTAATATAAAATAAATAAACAAAAAGGTGTTAACACATCGCCCGTGAGTTCGAACACTCATTGATTTTTTTATTATTTTAGAAATTTAAAGTTGCAAAGCATTTTCCTTTTTTGGAAAAGCTCAATGACACAACACAACTGACACAATTTAATGAATTTGCATTGGCGCTACACAATGCATCAGAATTATTTCTGTCATGCAATAAAAAATTCATTAAAACACCAACAATTTATAATATTTGATTTGATGAATAGAGAAGTTGTTTCTAATTCGATTTAAATGAAGTTATTTTTTAGCAGGACAAAAAAAAGCAATTTGCGCATGCTCCCAGTTATTATTACTGTTATTATTTTTTTTCCTAAAATAAGACTTCCTGCCTGTCCCACGATGACACTGGATGCATTTTAAACAAAGTAGTAGCTAACACGAGACTATGAAGCGGAGGGTCCTGAGGGTCATTATGGATCGACTTACACCAGAGCAACGCGTGCAAATTGTGGAAATTTTTAATCAAAATAATGGTTCTGTTCGTCAAACTTATCGTGCACTTCGTCCATTTTATGGCGTACATAATCGCCCTTCAGAGCGAAGAATAATAAAATCGCATTCCGTGAGACGCCGAACAGTGTGCACTGAAGAAACTGTAGCCACTGTACAGAAAAGCATTGAAGATGATCCTAATCAATCAACTCGTCGCAATTCCCTTCCACTTTTGGACGATTTCTTTCCTTCGTCGGTCCTGTAGCAAAATATTAGTAGGCGAAGTAAAAGGATAAAATAGCTACGAAATTCTTCATCTGTCTTCTCAATACCTTCCCCTCTTTTCTAGTTTCGTCGTAATGAACTTCATATGTAGGGGTCATTCCCTGAGTGCTGTTCAGAGTTGAAAAAAAAATTATTACATTTTGTTCAGTAAGAAAAAAGTAAAATATTGAAGAGGTATTTTTGAAAACAGCTGACTGCACTGTGGGCTTTATATAAATTTACTACTATGGCAACAACTCTTATAAATATCATGCAATAAATATTAGTTTCCTTATTCAGCTGCTTAAATACAATATTTATTTCGCCTTAAAACCTGGTTATTTATTGTCTTAAATACGATAGACCCATGATATTTCTTCATGTTTAAACTTCCTTAATAATTTTCTGTTTATGGACATCCGAAATATGAAATAATTTCTCACAAAATTTAAAATTTTTAGGCGTAAAATTATTGATATATTCAAAAATTCTGCAGGGTCTAGAATAATCTGAAGTATATAAGGGAAATACTAGTATAAAACACTTATTACAGCATTTTTTCGAATCCTTGAAACAGTTCCGTCATGCGCTTTTTGTTATGTCCTTGAGCTCTTTCAGTGATTCGTGTTTTATCTAATCATCCGTCGTTAAAACGTTATTTTTTCATGGCGGCCGTTCAATTTTGAGATCAGGAAAAAGAAGCAGAGTTAAATTTCCGGTGGCTGAGGCACATTTACAGTTTTTGGTACAAAAAGAAATTCAAAATTACTTTTATTTAAATCTAGAAACTTTACAAGCGTCTAAACATCTTTCCCGATATTAAAAGAAAAAACAAAATTACATGGCATCACCGCAAAGTACTTCAACTATTCTCCTAAAAATTTTCTTGACTTTCTCAACATTTTAGAAGGCAGTCAAGAGTGCTGTCATATACAGCACGACCGTCTTCAATCACTTGCTCCTGACTTTCTGTTGCACTTGTAAATATTTTACTGACAATATATTTTCCACTGTCAGTAGATCAAGTGCTTTCGTGAACTTAATTTCTGATGATACGAAATCAGTACTAATGAAAATCCATTAAGAGGATTGTAAAAAATATTTTAAATATTCTACTCCTACTAAAAATTCGAATTCACTGCAAACTCATATAAAAACTAATATGCAAATTCGTGGATTTGAACCTGGGGCTGAATAATAATTATTTGTTTATATATATACAAAATCAATATGGTTTGCATGTAAAAACTGTCTCATTGTTGATTCAATTAAAAAATTCAATTAACGTTTTAATCAAACTTATGTGAAATACGAAAAAAATAAATAAAAATGAAATTCATTTAAAACCATGGAAATAAGTTCAAAAATTCCGTGATTGTTTAAAAATTAATTAATTTTTCAATTAAATCAAGGGATTCTGAAACTTTTGTGGCGCAATAATTTTTTTCCTCAATTTCGCTGTTATAATAAAGAAAAAGGCAAAGTTCTCTATATATTTTTTTATATAACTTTTTTTTTTGGCTCTGAATTTAAACAAAAAATTCAAGTGTTAATCTGCCAGTTCCACCTTTATGTCCTTAGACATGTTGCCTAAATCGTCTTTTAACTTGTAAAGCCACAACTCTGTTCAAGGCAATTTTTCATGCAACAACAATAAGCTGCAAGTACACCAGAGTGTTTGTTATCCCATTTGTATTTATTATTGCATTAAACATTCATTTTTCTTCATTATACACCTTTCAATAATTCTAAAACGTTTTATCATCTTATTCATTTATTGTATTCCTTTGGCTTTTTGCTGTAGTTGTTTGTGTTTCTCGTTTTATTTTGTTGTTGTTTTTTTTTGCTTCATGTTGTCATGTAGTTTGTTGCATGTGGCATCTTTAAATATTGCAAATATTTACTATATTTACCCGCATTGTAGTCTGCTTTTACAGCCCACGAGATTAATGTTGCAGGAAATATTTGTGAAAAGCGCGAAAATTACTTCTAACAAATCTATCTATAACTTTGTTTGTTACTTTAAGCATCGGCCAAAACCAAAAGGAACATTTTGTAAAGAAGATGCCAAAGAACGAAATACAAAAAAAAAAAAGAAAAAAAGAATTGAAAAAAAAATTATATAAAATTAAATGAATTTTGTTCAACATGTATGACCGTGATGATGGGAGTCATGTGTGAGAAGAGGAACTGAAACGACACAGACCTTAACGGCAAACATGTTTGTATGTTTGTGGCCAACAAATGCACTCGTACCTTGGAACATGATCATCAAAGTCATTTTATTTTCATATGCCCACTACTTTGCAGCGGGTATACGAGTATGATTGCTGGAGTACGTGCTACATAAAGAAGATGACACTTAACAAATGATACCATAAATGTTAGTAATGATTGTTCGATGTGCATGCATGCATGCATGTGTGTAGGAAATTGGCAAAAGGACAGGCAGGCAGGCTGTTTCGTGGGAACAGTGGGCTAAATGTATGAAATCGCTGCTCAACGAAGAAAAAGTATTTAAAAAAACTTAAAACAATTTGTGTATCGAAATGATCGTGCTAACACAAGACTCTTGTTATGTGATCTAGTCTTAAATATTTTATCCTTTTCTTTATTTCAAGTTATGATTTTACTCTTTTACTAGACTTTAGGGTGTGCACAAATACCACGAACTTAACACTCAACTTACCAAAAATAATACCGGCATGCAAGTATTTCATTTTTTTACGAGTATTTCTGGTCGTACTTGTTGTTCTTCTTGTCTTGTTGTTGCTCATATAAATGTCTTGTAAGAACGGACCATTATTATGTTGGCAAAATATTTCTAAAGAATATATGTCGATAAAAGAAAAACAAATTTAATTTTTTAAAGGTGTATTTGCCAATAAAATGAGGGCTTTAAGGTCCTCTTTCTTAAAAGAAAAAAATATAAGAAAAAAAAATATTAATTGATTTTTATTTCGTGTTTAAGCAAACAATTTTCGTAGGTGTCTTCTGGCACAGGAAAAAGTAAAAGAAATTTATATTGAATATTTAGCCAAGGAGACTATTTAATTGCACTTTATTTTTTTTTTAAATAAATAAAATGATTCTTCAGCATTTATGGCAGACTGAATAATTTGAAAACTGATTCTTATAAAGTTTTGTAAGCAGACTTTGTTTTACAAGGAAATATAAATTTCAAGTAGATTCCGTTTAAGTAAAAATACTCTATAACAAAAATTGATCAATAAAATAATTGTTTCTCGTTTTGAAGACATGTGTGGAGAAAAAAAATACATCTATTAAAAAAAACTGTTATGAAAAAACTGAAAAAAGTTAAAGTCTACTGAAAGTAGAAATGAAATGCATATAGACATTGTTTGATCACCAACAAATTAATTTTATTTAATATATTAAAAATAACTTTTATAAAAAATGTTTGCTTTTATGCTATTATTAACGGATTTTAATGTGGAAGTAGTTGTAAAAGGTCTTTCACTGATCTTTTTCTATTTTTAAATAAAAAACAAAACAAATTGTGTGGCACATATTTGTCACACATTATGAACATGTATTGATGCGATTAGATGTGGAACATAACATCTTTAAAATGCCCGTCACGGCTTCTCTGGGTAGATCACATTTAAAATCTCCAATATTCCCTGACCCTAGCGCATAAATCAGTCTAAATTTGACCCATAACCTGGGTTATTTTGACTTTGAGGATCGTTCTGGTATGTGTTTTATTCACAAACAACTGCGACTTAAGAAAACCCCACAATAAAAAGTTTAACAGAGTCAAATCGCGGCACTTCAGATCACCTCTAGTTGAGAGGTGATTTGCCCTGAATTCGCTTGCGTAAAATATTCTATGTGACAATGACTGTATGGAACTTAGTGCCGTCCTGTTGAAACCATATGTGCAGATCATCTGATTCGGGGTCAAAGGAAGGTGATAATCATCGATTCACACAAGTATTTGAGATATGAGACTCAGCCCCGTTTTATAATCGCCAAATTATGACAACTAATTCTCACTAAAATATTATATTATTCGAGATCCAAAAGTATTTCAGATATGAGAAAGAGGGCGTCCACAGCCACAATTTCCGGTAGTGGCATATGTCTACTCAGCTCCGCTTTTTTATAATGGCCCAATCATGACAACTAATCCTTTTTTATTATAAGAATTATCACCCAAATTATCAACTAATCCTCAATAAAAATGATATTATTCGAACACCAAAAGTATTTCAGATATGAGACTTTTTGTGCGCGTCCTCAGCCACAATTTTCAGGTAGTGGCATATGTGTACTCAGCTCCGCTTTTTTATAATGACCAAATTATAACAACCAATCCTCTCAAATACATCTTTTTGAAATAACTTTTTTTCAAATTGATATTATTCGAATTCCAGAATTATTTCAGATATAAGACTTTTTCGGAACACTGTGACATGTCTGAATACTGATTATTGAATATTAATGGTTGGAACACAACTGGGACGAACTTCGAATTTCGTTCAGTACGACGAATTCGTTGGTAAAAATTCGCTCTATAAATTCGTCGTATGAAACACAATAACGACGAATAAATTAAAATAATGAACAAAAAAAATTTTAATTTTGTTAAAAATCTTTGTCATCCTCTGATGCCAGATTCTTTAGACATTCAATAATTACCCCGGTGGTGTCCATTTTTTTCCAGAACAAATTCATTTTTGTAATTATTTTCTGAAATTTTTTTCTGTAAATAAATAATTCTTTTCATTTAACAGCTGATGGGGTGACCATATGAAAAAGTAGGTAATAGGAAGAAATACTATTTTATAAAAAGTGTTTAAAATTAATAAAAAGTCGTCCGAATAATACATTTTTGTGAATTAGGGAATGCATATTTAGTTTGCACAGAAAATGTTCGTGCCACATGCAACAATACAGTAGAAAACTATATTTTTCCACAAAAAACCAGTTTGAGTCTATGAAACCTGGTCACCTGATACTGTTTTGTTCGTCGTTCGCTGACGAAACAATTAGAAATAAATCTATTTCAACTTTCGCTGAGTATGACGAATTTCGACCAACGCCACGATTGTGTGCATTTTCATATACACCAATGCGTTTTATTTTTGGCGACGAATATTCGCGACCAAAAATTCGTCGTTCGTCGCAGTTGTGTTCCTAGCATAATGTGCTAGGCATTCGGCTGGGAAAAAAAGTTTTGCAATTGTCTGCAATCTCTAGAAGACTTTTAAATTCCATAAAAAAATTGTTATATGATTTTCATAAAAATTTCCTGCATTTGCTAAAGAACCTATTACATCAGAACTATTCACTATCTAGTGCAAATGGTCTTGCATTTTTGCAATTGCAAAATAATTGTTTTCTACACCTAAAAATATACCTTGAAAATGTTCGCAAATATTCTCTTAATTTAAAAATGCCAGAAGACCTTTTGCTTAAGATTATAAATAGGGCTATTGAAAATGTTTCACAGGCTCGCTATAGCTCAAGAAAAGTCATGTAATGCTAGGAACACAACTGCGACGAACGACGAATTTTTGGTCGCGAATATTCGTCGCCAAAAATAAAACACATGGGTGTATATGAAAATGCACACAATCGTGGCGTTGGTCGAAATTCGTCATACTCAGCGAAAGTTGAAATATATTTATTTCTAATTGTTTCGTCAACGAACGACGAACAAATCAATATAAAGTGACCAGGTTTCATATACTCAAACTGTTTTTTTGTGGAAAAACATAGTTCATTACTGTATTGTTGCATGTGGCACGAACATTTTCTGTGCAAACTAAAAATGCATTCACCAATTCACAAAAATGTATCATTCGGACGACTTTTTATTAATTTTGAACACTTTTTATAATATAGTTTTTCTTTCTATTTCTCACTTTTTCATATGGTCACCCCATCAGCTGTTAAATGAAAATAATAATTTATTTACAGACAAAAATTTTTTCAGAAAATAATTACAAAAAGGAATTTGTTCTGAAAAAAATGGACAACACCGGGGTAATTATTGAGTGTCTAAACAATCTGGCTGGCATCAGAGGATTACACTGATTTAAAAAACAAATATAAAAATTTTGTGTGCTTATTATTTTAATTTATTCGTCGTTATTGTGTTTCATACGACGAATTTATAGAGCGAATTTTTACCAACGAATTTGTCGTACTAAACGAAATTCGTCGTTCGTCCCAGTTGTGTTTCTAGCATAAGACTGGCAATTTTGTTTTATCAAAGAGCTGTCTAATTTTTTTCAGCCGCTCAAGAATAAGTATGAATTTTTTTTTATATCCCACAAAAAAAATAATAATTTTTTTTTTGCCGCTTGTTTATTATGAAGTGGCCACCCAACTGATGATGCTTCTTAAGAAGTCTGCAGTCCAATTGCTTTAATTTATTTTCCTGTTAAGAATTTAAGCATTTTTTGCGTATCAAATGTTAACGTGATCTTTCATTGCAATATAAAATTACATGCCTCTTATTTTATCTTAATTTCTTTTATGATAATTTGCTTTATTCTTGTATCAAAGAAGAAGATTTTACTTGAAGTCTGTTCTCCGCTTGATGCGTTTCATTTCTTTTTTCTTTCTTGCTTAAACCAATGACCTAAATTTTTAAGTTTGTAAGTCTGTTATCAGTAAGTTTATAATCACCAAAATATAAAATTAAAAAAACTAAAAACTCATATATACTTAAAGCTGTTAACCGTAAAGAGATTTGTGATAGTATTTGCTTAAATACACTCACGCTCCTACTTTGCACAGTTGCCAGTACATCAAGGCATACATTAAAAACATAAATAAGAAAATAAAAAAATAAAATTAATCTTATGAACAACAAGCAAATGCAAACTTTGATTCTGAAGACAAATAAAGCAGAGGATTTCGTCAGAAATTCTTAATATGTGTGCAGAGTTTTTAGGGATTTTTTAAATTCCTAAGGAATTATTCAAATAGTGGAACTGCAATAATTTTGTTGGTGAAGCCATCATTTATTTATTAATAAATTTTTTTTATTTTATTTATTTTTTCTTGGACCAGCACTCAGGGGATGCCCTTACATATGCAATGCATTGTTCCAGAACTAGATATTTCTAAGGCGTTCGATAGAGTGTGGCATGGAGCACTCCTGTCCAAACTTATTGCATTTGGTGTCGGAGACACCTTCTCTCGGTTTATATCGAGCTTTCTCAGGGATCGCTCTATACGAGTTGTTATAGATGGGGTCTCATCCGATGAGTTCAGAGTCAACTCAGGGGTACTGCAGGGCTCCGTTCTTTCTCCTACTCTATTTCTAATTTTTCTTAACGATCTACTTTCCCAAACTTCCTGTCCTATTTACTCTTTCTCAGCTGATAGCAGCCTTTCGCATTCTTATTCATTTAACTGCAGGGCGTCAACGTCTGAAATCGAGACGAAGAGGCAGTTTATGAATGACGTTCTGGATAGTGACCTCGGGAAGATTTCCGAATGGGGTCAGGCGAACAGGGTCGATTTTAATGCTCGTAAGACCCAGTGTTGTATGCTTACGCATCGACGTACGTATGACCATGCTGCTTCATCTGTTTCTATGGGTGGTGTACGTATTAAAAAGTCAGGGGCTCTTGATGTTCTGGCCATGATTAGTGCAGTGTGATGTCAGATGGACGAAACATGTCTTTCAGGTCGCAAAAGAAGCATTCAAGTGCCTTGGCTTCTTAAGACGGTGCAAGAGATACTTCACCCCTTCTGATCTTCTTAATATTTACACCACTTACATCCGACGGAAGATGGAATATAACTCTCATGTTTGGGCCGGTGCTTCAAAGTCTATTTTGAAGTTACTCGACCGCGTACAGGAGAGGACGATGAAGCTCATCGGAGACAGTAGGGTAGCCAACTCTATTGACTCTCTTGAGCATCGTCGCAATGTGGGGTGCGTATCGTTGTTCTATCGTTACTATAATGGCAGGTGCTCTGGTGAAATAAGGGAGCTTGTGCCTGAGAACCGTTTATTTTAGCGAGCTTCCCGCTCTTCACATAGGGCGCATCCTTTTGTGATTGAGTTGCCAGTGAACCGCTTCACGCATTACAGAGAGAATTCGTTCTTTGGCCGAACGATTCGTATGTGGAACAAACTTCCCTCATAATCCTCATAAGCACTGCGTCTTATGAGTGTTGAAGTTAACCCTGTTCGCGAGGCCCCAAATCGGAGATTGACACGAGATCACTTGTGAGTGACTCGTTCATTCTGCGTCTTCTGGCATCAATCTCCTCCAGGCTTAGCCGGCTGGTGAACGAGAAAGAATATGTAATGCTGCTATTATCCGGGAAAGAGTAAATAGGGTTTGAAGTTTGACATAGAAGGTCATTTATAAAAATGAGTAAGAGAGTAGGAGATAGAACAGAGCCTTGCGGCACCCCCTGAACTAACCTTGAACTCGTCTGATGAGACTCGTATAGTCCGGTCTCTGAGGAAGCTCTCTAGAAACCGAGAGAAAACATCACCAACACCAAAAGCAGCCAGTTATGACAGAAGTGCATCATGCCACACTCTATCAAATGCTTTTGATAGAGCCACCACCTTATTCTCGCCGAAATGGTGAATGGAATTACACAAGTTTTTTGTTAACAGAGCGAGCAGGTCTCCCGTAGAGCGAGCTCTGCGAAAACCATACCGCCGGTCGTTAAGTAAGGTGTAGGTCTCCCGATACCTTACCAGGTGGAAGTTGGTCATATTTTCCATGACTTTGGAAAGTGCAGAACAGACTGCAATTGGGCGGTAATATTCGGGGTATTACGCCTCTCCCTTCTTAGTGATCGGCGTTACATTGGCCAACTTCCAGCACATGGGAAATTTACCGGCATGGTACGATGCACTGAACAGCTTAGCCATTGAACGCGCGTCAAGACCAGTGCTGGCATGCCATCCGGCCCTGGATACTTGTTTATGTTGAGATTCGCTAAAACCTTTTTAACTGCTCGTGGTCGAAAGAATATTCTTGGCATAAGAAATAATACTCTTTTCACCACGGGCAATAGCTGATTGCTAGCTGGCAAGCAAGAATTACCTGCCAAATTAATAAATTGTTAATTAATAGTCAAAAAAGAGTTTTCCCAGTGTATGCCTGAGTTAAGAACTGCTGTTGCTAGTTCCTTTACGGTTTAAATTCTGGGAGAGAAAATATATACATTTTATTGTGGCAAACAGCTAAAAATATACATGAATATGAAAAGAACTACCGCAAAAAAAAAAGAACAAGTAGCATTATAAACATTCAACAGTTTGTATAGTAAATTAAAATTATCTTTTAGTTTTATTTCATTTTCGTATGCAAGGTAAATATCAAAGAAGTAAAAATAACAACTTGGCTACAGTCAGCCCTCGAAAAACAATATTATTTCTTTTGCGTTCCATCACAGACAGAGAAATATTTCTTACAGAATATGGCAATTTTCTATGATTTTTAATACAAAAAAAAAATTTTTAAATATTTAATTTTAACAAGACTTTTATGGAAAACATTTGTCGCGTGTAACGCGGCTTGGGAATATTTAATTTTTAAATTTAAATACTGGAAAATGCATAACGACGCACACACGCTTCACATCAACAACAAATATTAGCTGTTGTGTATGTGTGTGTGTGTGTGTGTGCACTGCTGCAGCTAAAGAGTTGCTTTCAAACCCCAAATCTACCAGTTGTATGCATTTATCTTTTTAAATAATTTAAATTAAAAACTAAAACGAAATTTTTGCTTTTAGTTGGGTGTTTTCTTCTTGTACTGTTTAACTTTCAATTGATAAAATTGTATCTTTTGGATTGGCTGTATGATTGTATGCTTACGATAAGAACAGTTCTTTTACTGTTTTTCTTTTCCTTCTCTAAAATTTTTTTATATTCTGTTATTGGATAAATATTTATTAAATGATAATAATGGGAAATTCGTAAAGTTCATGTGTATAGTAGCGAGTGTGTATGTGTGTGTTTGTGTTTGAGTGCGCTTTATAGCTACAAATTAAATTTTCGTTGATTTTAATCTGATCAAATGGAAATTAATGAATTGTATGCATGATAAATAGGAATTTTTAATTAATTAATTGCTAATAGTCACACTCACACGAGTATAGAAATTTTTCTATTTAAAAAAATATGTAAAAGCCTGTATTTAAATTCAAATAAATATTTATTATAACATTTGATTATTTTTACCTTTTTCTAATTTATCTTAATCTGATATTCGGTAAGAAAAAAAAGTTACTTTAAAAATAATTTCATATCTGTAAAATAATTTTAAATTCAAAAGGAACTTATCAGTTTTAATAGTTTTCCACAAGGAATGAATATATTATTAATTAACAAAAATGCTCTTAGAGAATGAATTTCCCTCAGGTGACAACCTCAAGAGCAAGCATCGATAAAAATAGAAGCCGGACAAGAGAGTGATAATTAGTCCTTCTTGACATGTTTGTTACTACTGTTGTTTCACTACAAATAGTAAAAGGTCATATATATAAATTTGCCATTCCACAATATTAATATGCGACCGCATAGACTACATTTCAGGGGGAGTCAATAAGTCCATGACTTTTTGAATGAAATACAGCCTTTTATATAAAAAGTCAATGACTTTTTGAATCAAATACAGGTTTTTATATAAAAAGTTGTCTTATTTTTCCACCTAGTGTCCTTTGACTTCTTTACATGTAGCGCACTGGGATTTTTTTCGATACATAAAATTTAAAAATGTAATGATGCAGTTTTGTAGAAAATTGATTCAGTATGAAGAATCCATAAATTTTATGCCAAAAAAAAGTTTATTTGTCTTTGAAATAATAAAGTAAAGACACATGTAAATTTTGGTGCAATATATTGAAAACTGTTTACGCACTTCTATAGTGTTTGTACGTAAGATAATTTTATTGCTTTGATTTAAATAGTGATTTTTTTTCTAATATAGCCTTTATTTAAAAAAAAAATTATAAAGTTCGCTCATATGGTTTAAAAGATATGATAGAATAAAATTTGTTCCATAATGTGCCGTGATTGCAAACCTCCTTGGAAGAACAAAAGGGTTGCTCGGTCGTGCTTGGTGCTCCCGCTATAATAAAATGAAATGTAAGACTCCAGATTATCAATTTAAAAAAAAATGTTTAAATAATTAATAATCTGTTCTAAAATCATAAAATTTGGCTCCAAATTCATGAAATTTTTATAAAATAATTAGTTTTGGTAAAGAAACAAAAACTTGTGGGAAAAAATATACTATGGGTTATATGGGCGGTGAGTGGTGGGCGTTAATTGATGTAATAAAAAAGGCTCTGTGCCAAATTTGAAAAACTTTGGGCCAAAAATAAATTTTGGTTTCTATGGGCGGTGGGTAGTGGGGGTGGCCAATTTTGATGAAACTTTATTTTATTCTTAATTGAGGTAATAAAAGTCTCTGTGCCAAATTTCAAAAACTTTGGACCAAAAATAAATTTTGGGTTCTATGGGAGGTGGGTAGTGGGCGTGGACAATTTTAATGAAACTTTATTTTATTCTTAATTGAGTTAACCAAAGGCACAGAGCAAATTTTCAACATTCTACGAGCACTCCTTATATTTTTTGCCAGATATTGTATGAACAAATCCCACTGTGCGTAGTCCAACTTTTTTCCAGTTTTTTTTTTGTTGCTTCCGATATATAACAAAACAATATAAGTGACAAATTAAGATTAAAGTACAAATAATTAAATTAACAATAAATTAACTATCATTTTGAAAATAATAACAAATAAACCACCATTCAATTGGCCCTCCATTTTCACCACACGTTTCTTGCTGTTAATTTTATTTAAGAAATTATAATAAAAAATATTTCCTTCTGGAAGACAGAAATTTTGAGATAATTTTAGTTATAAAAAATGTGTATTCTTTTACCTGTTGCTGTCTTTACAAATCCTCAAAAACACCCAAATTGCTAATATTTATGCGTACCAAAAAGTTATAATCATCTTGATATTCAAACATAAGCCAAGTTAAGTATTTAAATAAGAAAGCGGGCCAACAACTGTAAAGTTTATGTAAAAACTATAATATTTTAAAGAAAAACATTAAGCAGCTGTATGTTAAAAACTCATTAAATTTAATACATGAAAGCTTAAATATCAGCACCTTCAAATCATACACTATAACACGGGCTTTACAGCCTTTTTTTCTCTTGCAAGTCAAACTTCTTGACTCCATTAAAACCGCCTATCATAATCACCTTTAAGGGCACAAATGTACATATGGAGCAAACGCAGCCACAGCAGGCATATAAGCAGACCTCCATAACACCAAAAGAAATTTTCAAAAAATACATAAAAATTGCCAGCATGAATGCGAGTGTATTTTTTATTTGGTGGGCTCCTTCAGCTCTGCTTTATTTTTTTGTTGCCATTGATTTTGTTAAACAAAAACCCACGAATTCGTTTTAAAAACAGATTTTCTTTTTTTATTCCACTTGTAATTGGAGGTTTTCAAAACACACTCTTACTGTCTAAAACAACTCAAAACGGAATAACTTTTTTTTTTGTTGCGGCGAAACATAAAACAATCAGTTTCTTTCGGTGGCGGAGGCTTTTCCGTATTTGCAACCAATTTAGAATTTATTCGGGGAGGTAAAGATGAAAGTGATAAGGCCACTTGTAGCAAAAGACAATATAAAACACAAGTAGATCCCTGAATTTCAAAACTATTGTAATTCTAATACCAAATGTGATCACTGGGACATATTACGGCATTCGATATCGATTGAAATTTCAATACAATTTATATACAAATTTCGATCGTTATCGAGTGTCGTTTTTTACCCCCCCCAAGTCAATAAATTCTATGGCTAATTGTTCCAAAAATGTGTTGTAAATTTAGCAATAGATGTTATATATTCCAAGGTACAAGGGGAAATCCAACTTAGTTTTTTTTATTATTCAAATTACATGGCAGAGCAGAACACCTGTTTTCGAAGGCCGCCGCACTTTCATCAGAACTCAGGTATATTTGGTTTTTCACCTCTTCTTAGGTGACTTAGTTGAATATGATAACAGTTTTTATTTATAAAAATTATATTAGAAAATTGAGGAACACCTGTTTTCGAAGGCTGCCGCACTTTTATCAGAACTCAGGTATATTTGGTTTTTCGCCTCTTATTAGGTGACTTAGTTGAACATGATAACAGTTTTTATTTGTAAAAATTATATTAGGAAATTGCAGAACATGAATTGCATGGCAGAACAGAACACCTGTTTTCGAAGGCCGCCGCACTTTCATCAGAACTCAGGTATATTTGGTTTTTCACCTCTTATTAGGTGGCTTAGCTGAATATGATAACAGTTTTTATTTATAAAAATTCTATTAGGGAATTGCTTACGAGAATTGTATCAAACCTATAGTGACACACTTTTGCTTAATAACCCTTTTTCTGTTATTTTTTTTTGTTCCATTATAAATAAGCCAAAGTTTTAACTTTTATTTTTTTCCAAAAAATATTTATTTATTGCTCAGATATAAAAATACACTTGTACCAAGGATTTTCTCCAATCCCCGCATCAGTTCTGACACTGTTCGAATGTCCATGGGTTCTTTCAGCGATTATCCTTTTATTTCCTCAATCTATTTAATCTAGTGAGCACAAAAGAAATCGTAGGAGGCCAAATTTAACAATTTTTGAAGAAAATTCGCCGCCAAATGCTTCATGCTTGAAATTTCCGCAACTGTTGCATGGCAAGAGCCGAACGATATCCTGACATCTTTAAAAATTTCTCTAAAAGTGATTCGAAGATTTGCCATAGAAACGATTTTCTTAATTACTTTTTTCCTCATCTTCATCTGCTGTTGATGTGCTGTGGCCTCCAGGACTGTCTGCTTGATCTTCTTTGAAAAGTTTCTACGACTTTTAAACTTTTTCCAGGCTTTGAAAATTTTTCTTAATCATAGTCAATATTTCAAGTATTTTTGAGCATTTATTTCCACTTTTTACAAAAAAAAGGATATAAGTCCTTTGGACCATTATCTTTTAAATCAGAAAATTAGCGAACACACAAAATACTTTCAACTCATATGACCTTTGAAATATAAAATAATTCTAATAAATAGCTTTAACTATGAAAAGAAGTGCATCATGAAAAAAGGAAAAACACAATCGAATTCACGTAGGCTGGCAAAATTTAAAAAAATCACCTTATTCCTTAAACAGACCTCATATACTCTGGCCCGTAGTTCAGCCGTTCCGACAGCAATATATCGAATATGTAAACAAGATTCCAGTGAGTTCACTAACTTCCTAAGTGTTTCCCAAAAGGCCGCCCCGGTTTCTGGGAAAATTTAAAAATTCACCTTATTTTGGGAACAGACCTCGCATACTTCAATTAAACGGAATACATATTTTCGAATAAATTAAAAGTTTCCAAAAAAATATTTACAGTCAGCCAATGCCTGAGTCTTGTGCTTTCACCGCCTTTTGAAGTGTTTCTTAAAAGGCCGCTCGGTTTCTGGCAAAATTTTAAAGTTCACCTTATTATGGGAACAGACCTTCAGATACTTTAAAATTAAATGCAATATATTTTCGAATATATAAAAAATTTTCAATACCTAAACCCTGAACTCTCCTCGCCTTTTGAAGTGTTTCCTAAAAATCCGCCCTAATAAAAAGTACCCCTATCATTTTGCCGCACTCTGCAAACAAACATCTGAACATATCACGCTGTATGGCCTCTCAGTTTAGGAGAAATTTTCATATTTTGTACGTGTGCATTCGAATTTTTCGTTTTTAACATTTTGGCAATATAAGTAAAACAACATGTAAATCGTCTAGATATCAAACTTGTTAACAAGTACTTTAGGCGGTATTTTTATATATAACTTTTTTTTGTTTTTTTTCTTCTTTTAATCATCGAATGACTACATTGTTATTAACAGAAGATTTGCTGCCAACCTGAGCCGTCATATAAGAGCGGAAAGTAAAATAAATAGCTGGCCACTTGGTTTGGCTTAAACTTGTACTAGTACTTTTAAACACTTAAGCTAAAGTTTGCGTTTTATAACGAAAGAGGTGTATGTCATAATGAGGCTTTGAACAAGTAACGCCTCGGTATTCTGGTATTGGGAAGGAAATGTATATTTAATACTGCTTTAAACAACTGCATGAAAGCTTCCTACAAATTAAAACATGTTAACTAAAGTGCTGCAGAAGAAATAAATGGAAACAAGACGAACTAAAAGCTAAAATTGAAACACATTTTAATGGCCATGTATTAAGAGGTTGAACGATAATTTTTGCAGGTAATTTTTGGTGTCCTTCTCTTGACTGTCCATTTGTCTGACACAACAAGCAGCCTCAATTTGCTGCACAAATCATTTATTATTATTTTACTTTTGTTATAATTACAACCGGTTTACGATAGGCTGCTTGCAAGTCACCAGAACTTGGGAATTTTTTTAAATTTTAGGCAATAAATGCAAATTGGCCGAAAGCAGTTAAAGTGATAGTGTCAATAATTTTTTAATTACTAACTAAAAGTGCTGTTGACTCCAAACAGGTAAATAAGCATTCATATCTGCAGTCATACTTTGTATGAATTATGGCTTAATTGAGCTTAATGGCTTAGGGAAAGGAGATGCAGGCATGAATTCAAAACGAGCAAGAGTTTTGAAGACTTTTCTACATAGTTTTATATGCAAAGAAATTTCAGTTTCACATTTGAAGCTGCCTAGATGTTATTAGAAAAAATTTAACTCCAAATAAAATCCTTTTAGCTACGCTTTAATGAAAATTGCTAACCTGCAATTCATATTTCTGTCTTTGCGGTATTTTCCCTGCATGCCCTGCATGCAACTTGCAATTTGTATATGATTCCCATACATGAAAAGAACTCCGCAAAAAAAAAAAGAGCAGCCGAATACCGCGATACCTAAACTTTCCATAGAATTCCATTATGTGATCTTGTTAATCATCTGCAGCACATGCATTTCAAATTCATCCCAAAGAATACTAATATTTCCCTGCATTTTTCACCTTGAGGCTTGAAGAATTCTAGATAAGATTTTCCCAGTACTTTTAGTTTTTAGCTGATATTCCAACAATTCGTTTTGGTACTTAAAACCAAAATGTTTCGTACATGCCCAACTGCAATCAGAGATGAACATTAAGTTATTTTTTTTTTTCGTTTTCATTTTCTTTCTTGCTTATAAACAGCAACTTAAGAAGATGATTCCAAGATGAACAAGATTTTCCTTTCTTTGCAAATTCCTTTAAAAGCCTGCAGTCATATCAGGTCTTTAGCTTATAAAAGCAAAAACAAAAAAAAAGAAGTTATTAATAAAAAAACTTAAAGCTCAATCTGTGTGCCAACAGAAATAATGAGAAAAGGGGGCAAATATGATTACATTACATTTGTTACACAAAAACAACAGATTTTCTAAAAAACCAAAAACAACAAAAAAAAATTATATATATTACAACTAAAATGAATATTTCCAAGATAAATCTTAAAACTTTATTAAGAAACTTTTACATTTAGTTTAATCGAAAAACAGAAAACAAAAAGAATTGCGTTTCTTTTTCGAACCAGAATAAAAAGTACGAAATGAAAATTGACTTCATTTAATGCAACTTGTGTTATTTCAAGTAGAATAATGAAAAGGCAGCCAAAAGAATCTTACTCATCACACATAAATCTTAATTGACCCTATAACGTATAAATCATAATCATCATAATTGTCAGTAGCAGCAGACGCACTTGATACTCCTTCTCCCCACACATGCCTACAAGGTAGTGGGGGGGGGCAACGGTTGTATTTGTGTCTGTACAACCAACTGCAGTATTTGAACAGACTGCCACAATACTTTTATACTAGCAATTTAGCATACAGCCAGTACAACGGAGAGGCAATAAGTCAGTCAGTCAGCCAGCCAGTTATTCAAAGCAAACATATTGTGGCATTCCGAAATGTTTTACTGTTAAAGTGTTTATTATTTTGATTTCGATTCGTTGAAGGTAGTGGTGGTGCCATTGAGAGTAAAAATTGGAGATTTCAATTTCTGTTGTCTAAGCAATTAAACACTCTTTAGGCAGAGTCATTATTGTGCTTTAATACAGGGTGTAACAGAAATGCTGCCAGCATATTCTCAGAATTTTATGTGTTACCACAAACAATTGATACATAAAACTTGTGTTCAAAGTATCGGGCGAATTTTCACTTTATCAAAAAAATAATTGTTTACTCATCTATTTCTATTGTGCTGCCCTCAAAGTAATCCCATTCACATACACTTGAGCCAACGTTTTTTCCAATCCTCGAAGAATTGTATTTTGGTATAGGGTGTCTTTTATGGGAGTGACACAAGTTTAAATCATAATAAAACAAAGAAATATATTTTTACCCCCTTATTCATAAAAATTATGAGAGACTTATAAGAGTGTAATAGCGCAAATTTCATATGAAATTTAGTTTTATTACGCTGTTATTAGACAGTCATAATTTTTATGAATAAGGGGGTTAATATCAATGAAACTGGTTTTATTAGAAAGACAACTCTATGAAATTAATGTTTATATATGATTTCTGCTATGTGGCCGCCACGGCTGGCGCGTAGAAGGAACACCAATTTTTAACAAATAAAAAATTTTTCCATAAAGTGGAAGGACACAACCTCAGTTGCTGAGAACGGCAACGAATTGATTGATTAATATCATATTCAATGCTTTCCTGTACAGCGGCCACAGCTTCTTGAGTGCGCACTGTTCCATCTTCCACGTGATGCTTATTATCAGTAACAGTAAATGTGCTCTGAAAACGATCTATGGTTCTTCGAATTAGCCGCTCTGAAGGACGATTGTGTACTCCATAAAATGGAAGCAGTACGCGATGAGTTTGACGAATAGAACAATTATTTTGATTAAAAATTTCAACAATTTGCACGCGTTGCTCTGCTATTGTGACACTAAAAAAAAACTCGCTTTACATTCTTGAGGTCTTTCGTAGATAACTTTTTTTGGGGGCAGATATCCTTCATTTGGAGTGCAGAAAATATTTGCATGAGGCAAAAAATTTGCCTAACATGAAATAGTGCTGTTTTAGGATAAGAAATAACACGACGTTTCCCATATAATAACTGAATTGTTTGGCCGGCTGTGCAGCTACTGGCGCCATCCTGCTGCAATCCAAGGTCACTGATGCCAATTGTGTCCAAAATTTGGTTATCATGGTTTGGACAGTTGACGATATAACCTGCAGGACCTGTCAGGAAGATGACGAAACACTAGAGCACTAATTGTGCTACTGTCCAGCTTTTAGTCAAGTCAGGAGACAAACATTTAATCAGGAGATTATACAGGAGATGGAATTTCTTAGGGGCTCTAATTGGAGAGACTTAAGAAGATATATTGAAGATATATTGAAGTTCTTATCGTAATCAAATCCAAACGTTTTCATGGTTTTAATGGAGGCTCACTATAAAAGAATGGGAACTCCTTATAACAGAGCGCACAACAGGACTATGAGGCATAAGTGTAATCTTGAACGGATTGGGATAGCCCTCGCTTCAATCTAACCTAACCTTGGCCGGGCAGAGAATTCACAGTGACGGCGTTTCCTTAGTCATTTTTGAAAAAGTATGGACCGGTGATGCCGCCTGACCACTTTACGGTCATTTTCTGTGGATGTAATGATTTTGCAAGGACTGTTTGTCGATTTTGTGAACCCCCCATGGGATAATTTTGCTTGTTTACATAACGGCTTCATTGAAAATGGGCCTCATCACTAAATATAGGGTCCGCAATCTAACGTTTTTTTTTTAACTAGTGCTTATTTCGTGAATGGTAACACTTAGCTCATGTCTGATTTGACAGATAATTAGTTTTATCCTTCCCCTGAACGAATATAGTTGACCATCCAATGCGTTTTCGCTTCGTTAAGTGGGTCTGCGATCGACTTACAGAAGATGCCGATTTTACCAAAAAAATCATCTTTTCGGATGAAACTCATTTTGATCTTGGCGGGTATGTAAACAAGCAAAATTGTCGCATTTGGGGCACAGAAAACCCGCACGCATACATTGAAAAGCCAACGCACCCAAAACGAGTCACTGTTTGGTGCGGATTTTGGTCCAGAGGCATAATTGGGCCATTTTTCTACGAAAATAAGCAAGAAGTGGCCGTTACAGTCAATGGCGATCGTTATCGGGCCATGCAGCCATTTGAATGAAATTAATTTCCTCTATTAACCGGAAGGATTGTACTTTCAAATAAAAAACGAAATTTGAGAAAATATTCAGTAGTTTTTTTTATAGCATTTTCAAAAAAAAAAGTTATTTGGCGGACCCTATATTTTTTAGCTAAAAAATGCATTAATCCGTTCAGTCAACTTGCACCGCTAAAAGTTTTTGTTCAAGAGTGTATCGTTCCATGGTTAAAATTTCCCAGCTTTTTACTAAATAAATGTCAACGGACAAATGCTCAATTCTTGATATTTCATTATTTGAGAGAAATTTTACTTTCTAACCACAAATATGCCCAAACGAAGCTCAAACTGAAGTAGTAGAATAAAAGAAGATCACAAAAGGTATCCTTAGATATTTAAAATCTCGAAATATTTTTGAACAGATCTCGAAATGGATACGATCGTCTGCTGGCCAAAGAAATGCTTGGGTAGATTTCGATTTTTTCAGTAGGACCTGCATTCAGGGGATGATTCCATCATGTACTGGACCGGAAGTAGAAAGTAGATAGTGTAAGTAGAACTAGATAGAAGTAAGATAGTGTTAATGTGACAGATTAGAAAGAAGAGAATTTTTTGTAGTTATTTTAGTCTTTAATTCGCTAGTGAATTTTTGCTGCAGTGGCCTAAAGCGCTCCTTAGTACATGATAGCGTCCGTCCCCATCGGCATTGTTCAGTCACTAGTGCTATGACTTTGTCACTGAAATGAACAGCTAACGCAACGTCATGTTGTAATGCTGATCACAAAAATTCTGCACTAAATTAATGACTGAGTGAAAAGTCGAACTCCAAATGAACCCATAAAATAAATTTTGTTTGCCATATAATAATTTGAAAATATCTCGAAAATACCTCCTATATAATTTTTTTCCTTATAAATATTATTGCAAAAAATTTTGGATTTTACCTAAAATATAAATGATGATATTTTATTTAATTTTTACTTTTATTTTCCAAAATAAAAAAAAAAATATTTTTCTTTTTTGCCATAATATTTAGCTTTCTGCCACACTGTCTTTATTTATAAAAATACAATTTTCCTTTAAGAATCGAAGCAAAAATTTGAGGCAGTAAATGCCTGAATTAAAAGCGAATGTTTTATTTAAAAAAGAAAATTACTGACTGATTCCTTTTGATATTGTGTACTAAATTAGAGCAACTACGAGAAAAATAAAAAGTCAAATTACCGTCTGTGCTAAAGTAAAGATAATTTCTAGTTTATCTGGCAAGTCAAGTGGTTGAAGTAGTTTGTGTCTCTAAGAAGTACAGGAAATTTTTAAAGCAAAGATTCATTTTTAGCAAAACACTCATGGCCAGAAACAGTTCCATTTGGTAACAAGATTTATTTGAAATCTATTTTATTACATCAGCTAATGTGAAATATCACTGGCTGATATTCAATTAGAATAAAAGTTTTATTTTTTTAATTTTTCTATTTGTTATCTTCTTAATTATTGTTTGGTGTTGGTTGTTTATTTTGGCCAATAATTTTTCTTATCCTGTTATATAATTTTTTTTTCTTTTTGTCTTTAGCTTCTCTCTGCTATAAAAATGAGATTTTTATCTATGGGATTCTGGCAAGTTTTATGCTCGACCAAACATTCTAATATTATCTTGGAACATAAACATTCATTACTTTTACGTAAAGATTGTTTTCTTCTGCCGATTTTCACTTGCATTTAATGCATGTACTTTCCTACATACTGAAATGAACAATAATTTTATAGAGTTTTTATGCACACAAACGATTGACTGTGTAGAGAGAAAAAAATAATCAAAGACAAGAGAAAAGAGAATTCTTTAAAGTCTAATAATGTTGCGTGGTAATATTTAAGAAATTCCTTAAACATGATTTTAATGGTGGAAAGAATATATAAAATTACACATAAAATCTAATCAGATGATTTAAATTTTTCAACAGTACGCTACAGGAAAGTGGGGTGGTGGTGTTTGTTTAAGAAAAATAAATTAAATTTTTCTTTGTTAGTATTTTTATGAAACTTTGATAAATTCTATGACTAATTTCTCGGAAATATGTTATAAATTCAGAGAGATATGTTAAATATTCCAAAGCACAAAGGAAAGTCAACATCAGTTTTTAATTGCTCAATATACAGAGAGACCAAAGCAGAGGATCTGTTTTCGGAAGCCTCTACACTTCCGTCATCAGTACTCATGTTCATTTTTGTTTGCCACCACTTATAAGTGGCACATTTTATTAAATCACAAGAGTAAAATAAAATATAGAAAATTTCCTTGGCAGGATCATACAGGATACATACAGAACTTACTTTTTCTATGCATTTCTGACCTTTGGATGTCAATGGCTTTTATCTCGCTTAAAATGTATGAAATTTATTATATATTTCGCATTTAGGCGTGGCAAAATACCTTTTGAGCCACCAGATAGTAAGACGTATTTTAGAAGAAAATTAAAAAACCCCATGAAATTTTATAACTCATAGATCATATATAAAATTTTAAATTTAATTATTATTAATTGATTTATTTTAAAAATTATAAAAAATAATATTTTATATAAAAACTTGTGGTCGTTTTTATATAAAATATTATTGCTTGATTAATATTACAATTTAAAATTCTTCTGGTTTCTTGACCTCTTTTTAATTATTATTGTATTCTGATATTTTTAAGCTTAAGGTCTCCATATTTTAGTCAATATTTCGTCACTCCTTTGTGTGACTTCTTCAGGAAATTAATTATTTTATATTATTTATATAATTATTAAATAATTAATTTCCTGAAGAAGCCACACAAAGGAGTGACGAAATATTGACTAAAATAAATAGACCTTAAGCTTAAAAATATCAGAATTCAATAATTATTACAATTTAATTATTATTATTTATTTTAATTAAAACAGGCTTTTTTAATTACTTTTATTTGCTTGAAAATACACAAGGACGAATATTATCGTATATTCAATTAACAGCAAATTGTACTAAAATTTTGTAATCAAATTAAAACAAATTTAAATATCAAAAATATTTCCTATCGAAATTTCTTTGTATCAAATAAATTCATATTCCTTTTTAAACTTTGCTTTAACCACAATAAAATTTTAAAACACATATAATTCCCAATGCCTTATGATCTGCTCTCCAAATTTCCCATCAAATTAAAACATAAATTACAAACATCTTGTAGGGTATCGCATATATTTCTACCACCTGCTGATGATCTACGTTGCTGCTAAAACCCATTTGTTTTGCTACAATAACTGCAGCTTATATCACTGAACTAAAAAAAAGCACTTGTTCTTGCTTAATTCATGTTAGTAAACTTTAACAAAAAAATAAAAAAAATACACATACGGAGAAGCTAAAAAAAGGCGCAAGAAAAAATATTTTAATTAACGCAATATTTGCACAAAATAAACAACATTACAAGGCCAAGGCGCTAGATAAGACACAACAGACAACACCAAGCAGCAACACTACCTTGGCACCACCAGCGAGCAACACCAGCAACGCCACCATCATAGCAAAGATATGAAACACTGCAACTCAAGCGGGTTAAAAAAAAAACAAAGAATTAGTAAAATTAAAACAGGCAGTACAAGTCGACATTGGGTGAACTACTTAAAGCCAGGACATGTTAAGTTTGGTTCAGCAGCAAAATTTCGAGTACATCATGTCTTTGAAAAAAATTTTATATTAAAAATAAAATAAAAAATTTAATAAAAATTGTACGAGAACAAAATAAAACTGCACCCAGTTTTAAGAAAAAATTCAACCACTTGGTGACTGTTTGTAATTATTACTGAATGCTTGCAAAATTCTGTTAAAAAAATAAGGAGATTTTCTTTTCTCACAAAATATTTATTTCTCCATCAATTTCTATTTTGTGTCCCTCAATTACTGACATAAAACACTTGAGCCGGCATTTTTTCAATTCTGGAAGCAGATCTGATCTGATCGTTTGTTTTTTTTTTTTCTTTTTTTATGCCCTTAAGCTCTTGCGGTTCTTATCTCCTCAATTGTCGCAAAACGCCGTTCGTTCATGGATCTCTTTAATATTTTGAACTGGAAAGGGTCTTATAGTGAAAACGTGGGCATCATAATGCTATTGTTTTTGGCAAAAAAAATTAGATTTTCATACCATATTTTTTCACAATTTCTGAAAATATTGCAAGCACATGAGCCTCCATTGCTATGCCTCGATATCCTCGGTGTTCAATCTGACCGCAGAAAATCAAATTAGTTATTCAGGAAAAAAAGAAAGTCTTTATTGCAGTAGATATAAACAGAACTCCTTCCCACCGATTTGGCAATATTTTCGAAAAATTTGAAAATTTTTCATAATTATTGACAGCAGGATAAAACTGGCGAATTTTTTCAAATAATACGAGTTTTTCAACTTCCGAAAGAGATACTAATTTTAAGAAAAGTAAATACTTATGAAGGTGCTGCTGGCTGAAGTGCTTAACACGGGTATATGAAGCCAAAAATACCGAGTTTGGCACCGCGCTCAGTCATGATCATGGAGTCAAATTCTTGTGATCAGTTTTAGTGCATGGTTGTGTTTGCTGTTGTCTTCCTGTTCGAGTGACGAAAGCACAGTACTGGTCACTAAGTAATTACCGGCAGCGGCTGACATCATCAAGAACTAAAGAGCAGATCGATAGCCCCATACAATAAAAGTTCTTTTTTTTCTTTCTTCATCTGTTTTCCCTTCTATTCCTTGGTTTTTAGTTCCGGCACGTGCACTGCAAATGTAGGGGTCATTTGCTGAGAGCCGGTCCTTAAAAAAAAGGCTGGGTTTTTGACCTCTAAGTTAAACTAAGTTTAGTTAATCTGATAACTGATTTTCCAAGTTTTAATACAAAACTTTGATGGAACAACTAAAATGCTGGTCTTTAATGAAATAATTTAAAAAAGTCACAGTTCGCCGAAAAAAATCAAGAGTTTCAGACTACATTAAAGTAAGTAATTGTAAGCTATTGTTGTTTTCTTTGTCTCTTACAACTACACTTGGAGTTGGAAAAAACCCAGCCATTCCAAAAAAGGAATAAGTGATTATTGAGTTCTTGTTATAGCTTTGATATTTGTTTATACTTCTGATTCAATTGAGTCGAAGTTTAAAATAATATCTCTAGCTATTCTAAGAAATGTTGGGTAAAGGTTCCCTGATGATCTGCATTAGCCCCAGTGAAATGCGCATAGGAACTAGCTAAAACCCCTCAATAATCAATTTTGAACTTTTTTATAAAAAAATTGGGAAAAGAATCAGCACGTATAAAATTAAAATAATTTTGTGTTAAAGTAAGTTTAAACTTAATCCACCTCTCGAAAACACGACCAAAGTAGTCTAATTGCCTCAATTATTCCAAAGCACACAGAAAGTGTTTTGAAATAATTTATTTATCATGATTCAAGAAGAAATCGATTTTTTATTACAAAAATTAAAAAAAAAATTTATTATTATTATGATACGATTTTTTTATATAGACCCAAGTTCAAATCTGCAATCTACAACTTCTATTATTATTATTCATTTATTTTTTTTAATTTCATTACATTAAAATTACTTAATTAAGAATGGAATATTTAGGTAATAAAGTAATTCGAATCTAATAAAATTATTAAAGAGATAATTTGAAGATTGCAGATTTGAACTGGAGTCTGAACTGAAAAAAAACCTGCTATGAGTTAAGCTTGTGGTCGTTTTTTTTATATAAAATTTTAATAATTTCTATTTCCTGAAAATGTTAACAACAAATTGTTAACGAAAAATCTAATAAACATTAAAGAATTAAAAAAAACGACCTCAAGCCTAATTAATATTATAATAAACTATTAAGGTCACTAAAAATTTATCAATGAAAAAAATAAGTTTATCTTAAAAATGAAATTAAAATAATAAGCTGGAAGAATGAAATTTATATTCATGTTTAAAAAAATGATACAATTTAAAATCTATTTTTAGAAAGTTAACAGAAAGATTAAAGCCGAGAACACACCCTGGCATTTGGTGGCATCGCAAACAATTACAATAGTGCGTACTAGAGGCGACTTTTAGTATTTTCTTTTACTTCTTTGTTTTGGCATTTTCTTTCAAACCAACAATTTCTATATATGACAGCACACATAAGATATCATAATATATCATAGTGTATTATTGATACGAGTGACGAATGCACGCACTCTTATCCAAATTTTTAAATACATAAAAATTGCGTGAGTCAAAAAGAAAACTTCCCTAAAGAAATATCCCCCATAAAACTTGAAAAGAAGAGGAATAGTGAGGTAAATTATATAATCGCCAATATGAACGTGCAGGTAAAAGCAATTAAATTAAATGTAGGGTGTAACCACAAAAACAACAACAGCAAAAACTATGCTGTTAAAGGAGATAAAAGGGAGGAAAGTGTAATACAAGTGAGCAAAAATTGTTGTTTTTTGAGCTTTTGCGCTAAAAGATAGACATACTGATATCATTATGGCTGTCTAAGGGATGCAATCTCATCTGCAACAAACAGCCACACAACTACGAGGGCAACCACAAACAAGAACTGAACTCGTCGCACTTCAATTTCAACGACTACGAAATAAACAACCAACAAGAACAACAACACGAAGCCACTACTGGTTACAATAAAGTTATGTTATTGCAATGTTGCATATCAGTTTAGACAATCAGCAGCATACATCTACTTAACGAAAATGAAATAAAAACAAAAACAAAAAGGATTAAAAGCAACAACAACAACAACGCCACTAGTTGGCCAGCAATCTATTTCACGCAAACTCCGATGGCTATTTAATGCCTCTTCGCAGTATTTAGTTGCCCCAACTAGCCATTGAAAAAGTATTTAGCCCAGTCAAGCCATTCAACCAGGTTGGGGTTCAGTTGCGTGGTGTTTCTAGGTTATTTAACACTTACGCTCACCTACCAACAAACGCTTGGCTGACTAGGCGATGCAGCAGCAATAAGTAGTACTCGTAAGTAGTTGTGCATTGCAGTGGCCTTCTTACGATGCGATACCATCACTTTTCGATGCGTTTTAAGTAAAATGCATATTTCTTTTCGCTGATGCGTTAAAGTATAGATTTTATTTTTTTCCTGCTTGCAATTCTGTTGCTGGTTGTTGGTATTCTTTATTCTCATTTTGGCTTTCGTAGACGTTATCGCAGTTTAGAGCAACGATTTATCAAAGTTAACATAGACTTTTAGCTTTAGCAGGCAGATAGCTGCCAGGCATGCAACATTATTCGATATGTATTGCACCACTGTCATGCCTGCTTAGGCGAGTATGAGGGTATTCTCTGTGGGGTTTTCGAAGCTTACATTTTGCGTAAAGTAGAAAATGTTGTAGTACGAGGGAATGATTACTTGCAGCTGAAGTATGGTCTTCGGTGATTAGTGTTAACTAGGACTTGTCTAAGGTGAACTAAAGAAGTTTAAATATTTTTTTCCTTTTCAATCACAATAAAAGGATCTCTAGGAGGGTCTCAAACAATTACGGGTTTTCAACAAGAATTGTGACAACACCAACAACATGATAGTTTTGATATTTAATTTTTTTTTACCTATTCGTAGTAGATGCATTGTCAATTAAAATAAAAATAAAATCGCATTAAAATAATTAAAATCCAAAATGGCGGTTCTGTTAAAATTATATTTCGTAAAATTCGTGATATTTTTGGACAACATAATCGTCCTTCTGAGACCTTCTGTCAATAAGCACAATTGCCGCGTTTGGGCTAATGAATATCCTAAAGCGATTATTGAGAAGCCGCTGCATACTCAAGGTGTCACTATGTGGAGACTGAAACTGCAGTAGCCGTCAATGGATTACGCTATCGCGTGATGTTAACAACTAAATTCTAGCCTATTATTGAAGACGTGGATATCACTGACATTGCCGAATTTAAAATCATCTCCATCTAAATTTGTTGTTTTATTTTACAGAACAAAGTTCTTGGTAAAAATCCCTTTATATAAAGAGTAATTTTTGTCTTTATGGTAACACTGTTTTTGCCAGCTCAGCTGTTTTTGCCAGCTCAGCTGTTTTTGCCAGCTCAGCTGTTTTTGCCAGCTCAGCTGTTTTTGCCAGCTCAGCTGTTTTTGCCAGCTCATCTGGTTTTGCCAGCTCATCTGTTTTTGCCAGCTCAGCTGTTTTTGCAGCTCAGCTGTTTTTGCCAGCTCAGCTGTTTTTGCCAGCTCAGCTGTTTTTGCCAGCTCAGCCGTTTTTGCCAGCTCAGCTGTTTTTGCCAGCTCAGCTGTTTTGGTGTAACATCTTATTATTAAACATGCTCAGTTTGGTTTGTAATTTAACCATGAATCGACCTACAAACAACTCTAGCAGATTATTAAATTCAGTGAGAAGAGCAGCATGTGGCATCTTTTTCAAAGACGACGAAGGCAGAAACGTTATTGTGAATGGCAAGAGCTACCTTGCTAATTGCTGGCATCAAATTAGCGCTTTCGATGTCGATCGAAATTTCAATACAATTTAAATACAAATTTCGATTGATATCGAATGCCCCCCTGGATTTGGCTGACATGTGGTTTCAACAAGGTGGTGTCACATCAGAATTGCACAACAATGACACGATTGGGAGGCGAGTTTTATGAACAGTTTATTTCACGTTTGGGGCCGGTCAACTTGTCGCCTAAATCGTGCGATTTACGGCTTTTAGACTATTTTGTTGTGGTGCTACGTTCATGCTCATGTCTATGGAAACAAACCAATACTGAAGGATTTATTAATGAGTTACCGGCCGATACGTAGGACAGAGTGTGGCAAAATTGGAGTCAGTATATGAATCATTCGAGGCGTAGCCGTGGTCAAAATTTAGATGACATCTTTTTAGTAAAATCCATAAGCTATTAAAAAATCACCCCTTTATAATAAAATCGAATCTAGTCGAAAGCGATATCACTTGCCTGGTTATCAATTTTCTGTAGACATTCTATTGGGTATCTTTCTCTCTAAAAATGTTTATCATTTTAAGCATAAAAGCTCAAAAAGGCCGCTTGTTGCTTTCCCTCTATGACTTTTCGCACCGAAAGTACCAACAACATGAACGAAAAAAAACCTAAAATAAATAAAAACATACGACAAAAAGAACGTTAAGTACTTGTATCTTTTGGGTTCTTCAGCAAAATATACAAATCATTTTTGTTGTTGCTGTTGTTTTTAGTTGAACTCGACTTTGGCTTAAGTTTATTCCGAAATTTATTTATTTTGTTTTTATTTGGATCTTTTTCATTCTGTTTTATGAAAAAAACACACAGACACATAACCAGAACACAGAAGATCTCTTAACACTCGCTAGCCAACTTTAAAACCAAAGTAAAGTGTAAGAGTTTCTCATGCGATTTTTATCACTTTCGATATCTAAGCGAATGATAAATGAAGGTGTGTTACTTTGGAGCTGATAATGTGTTTGAGCTCATTTACTTAATAAAACAGCTTGAATAAAATCTGTACAATGCAGGAAATCCGCACATACGAGTATTAAACCTAAGCAGAGTGAATTAAATAAATAAAAATTAAAAGAACAAAATATTTATATATTCTTTGTTATTTTAAGGTTCTTGTTGTTACAGAAAAGGTGTGTCGGCTCTAAAAATAATAGCAAAATTATTTTAATTTATTTTTATATTTAATCAAATATCAAATTTATAGGTGAAAGAAAATTTAGTTTTACTAGAAAGATTTCAAGTGTGATTCTTCTATAGATTTGTTTTTTTTTTGTGTTTTAATTGATAAAGTCAACATGTTTTGATCTAAAATATATAAATCTTCCAATATGACTCTAACTGAAGGAATATTTTTAGGACTTTTTTTCTAGTTTTTTTTAACCTTTTTTCTCATTTTACACCAGTCTTAAGACCGTCACATTTAAGACAACCGCTTCAATATTTCCTGCAGGTTATTTATTGCGCCAGTTAGAAGGCCCAGATTCCTCTGACGTATGAATTGTAAATTTGAATTAACATCGATTTTTATACCTTCCAAAAAAGAGTTGGAGTGTATACTCACTTTGTCATTCCGTGTGTAACGCAGCCAAATGTCCCCCTGAGACCCCATAAAGTAAATGTATTCTTGATCAGAGATGAAATCTTAGACGATCTGAGCATGCCCGTCCGCCGGGCTGTGGAACTTACGACTCAGTCCAAACGAAAAGATCCAGGCCCTTGGAGCTTGGTATAAATATATCTTGAAGGATAGGTCAAGTTTGTAAATGGTCTAAATCGGTCCAGAGGGAAAATAGTTCCCCTAAAAAGAACTAAACCAACCACTAAAAAACAACATGATTTTTTAAATTTTTTTTTGTAATTTTGTTAAGCAAATGATATATTTTTATGTCAGAGAAGGTTAAAAAAAAAATTAAATTAGACCGCGCCCCCTTTAGTGGGCGTTATTATATACAAAAATTGTATAAAAATTTAACAAATTGTTTTACCTAAGCCTACATTATTTTATGATGAAGCTGCGACGTGACCTGATCCATCTCTGACTTAACTACCCCCCCTCCCCCATATGCCCCTAAATGACCCTATCAAAAAAACTAATTTTTTGGAAATTTTATATTTAATTATCTCAAACATTTATTTTTAGTGTTTTATGCCAAAGATGAAATGTCTCCCCCTACAGCCCTTGCCAGAGCGACCCCTCCAAAAAGAATTAGATCCCATAAAATAAATATTCTTGATCAGTAATGAAGTCTAAGACGATCTGGCAATGCCCATACAGCCCGTCTGTGGAAAACACGACATAGTCTTTTTTTGAACCCCGCCCTCTTTAGTGGGCGTTGAAATTGCATATTATATTGAAAAAATATATTAAGCATTTAACATATTGTATTCCTTAGGCCTACGTTCCTTAAAAATTTAATTTATAAGCTTTTACGACCAAATTAATATGATCTCTGATCTTGCACTGCCCTATTTTTCCAACCCCCTTTGCCACTTAAATAACCTTTTTTAAAAAAAATCAATGAGTGTTCGAACTCACGGGCGATGTGTTAACACCTTTTTGTTTATTTATTTTATATTAAACCCACAAAAAACAAGTAGAATGCAAAGCAACAGACAAATGTACATACATACATTGTTTTGTTTGTACATAAGCTACATACGTTGCTGTCTTGCTATCTCATTTTTATATATGTACGTATAACCACGTCACTATTCTCTTTGCTATGCATAAGACAAAACCGAAGATCAACATAAAACACTTTTTTAATATTACTCCAAATTAAAACACTTAAATCTCCGCTCGTCGATATCGGATCGCCTTAATTTTTGGCCTAAACTCTTCGTCGAAACCTGCACTAGCGTTTTAATCCAAAAATTAATAAAATCGGCTATGAATTTCCGGAGAAAATCGCGTGGGAAAATTATATGAAAATCGCCCAATAATCACTTTCAATACCGACTGCCAAGCAACAACAACAAACAAACAAAGTCTTACACTTAAACTTGCGTATGTATTGAAACTGATAGTTTACTGCCCTAGAGGCGCGCGTATAGATGTTAACACATCAAAAAAAACTTTTTTTCTACACTTAATTACAACGAAAATTCAGTTTTTACGATTTAGGTGAGATGTCTCTCTCACGGTCTTTCTCGTAGTGTCCCTGTACAGCGTGATAACATTTGTCACAGAATTGTCTTAAAGGAAGTGTTACCCAGCAGGGTAAAAATTGTTAACTTATCCCAGTCCCCTTTATGCTGACGAAAGGAAAGGTGTTTCGGTCATGCTCCTCCCAATCCATTGGAAACGACCGTATTAAAATGTTTTTTTTTTGTTTACTTAGGCCAAATACCATAAAAATTTAAATTTCAATAACAATACAAATAGAATTTTTTTTTACTAAATCTTTGGAGGGTATTTACGATTCGACACGGTCGACTATAGCGTTTTTACTTATTTTGATTTAATAATTTATTCTGATATCTTTATTTTAATTTCAATATTTCGTCACTCCTTTGTGTGACTTCTTCAGGAAATTAATTATTTATTTTTTTATTTTTTTTCAACTATAGTAATAGATGGTTGATCTGGCAACGCTAGAAAGTCATACTCTAATTACGCAACCATGTAAAATACAACCTTATTTAAAAGAAATAAAATAATTATTTTCCTGAAGAAGTCACACAAAGGAGTGACGAAATATTGAAATTAAAAATTAAATTAAAATAAAGTGACCTTAAGCTTAAAAATATCAGAATAAAATAATAATTAAAAAGAGGTCAAGAAACCAGAAGAATTTTTATTTTGATTTAATAATTAATTATTGGTCTTATAAGTCTTTTTTATACATTTTTCCTTGCATTTCAACACAAATTATTTTGTAAAATTAAAATAGAGAAAATTATATACAATATATTTGGTGATTTCGTTTTAAAACGAAATCCTGTACACTAATGCCTGCCATGCTTTTTCTAAGTCCTTATGTAGGCCACTTACCACAATTAAAACTTATATAATAACAACAAAAAAACGCAAGTCAATTAACTGCTTTTTCTCTTAATGCGTCATGTCAGCTGACATGAATGTAGCGCCTTTAGCTTCTAAGTAACTTTTTTGTTGCTCGCCAGATTGCACTCTCTGAGCCTTTTTTTCTATTTCTATTTTTCTTTCCTTATCTTTCACATATCATATTTGATAGTGTCTCTATATATACTATATTGCACAGATCGATAGATATTTATTCCCCAAAGTATATTTTGATGTAATTCTGTGCCACACAATACCCAATGAACGAAAAGCCATTATTATAATCGTTGGGTTGTTAAAAGTTTATTTCTTTCAATTACCTTCGCTTTGGCAATTGTTCACATGTACTACACACCAACAACATTAGCAACAACAACAACAAAAACAATTTATGGCTGGTAAAGTGTTTTTGGAAAGTTCATAGTAGAAGAAGACAGACACCAGATTGTTTTGGAGAAAAAAAATTTATATAAAAGAAAAGCAAAATCTACAAATCACGTTTTAAGTGTCACTTATAATCCCAAGAAAACATGTTGTATTCACTGACTTTTTTTCTTGACTTTTTTTCAGATATAGAGTTTTTTTCTTTCTTTCTTGGTAACTTTTATAATTGAGCTGACACATGTGGTCACATGGGTGTGTGTATGTGTGTGTGTGTGCTGTGGAGACAAAATGTTAAGTGCTGCATTTCTATTTTCTGTTTTAAAAGAGATTAGTTTAATGTTACAACCAGCCTAAAAGTGTTTTGATTGCTGTTTCTATTTCCAATTGTTTCTGCTATTTTTTTTTTTTTCATAATATTTTTTTTTTTTTGCTGACCTTAAAATAATAATGAGCCACAATTATTGTTTGGGGTCTAATAGGCCTGACAGAGCATGCGTTTGTTTTACGCTGATTGAAAGGTATTTCATATTGCTTAGCATTTCGTTTGCATTAAGCCACTAATAAGTTGGTGGCAATTGCGAGGCGGGTTTGAAAATTACTCAAAGTATGCAAATAATAGAAAAGTGGAGTTGAAAGATCTGGAAGAAAAAATATATTATTATCTTGAGAAATTTTTATTCAAGTTGGAGGGTTGCAATTGTGGATGCAATCGTAAATTTTTTACTGAATTTTTTTTAAGGGGGACCAAGGCATGACCCCTAAATGTGCAATGCAATTGATCCAGATCTAGAAAGGAGGGGGATGGTACTGAGAAGACTGATGAAGAAACGTGTGAAAATGGAAACTTTTTTAACCTATTTTAATCTTTTACTTCCCTGGTTATTTTTTGTTCCAAGGCCGATGAAGGAGGGTTTTGTGCCTCTGCTCTTTAGTGTTAATTGCTGCCATTAGTTGTTGAGTGGGGCCTTCATCACTGCAGCAGGACGACAAAGTCTACTAAAGTCTATCAGAAGAATTCGATAATATATTCATGGCTGAGCACTGATTCGAACTTGCGACTTTCGGCTTCATAGTGCCATATTAATTGCTTCAGAAAACACCAACCCCTCTTTGATTCTTTTGATTACCGCCACACTGTATATAATTGCTGAAGAAAGCATCATGTGAAATATCGGTGTAGGGCTAACGTTAACGACTATCTTAAGAGCAGAAAACTTAGTGGGCAATCATTCGCTCAGAACGATGTATCATTCGACCTATGGCCTAATCGAAACTGAAGTGAAGTGTTTAGCCTATTCCTACAGCTGACAACATCTAAAAACTGCTGCAATTAAAACTTTTTTGTTACACATACACACTTTGTGATAACATATTTTTAATCGATATATAAAGAGAAATTCTAAAAGTTTTATGTTCGATTATCGCTCAATAGTTATTTTGTATTTTTTTTTAAGGATGCCAACTTTACATTCTATAACATATTGAGCCTTAAATTGTTTTAAAAAAAAAAATTCTTATATCGTTTCCCTCTTTATCTGCCTCCGTTCCCATAGTGACAGCGCTAACAGCCAACACAATCTAATCGTACTACCCAAACAAACAGTTATAAGCTTTTAATGTTCAAATTAAACAATTGATAAAACGTTGCAACAATCCAAACAAGCAGACAATGTTTTGTGTATCTTAAAAATTTCTTTGCGTTAAACAATTTCAAAACAATTTTGTTTTATTTGCTGTTTGTGCGCGCATTCGATTCAATTAAAAATATTTTAACAAGTTGGTAGGAATATCTTCCACAAAAAAAAAAAAAAAGAAAAAAAAAAGCGGTGTGGCAGTGTAAGTGTCCAGCAACTTCTTTAACATATTGCACACCATAAAATTTACGGCAAGATGAAAATTATATGTGTGAGTTTTTATTATTTTAAATGCTCGCGTGCTTAAAGAGCTGCACATTGCAACATTGGAGCATTTGGTTAATTTATTTTTCAGGCACACATTCATTGCCAATTCGCTTATGGTAGTCGAATGAAAGGACAAGAATGCCAATACCAAAATGATGCTACTTTTAATGAATGCAACAGCGTAAATGCTTCGATGTAGAGAGTAGCCAGCCGAGCAGACAGACACAAGCCATCCCGGCTAGCAAATATATATTTACTGCTGCCTCTTATTGTTGTTGGTTTTGGGCTGCTATCGTATACATTTGGTAATTACGCATTCAGAATTGCGCTTCATTGAATAATGTGAATAAATTAATTAAATTACATTTAAAAGCCTCTTGTGTTGGCTGGCCTCCCTCTCGCGCTATAAGTCTCCTTTGTTCTTGAAGCCATTCATTAAGCTGAAATATATAATGAAGAAGCCTTCAATGTGGCTGTTTGGTGTAGTTTAATGTTTTTTTTTCTTTTTTAGTTGCCACCATACCTTTCAACTTAAACTATGGTGTCGCATAAATTTTTCCTTTCAAGAATACAAACTTATTTGTTGATTTTTATGCTGTTTTTTTTTTGTTTTGTAATTTTGTTTGCTACCAAATTTTGCACTAAATTTTTGCACCCTGCAATCGTTTATTGGGATACTAAAAGTATCATTGCAAATGGAGCTATAGCTTAACATGTTGTCTGATGGAGTGTTATTAAAATACTTTAAAATTATTAAGAGAATTTCTTAAGAGAAACTGCTTTATATATTGCGGCTTAAAAATGTCTTTTGTACCAAATCACCAGTGGATTTGAACCTAATGCTGGGAATACTACTGAAACCAACAAAGATTTTGGCACCGCACGATAAAATCGTTAATGAAAATTCATTGTTTATAGTCATCGTTTCCGGTGTAATAAATATAATCAAATCTGTTGCATACTTAGCAGCGCATTATGAATATGTCCAATATATATTTTTCACGAGGAATACATATTTGTAACAAAATCGGCGTTCATCCCAGTTATAATAACAGCACAATTCCAAATACTGTTAGCACAAACTTCCAAAAACAATTTGAGAATTACAGCAAACAACATATATACAACTTAATATTATGCTGTTTAATAAAACTTAAAACGTTTTAAATTTTTCAATGTTTTCTTCTTAAGTTATTGTAATTTTTTTGTATTTAAATTTTTTTAATTTAAATAATAATATTGAGCTTGAGGCCTTTTTTATAAAATAATAACTATAAATTCTTCTGGTTTCTGGACCTCTTTTTAATTATTATTGTATTCCGATATTTTTAAGCTTAAGGTCTCTTTATTTTAAATTAATTTTTAGTTTCAATATTTCGTCACTTCTTTGTGTGACTTCTTCAGGAAATTAATTATTTGAATAAAATAATTACTGCCTATTTCTCATTGTCGAACGAATTCTTTCTTTCGTACAAATATACTTAAAACAAAAACAACATTTTATAAATTGTTTTTGTTTCAAGTGTTTTTATACGAAAGAAAGAATTCATTCGACAATGAGAAATAGGCAGTTAATTTCCTGAAGAAGAATACAATAATATCAGAATACAAAATAATAACTTTAAAAATGTTAATTTATTTATTTTTCAATATTTCGTTTTAATTTAAAAGGATACCGAAATATTAAAATATAAATAAATAAACGTTTTTAAAGTTATTATTTTATAAAAAAGGCCTCTAGTTCAATATTATTACTTTTTCTTCTTCTTATTATTATTATAATTTTTTTTCAAAAACATTTCCTACATTCAGAAAGACATGAAAACATTCCAAAGACACAAAGAAAAGTCAACATCAATCTTAATTATGCAATTTACGCAGCAGAAGAGAATAGGTGTTTTCGAAGGCCGCTACACTTTCATCATCAGTAACACTTATTAGGTGGTTTATTTGGATATGATAACAATTTTTATTTATATAACATTTTGTTAGGAATTTGCATACGAGAATTGTATCACGCAAATGGCAACACACTTTTAATCTACGTGTTTGATTATTTTTTGTACATCTTATTTTTTTGAATCGAATATAATTTATTTGTTGGTTTAGTTTTGTATGAGTTTCAAGGCCTACTATGCTTATTCTGTTGTGATTTTTGAAAATGGTTTGTAATTTACAAATTGTGAATTCTCAGATGGTTTTCAGAAGTATGTGCATAAGATAAGAGGTATTTAACTTTTCAAAACTGTGGTTAAAGTCTACTGATGATTTGGTAAAGCAGCAATGAAATGCATATAGACATTGCTTGACCACCAACAAATAAATTATATTCAAAATACAAAGAAGTTTCTTGGGTTGGACAACTAAAACAAGTTTTGGTACATAAAAATAACCAACTCAATGAAATTTTTTCTTTCTTCTTTACATATTAAATTTATAATGTTTATTTAAGCAATAGGTCAATTATATTTTAATTTTTTATATAAAAATTATGTTTATAAAAAAAAATAAACATAAAAATATAAACATAATTTTTATATAAAATATTAAAAATAATTGACCTTTTGCTTAAATAAACATTATAATTTAATAAAAAAATAAAGTCGAAGAATTTTATAAAATAAATTTACATATTAAAGAAATTTGATGTTTTCGAAAGAAACTCTTTGGTATTAGAAATCAGAAAACCCAAAAAGATAGACCAAACCTTCGAAATTTAAACTTTTTTTATCAAAATTAAATTATCTTCGGATATAATTTTGTAAACCATTTTATCGTTAATAAAATTTTATTTTTATTATCTCACACAAAGTAGAAATATTTGGAGCAAAAATAAGTAAAAATATTTAAAACTTTTTTGCATACATATAAATTGCACTCAAGTGAAGTGTTTTACACAATTAGGGCCTAAATCAAACAATAGTGCTTTGAATTATGTATGAATTTCTATTTGAATAGTGAACCTTTATTTATGTAAATTGTATTACAGGATGTAAATTTTCTCAACAGGCTATAAATTCAAATAAAATACTCAAATAAAATACTTTAATAAATGAACGTGATTACATTCTATTTATTTTTCAGAGTGGAATATTAAGAATATTTTTCATAGTCATTAAACCAGCAGAACGGATCAGTACTGATTTCGAGGCCGCTACGCCATCACATCAGCGTTCTTTGTTCAATTTTTCCACTGTTTCAAGTGGTGCTAGTTAGTAGGAATATCAACTATTTAACCAATGTTTTTAACGAAAATTGAATATGAGAAGTTCTCACATCCATTTTTACAAGTTATTACTTTTTGGTTAGTACGAAATTTCCCAACCCTGCTTTGTTTTTATGTCAAATGAATTTTATATATTGGAAATAAATTATTATAGACATATCAGAAAGAAAAAAAGATGGCTTCGGATATGGGATTAATATATGCATACACTCTCGACGTACCTCTAGGAAGGGCACCATTGATTTTATCTTATTTTTATAACAGGTTTATTAGAACTGTTCCATATGTTCTGCCATCGTTTGTCTGTAAGCAGTCAGTAGTCCTTTCTATCAGCTAGTGTACACCATGGCGTATACTTGTTATAGATGAATATCACGTTTCCGGCCATATCCGGAATCAGGCAATTGATTCATTAATCACACTGTTGTACTATAACTTTTTGCCAAATTTTGTATTTGGATCCAATAAATAAATCTGCTAGAGGGATGTTTTAAATGACAAAAATGCTTGGTTGCAACTCGTTTATTTGAAATTATGGAATGAAAAAATTTTTATGGGAGTAGAAAAAAGTGTGCTTTACTTTGAAATGTACCAAAGAAAGTTGTTACATCAATATCTCAGAAAAAATATTAATCAGATCCAAAATCCATTGTACGGTGTCCAGCGTATTCGTTTAGCTCACACAAAAAGAAAAGGGGTCTACATTTTGCCAACTCAACAATGCGTAAATTGCATTCTACAGTATGGTAATGAGTTTGTGTAGGCTGCATGCAGAAAGGAAGACCCCTCGGTAGAAATAGAGAGTAAACAAGGGCCAAGAAGGTATTGTACAATACAAATAACATTACTTTCACAGTACGATGTATTTTGGTGATTGGAAAATGTTGTTTGTCTTTTAGCTAAAACGACAGTTGGCAATTTTTTGTTTCTCTTGTCATTTGAAAACAAGGCCACCCAAAAAGGTAACAACAATTTAACATGGCCCGAGCTGAACATTGATTTTGGTCTAAGAGGGAGAAAAAAAAAATTAACGAACAAAATACCAAAAATTCAAGCAAACCATCAGAATGTGGCGCTTTTAAATAGCGTGGCATTGGCAGCCGAAGGCAAAAGCAAAAAATTTTTGCTTCATTTGCCAGGATGCTCCAAGTTGTGTGGTTGGTTGTTTTCTTCTTCTTCTTATAACATGGATACTTTTTTGTTGTGTTTTGTATTTTTTTTTTTTTTTCGGAGCGGCCCCACTACATTTCCCTTTCTGTGCCTTTCAGCTATCGTTTGTACAGGCATGTCGTACTGGCCGTTTTGTTTGGTGTTGGTGAAGGATAGTGGACAGCCTGTTGTCCAATTACTAGAATGTTCAATAGTGTTTGCATTAAGTGAACGCGTTAATTACCTTTTAAGCTTCAAGCGTAAAAATGTTAATTAAGTGATATTTTCGGCACGTTTTGATTTTCAATGTTACTTCATCTTCATTTTCTTTGAGTTTGCTTGATTTCTGCCAGTATATTAAAGTTGTTGTTTGTTTTTTTTTCTTCTTGCTGCAGAAACGCATCCATGTCCATTTAAAGTTGTTGCAGCAATTTTTGTTCTGTTTTTTGGGTTTCCAGTAGTTTGTCAAGGAATTGTTAGGTGTGTGTGTGTGTTGCTTGTATGTTTGTCAGCAAGAGTATCAAAAAGTGTTGTTAAGAATTTATCTCTTTTTCTACTTCTTATTCGGTTTTGTTAATTAAGTTGTTGTAGCTGCTGTTGTTCGGTTTTATAATGTTGCTGATTGCCAGCAGTGCGTTTTGCACACCAGTAGTTGTTGCTGTCCTCAGTTGCATGTATTTGTCTTCAGTTGCATGTATTTGTAAATGAAGTGTGACATTTGATTGTCCATATAAAATTGTTGTTTTCTTCGTTGTCCATGTTTGTTTAATTTTAAATGAATTTTACTTGATATGGTAAATACGAATTAAACAATATATACAAAATCATTGTTCTGTTTGCATAGTGAAAATTACATGGCGTTTTCCGGCTAAGGGCTTATGATATTGTTTTTTTTTTGTTTTAAATTTTTTTGCATTAAGAGGAGAAGGTCAAGGTCATTTGGTTGTAGTTATTGATATATGAATTTTTAATACTAAAATTTAATAGTCTTAAGCCGCATAAATGTTAAGATGTTCCTAAAGTTCACTTCACTTAACAGAAAGATCTGTTAAGTGAAAATAATGAACAAAAAATAATATCCAATATCATTTCAAAGGGTCATTAAAAACTTCTGTACTTTTGCCATAAAATAATTATATCTACTATATATTTCTGTTTGTATTAATGTACCGTTTTTAAATTTAAACCATTTCCAAATATATTTTTTCATATTTTCATGTGTTACAACAAACTTTATTTTATATAAATGTATTTATGGAACATTTTTATAATTATATTAAATTGTAATGTCAACTTTACGAAAATTTGTATTGAATTCAGAAAGACATGATAAAGAAATATTCCAAAGCGCCAGGGAAAATCAACATTAGTTTTTATTATACAATTTACACGGCAGAGCAGAACAGCTGTTTTCGAAGGCCGCTGCACTTTCATCATCAATACTCAAGTGCATTTTTGTTTGTCACCACCTATTACGTGGTTTATTGCATATCGATAACAGTTTTTATTAATAAAAATTTTACTAGGAAATTGCATGCGAGAATTATATCAAAACACTTTTATGTAATATCTATGTTGCTGTTTGATTATTTTCTTCGAGTCCCATTTTTCTGAATTTTTTTATTGCACTTATTTAAATAACTAATCTAATTCCAAAGTAACAAAGCAAATGTATGAAAATAAAAAAAAAATATTTCTTTGTGATTTAAAAAATTATGATGAATTTTAAAATATGTTTTTTGTATTAGCAATCGTTATGAACATGCAACCGCACATTTATCACTTTGCCACATTCTTATTATATAAAAACACCTTTTCTACATTTAATTTTAATTCCCATGACTCATTGTTAGAAAATTGCATGCAATACTTTTCCATATGTCTGGAATTCCGGCGTTTTTCCGTTAACTTCTCAGTTAATAAACAAATTTAATTTCCACAAACACTTATAATATAATATTTTTATTACATTTTTTTATATATATTTTATGCTCGCGTTAATATCTTGTTGCAACGCCTAAAAAGTAATATAAATTTAAATTTGTTTTTCTACACTAAAAAAAATAAAAAATAAAATAAACACGAAATAAAAAATAAATGTAAAGTTACGAGAAACATTGCAGCAGCAATAAAAAGAGGGACAGCAGTGCATGAAAAGCGTTCATTCTACTACTTGCTGTTGGTATGTTACGCTCGTTGTTACTTTTCTTAATGACATTTCCTGTTGCATATAGGAAAGAGAACATTATTAAAAAATTTGAAACGAAAATGTGAATTTATGGCGCTCAACATGTATTTAGATATTCATATATTGCGCTACTTTAGCCATTTATTAGAAAAATTAGTAGCAAATTTGAAATAAAAATAAAGGCAGTTTTTTTAATTGGAAGATAATAAAACCCTTGAGCATAGGAAATATATTATAAACAGGTTTTTCCAAAATATCGGAAATGGTTCCTGATTAGTGGAAGTTTTCTGTAAAAATAATACCAAAGGATTTTCTCTTAACAAGGAAATTTAAAGAGACCAATTGTGCAGACAAGAGTCTTTGCGGAACTCAGTACCTCAATATTGACACATACACACACACCCACCTACAAACAAGTCAGCTGGACATCCTTAAGTCCTGTTTTTATACCAATATTTCAGTCTAGTAATAATAAGAATAAACACATAATGTAGTTTTCCAACTATTGATTTTCATTTAAAAAGTCCATTTTTTTCCTCGTACTTCATTATCTTTCTCATATAACTCTCGTATATTGGCCTGCCACCACGTCAAAAGCATCTCTTTGGCATATTCTTATTATTACATTTTCAATAGGCTAAGCATTTTTACAAGTTTGTTTATAACTTCACTTAAAGTGCTGAATGGCCTAAACCTGTCTTAAATTAGCAGCTTAAAGCTAAATATAAGCGAAAAAAATATTAATATATTAAACCAGCATATCCAACGAGGATACTTAAATTTAAGTTCCATTTGTTTGTCCAGTTTTAAAATGCATTTATTATATTGCATGTCTGCCTTTTTTTGCCTCTTCAAATTCACTTCTTGCTTGAAATGTGTCATAAAAAGTTTCTTATCTACGTTTTAATTGCGCTACATCAAATAGGTCAAGACATGTAAGTCTTTCTACAATATGAGACTTAATGCATTAAATATGAATTTAATGTAAAACATCAGTAGAGCATGGACTGGGTATATCTCGTTCATCATCTCATTACAGACAAGAACCCAGGTTCAAATCAGTGTAATTTAAATGAGTTTGAACAATGATCTTCGTCTGAAACAAGATATTGAAATGATTCAGCCTAAGTCTAGTAGAAGATGGATGTGGTTGCTAATGGCTGATATCGCCAAGACGTAGATTAAGAAACCAGAATTTGCGGATTCGATATCGTGCTGAGTCATGAATATAGGGTTGAATTTTTCGGATGCATCAGCTGTTATCGGTATGTGACTTAGGCATATCACCGGACCCTGCAAATAACTGGTACTAAAAAGCAGGTCTCTGGCAAAAATTCTCCGACGAAGCGAAAAAAGTTAAAATAGCCCAAAAAATATATTCTCATCATTCATTTTAATATTATCCCCTCTCTTCTAGTCCCGGCTCTTCACATGTAGGAGTCACCTCTTGAGTGTTGGTCCACTAAAAAAATATGTTTTGTCAAGTGAAATGAAACAAATTATTTATTATTTATTACAAAATTTTTATTGCATTGATAACATTGGGATCTCTCATTGTCGCTTACAAAAAAAAAATTAATTATTTTAATTTGACTACTACCACAAAAAAAGCATGGACAACAACCTGATCTGACAGATTGTAGTCGATAGCAGACTTCGTCTAAGTTTTTAAAAAAATAAATAAAAGAATAGTCACCAAATATTACCTTAAATATTTTTCACAATTTGGAAAAATTTTAGCGGCCAAAAATAAAAATCAAAGTTTTAGTGACTCATACCGGTTGAAGTATCAGATATGACTATTAACCCATTGTAGAGAATATGTTGTAAGATCATTGTATATATTATTATATTGCATGTAAAACTTTTTAAAAGCTAAGTAATTATATTTTTTTAATTTTCAACATTAAAATAAATGGTTTGTTATTGATATTATCAAAATTTTCGAAAATCGAAATAGTATGATGTGTTCACGAGCTTGAAAAGTGTATCTACGAGTGTGTAATCCTTTCATAATATTTTGACCGCTAAACATTTCGTTTACTTCAGCTTAAATACCAGGAAATAAGAATTTTCTACTCTAGATAGAGTATCAGAAATATTCTTTTTTAAAATTAATTTTATTTCCATCCCTGATTAAAGTCAATGTCCACTTCCAAGAAAAGAGAGGAACTGTCATTTCGTCTATACGGCGATCAGTAAATTATTCTAGTGATGCCTTCGAAAACGATTTAATTCTTATAGCTCTTTAAATTATGTTCTAAATGTGTGCGATTCATATAATAGGTTTTGCTGAGACCTAGACATATATTTTAGTCCATGAACTTAAAATTTTTTTTATAAGTATCCTTTAATAAATCAGTGTAACCCTATGATAATTAAATTGTTTAAATATTAGTTCTGTTGTAATAGTTAAATTTCTCCAGAAATCAATAAATAAAAATATTATGTAATATTAATCGTTACAGAAAATATATTGCTTTTCTGTAACCGTCATACCGTTGACTACTAATTGCATTCAAAAGCTTTGAATTAAGCCAGTGTTCCACTTTTTATATTTGTCAAATGAAAAATAATACAAATGCTTATATTCGATTTCCATATTAAACACCATCATTGAAACATAAATTGTTTATACAATGTAGTAAATTTTGTTGTTTTCCGCATTATCTATCGGCAACAAGGTGTGACAGCAAGATGTGTTATAAATACATACCCGCAAATAAAAGAGCTTCCAAGGAAATCAATAAGATTCTGAACTTGTGATCCGGAAACAGTGTAAATCATATTTATTATATTAGCAAGTAAAAAAGTGCAACTCATTATAAAAAGTGCAACCCATCATAAAAAGTGCAAGTCAATATAAAAAGTGCAAGTCATTATAAAAAGTAAAAGTCATCATAAAAAGTGCAAGTCATTATGAAAAGTGCAAGCCATCATAAAAAGTGCAAGTTATTATAAAAAGTGCAAGTCATCATAAAAAATGCAAGTCAATATAAAAAGTGCAAGTCACTATAAAAAGTGCAAGTCATCATAAAAAATTATGAAAAGTGCAAGTCATCATAAAAAGTGCAAGTCATCACATCAAATTCAAGTCATTTTAAATAGTGCAAGTAATCATAAAAATTAAAGTCATTATGAAAAATGCTAATCGTTATGAAAAGTGCAAGTCATCGTAAAAAGTTCGTCATTGTGAAAAGTGCAAGTCCTTATGGAAAGTGCAGGTCATTATGAAAAGTGCAAGTCATTATAAAAAGTACAAGTCATCATAAAAAGTGCAAGTCATCACAACAAATTCAAGTCATTTTAAATAGTGCAAGTAATCATAAAAATTAAAGTCATTATGAAAAATGCTAATCGTTATGAAAAGTGCAAGTCATCGTAAAAAGTTCGTCATTGTGAAAAGTGCAAGTCCTTATGGAAAGTGCAGGTCATTATGAAAAGTGCAAGTCATTATAAAAAGTACAAGTCATCATAAAAAGTGCAAGTCATTATGAAAAGTGCAAGTCATCATAAAAAGTGGAAGTCAATATAAAAACTGCAAGTCATCATAAAAAGTGCAAGTCATTATGAAAAGTGCAAGCCAGCATAAAAAGTGCAAGTCATTATAAAAAGTGCAAGTCATCATAAAAAATGCAAGTCATCATAAAAAGTGCAAGTTGTTATAAAAAGTGCAAGTCATCATAAAAAATGCAAGTCAATATAAAAAGTGCAAGTCACTATAAAAAGTGCAAGTCATCATAAAAAATTATGAAAAGTGCAAGTCATCATAAAAAGTGCAAGTCATCATAACAAATTCAAGTAATTTTGAAAAGTGCAAGTCATTATAAAAAGTTCGTCATTGTGAAAAGTGCAAGTCCTTATGAAAAGTGCAAGTCATTATAAAAACTGCAAGTCATTATAAAAAGTGTAAGTCAATATGAAAAGTGCAAGTCATCATAAAAAGTGGAAGTCAATATAAAAATTGTAAGTCATTATAACAATTACAAGTCATTATGAAAATTGCAAGTCTTCATAAAAAGTGCAAGTCACCATAAAATATGCAAGTCATTATGAAAAGTGCAAGTCATCTCATTATAAAAAGTGCAAGTCCTCATAAAAAGTGCAAGTGATTATAAGAATTGCAATTAACAATTAATTATTTTTCCAATAACTAAAGAACAAAAGCAGTTAGTAGAATGGAAACCATTTTTCAGAATAATACAAGCAGCTTTAACGATAAATTCACCAAAATCGCTTGTGACACCCTGTTCAGGAGATAACAATATGTTGCAGTTATTAGTATTTTTGTTGCTGTTGCCAGTGTCTTAAATATTGTATTTTTGTAGGCGTCAACCTGCTCTTTAAGCCTTATTATTTATGCGGTTGCTTAGCGATAACGCGCTTATTTTAAGCTTTCAAGTTAAGGGACTTCCAAAAAATAAAAACAAAAAAAGAGCGAAACAGGCGTCTCGTCTATACGGCGATCAACATCAACAACTAACTATTCATATAGCAGCAAGAATAGCAACACTAACAACAACATGATCGTCTTAACTTTAATCTGCCACAAACTTTTTTCGTTAAGTTTTTGTCTTTATTCATGCCTTCCAGAAACATTACAAAACTTATTGACCATTTACAACAAGCAGCAAGTGGCAAAATATTGTATACAACTTTATGTCTGCTGTTGAATGCTTGTAAGATCGTTATGTTGTGGTAGTTGCACTACTTTTAGGGCTCCCCACTTGTTGTCTGCAGCCTTATTTTTTTTTTTTGCCTGTTTCCTTTTTATTTTTATTACAACAACTTGGCTTTAAGTTGGTGCTGCTGCTATATGTTGCTAGTGCCGGTGTTTTTATTGGGATTTGTTGTTTCGTTGGTCATCGCATTGCTTTATAAAAAAAGAAACTCATATAAACTTAAAATAAATATATATGAGATTTAGACTTTTTTATTTAAGTTTCTTTTTTCATTATGCTGCCTGCCGTTCTTATCAGTTGGTATGCATCTGGGCACCTTTGGGCTAGTTTTTTGCTTTCATTTTGTAAAGGCGCTTGAAAACATTTTCATTTCGATTCTTTTTGGATTTTGTCTTTCAGAATTTTTGCTTGTTTATGACTGAACATTTAGGTGAAGATACAGGGCTGTAATGTGATGGCATGTGCACTGACTCAATTGGGGTGTGACTGACTGCTGCATCATGTGTGCACTGAGAGAAAATTTTGTGCAGGATTTTTCATTTTCTATGCAAATATTTTTAGTGAAATTTTTATATAGAAGAATATCTCAACTATAATTATTTGTAACCGATATGTGACAGAATATCACTAAAATACAAGACTTTGTTCACGTAACATAAAGAATATATTAGGAAAAAATCATTGTCATACATTTTTATCATTGATAAGAAAAGATTTTGCTTTTCAATAGACGAAGTCATTGGAATTGTATAAACATTATTTTATAAAAAAAAATTCTGAAAAATCCTGTAAAATTACAGCCGAGGAATACTGAGTTGAACAAATTATTTTTGTTCATAGAAAACTTATAAAAATCAAACTAATCAAAAATGTTTCTTTCGGTAAACAATTTGTGAAATAACGGAGTAGTAAAAAATATATCACACAACATCACCCAATTCACACGATGAGTTTTATGACGTCTAGTTTTCTTAATTCTTTTGTGAAGTTTTCTTCCAAAAATTATATGTGTTCATACCATGCATTTATTTTTTCGGTCTATCTTTAATTTTTTGTTGTTATTCTACTTGAATATGACTTCAAATTAAAAAAAATTTACAAAACGCAGCAAGAAGAACAAGGAAAGAGAAATATGATAAAAAAAACTCAATCTAGTCTATTTTGCTACTCCTCTGACTTCACTACACCTTTCACTACCAAACAAACATGACCATGAAAATTAAATGTCATAAAATTCATCGTGTGAATTGAGTATACGTCAATAAAATATATTAAAGACATGTTTTTTTCATAATTCTTTTGAAGTGAACCCGATTTTAAAAATTTCTAATTTTAATATTCTCTAAAAAAGAGATTATAAAATATATCTATTGTTAATTTTTTTTTTGAAGTCATGGATTATTTCGCTAAGACAATATTTTCTTAATATATTTTAAATTTTATAAAAATAATACTTTTAAAAACTTGTTTGTATATGATTTCCTACTCTATACAACTACTTGTAATTTTTCGCCATAAATAATTAAGTAAACTAATTCCGTTTTATTCGTCCTTTCATTTTTAGTTGTGTGTGTGTGTGTGTGAGTTTGTTTTTTTTATTACAAGAAAGAGAAACTTTCTATGTTAATAATAATTTTTATTTCTATAATAAATACAAATACACTTAACTTCCTTAGATTCACAATGAAATGATGTCAAGGATATCCTTTTCTAATTAATATTACTGTTTCCATGTGTGTATTTATGTCTGCATGTGTGTTAGTATGTGTGTAAAGATACTTCTATACAATTGTTATTGTGGTGATGGCTACAATTATAACATGTATTTGTGATTTTACAACCGTAACGACTTAACAATCCTATTCCTGTTCAACTATACCAACCAACACTCACACACTCACAAGGATGAGGAAGACACAAAACAAAATACATGAATACTGGGTATTTATAGTCATAAAGAATCATTTAGAGAAAATGAAAATTTAAATTATGGATTTCCACCAGCTGCATGGTCGACATCACAGCCATGTACTTATGCAGGAAATTATATATGTTTTATGCATGTGTATGTGTAATATGGCCCTCTTCTAATATTTAAATGGGAATAGAAAGTGCATATTATAATTATAACATTTAAAGGCCGGCCAACTATGCCGTGATTTTTTAGCTTCAAGGTTTTATATGTAAATAATGTTAAGTGATCATTTGGATATTGAAACAACGGCATAACCAGGACCGTCATAACCATGACCCTTCGTTATGCAATGCATGAAGCCGGTGATACAAAAGGAGGGGATAGTGTTGAAGAGACAGATGAAGAAAAAAGAAAATAGAAAATTCCTGTTGACTACAGACGAAGGTGGTGAATTGTGATATGGCATAACCATTGAAATAGGTCGGCAGTAGCCACGAAGTCTTCAAGATCAGAAAAATTTAATGTCTTATTCACGACTGAATGCGGTATCGAGCCTCGAACTTCAGCTTCGCAGTCAATTTGCTGCATTAACAAAAACTCTCTAACGTCAAGAAAGCCCATAGTGCGCATTGCATTGAACAAATTAGTTTTACTTGTTGTTTTTTCAATTGCCCACGCCTGGAATGGTATTTTTAATTAATCGATTTAGAGTGTAACAACACCAGAGCCAGCGTGTAAATTGTTGAAATTTTTAATCAAAATAATTGTTCTATTTCTCAAACTAATCGTGCACTTTTTCCAATTTAAAGCGTATATAATCGTCCTTCAGAGCGATTAATACGAAGAACAATAGATCGTTTTCGGACAATATTTACTGTTACTGATAATATGTATCCAGTGAGACACGGAACAATGCGCACTGAAGAAGCTGTAGCCACTGTCCAGGGAAGCATTGAAGATATTCCTAATCGATCAATTCGTGGCCGTCCGCAGCAACTGCGATTGTGTACTTCCTCTTTATGAAAAATTTGTTTAGTTGTTGAAAATTTGTATTTCAGCTAGCGCCTTCTACCGGCCAGTCGTGGTAGCCACATGGGAGAAATCATATTTAAACCTTAATTTTATAAAGTTTTCTTTCCAATAAATCCCGTTTCATTGATATTATTGATATATTTCCTTGCTTTATTACGATTTAAACTTGTGTCAATCTATAAAAAACAAGTCCTCATAATAAGTGCAAGCCATCATCAAAAGTGCAAGTCATTATAAAAAGTGCAAGTCATTATGGAAAGTGCAAGTCATCCTAAAAAGTTCAAGTCAATATAAAAAGTGCAAGCCATTTTAACAAGTGCAAGTCATCATAAAAAGTGCAAGTCATTATAAAAAGTGCAAGTCATTATGAAAAGTGCAAGTCATCATAAAAAGTGCAAGTCATTATGAAAAATGCAAGTCATCATAAAAAATGCAAGTCATTATGAAAAGTGCAAGTCATCATAAAAAGTGCAAGTCGTTATGAAAAGTGCAAGTCATCATAAAAAGTGCAAGTCAATATGAAAAGTGCAAATCATTTTAAAAAGTTCAAGTCATTATGAAAAGTGCAAGTCATTATAAAAAGTGCAAGTCATTATAAAAAGTAGAAGTCATCATAAAAAGTGCAAGTCATCATAAAAAGTGCAAGTCATTATGAAAAGAGCAAGTCATTTTAAAAAGTGCAAGTCATCATAAAATTGCAAGTCATTATAAAAAGTGCAAGTCATTATAAAAAGTAGAAGTCATCATAAAAAGTGCAAGTCATCATAAAAAGTGCAAGTCATTATGAAAAGTGCAAGTCATCATAAAAAATGCAAGTCAATATAAAAAGTGCAATTCATTTTAAAAAGTGCAAGTCATCATAAAAAGTGCAAGTCATTATGAAAAATGCAAGTCATTATAAAAAGTAGAAGTCATCATAAAAAGTGCAAGTCATCATAAAAAGTGCAAGTCATTATGAAAAGTGCAAGTCATTATGAAAAGTGCAAGTAGTCATTTTAAAAAGTGCTAGTCATCATAAAATTTCAAGTCATTATAAAAAGTGCAAGTCATTATGAAAAATGCAAGTCATCATAAAAAAGTGCAAGTCGTTATGAAAAGTGCAAGTGATCATAAAAAGTGCAAGTCATCATAAAAAGTGCAAGTCATTATGAAAAGTGCAATCCATCATAAAAAATGCAAGTCATCACAAAAAGTGCAAGTCTTTATGAAATTTCCTTTATTAAGGAAATTACACAATGAGTGACATTTTTCCCGAAGAGTATAACAAATAAATGAATTGCTATTACGGGTGACTCAAATTGAGTGCAATATTTCAATGAATAATTTCGTTCAAGCATAAAATAAGTGAGATTAAATTGTGCAATGACTTACCGAGGATATGATCTTAATGGTTTTGCTGGCTGTAAGTTATCCTTTGTCGTTTTTTTCCAGCATAACACTGAATTTCGTTGATTTGCCGGGAATTTATTGATATTGAGAGACAATAACTGCAAGAAAAGAAATAGTTAGAGTTTAGATGACGTTTGCTCGGAGAGAAGGGTAATTAATTCCTATCACTGAAACGAGAATGTAGAATTGTTGAGCAGATTGTACGTACACGACTGGCTGGAACTGCATACTGGCCACACCAAAATGATCACATTTCGTTAGAAAGATCTCTGTTGGCGTGTCAAAAACTTGGGGTATAATAAAGCCTCCGCCTCTACTCAAAATAGAGTTTCAAAACTTCCCGCCCATTGACTGCTTATTTTATATGATATCTTTTCCCAGTATTCTTTTTAGCCTAAAAACCATACCGCTGAAAAAGCACCCTTTACAAATACCTAAGCTTTCTTTAATCATCCTTGCAAACATTTCAAAATTTTCTAGCATCGTCGTCATCATATTGCTATTTGCAATTGCAGGCATTCATTATTATCGTGTTATTGTCTGCACGCCTGAGTAAAAGTTATTTAAGGAAAAGTGTTGCTACAGGTAAATAAATCTAAATAAACTGCTTAAACTATTTATTTAGACGAGTGAGTATCTATCACACACACACACACACAGACATATACTATATCTTTCGCATACAGATGTTGGTGCAAAACCTTCATTTAGCTTGAAATAAAACGAAACTCAAACCTAAAATTATTGCTCTCGGTTAAAAGTATTTATATGAATAGAAATTCCTTTAGAGCAAATATTAAAGTAGTAGGAGTAGTAGCTACTGCTGTAGGTATTCTTTTGTTGCAATATTGCTGGCAATGCTGATGCTTACTCATTTAAATGCTTATCAGTTTAATCGCATAAACAAAAGATGGATGTTGCTGGCTGCATCAACAGCAACAGCAGCAACAACAAAGTCAGTCATCCATTGTGGCCAAATAGCAAATAACAGCAGTGATAACTATTGTATAGTTGTTGCAGTATTTGTTCAAGCACTTGCACTATGGGAAAACAAACTTAAGAATGAATTTGATATACTGGAAATAATATTAATTATGATTTTATATTCATAGAGCTTTTGAGACATGTTCAGGCAGAAAATCAATTTCTTCTTCCCCAGGCTCATGGTACTCCTTTAATTGTAAAAACCTCATAAACATATTCCTCTCCATCTGTAGTATAAATTCTATACTAAGCATTTCTTTTGCTTGCGTATGATATAAGTGTTTTAAGTCTGTAGGCTTTCTGCAGCTTCAAGATTTATTCTTAGCCTTCCATTTTTGATTTAAAAAACGGAATATTATTGCTGCCCATAGTAACAAGTTTGTTAGCATTTCTAAAGAACTACTTACAGGAAGTGCTGCTGGGCGGTGAGTCTGCAAAAAAAGTAAAATTTGTTGTGGGTTAAGCTAATCCCTATGCCTGCTTTTAATTTTTGCTAATGTACAAAAATTACTCTAATGAAAAGTTTGTATATGAAAGAACAAGTGAAACATCCGTTCCATTTCATACACAAGCGGCCACCTGTAACAAATAAAATCTATTCATGTTTCATTTCCAGCTCATTCTAATTTCTCATAAAATATTTTCTAGATTTAACATCAAGACTATATTTCGTCCTTATTAAAATACAAATAAATATTTATGTTGTTCCTATAAAAAAGCTCCCTAATAGACAAATAAATTTGATTGCTGTTATGGCATTCAGTAAAATAAAAGTAAAATACTTGGCAATATTTTTATAAAAATATATAAATAGAACTTATCATCGTCCACTTTTTTATAAACACTAGAATATTGCCTGTTCCTTTTGTGTAAAAGTTTCGAAATAAAGCCTTTTTTTCTGATGTCTATTTAAGGTAATTCAAAACCTTTACATGTAAATGTTGCAGTCAGAATTGTTGCTGTTGCTATTGCATTTTTATTTTTATTTTATTTTTTTCCTTTTGAATGCATTTATAGAAGTAGATCCATCATTTTCACTTATCAAGATGTACGCGTTGCTTACGGTTATGAAAACTATTTTATTTAAAAATTTTTTTTATTCGTTACAATTTTTCCAAAGAACTACGTGCACGAGATGTTTTTTTTTTTAAATCTAGTGTATAGTGTGTTGTGCTTTATTTTTAAATAGTTGTTGTAATTTTGAATTAAAAAGGGTGAAATAAAAATCTTTTTTTTTGTAGAAGGGCTCAGTTGTGTGTCAGCCTGCACTAAAGTCACCATTGTCATACTGCGATCATATAAGTTTTGAAGAATAATTCAGAGAATTGATATTTTTACATGTGACTAATATTTTATTATTTTTTTTATTGAAAAAATTATATATAAAATTGTTTATAAGTAAAAAGAACCAAAATGATGACTATTTGAATCACTGCATTGAACATTTAGAAACTAGACAATATTTTTGAGAATTTTATTATTATTATTAAAAAAAACTCCTGATGAAGAATACAAGAAAGGATCGAAATATTGGGGAAAATATATAGAAAAATTGTAATATTAATTAAGCTTGCAAAAGTGGAAAAATTGAACTAAGAACACTGATGAGATGGCATAGCAGCCTCGAAATCAGTACTGATCCGTCCCGCTGGTGTGATGATCATAGAAAATATTCTTAATATTCCACTCTTAAAATAAATAAATAGAATTTAAGCAAATTCATTTATTAAATAAAAATAAAAAAAATTATTTGCAGTTTTGCAGATTTGAACTTGAGCCCGGTGAAAAAATTAACATGCTGTAATATAATTTACATAAGAAAGTTCGACTAATAAAAAATAAATTCATACATATATTTCCATTAATTTTTATTATTTTACTATTTAAAAAAAATACAAACAATTTTTTATAATTTTTATTTCCTGAAGATGTTAACGAAATATTGAATAAAAGTGAAACGAAATATAATTTTATAAAAAAAACAACCACATGCTTGATTAGTATTGCAATAAACTGATAAGGTCAATATAAACAAATCAATTTTTATGATAACGAAAAAGTTATAAAACAGCAGAGTTCTATATAAAAATCTCTTGACCTTGAGACTGCATTAGAAAAACTTTTACTGACTTTTGTTCTATTTTTTATTACATTTTTAAGTTCGAGGTCTTTTTATAAAATTATTAAAATTTTTATTTATTCAAGTTCATATTCACGGATAGTAGGAAGGTCATCGAGGCCCTGAGGAATCATGTGGTTCAATCTCGGTGTGTACTACAGTGCAAGGATGAGATTAACTCATACACGCAATGTGGAGGCATAGAGATAATATGGATTCCAGGACATCAGGGGATACCTGGAAATGTTGAGGCAGATAGACTAGCAAAGATGGCAGCATTAATGGCGAACATCACACTAGATAGTCCGAAACCATTTCAGGTTTTTAAGAACGAACTAAAGCGATGGGCTATAGAATTGCATACAAGAGATTGGCAGCACTCTACCGAAGGTAGGGTGACTAGAATTCTATGGGGGGACCCAGATGGTAACAGGACAAAGGAGGTCCTAACATTGAGTAGGTTTATTTAGTAACAGGACATACAGAGTTAATTACTCACCTGGCACGAATGGGTATCGTTGGCGATATAACATGCAGGGCCTGCCAGGAAGAGGACGAGACACTGGAGCACTACTTGTGCTACTGTCCAGCTTTTAGCCAAGTCAGAAGACAAACATTTAATCAGGAGATTATACAGGAGATAGAATTTCTTAGGGGCTCTAATTGGAAAGACTTAAGGAAGTACATTGAAGAAACTAGGTTCTTGACGTAATCAAACTCAGAGGATTCCATGCTATCGGTGGAGGCTCCCTACAATAGAATGGGAACTCCTTATTATAGAGCGCACAACAGGCCTATGAGGCCTAAGTGTAATCCAGGACGGATTGGGATGCTTATGCCCCTTTTTTTCAACCTAACCTAACCTATTCAAGTTCAATATTTCGTTAACAAAAAATTCTATATTTCATTACTTATTCCTGACGCTGTTACCTAACTGCTGCCCAAATATTGAATTTTAGTAAATAAAATGTTTAATAATTTTATAAAACACCTCAAACTTAATAAATATAAAAATATGGAAAAAAGAATAGAAATCAATATAAAATTATAAATTTTAGTAAATAAAATTTGGCATGAAAATTTCCGAATCTGTATAAAAAGTTGATACCATAAATAACATGTAAAATTTTATAAATTTCAGTTGGAAGTTTTCATATGTGGAATTCATCATGGAATTCATCATCTGGCTGAATATGTTAACATTTTTATTTTACTCTCATGGTGATTTCTTTTCTGGAAAATATGTAACATTTTGTCACTTTTTATTAAAAAAAAAACCACAATTAGGAGCAATTTTAAAATAAAGCACGTCTTCATATCAGATGGTAGATAAATTGCCAATAAACTCACTATTTTCAAATGCCATAATGTTGCCATTTTCCAGGGAAAAGTGCAAAAAATGTTGCATTATTTTTTAGAAAAGATATCAACATAAGATATTTAGCATAAAAAATTATATGTTAATATGTTGTGGTCAACATATCTCGTAATCTAACGAAAATTCAGATGCCTTCATATTAATTTCATATTTAAATAAAATTGTTTGAAGTATATTTTAGAGACTGAAATGCTACACTCTTTAACTTCTATAGGTCTTGAAATATTCACTTCAGCTTACACTAAATCCAGTCCGTCCATATCTTCATCTCTAATGTATGAGTTAAAAATTCTTAAGATATTCCCAAATAAAGTCATAAAGTCTTATTATGTTGTGCAATAATAGCACGAAAATATATATAAGTGCTGTGGACAACTCGTCACGGTTTAGTGTACTATTTAAAAATTCGCTCAGCTCATAATTTTTAAATAGCTGTTGGCTGAAGTAGTAGAACACGAGACTATGAAGCGGAGGGTCCTGAGTTCGAGCCCGCGCTGAGTCATGAAATATTGTGTTGAATTCTTCTGATCAGCATTAGTGCGTGGTTGTGTTAGTTGTTGCCAACCTGTTTCAATGATGAAGGCATAGTCACTGGTCACCGAACATAATTGGCAGCGACTGACACTATCATGTACTAAAAAGCAGAGTAACAGCACCCACCTTCGTCGGCCCTGTAGCACAAATTAGCCGGCGAAGTACAACAAGGTTGAAAAAGCTACAAAAAACTGTCCATCTTCAAATCTGTCCCCTCAATACTATCACCTCGTTTTCAGTTCCGGCACAATGCATTGCATATATAGGGGTCATCCCCTGAGTGCTGGTCCTACTCCTAAAAAAATAAAAAATAAAATTCGCTTGTAATTTTTTGCTATAAACAAGAAATTGAAAAATTTTTAATATCTTCCAAAACTTCCATTTCTACTTGAAATTGTAAAATGGGCCTTTTGCCGCCTAATGTTTCTTAATTTCTTTTCTGGCAAAGAATGCTACAGTTTTTACACTTTTTAATGAAAAACTGCACCATCATGCCATTCCGAAATAGTAAATCTATTAAAAATTAATCTAGCATTGCTTAGGCAAATATATTATTGTTTTAAAAATCCTCTTAAATGCAAATTTTTGGATTAGAAGGGAAAAAATGTTGCATGTTTTCTAGAAAAGAAAACGCCAAAAGACTCATGAAAAAAAAAATTAGTATGTGTAAATAAAAACAGCTGCTGCCGTGTTGCATGTTGGCTCAGATCATTCATAATTCATTCAATTTTCTTATATGACATATTTCTGTATAAAATTTGTCATAAAAAAAGGGTTATAAGCATGAACTATTTTGTATAAATTAAAACTTTATTGTTTTATGACATTTTTATATGCAGCATAACAAAAATGTGGTAAAATATTATGACATTATGACTAAATAGCACAGTGTGTGAGTACCCCTACAATAAAGTTATACATCCGTTGCAAAATCCTGAGCTCCATATCATAAAGAATATATTTATGTTTCTATGTATAGCAGCACACACAGTTGTTGGAGTGTCTTTACCAACAACAACAACATCTTACCACCCACCACATTATTTCCTCTTCCGTTTTAAGTTTTTCTTCAAAGGTTAAATACACGGAAATCTGTTTTTGAGCAAAACAAAAAAAACAAACATGTGCGTGTTGTTGTTTATAATAAATCTCAGTTTAACTTGGCACAACATATTTAAATCGAATATCATTAAAGCACTAAACGGTAAAGTTCATAGAGTTGAAATACAGGGAAATAAAAACTGTTTACGGTGTTTATTTAATGTTTAACAATTTGTGGTGGCAATTAATATTGTTTTATGAGTTTTACTAGCACTGCTGGCTTTAAAATCTATTTTTTTTTCTGCATGCACACACTAATGAGTAGCAGCAGTGATTTTACTGCTTTATAAACAATGATTAAGGCAAATGTGTATTTCAAAAATAATTTCCGGATTTATTTTAAGATACTAAACTGAGGGCCGGGTTATATTTATGAATGTAAAATATTTTCTTTAAGGTATGCATTACAACCTGGCATAATTTAGTTGTTGTTGCTGTTATAGAACAGAAATTATTTTTTTTCATATATTATGTTATTTATGTTTTATAGGCAAAATGTTTTAATAGCAATTCTACAAACTGCTATTGCTGTAATAAGTAGAAAATGTTGCTTAAAAGAAAATAGTATATTAACACACTATGCCATGCCACACATTAAATGAAACATTATTGTTATAAACAAAGCAACAAATAAACAAAATGAATGCATGTGGCAGGACGACAACAGCAACAAAATAACTTTTTGTAGTTTAAGCAGCAGCATATAACGACAACAGAAACACATCAGCAGCGGCAACAAAATAATCAATGGCCCATAAACAAACAGCAACAAGTGCATGCTCGGCTCCGTCCGTGTTTTATAGTTTAGCTGTTTTTATTTTGCCATGTGAATACAAAAATAAAATTGAAAAGGAGAAGAAGGCGCCTTGCCGAGATGACAGAGTTAAGTTGCTTTTTGTTTTGTTTTTTTTTGTTTTTTTGTTTTTTATAACCTCCACTGGTGGCAAAATTTAAGGGAATATCATGTTTGTCACAATGTTTGTGATATGTATATTAAAGTTTGGTTTAGTTTATGGCCAATCTAAACTATCGAATTCATACATAAACATCCAAAAAGAACCATACAGTGCTGATGCTCCAAAAGTAAAGGGTGTCTTAGAAAGAATGCATTTTTTTTTCATTTTAAAATAAAAAAGCACAATGAGTTAAGAATTTTTTGATTGGATTATAAAAAAGACATGTTTGCAATAAGTAGGGCATAAAATGTCTACCATATGTCCCCCACCGGCCCTGATGGTGGCCCTTTACCATTCATGAGACTTTCTCTGACTTTTTAATAGAGATAAGGCTATATATCACGGATAATGGATTTGAGATAAGGAGTTGCATTCGAGATAAGGAGTTGCCTCTATTTCTACAATTTTGTGTATTTAGGAAGCCATTCTGTTGGAAATGTATTTCATCGGAGAAAGTGATTTTTTCTACAAATTCTAACTGATTTCACTGTGCTGCACCACTTTCCATGCCGTTTAAGGAGTACATTTTTAGTAGTCGAAATGAAAATATGTCACAGCCGAAAATTGCTATGGAACAATTGCTATTTGCACAAAACAAAAATTAACAGTAAATTTAAAAAGTACATTATTATTGGAACACCCTATAGATTGCTTATATTTCACTTGAAGCCAGCTGCTCTTAAGGAAAACTTTAAGTGAAATTTTTTTTATTTCAAAAATTATTCAATACAATTTATTGGCAGTGTGCCACATTGTTGCGTTTCGAAATCTTCTTTTCGTAAATGGATCGAGTTTCAGTCATCTCGCCTAAATTTAGGATGGTAAATCTCTCGGATGTGGACCGTAGTGGGTTAAACGCTTTGCCTATCAGTAACTATACGCCTAAGGTAATAAATGGTGGAAAACCAAAGTGTACATGAGTATTTTGGATGAAAGTGTAGCGGCCTTCGAAAACATATGTTCTGTTTTGCTGTGGATAATTAAAACTGATGTTGAATTTTTTCCTGTGTATTCTAGAATATTTATTTTTGTTCAATCTTAATTTTATAAGACATCTTCATTTTTCTTTTTTTTTCTTCTTCACGCACGGCTATTTCTCTGACATGACCCCCATTCATTCAGTGCGTTGTTGCGGAACTACAAAAAGAATGGGATAGTCTGGAGAGATCAAATGGAGAAGTAAGAGTAGGGAGATAGAATTTGCAATTGCGATTCTATGTTTGATTATTTTATTTCACCGGCGAATCTCTGCTGCCAGCCCGTCAAAAGAGGTCTCAGTAATACCAGAATTCATGTATTACACGCTGTCGGTACTGCTTTGTGATGTGATAGCCAGAAGACAATTATCAAAATAATGAACTAAAGCTGTTCAGAGAAATTCGATTGCACATTCCTAACAGAGTGGGGGTATGAACCCACCACCTTCAGCTTCCTACTCTAGATATTAACACAATAGCAGAAGATATTTTCTTATTTTCTGTACGATTTATATAGTTTTCATGTTATGGAATATTTTTCCTTTTCGTTTTGTAATCTTTTCTTTAATGCGAGCAAGTCTTATTGAATATTTTTAGTTTATATCATAATTTATTCCATTTTCTAGTAAGCCATATTGTAAAGGGTGTTTTCCATAGAGTGCTACAACTTTGAGTTGACATCACTGCTTTATTTGACCACCCATTTAACAGCTGATAGTTGCTTTTTGTTTAGTTTGCTTTGACATTTTATTATAGATCGACTAACACCAGAGCAGCGCGTGCAAATTGTGGAAATTTTTAATCAAAATAATGGGTCTATTCGTCAAACTCACTGTGCACTTCTTCCATTTTATGGCGTACATAATCGTCTTTCGAAGAACAATAAAGCGTTTTCGTACCACATTGACTGTTACTGATAATGTGCATCGCGTGAGACGCCAAACCGGGCGCACTGAAGAAGCTGTAGCCTCTGTACAGGAAAGCATTGAAGATAATCCTCATCAATCAATTCGTTGCCGCCCTCAGCAACTGGGATGGTGTCCTTCCACTTAATGGACGATTTTTTTATTTGTAGAAAATTATTGTTCCAGAATGCGCCTTGTACGAGCCAGCTATGGCGGCCACATGGCCGAAATCATATTTAAACATTAATGTCATAAAATTTTCTATCCCATAAAGACCGTTTTATCGATATCCAAAATATATTACTATGTTTTATTATGATTTAAAATTGTATCACTCTATAAAAAACACCCGATAAAATAAGTTAGTGAAATATAGCAAGTTTAAAAATTAGTTGAATTTATATTTTTTATGTTCATCTATTTCCTTTCCTTTTTCTATATCCCATCTATTATTCTTTTTTAATAATTTCTCTCTCAGTTGACACTTAATAAGAGGTTCAGTCATTCTTGTTTCATAGCTGCTACAAAGGCCTATCTTTTTACCACGGCCCTACTGTAGGGTACTATTTTATATAACAAATAAATAAACAATATTATTCATAATTGTTTCATTTCTAACATTGTTGTTGTATAAACAATACTCACACTAGTGGCGTTAATAGTTGGAGTTTGAAAGAAACAAGTTCATGTATTGCAATTTTGCACACAAAAAAAGCATTAAAAATGCCATAAAAGCGCCATCGCACAAAAAATATATATAAACATTATAAAAAGGAATAAAAACAATATACAGGGAGTTCTACATGCATTAAACAACAGAGGAAACAAGTAAAAGTGCTATATTCGGCTGTGCCGAATCTTAAATACCCTTTACAGATGTAATTCTTCTTTTTTTCTTGCTAAAACAGGAAGTAGGTTTAATTAAAATATGTAACATAGTTTTACTTGACAAAAAAATTTTAATTGTTTAACTTTTTGGTCACTTTCATGTACCATAAAACATTTTATTTGTTCAACGCTGTAGTCGAAATTTTGATTTTTTAAGATGTTAATACCAATTTTGTTCTTCCTGAATTATAAAATAGTTTTAATTAGCAAAAATGAGAACGTGAATGGCCTATTTGGTTACTTTTATATACTTCAATTTCCCAACCTGTGAAACGAAATTTAAATTTGTTTACCAATGCAACACTTAATGAGAAATGAACTAGTTTTATTTAAGAAAAACTTAATATTTGTAACCATTTTGGTCACTTTCATGTACTACAAAATATTGGACCTAAATTTTGATTTTTTTTTAATTTTTGATACCAATTATGTTTTTTCCAGAACTAAAAAATAGTTTTAATTAATAAAAAAATGACGTTAGTTGCCTTTTTGGTTACTTTTATGTATAAAAAAAATTTCAATTAAAATTTTTAAAATTTTTTTATCAATGACAATCTTCATGAGGTATAAAGAGGTTTTATAAAAGAAAAACTTAAAATTTTTTACAATTTTAGTTACTACATGTACTACAAAATACGGAATGGGCCGAAAAAAAATTTTTAATTTTCCATCCCTGGAAAAAATTTTTTATTTTTTTAGTTTTTAATAGACCATTGAGGCTTCCCAAAGCACGAAAAAGGTTTAATTTACAAACATTAAAAAAATAATTGATTTTTGGTATAAATTTTGCGTCAAGAAATAGGTGTAAGCTTCTCAGCTCTGGAACCATACTTCGGATCTCTCTGAATTTTAATACCACTCTATTTAAGTTCATTTCCAATCAAACGGCCCAAGAATGAAGTCTCTATCTCTTCTGGGGGCTTGGCAAGACCTGTTTGAATACTTTCACTCATAAAAACAATGCAATTTCCCAACCCTGGAAGCAAAATTTGAATTTAAAAAAAAAATTTTTTTGCCAATACAAATCTCTATGACGTATAAAGTGGTTTTGTTAAAGAAAAACTTAAAATTTTTTACAATTTTAGTTACTACATGTACTACAAAATACGGAATGGGCCGAAAAAAAATTTTTAATTTTCCATCCCTGGAAAAAATTTTTTATTTTTTTAGTTTTTAATAGACCATTGAGGCTTCCCAAAGCACGAAAAAGGTTTAATTTACAAACATTAAAAAAATAATTGATTTTTGGTATAAATTTTGTGTCAAGAAATAGGTGTAAGCTTCCCAGCTCTGGAACCATACTTCGGATATCTCTGAATTTTAATACCACTCTATTTAAGTTCATTTCCAACCAAACGGTCCAAGAATGAAGTCTCTATCTCTTCTGGGGGCTTGGCAAGACCTGTTTGAATACTTTCACTTATATAAACAATGCAATTTCCCAACCCTGGAAGCAAAATTTTAATTTAAAAAAAAAATTTTTTTTTGCCAATGCAAATCTCTATGACGTATAAAGTGGTTTTGTTAAAGAAAAACTTAAAATTTTTAACAATTTTAGTTGCTACATGTACTACAAAATACGGAATAGGCCGAAAAAAAATTTTTAATTTCCCATCCCTGGAAAAAAATTTTATTATTTTAGTTTTTAATAGACCATTGAGGCTTCCCAAAGCAAGAAATAGGTTTAATTTACAAACATTAAAAAAAAATTGATTTTTGGTATAGATTTTGCGTCGAGAAATAGGTGTAAGCTTCCCAGCTCTGGAACCATACTTCGGATCTTTCTGAATTTCAATAACACTCTATTTATTTCCAATCCAACGGTCCAAGAACGAAGTCTCTAGCTCTTTTGGGGGCTTGGGTAACCCGATTTCACGTACAGACGGACGGACAGATGGTCATCGCTATTCATAGGGATCCAGAATACATATACTTTATGGGGTCCCATGTGCATATCGAAGAAATTACACACGGAATGACAAACCTATATATACCCTTTCACTTTTTTGTGAAGGGTATAAAAACCATACCATGAATAACATTAACAAAACTTTTGCTTACTTTTTTTTCTAAAAAAAACTTCATAGTTACTAGTCCTCATAGTTCTGCTGCTTTCTCGCTGCAAGCTCATATATTGCCACATTTGGTTGGTTGTTGGAGGACTCAAGGGAACTACGAAGAACATGAGCTTTAGAGAGTAAGAGAGAGTGTGAGAGAACGAGCGAAAAAGTTAACTTAAGCAGCAACAGGCAACAAACCGTGAGTGCAGCAATTAAAGTCAAAAGTATGGACATAAATTGTGTTTTTATTACTTTTTGTGTAAAAATGGTCCTGCTTTTTCCATAATCTGTTGGGCAGAAAATACTACATTATGCTGTCAGTTTAGCAGTGCCCGACTACTTTGTACGAGGCTGTATGTCTTGCTTCCTTTTTTATGCCTGCCGCTTAGAAATATTTGTGGGGGTTTAGTGTTATTTTTTTTTTTTTTACAATAAAAAAAATTTTATGTCGTTTTGCAAGTTATGTAACTTTCAAAGAAAAGCGGAATACACAGTTTGCTTTTTACGACTTAATTATAACTTCTGTGTTAAAATTTCTTGTTGTTCTTTTGTTGTACTGTTTTAGCCACCATTAGATTTTTGTCTGTGGCATTAGCGGCCAGGACTAAGAAATTTACTGAGATTGTCAAATGGATTAATGGTGCATAATTTTTTATATTCTCTTCCACTTGTCTAGCCAGACAGACATGTGCATAAAAATGTTTTGTCACTCTAAAGCTACGTTCACATCTATTAAGTATTTGATGAAATAAGAGTAGCAAATAACTTCTGGTTTAATATTTTATAATTTTAGAAAATTCGACTAATAAAAACACATACATAATTTTAGAAAACAATTTTTACAATCACCTATTGTGTATTTGGTAAAAAAAAAAATTCAGCACACAATGATTTTTTATCATTAAATATGTGGGGCATTCACACGAAATGTTAAGGAAGTGTTTGTCAAAAAATAGTGGTTGCGATTATTTCATTAAATGTTTGATTGATATGAACGTAGTTTTACTAAGTCAATAAAAATTCAGAATTTTTTTATATAGATATATCGCTAAGTTTTGAGTTAAATATCTCACTCAAAATTACGTTGGCTGTATTTTTTTGCACAATTAAAATTTCTATGACTGATATTGAGAAGATGATGTCGCCTACACACGCAATGCCTTGGGCCAAAATATTAAAAGGAGGAGATATTGTTATACGAGTAATTTGTAATATGGGGATTCCTTTCCAGCTGACCATCTGACCGTCTGTTTATTTTACTATCACATTCCTTCCAGTACTAATTAATTATAAGTAAATTGTGGGTGCTGTTGGCTGAAGTAGTAGAACACGAGACTATGAAGCGGAGGGTCGTGAGTTCGAGCCCGCGCTGAGTCATGAAATATTGTGTTGAATTCTACTGATCAGCACCCACCTTCGTGGGCCCTGTAGCAAAAATTAGCCGGCGAAGTAAAAAAGGTTGAAAAGCTACAAAAACAACTGTCTATCTTCTCATCTTTCCTATCTGTCCCCTCAATATTATGCCCTCGTTTTCAGTTCCGGCGCAATGCATTGTATATATAGGGGACATCACCTGAGTGCTGGTCCAAGAAAAAAAAAACTGAAATCTAAACAGTCTAAGAAATAGTTTAAAAAAGTCTGGCTAAATTTAAAACTTTTTAAAATAATAAAATTTCTGTATACATTTTCTCTTGAGTTTGCGTTAAACTGCCAGCACAACGATCAGCCAAAAGATAACGATCGCTTTTTTGTTTGTGAATATTTCGCATTTTACAACTCAGTCCATTTCTTTTATTTGCTTAAAAGTCTTCTACTACAGAAATTGTGTTAAAAAATACTTTAATTGATTACGATGGTTTTTTTTTGTTTTTTTGAAAATCTATTTTTAATAAATCCTTCTCTCTAATCCTCATTTTCTAATCACTTAAGTGTTACTGCACTATTTCAACTAAAGCACCATCATAAAGCATTTCTTTTAAGCACCACGACTATGGTTGTTCAAAGCAGTTCGTTTCGCCCTTATCCTCATCCATTTATTCATTCATCTATCCATCGGTTTTCAATGTTCAAGCTTAAAGTATACAATCAGAGCAACTTAAATAGTTTAATGATTGGTTTTAAGTTTAAAATCATATTTTAATCTACATATCATTAATACCAATTTTAGTCGTCTACTTCTTAGTTGCTGGGCAAGTAAATGATGCACAATTTTTTATTTTATTTTTTTTCGACGTTTGCTTCGTTGGTTGTTTGGCTAAATGTAAACCTATTTACTTCCTTTATAGAACAACTTTTAGTCAGAGAATTACACTTACTGCAAACACTTGGGCCTATTAAACAGGGATGGAGAGTGATAACTTTTACACAGAGATGGAAAATCGATTTTAACATCAAACTAACTTGGCAAAAATCTCAAATATTAATATAAAGGGTGCTTTTATAAGAGCTTGCTGATATCAAATTTAAATAAAACACATGCCAAATTATGAAATGGCCAAAAAAAATTTTTTATTTGGTAGATAATTTCTTGCCATTTAACATTTAAATATAATTTAGGGCATATGGCCACCACGACTATTTTACACAAAGGTCATTCTGGAGGTCCAATTTTCGACCACCTTTTCAAGCATTTGAGGGTGTATTTCAGCAATGAAACGTTAAATACTGGTTTCCAAAGCGTCAATCGTTGCTGGTTTATCCACGTAAACCAATGATTTCAGGTATCCCCACAAAAAGTAATCGAGTGGCGTCAAATCACACGAACGCGGAGGCCAATTCACCGGTCCATTTCTCGAAATAATGTTGTCGTTGAAATGTTCTTTCAATAAGTCCATTGTTTCGGCCGCAGTATGACAAGTGGCACCATCCTGTTAAAACCACATTTCGTTTACATCCATATCTTGAAGTTTTGGCACCAAAAATTCATTGATCATGATTCTGTATTGATTTCCATTCACGGTAACGCGTCGTCCTTCCTCATTTTTAAAGAAATAAGGACCGATGATTCCACCAGCCCATAGACCGCAACAAACAGTACATTTATCGGGATGCATTGGTAATTCTTGAACGGCGTGTGGATTATCTTTGCCCCAAATACGGAAATTTTGCTTGTTGACATATCCATTCAACCAAAAATGCGCCTCATCACTGAAGAGAATTTTGCGGTAAGAAAGCGGATAAACATTTTTAATTGAACACTATTTTTGAAAATAAATTTCCACGATTTGGAAGCGTTGTTCTGGAGTTAACCTGTTCATGATGATTTGCCAAACAATACTGAGTAGAGACGTCACTTTAAACTGTTAAAACAGCTGTCAGACAACAGAGTGATTCGTATAAAAAACAACTTCATAAAAAACCACCCTTTATTAATAAGGAAGTACTATGCGACTATACCGCAGGTTGTTGTCCGTGCTAATGCTCTGGTTGTAATCAAATAATACTAATTTCTACTTTCATAGGCGACAACAAACAGATGGGCAACACAATGAAAAGTCTTAAATAAATAAGCGTTTAAAAATTATTGAAAAAACTTAATAGCCTTAAAAAAAATTGATTTTGTAATTTTTGTTCTCCTGGCTTCGAGGGAGTTTATCTAAAGAGTTGTTTGATGATTGCTATTTTAATTTTATCAATCACGCTGCTTTAAGGAATATAGCCCTCTCTAGGTTATAGCAACATATAATATTATTGAACCACAAAGACAAATCGATGTAGTGATTCACCACAGTCTTGCTTGCCTTCTACAAATAGTTCCTGCTTAAAGTTAATTTATTCCACTATACACACACAACAATGCTGGAAGACATATGTTTCAGACACTTTTTAACGCCAGCGATGAAAATCACTTAATGCCAGAGATCATCATTATCATCAACAACATTATTGGCATCAGCAATGCCGGCACTAGTGAAATACTGAAGAAAAATTCTTTTCAACTTTAAAGAAAAGAATATTTTCTAGTTTCACTGTTTCAATAATATTGCAGGAGGGAGGGTGAAAAAAATTACAAACAATAAGCTGCAGTATCTTCAAACACTTAGAGCACAAAGCCGGCCCAGCTATGAAGTTGACTCATTATCATTATAATAATCACTTGGCGGTAAAATCATGATAAAGATCTGATAAAAAAAAACAGTGTAAAGGACACGCCTTTTGAGCAAGAAAAAACTAAGTCTCAAACTTATTCCACTCTTAAAGATTTTCTAGCTAAAATTATAAAAATAAAACTTAGAACTCCTTTTTTATTAATAATAAATTCATTGAATTTCCCCCAGGACAACATAAGTTTAGTTTAATCTGTTTTCTAAAGCTTAAGGTTTAAAGTTATTTATCCTTTTTATTTTCTCTAATAATTACCATATAAATTAATTGAAAATTCTTGCAAAATTAATTATTGTTGCTTGCATTTCTTGTTTTAAACTATTTTCTTTTATGTTGTATCCTCTTGTTTATAGATTTTAATTGGAGATTTGTGTGTGTGCGTTTTTTTGCCATAAATATTTATTGCTAAAAATGTATAAAAAAAAATACAAAATACTTTTCCTTCCTTCTTAGTTGTTAAGATTTAATAAATAAGTTTGTAAGCGGCAAATGTTGCTGCCAAAAAAAAATATATTCCCATAAAATGGAGAAATCTATTTAATAATGATATCTCAACACCATCTTCTTGTAATGGCCAGCAAGAAAACAGCAACAGCGAACGCTAGTAAACCTATAAGAACATGATTTTTAAATAATTTAAAGGAGAGTGGTGAGCAGAGAAGGTGTAACGGGGCCAGTGGAAAATTTTAATACGAGTGTTAATTCAAAAATCAATTTTCAATGACCGTCAATTCAGTTCTCTTAAGCAAAATCGCCTGGATTAAAGAAGTGCGTCTGTTGCTTAAAAGTTTCTTTTCGGTACTGTGTTCAAAACTTACATGGGAAACTCCGCACGGTGTGATCAGCTGAAATAGTTAAAATATTGATTACAAAGTATAAGATCATGAGTTCGTTTCCGTTATAGCAACAGCTGCTGACACCATCTACATGACATAAAGCACATTACACTAGCCTACCAGCCCTATTTGCATTTGCATCCAAGTAAACTAGTAAAAGAAGTAACTGACAATCATTTATCTTTCTCAATTTTCCTTTCATAGATCCAGCACAAGGCATTTCATTATGAAATACTTTTTCTGCAATATAAAGGGCTTCCTGGGCCACCATTTATGGCTAGTGGCATATGTGTACACATTCCAATTTTTTACAATGACCACTAATCTTTGACCATTAACCCTATCAAGGCAATTTTTTTAAAAAAATTTTTCAAACTCATATTTATCGATTTCCAAAATTATTTCACATATAAGACTTTTTCTGCAATTTAATAGTCTTAAGAAATTTGCGGCATGTGGGGAACTCTTCTAAAACTTGTTGCTAATTTAGTTTCGCCATGAACCAAATTTGTGTACCAGGTTTATTCTTCGCCAAAATTCACTTCCTATTGGGTTTGTAAATAACGCAGTACTTTCTAATTCTTTTTGCGATTAAGCAATTTACGAGTGTGTTTTTTTTTTAAGAATTTCTGTTACATACTACATGTGAACGAGTGTGTGTGTGTGTGTGTGTGTGTGTGTGTGTGTGTGTGTGAACAAATAGTTGCCTTAAGTAGGCTTATTCGAGAACAACTAAACACTTTTTATTTGCAAATACACTTTGCAAACCGCGCATTGTGGTTTTAAATCTTTTTAATACTTTGCTGATTAAACGTTTAGGCAGACAAGCAGACATGTTTATACATTTTCAGATTTTCCAGCAGTCTTTTTTTTTCTTTTTACACAAACACTTAATAGCTGAGGATATTAAGAGGTGGGAGGAAAATATAAGTTATGAGTTTTAAATTGAATACTTTGGTTTCTTATTACATATTTTATGCTTTGGAATTTATAATATAATCGAGTATAAGAAGTTGACAAAATTAATTAGTTAAGACTAAGAAAAAAAATCAATGAGTGTTCGAACTCACGTTCGATGTGTTAACACCTTTTTGTTTATTTATTTTATATTAAACCCACAAAAAACAAAGAGAATGCAAAGCAACAGACAAATGTACATACATACATTGTTATGTTTGTACATAAGCTACATACGTTGCTGTCTTGCTATCTCATTTTTATATATGTACGTATAACCACGTCACTATTCTCTTTGCTATGCATAAGACAAAACCGAAGATCAACATAAAACACTTTTTTAATATTACTCCAAATTAATACTCCGAATTAAAACACTTAAATCTCCGCTCGCCGATATCGGATCGCCTTAATTTTTGGCCTAAACTCTTCGTCGAAACCCGCACTAGCGTTTTAATCCAAAAATTAATAATATCGGCTATGAATTTCCGGAGAAAATCGCGTGGGAAAATTACATGAAAATCGCCCAATAATCACTTTCAATACCGACTGCCAAGCAACGAACAAACAAACGATGATTTACTCTTACATCTTACACCTAACACTTGCGTATGTATTGAAACTGATAGTTTACTGCCCTAGAGGCGCGCGTATAGATGTTAACACATCAAAAATTATTATTAGTTTTTCTTCAATTAAGTAATTAAATTTAGTTTTTCAATTGCTTAATAAATTTAACTAATACAATTACAGAGCTAAAATTATTTTTTTTAATTATACGGTTAAGCATTAAACACATTCACGACTGCAGGTTACCGACTACACGACTACTGAAATATGTGTTTATATGGGAATGATTGTTTTCAAGGCTACACATCAGGTTGTTGTATGTGCTTACTTTTACCATATAAACACATGCATTCTATATCTGTAGCCGTGTAGTCGGTAGCTTGCTGTTGTGAATGTGTTTAACGCATTATTCACAAAGATTGAAATGTTAACTTATATGTATAAAAATTATTTGTTACATTTTTAATTGTTGCAATTAAAATTTTTTATAAATTTTAACAAAATTTTTTAATTGATAGCATTAATTTGCTTACTGGGGCAAATTTAAAAAAATTTTTTTTAATGATATTACAAATTTTTTAATCAAAAACAATTATTATTTTTTTCTGTGTAGATTCAAACGACTGATTTTGTTAGAAAGGACTAAAGGTACTGTTGGCTGACGCAGTTGGCACGAAACTATGAAGCGGAGGTTCCTGAGTTTGACTCTACGCTCACTCATGAAAATTGTGTCCTATTCTTCTGATCAGCCTGTTTTACCGATGAAGGCATAGCCACGGGCCACTGAAAATAATTGGCAATGACTGACACTATCATATCTACACCAAAGAGCAGAATAACAGAACTCTCCTTCGTCGCCCCTGTAGCAAATAAATTAGCTGACTAAGTAAAAGGTTGAAATACCCGCAGCTACAAAAAAATTCTCTACCTCCCTTTATCTGTGCCCTCAACACTATCCCCTCCTTTCTAGTTCCGGGGCAATGTAGGGGTCATCCTCTGAATGCTGGTCCGAGTTAAGACAAAAGAAAAACAAATGGCTTATGTATCGGCATTTTAAGGGATCGCATCTGGATTTGTTTTGTAAGAATAGTTAAAGTAACTCGGTTTAAGGAATCTGGTAAACTCCTACATTTTAATAATAAAAAGACTTTAGCATTTTTAAGTAAAACTCTATGAAAAACTTTTCGTTTCATATGAATTTTGTAGCCCTCCTCAATAAGTGTGGCAAATTGTTGCGCCCTATTAAAACAGAAAATATTTAGAAAACTCATGCAGTTAAAAACATGGGCGGTCATAGGGTTTTCTGTTTTTAAATGAAAGTGTTAAAAAGACAATTTAATTTTATATATTTACATAAAATCTAAGCAATTTGTGCCCACTGTTGAATTTCAATTAAGCGTGTCATCCTCCACTCGGGTAGTCCACTGTCGCCATCATCATTACTAAAAATGTGTTGATTACGTTGACACTTGTAACACTTTCAAATCATAAATTTCCAAGATTGTCTCACACTTGTTTCGACATTTCATTTCTTTTCTTTTTTTTTTAGACCGCAACACAAGTTGCTTGAGACAAATTTAAAGCAGAGGCTGCAACAAACTTGAAAACCACTTAAAACACTTTGTCGAAATTAAAGAGTGAAATTTAAAATAAAACAAGAAAAAAATATACTTATAAAAGAAATTAATATGTAAATACAGCATCTTTTGCTGTTCCTCGTAATATTCATTAATGGTGTCATTTGTTATCAACACAACAGTTTCATAATGAATGAATGGCTGAAAGAAAGAACCAGCGAAAATGCATCCAGAAATGAAACTAATTTATGTGCCCATTTAAATAAAAACAAAATACGGTTTCTTAACAAAACTGTTTCCAGCATGAATGATAACAAAGAAAAAAAAAATAAAAACAAACAAAATTGAAACAACAAACGGAAATCGTAATCAATAAATAATATTTCTTTTTTCCATATTGTGTATTTATGGAATACAACAGCAACAACAACAACAAGTTGTCTTTGGAAATATTCTCATTTTGCCATCTTCATATTCATACGAAAATTTTTTCTCATTCCATTTGTTGCTTTTTCTGTACGAAAATGTTGTTTCACAATTATAATTACTTTATTCAGTCATTCATTTATACCCAAAGTGATTTTGAACTTTATGTCTTGATTCTGCATGTGAGTGTGTGTGTGTGTCCGTTGGCCAGCTTTTACTCTGGCCGAAGTGTGTTTAAAACTTAAAATGCATTGTAATTTGCTTGTAATTATTGACTCACATCGATTTGTAAGAATTTACCAGCAGCGTTACTTCGGAAACAGCAAAAGAAAAAAACCAAAAATGTTTATTAATTCATTCATTTGTTCATGCAACCACACACACACTCACACACACACTCATGCTGCGATAATCTTACGCATTTAACACATGTTCCCGTAGGGGTCTTATCATTAAATACAGAAAAATTAAAAATTATGGCTGGTTTATTTTAACTATTTTACCCTTTCGTTTTATTCATTTACATTAAATGGAATTTGTTTTTTTCTGTGGAATGTGATTTCGTAATTAAGACAATTTTTATATAAATAAGAAATATTATTTTTACAATTTCGTTTTCAACAGCTGAAACAATTCCAGAGAATAAAAATAGTAAGAAAGGAGTTATTAAAATATATTACAAGAGTTGCACAAGAAAAAGACTTTCAGCACCAAAAGAAATATATGCAAAAAGCCTACGGTGTAACTGATGAGGAAAGGGATATCGCACAAAAAGAGAGAAAATTAAAATATTAACAACTCGGGCGACTTGGAAAAACCTATATACATATCCACTCGAACATATTTACATAAATATAGAAAGAAAATGCAATTGAAAGCATTCTGCAAAAAGTGCAATGAATTAATATTACAATGGAATACAGATTTCAATACAAAAATGTAGTCGTCATTAATTGAAAGAATTCACAACTATAGATTCAATTATTAAATTGAAACTTCAAATTAACCCATTCAGGTTCGTAAAACGTTTTTATACTCTCTACTTCACTTTATCATTCCGTGTGCCACGCAGCGAAATAATCCTCTCTAAGACCCCATAATATATATAAATTGTTGATCCGTGATGAAATCTATGACGATCTGAGCAGGTTCGTCCGTCCGTCCGTCCGTCTGTGGAAGTCACGATTCAGTCAAAACGGAAAGAGCCAAACTCTTGAAATTTTGTACAAATATACCTCGAAAGATAGTACAGGTCAAGTTCGTAAATGGGCTGAATCGGGCCAGAGCGGAAATAGTTCCCCTAAGAAGAACTAAACCAACCTCTAAAAAACAGCATAATTTTTAAAGTTATTTTCGTAATTTTGTTTAGCAAATGGCAGAAAATGGACCCGGCCCCCTTTAGAGGACGTTATTATTTGCAAAATTAGTTTAACAATTTAACAAATTGTTTTACTTAAGCCTACATTCCTTATAAAAAAAATTTTTAAGCTTTAATGCCGAAGCTGAGGCGTAACCTTCTACTCCTCTACTCTACCCCCTCCTCTCCTTTACCTCCTAAATGACCCTTTCAAAAAAAAAAATAAAAACAATTTTGTGTGTGTGAAGATAAATATGCCGACTTAAAAATTTTTTGACGTAAGCAGTTACGAAGTGAAGTTAAATATGTTATGATGTAACGCAATGGCAATCAGTGACTTTTTTTGTATGAAAACCCATATTTATGTACAAAATCATTATGGAAGTGTCTTCTATCCCCTACATCATTTTGTATATACTGGCAATGCATGCCAACTCCTTATTTGGCCACTGGGGGCAAAATCCCGCCAAGATCACACACACTCTCATGGCCTGTAAATTGACATTTCATGGCCTGTAAATATTTTCACAAAATGCTCATAAAATTTATTAAATATGGATTTTCACAAAAAAATTAACTTCACTGTTTGCCATTTCGTTACGTCATAACATATTTAACTCCACAGCTAAATACGTTGTTTCGTAAGTACTTACGTCAAAACTTATTTAAAATTTATTAAATATGGATTTTCATTAAAAAAACTTCACTGTTTGCCATTTCGTTACGTGTTAACATATTTCATTAACAGCTAATTACGTTGTTTCGTAAGTACTTACGTCAAAACTTATTTAAAATTTATTAAATATGGATTTTCACAAAAAAATAAACTTCACTGTTTGCCATTTCGTTACGTCATAACATATTTAACTCCACAGCTAAATACGTTGTTTCGTAACTGCTTACGTCAAAACATGTTTAACTCGGCATATTTATCTTCACTCACATAATAAATTTTACATTTAATTATACCAAATACTTATTTTTAGAGTTTTATGGCAAAGGTGAAATGTCCCCCCCACGGCCCTTGCCAGAGAGACCCCCAAAAATACAGTTTTAATACCCTCCAAAGAGTATTAGACCCCATAAAGTATATATATTCTTGATCAGTGATGAAGTCTACGACGGTCTAGCAATGCCCATACGTTCGTCTGTGGAACACATGATATTGTATATTTTTGAACCCCGCCCCCTTTAGTGGGCGTTGACGTACGATATTATATAAAGGAACTCCGTCTCACCCAGTTAAACATTTTAGTTTTACTAATTAAATATTCCGAGGGTATTTAAGATTCGGCCCGGTCGAATATAACGGTTTTACTTGTTTTATTATGATTTAAACTAGTGTCACTCTAAAAAGCATCCTATACGTATCACTTTGCTTAATGTAAAATAAAATTAAAGGTCATACACTTCAGGACATACAAACTGAATTTTCTGGTTTTAATCAATTGTTTAAGAGTCAAAAATGTATTTGCAAAATTTTGTTAAATAAAAATCCTGTCCAATGAGCGATATTTAACTTATACCACTCGTATATGCAATTCAATCACATTCACTTTATTTTATTATATTTTTTTTTTACAAAAACTCGTATATTAAATTATGTCGTATAATAAACACAAACTGTTTAAAGTTAGACATGAATTATTGATGCTGAAAACTTAAAATTATAGGTAATAAATGTCACAAAATTTTACCGTGTATTTCGTTAACCAAACGATCATCATTTGAAGCATAAAGCCTTGATTTTGTCACAATAAATGTCATTTAATCAGCGGCCTCGTTGCTCAATAAAATCCAACTTAATAACAAGATGTTCTTTTGTTAGCACACATACAAACGAATCAACACAATTCCAGCGTTAACAAATGTGGCAACAACAACATGTAAACATTGTTAACAACTTTTGGAAAATGAAATAGAAGAAGAAGAAGAACAAAAAACGTAAACTAATCAGAAAATAAGCTGAAAAATTACCCAAGCAATTTTTTGCAACATGTTGCAGCAAAATACTTTGTCGTTTGGCTGTAATTGTGCAGTTGGCTGGCTGGCTGGATTGCCGCCTGCATGCTTACGGTGAATGTTAAATCTTTTTTTGCTATATGTGGCATAAGAAAAATCAAATTATAATAAAATTGAAGATTAACTGTTGACTCGTTAGAGAAATCACTTTAAAAATTAAAGTTATAAAATAGGCAAAAGACAAATAAACAAACAATTTGAAACGGGCAAAACAGCAACATATGAGATTTGCAGTTACCGGCTTACAACAATATAACAACGATTTTCTAACAATAATGTGTAGTACGATTTTGTTTACATGGATGGCTAGAATGATGGCTTGTTATATGAATTGTTGAATAAAATAAATAAGCAAAAAATATATATAAAATATTCTGTGAGATGGGGACAGAAAAAAAATAATGATGGCAAAAAAAAATTTACTTTTTTTCCTTTACAATTTAAGAAACATATTATGAGCAAACAAGCAGCTAGTTAACAAGTTATTCGACGATTTTTTATACCCTCCAAAAAAGAATTTGGAGGGTATATTCACTTTGTCATTCCGTTTGTAACGCATCGAAATATCCATCTCAGACCCCATAAAGTATATATATTCTTGATCAGTGATGAAATCTAAGACGAACTGAGCATGTCCGTCCGTCCGTCCGTCCGTCCGTCCGTCTGTGGAAATCACGATACAGTCCAAACGAAAAGAGTTAGACTCTTGAAATTTGGCATAAATATATTTTAAAACTTAGAGCAGGTTAAGTTCGAAGATGAGCTAAATCGGGCAAGGGGGAAAAAAGTTCCCCTAAGAAGAACTAAACCAACCCAGAAAAAACAACATAATTTTTATAGTTTTTTGGTTATTTTGTTAAGCAAATGATATATTTTTATGTCAAATACGGTCCAACGCCTTAAACTTGGAGCCATTAAATAAAATAAAAATATTTTTTGACCCCGCCCATTTTAGTGGGCGTTATTATAGGCAAAAATAGCATAAAAATTTAACAAATTGTTTTACTTAAGCCTACATTCCTTAAAAATAAAAATTTTAAGCTTTAATGACGAAGCTGAGACGAAGCTGAGACGATACCTGGTACTACTCTGCCCTACCCCCTCCTTCCCCTTCGCCCCCTAAATGACCCTACCAAAAAAAATTTTTTTTTTTTAATTTTGTATATAATCATCCCAAGCATTTATCTTTAGAGTTTTATGACTGCCGATTTCTGCCCTACCTACCCCCCCCCCCACCTCTTCCTTTGCCCCTAAATGACCCTACCAAAAAAAAAATTTTTTTTTAAATTTTGTATATAATCATCCCAAGCATATATCTTTAGAGTTTTATGACTGCCGATTTCTGCCCTACCCCCCCCCCCCCTCTTCCTTTGCCCCCAAAATGACCCTACCAAAAAAACAAGGTTTTTTTAAATTTTGTATATAATCATCCCAAGCATTTATCTTTAGAGTTTTATGACTGCCGATTTCTGCCCTAGCCCTCCCCCCCGCCCTCTACCTTTGCCCCCTAAATGACCCTACCAAAAAAATTTTTTTTTTTTTAATTTTTTATATAATCATCCCAAGCATTTATCTTTAGAGTTTTATGACTGCCTGTTGCTGCCCTACCCCCTCCTCCCCCTTTGCCCGCTAAATTACCCTATTAAAAATAAATATAAATTTTTTTTTATTTTGTGTATAATCATCCCAAGCATTTATTTTTACAGTTTTATGTGTATCTGTTTCTGCCCTACCCCCTCTCCCCCTTTGCCCTCTAAATGACCCTATCAAAAAAAAGAAATTTTAATTTTGTATATAATTATCCCAAGCATTTATTTTTAGAGTTTTATGACAAAGGTGAAATGTTTCCCCCACAGCCCTTGCCATAGCGACCTCGCCAAAATACAGTTTTTATAGCATCCAAAGAGAATTGTGATGAAGTCTAAGACGGTCTAGCAATGCCTATACGTTCGTCTATGCAAAACATGATATCGTATGTTTTTGAACCCCGCCCCCTTTAGTGGGCGTTGACGTACGATATTATATAAAGGAACTCTGTCCCACCAAGTTAAACATATCAAATTCACTTACTAAATATTTGGAGGGTATTTAAGATTCGACCCGGTCGAATATAACGTTTTTACTTGTTTTACTTTGAATTTTATTAATTTATTTTAACAAACTAAAACTCACTCAAAAATCTGTTTGGGCCTCAGCTTTTTATTTAATCAACAGCAGCCACAGCAAACTAAATTGGTAAAGAGTGCAGTGCTGCAATGCACACATACAAATGTTTCGGAGTGGTATTTTAACTACTTAGATTAAGTCATCAACATTTACAGTTGTCAAATCTACTAACGACAACATCAAACCGCATCAACAGAACAGAACAGAACAGCAGCATCATTCACAGCGTCGTCATAGCCATCATCATGGTTGTTCTTCTCGTAGTCACCATTCCCATCATGTGCATAGAAAATATAGTCAGCAGCATCATCACATTTAAAACTACTTAATTTTTGTGGAGAAAATGCTTAAAACACTTGCTTTCTTGCTGTTTAACGGATGATCACAGAGTAACATTTTAGCCAGAGTCTTAAAAGCTGGTATTATTATTCCAACTTAGTAGAATATTCCATTTTTTATATTAAATTGAATTAAGATTCATAGGCTAATTGTTCGAAATTTGTTTTTAAATCTCAGAAAGACATGATAAATATTCCAAAGCACAAAGTCAACATCAGTTTTATTCAACTTACACAGCAGAGCAGAACAGCTGTTTTCGAAAGACGCAACCCTTTCATCATCAGTGCTCATGTGTATTGTGTTTGTCACCACTTATTAGGTGGTTTAGTTGAATGTGATAACAGTTCCTATTTACACAAATTTTATTGTGAAAAAGAATACGAGAGCTGTATCAACCTGATTCCATTTTTGATTCATCCAGCTAAGAAAATTGAAAATTTTCAAAAATGTTTCTGGCTTTAACCCTTTGGAAGAATTCGAGATTTGATTAGATCTCTAGGTTTTGAGTTCTTGGAAAGCTACTCCTGAGAAGCAGTCACTAAGTTTGTATGTGTGTGTGTGTGTGCATGTGTGTGTTTAAGTATTTATTTTGAACGGCTGAACCGAGTTCAACCAAACTAGTCACGTTTCAAACGAGTCCTTCAAACTTAGATTTCCTGTGAATTGGAACCGGTTCGGACTTGCATATTTTTGGATATATCAAAAAAAAAATGAAAATATATTTTTTCCAAAGGGTCGGTTCTATCAACCATTTCAAAGTCGATATTGTGATCGAAAATTTCGGAAAAAGTGAATTTTTCGAAATACCCCAAAATTGTATATGTGAAAAATTTGTGTTCTCAATTGGTTTATAAGTTTGGAAGAACTACACCAATCACATCATGCACCGCTTATCACTTAGGAATCGGCTAATCCATTCGGAAGCGATAGCGGGAAATTAGAGGGATGGCCTTTAAGGTCAACCATTTTCCATATATTATTTTTGTTGTTTTCCAAAGCCATAGACTGGTTGATGCGACTAAAAGCAAAATTACTAATAAATACTGAATATTAAAGTGCAGCGGCTTTCGGAAACAGCTGTTCTGCTCTGCAGTGTATGTTATATAATTAGAATGATGTTGACTTTCCCTTATGGTTTTCGGAATTAAAAGCCGTTTCGAAAAGTGGCATATCAATCCTAATTGAGTTCCATCAGGAAATAATTTTCTTTTTTATCTTGGACCAGCACTCAGGGGATGACCCCTATATATGCAATGCATTACGCCGGAACTGAAAACGATGGAATAGAATTGAGGGGACAGATTAGAAGATAGACAGTTTTTTTGTAGCTATTTCAACCTTTTTGTACTTCGCCGGCTAATTTTTGCTACAGGGCCGGCGAAGGTGGGTGCTGTTACTCTGCTTTTTAGTACATGATAGTGTCAGTCGCTGCCAATTACGTTCAGTGATCAGTGACTATGCCTTCATCATTGAAACAGGCTGGCAACAACTAACACAACCAAGCACTAATGATGATCAGATGAATTCAACACAATATTTAATGACTCAGCGCGGGCTCGAACTCAGGACCATCCGCTTCATAGTCTCGTGTTCCACTACTTCAGCCAACAGCACCCACTTCCTTTGCAATACTTTCCTACACAGTTACTAGTAACCTCACTACCCTAATATATAACAATATTGGAAAAATATCAATTGTTTATATCAATTCACTCCTTTAAACCTCTTCCTTTCTGCACTAAACCATTCATTCTTTCTTAGATTTAATACAGACTCCAATCATAGAGATTTCTCTGTATGACTCTAAATACAGTCATACACAAAATCACTTTAATATCTAAACGTTGGTAGTCTGTCTTTTTATCTGTCTTTGCGTCTGTCTCTCTGCTAAATACTACTGCTCACTTATCATCGTCATAATGTTGTGCGAAAGCATGAATGGCAATGGCTGCTGTTGTTGTTTGGCTGAAAACAACTTAAGCCTGGTTTGTGTTGATGCTGTTTTTTGTGTATAGATCATATGTGGCTGCAACATTTCAGCAGAAGCTCCAACATTAATGAGCAGCAACCCAAGAAAAGCAAAAAACAAAAAGAAATATTAAAGAACTATTGCATAAAGCAAAAATAATGAAACGAGCGCAAAAATGACAAACAGCAACTTGGCTGTTAACAGAAAAAATAGCAAAAGTTGTTAGAGGCAACAAAATTGTTAATCATCATGCTTGTAGACATGTTGTTGCTGCAATTGCAGTGCAGGTTGTTTTATTGGCCAAACATTACCGAGCAACAGCACAATATTTAAAAATTGCCAAGAAGCATGATAGTAAAATTGTGCTCTAAATGGTTTTCCATTTTTTATGTGGCGAATGTGGCGCGTGTTAAATTCAAAATGACATTTATTTTATAGGTTATAAATTCGTGACGGAAATAACGGAGTTGTTGGGTGAATTAATTATGAATTGGTAATTCGAAATTTATGAGAATGTACAACTTTTGTGAATAGTTTGTGGAAAATTAATGGCCGAGATAATATTTAACAAATGAAATATTTATTAAGAAATTTATATTTTAACTATTTATTTTTTTGGGCGTTAAGCTTATCCGTGAGACTCAATTTCTTTAAGGGAAAATAAGAGAAAATTTTCTCGCAGCCATTTTTCCTTTTGCTCTCGATGCAAGGCACACCATGGCCGAACTATTAATAGAAGAAATTAGTTTGAAGTGTCTAATGGAGAAATATTGGAGGAGATTTTTAAGTTGTCCCATAGAGGAATATTAAAATAAAGAAAACTTAAATATCAATTTCTGCACTCCTAATACAATGCATTATGACAAAAATTTTAATGGAATCAGATAGTGGTGAGTTTACTGATCGCGAGCTATGAAATGAGAGCTTTTTTCTGTGGAACCATTTTGACATTTCGAGCTAATAATATGAAGGACTGAACAATAAATCTAACAGGAAACAGTTGAGTTGTGTAATCGAAACATATCAGCAGCGAGAGAAGAGAGAGCCAGAGAGAAGTGAGAGAATTTTACGTAGCCATTTTTCTTTCTAAACTCAAGGTATTTCATACCTTCTGTGCACTCTATGCGTTTCTAAATTCACACATGCAAAGCGTTTTATACGCCCACCTTTTTTTCTATGTTTAATACAAAAAACCAAGGTGAAATAAATATATTTATTTCACCATGACAAGAGAGAAAGGAAAAAGTAATCCGCGACAAAAACCTTTTCTCAACTCGCGTGCGACGCATGGAAAAGTAGAATGTGTACCTACTTTATCCGATCTATGCGTCTATGCATTCTACGCGGTTTGCTGTGTAACTTGTCACATACAATTCCTCTGAATCTACTCTTTGAGAAAGGTAAAAAACGCAACAACGCCGAGAACGGATGGTATGGACTTTCCCTTTAATGTGGAAACTATAAATAAGAGAAAATAGTTTGAGCAGTCTAAAAGAGATGTATTAGTAGAGAGAGAATTTCATGCAGCCATTTTTCTCTCCACTCTCAAAGCAATGCATTATGGCGGAACTATGATTAGGAGAGAATAACCTTAAATTGTTGAATGCAAAATTATTGGAAGTAAAATAATTTTAAAAAGCCACTTCCTGTACTCCTTAGGCGGTGCATTATGAGAATATTTTTAATGCAATGGGATAGTTTTGAGTTTACTAATCCAGAGATGCATTAAGAGAATTTTTTGTGTAGCCAATTTTCTTCTCTCTCCCATTGTATCCAAATATATTGTGTTCGAACCAAATAGGTGCCGATGTGGCTGATTGGCAGCGATGCTAGCCTATTAGTAGAGAGGTCGTAGGTTTGATTCCCACCAACGACCTCGGGTGTTTGTGATGTTTTCGGGTAACACAAAGGGATCTACTAGGACTCAAGTGTGCTGGATTTGTTAATCAAAACTGGCAGCTTGTTAAAAAAAATAGTTTTGCAATAATAGCTTTTTTTCTAAAACAAAATAAAACAAAAAATTTAAATGAAGATGATTAAAATTCTTATTGTATTACGAAGAGAAAACTTCGGCAATTATGAATAAAAAATGATATCTGGCAAATGTTCACCATGTCAATTGTATCAACGTCATCAATTATAGGCCGAAATGGAGTTGTTAGCATTTCGCGATAGCGTGTTCCATTGACCGTTACCGCAGTTCCAGCATAATCTTAAAAAAATTGCCGAATCACGCCTCCAGACCACTTAGCGCTCCATACAGTGACACTTTGGGCATGCAAAGGCTTCTCCATTATCGCTCTAGGACTTTCAGAAGACCAGATGCGGTAATTTTGCTTGTTGACACAAGGTCTCAGAAGTACGATTATGTTGTCCGAAAATATCACGAATTTTACGAAATGTAACATTAACAGTGGATTTTAATTATTTTAATGCAATTATCGAGTAAAATTTAATTCCTTGTAACAATTGCCAATGCATGTGCGACGAATGCGTCAAAAAACTGAATGTTGTTGGTGTTGCCACAATTGAAAAACAAAGATCTTGTTCCCTTTATTAACATAATCGACTTAAATTTTTGTGTATCCTGATTCTTTTTCATTTTTAAGAGCTGAATTCATTTCTTTACTTTAGTGGCAAACATAAGAACCAACTATGCAGAGTCTCCTATTGAGTCAAAATCACTTGATGAAATATGAATTCTTTTCCATTTTTGAAAACTCTTTGTTTCATTATTCCTTTTCTAACGCTACTGCACTTTCATATGCAAAGTTATATTGCAACACATTAACATACTCCAAGTAAGCCATTTTTCTTCAGATGACATACCAGTAAATCTTACGAGGGTTGATGTTTAAACATTAATTTTTTCCCCCCCATTCCTTTCATTTTATACTCATATATATTTTAAGACTACTCTACATACGAGTATGTTACTTAAGAAAAATCATATGACTTATAAATTCTTTTTGTGCAAAAGCAGTTTACAAAGGTTGTGTGTGGCACAGTAAAGTCTGGAATGCATGACAGGACATAATTTTTATTTTAAAAGTATTCCTTACATTTTACTCAGATATTCACTGTGAACACAAACATTTACCTGTACAACTCATTTCCAAGTCTTTTCCTGGGACCTGCTACTGTTGTTGTGTATTAACAATACAATTACAGCCATGCTGTTGTGTCTTGCCACAGTGAACTACAATTCCGTTGTTCAAGTAACATACAGGAAACATATGCAAAATATGTTCACATATTTCTTGTACTTGAAATTGTTGTATATTCATACACACGCTTACAAAAACATATAATCCTCATGTACATTGGCTATTGCACAGTGGGCATGACGCTGTTTGGAAAATAATTGATTGATTGCAATGCATTTTGTCCGATTTATGAAAAGGAGAGAACAGTGTTGAGAGGAAAAATTAAAATATATAGAGAGGGAACAGAGAGAATTTGTCGCCATTTGTAAGGCCCTAATTCTGGCTAGAGATATTCGATTTCCCACTCTTATGCGGGCTTGAACGCATGACCTTCGGCTTTATAGCCTGCATGTTAATTATTTCAGATTACAGCACTCACAGAAATTGGAATAAGAGTATTTTGAGGTTATGCGTCTTTTTCCAAAATCTGCTTTCCCAAATATGTGTTGTATCAACTTAGAAGTTCTAGCCCTTACCGAAGCCTTTTTTATATATAGAAAAGTTTTGGTATCAAATATGAAAATTAATACCTGAAATTAGTGTTCCAAATACAGTGAATTATATGTTGATTGTAACAAACTGTTGAAGTGACAATAGAACGACAGCAGATTAATCCATCTCATGATTAAAGCCGCTTTTGTCTTTTCCTCTAATCATATGCAATTTTAATATTTTGTAATTGAAACAAACTCCACTGTGTCTTGTTACATATTGCATGCAACAATTTAATTTTTGCTGCTTTTTTTCCTGTTGTATTTGTTCTACTCTTATTCTTTGTTTAGTTGTTCAATGCTTTTTTATTATTTCTTGACAAAAATGTTTATATATATGTTAAATACTTTAAACATATAAAGAGACCATACAATACAAAATCTTTTCATGTCCAGTATTTTAAGTACAGAGTTGTATTTGTGAAGCAAAAAGTTTTGAAATACCAAAAAAAAAATATATACTCTGAAGAATGTAAATATTTTAAATAGTCATAAAATAAAACTGACAAAAATGTAGATAGTCACAGCATATAATTTATATTCAGCTTATATCACAAAATGAAAAAATGAAGGCATTACTAGGATCTCTCGGTGATTACAATTCGTTTATTTGACCCTCACAATCAAAATAAATGTGTGTTAAGACAGCCAAAAATTTATTATTTGCTCTCTTTCTATCATCCATAAGATAGAGAGGGGTTTGATCGTTCGAATCTGCATGACTGCAAATGATTTTTTTATTATTTTATTAATAAATGAATTTGTTCAAATTCTATTTATTAACAATTCAAATTCTATAAATTTACATAAGAAAGTTCGACTAATAAAAATTCATACATAATTTAAAATTTAAAATTTCTAAAAAAAATAATTTTTTTAAAAAATCGATCTTCAATCAGCCCATTTTTTTTAACTCGGACCAGTACTAAGGGGACGGCCCCTACATATTTAACACATTGCGCCGTAACTAGAAAGGAGGGGATGGTATTGAAAGGACAGATGAAGGATAATGAAAAGATAGGGATTTGTTTTAGCTATTTCAGCATTTTACTTCGACGACTAATTTTTTGCTACAAGGCCAATAAAGAAGTGTGCTGTTCCTCTGTTATTTAATATTTATACGCCACAGTGTCAATCGCTAGCATTTACATATATGTTCAGTGGCCAGTGTCTTCATCACTGGCAACAACTAATACATTCAAACACTAGCTGATCAGAGAAATTAAACACAATATTCATGACTGAGCGGAGTCGAACTCAGGACCCTCCGCTTCATAGTCTCGTGGTAACTACTTGAGCCAACAGCAGCCCTTCACGTTTTGAGTTCCTAAGAATCGTTGAAGCTACTCCTGAGAGGATATCACTACGTCTTTATGTATGTGTGTGTGTTTGTTTAAGTATCTAAACCGCTTAAAATTCTCGAACGGCTTGACCAAATCGAATCAAGCCAGTGGTGTTTAAAACTTACATGTTTTGTGAATTGAGCCCGATTGGAGAAACCTTAGATGAAATTGTGTTCTTATAAAATTTACAATTTGTCAAGTTGTCATAATTTTATTTTAAATAATATTTATTTGCTCATGGTTTGAATTGTGAATTTTTTAAATGTGGGGTTTTTGAAATAACTTTCGATTCCACAAACCTATTAACTTTTGACATTGAAAACATCAGTCGATCGCCACCAAGTGGCTCAAAATTGGTTGATGCCTGCGTGAAATATTTATTGTGGGAAAAAAATCAAACAAACTGATGTTTTTTCTACTAGAAATTACATATCTGATTTTTTGGCGCTTTCGATTATTTTATTGAACTCTAAAAACTGCATCAATCAATCTCAATTACTTGAGAATCGGTAGCAGTTTGAAAATTAAAATCATAAGCCCAGTTCACAATCTCGAGCAAGTAGTCTAGCATCGTAGCATGAGCAAAATAATTGTACTCTACACCAACAAAATACATTGAAAATGCTCTCAAATACTCTCTCAATTTGCAAATGCTATAATGCAAGACCATTTGCACAGGATTGTGAATTGGGCTATAGTATTTTGTCAAACTCTTATTAAGCTTTAAAATATGCTGCGATAAATTAGCGGTTCAAGGTCAATGTGAATTTTATGTTAAGAAATAAGAAAAAATATGTATGTTAAGTCGAATCCGCTTTAGCGCAACACGCTTTACTGAAAAAAATCGGATTACTGAAAGCGATGCAAATCCCCGCACTGATTTTAAACGCAGCTAGTCTTATTCACTTCGCTTTAGCGAAACATTGCTTTACTGAAAATATCGTATTACTGAAAATATCGTATTACTGAAAATATCATATTACTGAAAATATCATATTACTGAAAATATCGTATTACTGAAAACCAAAAGCAAGCCCACAACTACGTTTTGTATGATACTTGCTTTGCTTTAGTGAAAAAATAAACAATGACATCAAATCGATTGCATAACTTAAGGTTGAAAAAACTGTGCATGTTTTGTGCGTTAAAAAATTAAATGACAAAATGTATTTGTCCTTTTCGTTCTTAAGTGCTTTATTGTATTTTTCTATTATATTGTCAATGCAAGTGGCTAGACATTTGATATAAAAAATATTATTTTACTGATTTTAAGCAGTACGCTTAACTGTAACAAATTTCAGTAATGGGTGCTGTTGGCTGAAGTAGTAGAACACGAGACTATGGAGCGGAGGGTCGTGAGTTCGAGCCCGCGCTGAGTTATGAAATATTGTGTTGAATTCTTCTGATCAGCATTAGTGCGTGGTTGTGTTAGTTGTTTGCCAGCCTGTTTCAATGATGAAGGCATAGTCACTGGTCACTGAACATAATTGGCAGCGACTGACACGATCATGTACTAAAAGCAGAGTAACAGCACCCACCTTCGTCTGCCCTGTAGCAAAAATTAGCCGGCGAAGTAAAAGGTTGAAATAGCTACAAAAAAAACTGTCTATCTTCTCATCTTTCCTCATCTGTCCCCTTAATACTATCCCCTCGTTTTCAGTTCCGGCGCAATGCATTGCATATGTAGGGGTCATCCCCTGAGTGCTGGTCCTACTCTTAAAAAAAAAAAAAAAAAATCCGAACTGCGTTTTAGAGAAAAAATCTGATAACTGAAAAAATTGGGTTTTGGTTGTTTCCAGTAAAGCGGAGACGACCGTAATACACATAAACTCATCTACATGAAAATACCTTTTAAGTTATTGCCGTTTCATGTATATTGATGAAGGCTAGATTATTTAAAAGTGTACCACAAAAAAATGTGTGGCGTTATATTATATTATTTACCATTTACTTGTAATATTTAACTGATAAGGATTCTTTGCCTGCTTTATTGGGTTTCCTAGATCAGTCATATAAATATTGTCCATTCACAGGTGCTATGGAAAGCAAACAGATAGAAGAGATATATATTTTTATATCAATTTTCTTTGCTGCATAAAAGCCTAATTGTAACTTGTAAATCGTGTACTTCCTGTAGCTCAGAGACCCGCGGTGTATTCCTGAAATACCTAAAAACAAGCAGCCGCTGGAACTTGATCAAGTTTATATAATCTTGAGACTAAACAACACAAGCAAAGAGTTTATAGATTGCGCAAATCTGCCCGAATCTAAATAGAGAAATTACAACTACAAATTTGTAACAATCATAAATCCTCCCACCGAACAACCAGCCACACTCATTGATAGATTACAAGTTGTATAGCATTTTGCTGTTGTTAATATCATATGCTATTGAAATATTCCTTTTTTGTGCCTCAATTCCTTGTTGCATTTCTTGTTATAGCTGCTGCTGCTGCTGTTGCTGTAGTTGTTGTTGCTATTTGTTATTATTGCTGACTGCTGTTAACAATTGTGATGTGATGTATTCCATGTAAATTTCACTGGCATTGTACTATTGAATTTATAAATGACATCAAAACTACGAGTACAAGTATAAAAAATGTTGTCAAGAGCAGTAGCAATAGCAATTGCAAGCAGTTGCTGTTGCAGCAACAATAATCCTTGCTGGTATTTGTAGTTGTTGTGCAATATTAGCTTACAAACAGAAAAGGGTTGTTGCTGCCATTGTCGGCACATTGAGGAGAGCAAGCCAGCCAGGCTTTTATATTCTTATTGATACTGTCGTTTTTGTTGTTGTATGTAAATGAAAATATGCATATTTACAACAACTAAAAATAAAACAAATGTTTTTTTTTTGCAACATCAAAACTGCAGACATGCAAAGGAAACTTGTATAGTCCTAGGGACGCAGTAAGTAAAAAGTTACCCTGGTTTGCAAAAACAAAAAACAACAACCGTTTGCAACAAAATGTTGTTCATTGTTAACATAACTTTATTGATGACACAAAAATAACAACAGATGCAGGCCTCGACAATAACCACAAATAAACTTGTAAATAATGGTTGGCCAATACAATATCTACTCTATACGAGGAGAGTATTTTGCTTCTGTTTATTTTATTTTATTTTTTCTCCCTTTTTCCCATCTTCTGTTGCAAAAGCAAAAAGAATGTTCTTGTATAAACATCAATAAAAAAATTGCTTTCATTTAAATAAAACAAAAATACATGTAGGTATAAACTTATGAACATTCATAAATCGATTTCTTTGACTATAAAAACGTTGGGGAGGCTTGTATTTTTATATGAAAAAGAACAATCTGCTGATAGCGATAATAAAAAAGGTTTTTGTTGTTAAATCAATTACAGCAATAGGAGCAGGCCAGGGAAAATGTAATCACGCATGGATGGTTTAGAAATTAATATCTCAAAAAGTGTGTGTTCGTTCGATTTAAAATTAAGGTAAACTGTTCCAAAAATATATATAATAACAAATAATTTTATGTAGGTATTTTTCCGAACTTTTTCATTGTTCTATTAAATTCTATGGCTATTTGTTCGAAAATTTGTTTTTAAATTCAGAAGGACATGGTAAATATGCCAAGGCGCCATGGAAAGGCAACGTAAGTTTTTAATTATTCAATTTACACAGCAGAGCAGAACAGCTGTTTTCAAAGGCCACTACTCTTTTATAATTAGCACTCATATGTATTATAGTTTGTCACCACTTATTAGGTGATTTAGTTGTGTATGATAACAGTTTTTATATATAAAAATTTTATTAGGAAATTGCATACGACAAGTGTATCAAACAGATGACAAGAGGAATAATAAAGTATCCGTCTATCAGTCATTAAATAATAAAACAAATCAGTTCAGGGGATGTAGTTAGTGGAAGTAGTTAACACGAGACTTCATAGTCTCGGAGGGTCTTGAGTTTGAATCCGCCCTCAGTCATGAATATTGTGTGGAATTCTTTCGATCAGCCTTAATACATGGTAGTGTTAGTTGTTGTCAGCCTGTTTCAGTGGTTACTGAACAATTACTGGCAGTGATTAAAACTATCATGTACTAAAGAGCGTAGGAACAGCACCCTCCTTCGCCGGTTCTGTAGCAAAGCTTCAACCGGAGAAATTAAAGGTTGAAATAACTATACAAAATTCTCTATATTCTCATCCTTCTTCATCTGTCCTGTCAATAATATTCACTCCTTTCTAGTTCCGGCGCAATGCTGTTGGCTGCAGTAGTAGAACATGATACTATGAAGCGCAGGGTCCTGAGTTCGAGCCCGCGCTGAGTCATGAAATATTTTGTTGAATTCTTCTGATCAGCATTAGGGCATGGTTGTGTTAGTTGTTGCCAGCCTGGTTCAATGATGAAGGCATAGTCACTGGTCACTGAATATAATTCGCAGCGATTGACACTATCATGTACTAAAAAGCAGAGTAACATCACCCGCCTTCGTCGGCCCTGTAGCAAAAATTAGCCAGCGAAGTAAAAAAAGGTTGAAATAACTACGAAAAAAAACTGTCTATCTTCTCATCTTTCCTAATCTGTCCTCTCAATACTATCCCCTCGTTTTCAGTTCCGGCGCAATGCATTGCATATATAGGGGTCATCCCCTGAGTGCTGGTCCAAGATTAAAAAAAAAATGCACTCCATATGTAGGGATCATCTTCTGAGTGCTGGTTCGAGTTAAGAAAAAAAAAACAGATTGTTACTGCTCCTGAACAGTTGTCTGATTGCTTTACGGCAGCTGTTGAATATACGCCCTCGATGTTTTTATAACCTTCAGGTTTGAAGCCTTTATTCACTTTGTCATTCCGTATGTAACGCAGCGAAGACATTTAGCCATGTCCGTGCGTCCGTCCGACCGCCCGTCTGTGCAAATCACTATTCAGCACAAACGAAAAGAGCCAGACAGACTCTTGAAATTTGGTATAGATATATTTTGAAGGAGAGCACAGGTCAAATTAGTAAATGGACTGAATCGGGCCAGAGGGAAAAAAGTCCCCCTAAGAAGAACTAAACCAACATCAAAAAAACAACATAATTTTTAAAGTCTTAATGTAATTTTGTTTAGAAAATTATACATTTTTATATCAGAGAATTTCCAACAAAGGAGCCAGAAAAATATAAAAATCTATTTTTGGACCCCGCCTCCTTTAGTGGGCGTTGAAGTAAGATGGAAAAATAGTGTAAATATTTAACAAATTGTATTCCTTATGCCTATATTCCTTAAAAATTAAATTTTACGACGAGGGTAAGTTATTCCCTTTGTTGCCCTGACACCTACCCTCCCTCCCCCATTTGCCCCATAAATTACCCTATACAAAAAAATTCTTTTTACGCTTAATAAACCTAAAAAATTAGTTTGTACTGTTTTAAGCCAAAGCTGAGATATCTTCCCCCTGGGCCTTCTCAGAGTGACCTTGTCAAAATAGAGTTTCAGAATTGGCCACAAAAATGTCTTAAAGCAACTCGGACCCAGCAGATTAAATATTCTTAATTCATTTTTTAAATATTTGAAGGGTAGTTAAGATTCGTTCCCGTCGAATATAACATTCATACTTGTTCGATTTAGAGTTAAACAAAATGAACGGTGAATAGTGAATATTTTTATATAGTATTTTAAAAAAATTTTGGAAGTGTAGCTTTTACACAAAATTTAAATATATTGCCACTAAGAAGTTATGCAGTCTCTAATTTCAGAATCTCGGCAGACACATGGTGTTACACCTACACATCTGCCACATCTGAAATGTCAGATATAAATAGCATATTCATATAAATTCATGTTAAAATATGAGATATGCAGTGCAAAATGCCTTCTCCTGTAGATATGCAACAATTAATGTGAAAATCATCACTTAAGTAGAAGAGAAATATTCAGTTTGTTGGTACAACAACAATGACTTTGCACTGCTAAAAGCCATTGTAAATTGTTAATTAATACAAACACAAAGCAATTGCAGCAACAACACCAGCATAGCAATTCTCAGTAATTTCTTTGCTCTCAAATCTTGCATTAATTGAACAAATATTTCTTCACTATTTTTAATAGTTTTCTACACACAAAACACAGTTTGGAGGCTTTTGTTTATGATGAAATTTATATAAAAAAAACAACAACAACAACAGTGAGCTTTAGGAAATCACAGAAAATCGCACTGTGATTTCTATAGCTACTAATGTTCTTGCATGTAGAACATATGCAGTTGGTACCGCAACTAACAATGAAAATTAATGTCTGTATGTGTGTGATGTTCTAAACAACAAACAAACCATAAAAAAGAACTCCTGCTGATTTTGTACACAATTCTTTCACAGATCTAATGTGATGTGTTGTTTGGGGGGAAATTTCAATACAATTGAATCATTCAACTGTTTTCATATAAATTGCTATTGAACATAAAATTGTTATGGCCAATGGTACATGTGCCCCACTGCCAACTTCGTACATTTGTTTAATTGTCGTTGTTGTGCTTTTTACATTAAGTGTTAATTATGGAAAAATCTATAGGGAGTCTTGGCAGGCATGTCAGTAAATATATATCCGGGCATGGAATTACAACAACAAAAAAGAAGTTCAAAATAACAAAACAATCAAAGAGATGTAATAGAATAGGACAATAAGACAACAGGTAATATGGTTTGAATAAAAGCATGAAACAAATCGGTAAATGATTAATTACAACAGAAGCCGTGACGAAAATTTGAAGCAACAATTTTTATAAAATTTTTGTAAAAAAAAAGTTTTCACAAAATATTGCCTTAACTTTTTTATCAAGAGCTGCACACAGGGGATACCAGTTTTAAAATATATAAACATTATTCTATTAAATTGATTAATATATTACACCCTTCACCAAAAATAGTGCGAGTTTGTCATTCCGTGTATAATGTCCTTAATATTAATATGGGACCCCTTAAAGTGTATATATTCCGGGCGCTTATGACCAGGGAAGTCGAATCAGCGATGGCCGTGTTGTACGTGAAATTGGTTTTTCGAAGCCTTTAGAAAAGCTAAAGGCATTGCTGTTAGATCAGGCATTGGAAATAATCCTAGCAATCTGCAATTAAAAATCAACAAAATCCAGAGCTGGAATATTTCAACTTATTTTTGGCATCAAAATCGTAAGAAGCTGAAACAATTATTTTTTGTCAATTAAATTCATTTTATATCTGAGGAAGAATTGAATAGGTGCTAAAAATCAAACAAAGTCAAAAACACAATTCCAGGGCTGGACAATTAAAACGTTTTGGTACATAAAATTAAACAACTGAAAAAAAATTGTATTTATTTATTATTATTTTTATCTTGGGCCAGCACTCAGGGGATGACATATGCAGTACATTGCGCCGGAACTAGAAAGGAGAGAATACTATTGAGGGGACAGATGACGAAAGATGAGGAGAGAATTTTTTTGTAGCTATTTGAACCTTTTACTTCGCCGGTTAACTTTTTTCTACAAATCCGACGAAGTAGGGTGCTGTTACTCTGCTTTTAGTACATGACATTGTCATTCGCCGCCATTTATGTTCAGTGACCAGTGCTATACCTTCATCAGTGAAACAGGTTGGCAACAACTAACACAGCCACGCACTAACGCTGATCAGAAGAATTCAACAAAATATTTCATGACTCAGCGCGGGGTTGAACTCAGGACCCTCCGCTTCATAGTTTCGTGTTCTACTACTTGACCCAACAGCACCACATTTATACAAAAAATTTTACTTTTAAACTTTGAAGCCGTATTTTTGAGATGTGGGTTAAGTTTAAACTTAGTTTAACCTAGTCTGAAACTCAAATTTTTCCGTCGAAATGTGATTTTTTTTTATTGTTTCATTACAAGCCAATATTTTAAGCAAAACTAAGATGTTCCCTGCAAAATTTTGTACACAAACTCATTAATGGCACCACAAAGCAGATTAGCTAAACTTAGTTTAACTGAGTTCTCAAAAACCCAGCCTAAGAGTGCTTTAATACAAATTTTATATGAATATTACGTTTTAAGAAACACTTTAAGTCCACAATATTTTTTTAGAACCATCCCTAATATTTTTGCAAGAAATTAATTGGCATTAGAAATCAGAAAAGTAAGAAAGAAAGTTCCAGAGCTGGAAAATGAAATTTGCTTTTGGAACTTTAAGGCCACAATATAAAATTAATTGTTTTTCTTTGAGAATAAAACATATTTTGTACTTTAGAAAGAAATAAATTAGTATTGAAAATCAGAAAAATCAAAAACAGGATTCCCAGGGATGGAACTTGCTTATTTTTATTACACTGTATTTTAGTAAAAGCTTAACTTTCGTGAAAAGTGTTTTAATTATGATATTTTTGCTATTAAATTTTTCGTGGCAAATTTAGTTTTGCATCTATTTTTATCAACATATTGTACTGGCCTTTTAAAATTTTATTTTCATTCGTATAACCAAATCTATATTCACTTGTTGTTGTTTTAGTTAAATTATGTCATAAATATTATTCTTCTTTTTTTTGCAGTGTATGAAACGAGAAGAAAAACAAAAAATGAAATAATTTGCATAAAACCAACAATGGCAATCAATCAATCAAAACAGTGACAATCTAACTTTTTTGGGAAAAAAGCAAAAAAGAAAAAAACAAAATAGAAATTAACATTTTCATTAGACACACATGCTTACAGACAGCTGTATGTATGTATGTATGTACTCTTATGCCTGTATGTATGAGTGCATCTAACAACAATATGGACATTTGTGTGTTTATGATTTGCATGAACTTGTGAATGCCGGTTAAGGAAATATTTTTACAGAAGCCCATACATTTCCACATATACATGTGTGTGTGTGTATAAGGGCAGCTAAAGAGCAAAAGGTTTCTGAAAAATATCAGCAGTAAAAATTCTGCCATATTTCAACTGAATTATTAAATATAAAAAAAAAATTATTTTTCTGTGATTCTGTTATTTTGTGTATTTTTATTAAAAATTAACAAAAAGAAAAATTCAAACATTTACATACAAAAACGGTTCAATGGAACGTTGGCCGGCATCAGATAAATGACCAACGATTGGAGACCAAAATACAGAAAATATCAAAAATAGCAGAAGAGAAAAAGTCATAGTATAAAACTGTTTTTACAAGTAATATTAATAAATTCAATACACTTCTGGCTTATGCAACAACAAATATACACGGACAACAACATGAAGATTTCCACTGTTTGGAGCGCGATGATTTCATTCCATGCCATTGAATATTTTTTTATACCCTTCACAAAAATGTGAAAGGGTATATATAGGTTTGTCATTCCGTGTGTAATTTCTTCGATATCTATATGGGACCCCATAAAGTATACATATATATTCTGGATCCTTATGAATAGCGATGACGATTGAGCGATGTCCGTCTGTCTGTACGTGACAGGGGGGGGGGGGGGGTTTCCCAAGCCCCCAGAAGAGCTAGAGACTTCGTTCTTGTACCGTTGAATTGAAAATGAACTTAAATAGAGTGTGATTGAAATTCAGAAAGATCCGAAGTATGGTTCCAGAGCTGGGAAGCTTACACCTATTTCTCGACGTAAAATTTATACCAAAAATCAATTATTTTTTTTAATGTTTGTAAATTAAACCTATTTCTTGCTTTGGGAAGCCTCAATAGTCTATTAAAAACTAAAAAAATTAAAAATTTGTTTCCAGGGATGGAAAATTAAAAAGAAATGTTTCGTCCCATTCCGTATTTTGTAGTACATGTAGTAACTAAAATTGTTAAAAATTTTAAGTTTTTCTTTAACAAAACCTCTTTACACGTCATAAAGTTTACCCAAAAAACGTTTTTTTAATTCAAATTTTACTTACAGGGGTGGGAAATTGCATTTATTTTATACGTGAATGTAATCAAACAGGCAACTGATGTTGTTTTTTTTTTTTTGCTAACTAAGCCTGTCTTGTAATTTAGGAAGAACAAAATTGGTATCAAAAATTCCCCAAAAAATCAAAATTTCGAATCCAGGGTTGGACAAGTGCAATATTTTATAGTTCATGAAGGTGGCCAAAATGGTTCGAAATTTGAAATTTTTCTTAAATAATACTACTTTATACCTCATGAAGAGTTGCATTGGTTAAAAATAAAACAAAAAAACTTAAAATTTCCCTCCAGGGTTGGGAAGTTTAAAGTTTTATTGTTACATGCAATATATTGTAGTACATAAAAGTGCCCAAAATGGTTGAAAATTTTAAGTTTTTCTTAAATAAAACGACTTTATACCTAATGAAGACTAGGATTGGTAAAAAAAATTTAAATTTCGCTTCCAGGGATGTAAAATTAAAATTTTTTATACATAGAAGTAACTAAAAAGGCAACTAACGTCGGTTTTTTGCTAATTAAAACTATTTTTTAATTCAGAAAAAACAAAATTGGTATCAAAAATTAAAAAAAAAATAAAAATTTAGATTCCAGAGTTGGAAAACTGCAATATTTTGTAGTACATGAAAGTGACCAAAAAAGTTACAAATATTAAGTTTTTCTTAAATAAAACTATTTCATACCTCATTAAGAGTTGCATTGGTAAAAAAATTTAAATTTCGTTTCCAGGGTTGGGAAATTGAAATATATAAAAGTAACCAAATAGGCAATTGACGTTGTTGTTTTTGCTAATTCAAACTATTTTATAATTCAGGAAAGAAAATCTTAAAAAATCAAAATTTCGACTCCAGGGTTGAACAAATAAATTATTTTATGGTACATGAAAGTGACCAAAAAGTTTAAATATTTAAATTTTTTGTCAAGTAAAACTATGTTACATCTTTTAATTAAACCTACTTCCTGTTTTAAAAAGAAAGAGAGAAGAATTACATCTGTGAAGGGTATTTAAGATTCGGCACAGCCGAATATAGCACTTTTACTTGTTTGTATTTAAATCTACATACATTTCAAAGTACATCTGTTGTAGTTTGTGTTATTTTATTCTTTTTCGATTATTTCCATAGGGAAGTGGGAAGACACAAATTTTTTGGTGTTATTTTTTGTGATAGTAAATTTGTGTCAGGGCAGGTTTTTTTGTTTTTGTTAGTCAGATCTATTAAACACTTGGTTCAGATATGTGTAAAAACGGATTATATTATGGATTTTTTAGCAACATTTTCCGATGAAAACAACTCAACTTTCCAGTGATAAATACAGAGTGGGCAAATTTGAGATTAGGAAGTAAACTAACTGTCAAATTATAAAATGCCAAAAATTGTGCTCTTATCATTTAACATTTATTTACTAAAGATGTGGGAAATTTTAAGCAATGAACGCTGCACTCATGAACAAACAAATTTTAATTGTGAATATCTGCTCTCAAAATGCTGAAAATTTTACTGTTTCACTTCCTAAAATTCGAGCAGCCTTTCATCGTAATCAGGCTCCTTCTGAAACCGCAGTGCGCAATCTAACCGCTAAATTCCAGGTTTAAGGTAGGCTAATGCAGTACGCTCTTAGTGGCCGCAGTGATGCAAATATAGCCGCTGTACAGAAAATTGCCGCATATGGGGCTCACAAAAAAGAAAATGAGAGGCGGCATCGTCCCATATTTTTTTCGAAAATGAGCAAGAAAGCACCATCAGCGTTAATTCTTTGTGCCTCAAAACCTTAGTAATCGATTTCTTTGTGGCACTAATTGGCTAATGTTGACATCGGTTACCTTGGGTTGCAGCAGGAAGGCGCCACAAGCCACACAGCCGGCCAAACAATTCAGTTACTGCTTGAGAAATATCCGGGTCACATAATATCTCGATTTGGCGATGTCAATTGACAGCCCCATTCTTGGTATTGAACGTCAACTTCAGATTAAACTGTTGAACTTATACAGCAGAGTAAAACAGCTGTTTTCGAAAACTCCTACACTTTCGTCATCAGTACCCGTGTGAATTTTTGTTTTGAATATTGAACTCTTAATAATTTGAATATTGAACTCTTAATAATTTGAATTTAATAAAAATTCTTAAAAAATAATTTGCCAATTGCAGATTTGAACCTGAGGCTGAATATATAAAAAAATCGTATCTTAGTAAAACATTAAATATAATTTCAAAGACAACTGCCCGAGTGTCAATCCTTAAACTATAAACATGAAAAACTTAATTTAAATTCCAACTAAAATAATATTGACAACAAAATCGGGGGATAAATTTTTATATAAATTTTATTCAAATTCCCATGAATATCGAAAGTGGTCCCTGATGTACTTCTTTTTGCTAAAATGAATAAAAATATTCCCAAATTGTGCTTCTAGAAATATTTGAAGCCTGTATTGATAAACTTTAAGATATACAGAGCAAAATATTAAATATCCTGGCAAAACGTATTTGAAATTTTTTTTTTAATTTTTACAAATTCAGTTAATATTTGTTTGAACTATTTGCTCTCTGCCGACAAAATATTGCCATTAATTCCAAGTTATTTCCCAAAAACGTTTTATTTTTATTTTTAAATTTATTTTCTTTAAATATTTTTGACTGCTTGCAAAGGTGTCATAATATAAAAATGTTATTTCTTACACTTTGATTTTATTTAAAACTGACGGTCATGTGTTTGAAAACCGCACCTTTTTGCAGCGAAATCGTTTAAGAAAAAAAAAAAACAAAAACAAATCAAATAAAAATAATCTGAAAGCCGCAACGTTTGATCTTGTCCTGGATATTTTTGAGAGAATGTCTTTTAAGCTTAAGACTGACGAAAACAAAAAGATTTAAATTAAGAGGGCAAATTCATTATATATTTTTATTTATACACAGGCATTTACTTTGTTAAGAACACATTAATATAACTTTCAGTTTAAAAGGAGATAAACGTAAAAGGAATCACCGGGTTATACTTAAACAGAAGTAGAAGGTTAATGTGTTTTTATGTGTCTGAAAGTTATTATTAAAAGAAGGAAATATTAAATTCTTAATATTATTTCATTTCCAAAGAAATTCAAAATTATCAGATTTGTAGCCAAGTTATTAAAAAAAAAACACTCTTAAGATCTTTTTCATTTGGTGTGATAAATAACAAATGAAAATTAAAATGCCACAAAATTACTAATTTATATTTATAAGAAATTAGTAAGATTTAAAAAATGTTAGCAATTTGTTAAATGGAACTCTTTTTAGTGGGCAGCTGCGAATTTCTTTTGGAAATTATAAAATTAGCCATCAAGTTGCTTTTGTTATGCTCGTGGGTATTTAAGTCACAAAGACTTGTGAATGACTGCGTATTAATTAACATATGATTGTGCTTCAGTTAAGGTAGTGAAATAAAAATTTGTCAACTTAAGTGCTGTGCGTGGTGTCAACTCTCATAAATGCCATATTTGCCACATCTCGATAGCGCTAGCGGTGCTTTTTCCTTATCAATTACTTTCCTAAATATAAGTTGTCGTTTGTATTAGAGATCATGAGTTAAAAGAAAACATTTTAATTTCTTCCCACACTTTTGCTGGACAACGTGGGTGAACGTGTAATTTTGGATATTAAGTTGTCATATGAATACCTGAAGTTGCGTAAGAACTACTTGAAATGTTTCTGAAAGTGTTCGTTCAAGGAATATCGTTAACCCATAGATAACCAACAACATATATGCATATTTCTTGTCATGTCACGTCAAATTTGGTTAGTAAAATAACCGGTTTCCTCTAAGTCCCACTTTCGATGTTGAATTTATTGTGTAATTTTTTTTATGCATAAAACAATTTTGTATGCCAAATGCTGCATGGAAGGGACAGATTTATAATGAGTGTAACATTTTTCATAGTTCGAAAAATCATTTTCTGGCAACTATTCTGTACTTCGGAAAATGAGCCGTTGCCTGTCAAAAAGTAGAGATTCATATCAGGTGTCAAATTACCGCATTCGATATCGTTCGAAATTTGAATGTCATTTAATGGAAATTTCGCTCGATATCGAATGCCGTAATTTGTCGTCTGGGGTCAAATTATTGCATTCGATATCGATCGAAATTTCAATATAATTTAAATGGAAATTTTGCTCGTTATCGAAAGCCCTAATTTATCCCATGATTTCTTCATTCGTTTGGAAGACCTATTGATGCCATTATATTTAGAATATAACAACTTTCAAATATCCGCCACGGCTTCTATGGGAGAAGCTCATGCGAAATGTTCATGACTCTGGCGCATAAATCAGTCTGAATTTGACCGATTGCAGGGGCAGGGGTTATATTGGCTTTGACGACCTCCCTGTAGTTTTTCCTTTAATCGCATACATTTGTGACTTAAGGAAATTCCACAACAAAAAATCTAACGGAGTCAAATCGCACAATATCAGTGGCCAGTTAACATCAGCTCCACTTAGCATGAGTTGCGTGGTACGTAACGCCGCCCTATTGAAACCACATGTCGTTGGTGTCCAGCTTATCCAATTTAGGCTAAAAGAAGTTGATAATCATTGACCTATAGCGCACCATGTTGTCAGTAACGGCCTGGCCAACGTCGTTCTTAAAGAAGAATGGACCCCTGATGGTGCTAGCCCATAGGCCACACCAAACACTTTTGACTTTTTAGGGATGAATTGAATGCTCTTAGATCTCATGAGGATTGGTATCGTCCCTAATTCAACAAAATTTTTTTTCTTCATCCAAAAATGGCCCTGACCGCTAAAAATAAATTTTCGTTGAAAATTAGGGTCAGTTGCCTACTGCCCATTTAGCAAGCACATGTTGCTCTCTATGGTCTTTAAGCTTCAACTCTTAGGCCAGTCCAATTTTGTAAATTACAGAAGTTCTTGCTGGAAGACCCTTTATAATTCCCAAAATATTTGCCTAAATGCTGTGATTCTTCTTTTTAACCCATTAGGATCCTAAAATGCCGATATACATGCAAGTCCATGATTTTAAATAAAATATATTAACAGCCAAGCAAATAAACAGTATCCATCTCTATTTAGTAAATATTTGTTTTGAAAATTGTGTACATTTTTGTTATCGTTTATTTGTTTTAATGTCACCAAAAACACTTCTGATCATATCATTGATAATTTATTATAAAATATGCATCCAGCCATGGCCATGTGTACGGTGTTATGGGCTTTCTGTTCTTGTTTTTTTCAAACGCTGAATCAAAGCTGATATATTTTTATCATATTTTGTTTTTAATAGTCATTAAAATAATTAACTTAAAATCTCATAAATATTTATTTGAATGGCAATACAAAAACACAGTCGCTATAGAAACAACAATAGATGATTGAAATCACAAACGAAAACAACAGTTTTATTATTTTGTCATTTGTTTAACAGCAACAACACATGTTTAAGTATTTTTTTTATATTTAATGATTTTAAAATAAACAAAATACTTCAATAGGCCACATATTTTGTTGGTATCAATGAAACTTTGTTTTACTCGTAGTTATAAACAGTTGACCAGACGAACAAAATAGCTAGCGACTTTGGGAAAACGAAAAAAATATACACTTTAGCCAGCAACCTGAAACGATTAAGACATTTTAATAATTATCAAGAATAAAAAAGAAAAAACTTATAATAAATGTGTCTCCAGTTTATATGTGAGACATACACTTGTTGTCACTTGCTTGAGTTTGTGTGGTTGTCTGCTTAAATGGAGCTTGTTGTGTACTGGAATAATTATGACATTAAACGAAAATAAAATTGAGGTCGAAGTAGATACACGCTGCGTGTTATGAAATTACAGGTTAGAAGGAAATTTCATATAACGAAAAAGTAAAAACAAATTCTTAACAAGAATTTGTTTTTGAGAGATAATTATTTAAATCATCCATGAGATCTAGGTACAAAGTCTTTCTCAATTATAGATAAAACAGATTTTTTTTAACTTCCCGCTAAGAAAATTAAAATATATAAAAAAAAATTGGGAAGTTACTGGCTTATACTAGTTTTTAAAAAAATCGTTTTCCCCATATGTCGATATTTTTATTTTCTAGGAAGCTTTCCTGACTACTCCTGGGACGGTGTGTGTGGGTATGTCAGCGTATGTGTCTCTCTCTCTCTCTCTCTCTCTCTTGCATTAAACATATTCACGGCAGCAAGCTACCGACTAGATATACGATACAGAAATAAAATACATGTACGTGCAAGGCGAATTCATACAAGGTGAACTCACTTATGCAATTCTGTGTAAAATTTATTGAACTGTCAAATGAAATGCTTTGGAAAACACAATGGCCGCACGCAAAAATGAAAAACCAGAAGAACACTTTGACAGTTCAATAATTTTGCCTTAGTAACAGCTGATCACCAATTTCTGAACTAAGGCCACCTGGTATGAATTCGCCTTGTGTACGTGTACGGGAATAGTAGCACGGACCACAACCAGTCGTGTAGCCTTGAAAATAATCATTCCTATATAAACAATTGTATTTTATTTTTGTAGTCATGTAGTCGGTCGTCTGCTGTCGTGAATCTGTTTAATGCATCTCGCCGTGTATTTTTGTGTGCGTGTGTGTGTCAGCATAAGTCGACATTTTAAGTTTTTGGGAAGCTTTTCCGACTGTCTACTACTGAGGGGGTATGTGTGTGTCAGTCTCTGTATTTCTATTATGCATTGAACACATTCACGGCAGCAAGCTACCGTCTACACGACTATAGAAATAAAATACATGTATTTATATGGGAAAAGTTGCATAGACAACAACCTTTCGTGTAGCCTTGAAAATAATCATTCCTATATAAACACCTGTGTTCTATTTTTGTAGTCGTGTAGTTAGTATCCTGCGGTCGTGTATGTGTTTAATGCAACCCTCTGTGTGTGTGTGTATGTGTGTGTGTGTAAGGATATGACCCATTTATAGCTTGTGAATGGTTGAACCGAATGACATTTCAGGCGATTCTTTCAAAACTTAGATTTCCTGTGAACTGTAATCGATTCGGACCGGCAAATTTCGAAAAATCTTAATTAAAAAACTAAGAAAAAAATTTATTAAATATATTTTTCCAATAACTTATAAAAGGCTACATCGATCGATTCCACAAACTAATCAGTTATTGATATTTAAAAACCATGTCGATCAGCAATAACCGGGCTAAAATCGGATAATACGTTTGTGAGATATCGGGAATGAAAAAGTACGAAAACTGTAATTTTTTTTGTAAACTCTGCATCATAACTTCACGTTACGAGGTGCTTAGAATTAGAGGAAAGTTGCAGGGATAGACTTTAAGGTCAACCCTTTTCCAAACTTTTTTTAGTAAAATATCCAACAAATTTTATATGACTAAGAAAACCACAAGTTAGAAATTTTGAAATAAAAAAACAAAAAAAAAACAAAAATACTGAATTTCGCTAAAGTTTTGTTTGCAGTATAAGTATTTTACTTGCAGTTTTGGTGCTCTAACCCCAAGACTGGCATTTTGACAGCAACAACTGGTATGAATTAGCCTAATGACCGACTATAGAGTGTTTTCAAATATACGCAGACTACAAATAAAAGTTAAAGCCACTAAAACTGAAAAACATCACACTGATATCTTAATGGTTTACAGACAATATGATATCATATTTAAAACAACAGAATAAAAAAAAGTTTTAGAAATTTAACAAAATCAATAACATTTAGGGACTTTTAGATGAACGAGAAAAATAAATATGTATAAAAGAAAATGAGAAAGAAAAAATGCAGATGTGAAAGCCAAAGAACTTAATCCAAACTTTGGAATATATAAAAATAAAATCATATTTATAAAACAAAACAAATTGGCGTCTAAAATTTCAGCGTCAGATTTTCAAAACGTAAAGTGTCAAATGATGATACTTAAAGTGTTTATTATACATTTTTATATACATATATTAGAGAGATGTTTTAAAAAAAAAATCAATAGCACAACTTTATTATGTTCCGATGTGTGTTTTTTCGTTATTAAGAGTTCCAGTCTGTAGTTTTTAAGTGCTTGTGTGCGAGTATCTTGAGCAGTGGTGAGATACCATTTGATACTTTAGCTATTGTTTTTTTTTTAATTTTGTTTATGACGACAGCATTAGTTTTTCTATTGCAACCAGACATTGATATCGAATTCAGTTTTTCCCCGTGCTGTTATATTGTTTTGGAGGGTCTCTACGTCTCATACAGCAGAGTAAGAGTTAAAGTATGTGAAGCAAAAGTGTTAAAATTGAGTTACAAAGAATTGATTTAATTTTTGTGGTTTCAATTTCCTTTTGTTAATAAGCGGAAGTTTGTCTTCATATTTGTGTCTGATACTCTTTGGTTGTAATTTCACAGTTTTGTAAATATAAATTCTGTTTTGTTTCGACCTGTTTTGTATTGTTGGATGCCAAGTCATTGTTAAAGTGTCTGCACCTTGCGGCGCCTTTCATTATCGGTAAAGTCATAAATATTATATTTTCATCTTTTTTGTCTTGGAATTTTTATTTTATACAATAAAATATCATACAAACACTCTACTTTAATATAAGTGAATTAAGTTCTGCAGTTTTTTTTAACAATGAAAGACATTTTTTTAGTACTTTTTCACAGAGATTGGGAAATTTTCTATGTGGATACTTCGCAATTTTAAATTTTTTTATTTGGACCAGCACTCGCTGTTAACTGGTTACTATACAAAAAAAGTTTCAGTTGCCCCGCCGTCGAATCGTCTTTTCTATTTTGTTGAATTTTTAATGCCTTAAATGCCAAATTACCGCTCTCCATATCCATCGAAATTTCAATACAATTTAAATGGAAATTTCGATCGATGTCGAGTGCCATAATTTGCCCCCAGGTATTAAAGGTATTAAAAATTTAACAAAGTCCAAAAGACAATTCCAGGGCTGCACAATTTTAATTTTTTTTATATATAAAAATCAGTTACCAAAACATTTTTTTTAATGTTTCTTTACCTATTAAATATTTGCAGTTTTTTTTATGAAATTCATTGATATTAGAAATAAGAAGAGACAAAAAGGCAGGTCCAGAGCTGGAAAACTTAAATTTTTGGAATATCAAAGTAACTAAATAATACTATTTTTAATAAATTATTATTGAAAATCCGAAAAAAATCATAAACAAGGTTTTAAGATGGAATGATATACCTCGTTGAAAGCTAAAGGGTGTCCACATTTGAGGTGCCATATTTTTCTACCTGTAATTATTGATCTAAATTGATTATTTTAAAATTCTAAATATATTCCGGTTAGTTAATATGGAACGCTACATGAAGTATAAACTTGTTTTTATTATCAAAACTCGTGGTTCCTTCGAAACGGTGGAGTAAATTGGCCAATCGTGCGATTTGACATCTTTAATTTTTTTTTTTTTGGGTTTTTTGAAATCAAAAGTGTACAGCCACAGAGTCCCAAAACAGTTCCAGAGTTTTAAACCAACATTATCGAGCAAATATCAACCATTAATAATAAACAGTTTATTGAAAAATGTAATTGATCATTTTGGCAAAAGATTGCAAGCCTGCCGAGCCAGTGCAGAGGGTCACTTGACAGACACAATTTTTGATTTTTAGCCGGAATCTAGTTGTAATCAACTGAAATAAAAATATCTTGAAAAAAAATATTTTTCATTAAAATTAAAATTTTGGACACCTTTCATGCTTAAAAGAGCTCTTGGTTTGTGTCTAGGGTTATAAATTTCGAAAAATATCTTCACACTTGTATATTATTATTGGTCTATCAGCCATTTCATAATAAAATAAAACAGTTTTTTGCCTCCGCTGGACAATTGCCTGATTAGTTCATAGCAGTTACTGAATATAGGCCCTCGATATATTATTATTTTATTTAACAAATTCAGAATTTTCTGTAAAATATGCTCTTCTTTAAAAATTAATTTAAAATTCTACTGAAAATAAAAAATTTGTTCAATAAAATAATAATATATGGAGGGCCAATTCAATAACATCTCAACTTATTTTTATGTGTAGAGAACATAAATATTCATTCCATTTTTCATTTAAATTTTTCCTATATATCAGCTGATGTTTCAGTAAAAATATTTAGTATTAAAATTCCTTTAAATTGTCTTAATGATCAAGCTTTTTTTAATATTGATATTAATGATTTAATCATTTTGCTGGCAATCGTCTATAAAAGGTTTTTATAATTATAATACCCGATCATTTGTATTAAAAAAACAAAGGAAACAAAAACAACAACAGATATAATTTAAATTGTAGTCGCCTTTTTTAGGCATACGAGTATGTATTTATCGTGTGCTGTCTTGTTTTATATCAACATATTTTAGCAATATTATTGCTGTGAATATTGCAGCAAAATTTATGGTTTTTTAAAACACAAACAAACAAACAAATTGGCTACTTAGTCAGCAGTCAGAAGTTTAAGGCAAATTTGTTTCACAAGAATTATGCAGCTTCAGCTACTGTGGCCCATATTATTTTTACTTTCTGTGAAACCAAAAAAAATATATAAATTTAATTTTTTAGAAAAAAGTTTCAATAACATTTAAAAAAATTTATGAGTGCAAAATACTGTTTAAATAGTGTAAATAATTTCATATTACCATTATTTTACCATATAATGAAAATATTTGTTTCAGAAGTCTAACTGATTGTACTTCCAAAGAACTGCCAACTAACTTTTTAACTTTTTCTTCACTTATTATGGCAGAGGTATTGCTACTGCCCAGGCAACGTGCTATTAAATATAAATACCATATAAAAAAAATTAACTCTTTAAAACTGACCAAAAGTCGTGTTAATGAAAATTTATGGGCCCATAAGCCTGAAAGGAAGGTGAATATTAAAAGAAAAAAAAAGAAGTTCTTACCAATCCCAGGTTAAATAAAGTTGCTGTCTGTGATACGAGCATTACAAGAAAACATAAAATTTTTACATGATTTTATTGTTAAATAAAGTAAACGAAAAAAAAGCAAATAAAAAAATTTTATACAAAGTGGCTGTAATAGCAATATTTATGGCAAGACTGATTGATTTTTTAGGCAATAAAATGGTATTAAAAATGTATATGGGAGCAGGATTAAGAAGCCGGATTAAGATGACCATATTTGATTATTGACAATATGTTAGTCATAATTTTTGTGTGACTTCTAAAAGCATTTTAAAGTGGAGCAATCGAAAATACATGGATCTTTGCAGTAATTAACAAAGAAACATTTTTAAATAATTTGGACAGGATCTGTTTATCCAACTAAATTACACAGAACATATGAAACAGTTTTGAAGTTTAAGAATAATTTTTTATTACTTGCCAGACAATAAAATTTTTAAAAAAGTTTAGGGTCTGTTTTTGTAAATAACATAAAAATGTTTAAATTTTTTATTATTGTTTCAATATAAATAACCAGACGAAAAAAGATGTTTATTTTATTTACAAAAACAGGCTGTTAATATTTTGTATTAATTCAAACTATCATTGGCCTTTTCCACCTGGTCACCCGTTCAATTGAAATCTTCGCTTTACAGCTGAAAATAATTAATATAAAATCGAATAAAACTAGTGAGTAAAAATATGCAAGAAAAAAAATTTTATGGAATAAAGGATTATTGCTCGTAAAAGGAGAAGAATTATTGAAAAATATTGATCATTATAACGAATTTTACAACTTAAACTGAAAAAGATTCTCATGATCCTTCCTTCTGGCTTTATTCGCCATCAAAATTAATGAATTTTTAATAACATCCATAGCAAACATACAACAATGTATCATTTATTACTTTTAACACTCTATAGTTTTATGGCGTTTGTGTGAGTGTGTTGTTGCTTTTTACCATTTCTCAAACGTGATTAATGATCGTTATGGCGAATATGATGATTATGTTGAAGAGGGCTTCATAAGGAGCTTAAGAGAAAGATTAAAACCTTAGCAAATCAAGTGTGATTTTTTACACTTGGCACACTGGGCCTATGATGCCACATCATTAAGCAGCTGTAGTTGAAACCCACTTCACAAAAAAATAAAATGAAAAAATTTAAAAAACAAATGATCCTGTTGTATGATCAAAAGGATACCTAGACCGCATGAAGCAACAATGTTAAACTGAAATACAAAACAAAAACATGGGGCTGCAGCTCTTGAGATCTAAACAAAACACAATTAAAACACCTACTGTTTTTTTCATTTCCGATTGAAATATGAGCAAGAACAATCATTAGTCAAATTGTTTGAGCGTTCTTTGAACAGTTCAATATGAAACGCTTTAATTTGAAAATCATTAGAAAGATTGATTTGGGTCTCCTTTGGACAACAAAGTGTTGATGATGTGTGAAATGATGTTGTCTGTTGTAATTTTGGTTTTAATATAAATTTTATAAGATCTAGACAATTAGTGTGTGCATTACAAATTATTTATTAAAAAGGGGATTTCGATAAAATATTTAATAGGATGATGATGGAAAAATACCAAAGAATCAAAGTCAAGATTTTCGAATTTAACAGACTTGATGGCATTTACTTAAGACGGTGTAAATTTTGTACCTTCCGCCAATAATAACTTTAATCATATGATATATTTTGAATGACCTTGGAAGGATTACATTGCAGCAGCTGTCTGCCGCTAGTAAATATTTTATCAGAAGCGTAGGTTTCCACATAAGAAAAATTCAAATTTGTAATTTAATGGAAATATAATTGACATTTAGTTATTCTCATTTAACGAATTATTCTTTATTGACGTAAAGTTCTAAGGAAATACATTTTTTCAATTAATGCATTAATTTTTTTTATCTGAAAAAGTTTTACAATGTGCTACAAAAAATTCCAATAAAATACAGTAATAAATAAAGAGCAGACCTTGATAATTTAAAAATCAATTAAAAATTAAAAGCTGGAGTTAATATAGTGATTAATATTTACTTTCAATGTGGCTTTTACCAATGTGAAAAATTACCAAATTCCGTGTTTTTCATTGTGTGATCACTTAATAATATAAAACAGTTTGTTGACAAAAATTATTTAAATACAATTTATAACCAAATTCGATTTATTGCTTTTAAGAATTGACTTAAAACGACATGAGTATTACTGGCATTTGTAGTAAAACATGTTTTCCACAATCCACTAAACAGAATTGAGTAAGTCCGTCCAGCCATCTAACAGTGTTGCTGCATTATTCTACACAATTAAATGCAGTCGTAAGTCGAAAACAAGAAATTTACTGTAAAACAAATCTTTACAGCATGTTTGTATTATACAGAATAAAAAAGCAACATTCACATGAAATATAGCAGTCCTCTGCCCAAAAAAAAAATATATAATAAAAAATCACCATAAAACAACAACTATAATTTATATTCAAAAAACAAACTACAAGAAAACTGACAAAAATATGTACCTGCCTTCTTAAAAGTGTTCGATAATACGCACTAAAACTGGTGCAGATTGGAAGTGCATGCGTGTAGCAGCCACATAAAATAATTTGCTCCTAGTGAAAAGCAAAATTATTTTGTTTAATAATAAATAAATTCAATATAAAACAACATAAAAAAAATAATCTGACTTAAAAAAAATGGAAAACATGAACTTGAACAACAAAATTGACGCGTTGCAAGTTACACACGATGTTATATTGTAAATGGCTGCATAGTGGAGTGCGTTGGTATTTGCACATGCCACAGCAAAATTACTGTTGCTGATATTGATGTTGTCAGTTGTCTGCAAAACACTTGCACAAACATAATTTTCAGTTCGTCTGTAGAGGTTGTACGCGTACCAAAGTTGATATCACTTATTATTGTTGCAACAATTCCTTTTTGGCAATATGTACAGTGAAAAGTAAAATAAATGCATGACGATTTTTTTTAAAGAAAACAATGACCAAACAAAATTTCATGTCGTTTTAAAGAAATTGCTTTTATTCGGGCTTCTAACTTTATTAACTTATATTCAATTTGATATAATTTTTATATCGTTGGGATTTCTAATAATAATAAATAAAATAGCATAATGTTCCTTACTTGCAGTGTTACCAGAACTTTATGAACTTAAACGCCCAGGCATTATATAAGAAGCTCCTAAAATCAGTTTATATAGATGTGTATGATATGTAGTGGCTATTGTTAAAAATAGTAAGAAACCGATTACATTATCCCATATTCGGACAAGAGGTAAAAACTTACTATACCCGCAACACTGATTAGTCAAAAAACAACTGTTTATTACTTTATATTATACTTAATAGGTAAAAAAAACAAGTAACTTTGACTAGAAATGGCTATTGTCAAAAATAATGGACTAAAAAACATATTACATTATCCTATATTCTAGCAATAAATAAAAATTTACTTTACTGGCAACACCGATTATCTACATTTTTATATTTTTTAGTTATTTTTATTTTATTATATTTTTAAATATATTATTTGCTCTCTTTTTTTTCATTTATTATATTTTAAATTAAATTTTTATTTAACTCACCTCTTAAATTCCCTTAAAATTCTTCATCAGTAAAGGTTTTATTTAATTAAAACGCCCGTGCCGAAAACCGTTTATTTAAAATTTTTTTAGATATGGCAGCTCTCAAAAAACACTTGCTGTTCTAATTTTATTTATATCTATTAAATAATAACAAACACCTCAATACACATTCACAGTGGCTTCACTGCACAATATTAATTCTCCAGTTGTTGTATTTGTGGTCAAAATGCTTCCACCTTTTAACTAAGATTTGCTTTACATATTTCTTTATGAATGCCAATAACACAACAACAGCATAATATGCGCGAAGACACAAAATTAGGCACATGCACACTTTTCTACACAAACGCACGCACATACATCAATTGCTGCCGGCAAAAGCAACAGCAAAATTAAAACTTTTGGTTTCTCTCTTTATATTCATACAAACAAACATACATATGAACAGGTGTGTATGTACACATGTTTTACTTAATAGATTTGCTTATTTAATAAGGGAAAACAATAGCACTTACATAATATGCACATATTTGCAAACTTAAAAATTAATTTATTCCATTATTTGATGTTAATTACGCAATAATATTTAACACTTTTTATATTATTTAACATTTTAACTACACATTAAATTAACTTTTGTGACGAGCGACATTTCATAGCGACCGATTGTAACACGTGATTCTTGAGAACTAAACTTTTCGGCAAATAGTACAGGGCTGTGTTATTTAGAACAAAATTCACAGTTAGAACCTACACATTGGAGATTAAAGTTTAACTATTGATTACTTAACGTATAGAGGGCGTTTTTGGATCTGGTAAAATATACGTACCAGGGGAAAACATATCCCTTGTAGAGATAAGGCAGTGTCCCTTGGAAAATACGTACGGGCACTGCAATATCATACTAATATATTATATGCCTGTCCTAAAAAGTACCTACATATATGCAAATTTAGATGCAGTGTACCATCGTAAACAATAACCAATTTTAGAATAAAAGCATCTCTGTTCCAATTGCCAAAATTTTAGTTCTCCAGTATTAGTCGTTGTAATCGGTCGTCGCGGAGTGTTTGTTGTTTGTCTAAAAGTTCCTTTAACATTAAGATCAAGTGTAAATAATATACAAAGTGTTCAGTATTATTTCCTAATTAATATAATGCAATTTATTAAATACATAATTATTTAAATTTATAAAATCCAAGTGATGTATTGTTAAAAAGGCAAACAAATAAGAAATGCATAAATACACACATTCATGCCTACACATGTAATAACTATGCAAAGGGCACTAAGAAACCTACAATGTTGTTGTTGTTATTGCTTTGCCGGTAGCTTATACAAAGTCTTTGTAATTATTACAAAAAAATATTTCATGTATGTATCTAATTTTGTATGTTCGTGCATGCTAATCTGTTGTTGTTGCTTTTGGCACTTGTAAAGAAAAAAGCAAAGTTAAAAGGGAGAATGTATGTAGGTGTGTAGCGGCAACAAAAAGAACAACAACCTATGACCATAGCTGGTGCAAATGTATGAAAGCATCTTATTTATTCAATGTGGCTCAGCTGTCAAAAAGCATAATTTACCTATGGTGAAATAAATACATTTATTTCACCATGCAGTTTAGCATTAGTGTAGGCATGTGTGTATGGATGTAAGTATGTGTGTAAGTAAAATCGCAGTGAATACAAAGTGTTTATTAATTGAATGGGTCATTTAAGCGTTTATTATTTGAGAGATGCCGTATGTAAAATTATACAAAAAAGAAAGGGGTTTTCGGTACGGGCGTTTAGTAAATGAAAATGTGTATTGACAAGCAATTTTAAGTGAATTCACGAGGTGAGTATAATAAAAATTTATTTAAGTTAATTAATTTTATTTTATAATATTTTTCAAATTTATTTAAATATGTATATATGAAACTAAGAGAATATGTTCATATAATTAATGATGCCCATTCAAAACAAAACTCGCTGAATTACTCCATACTTCAATAACTTTCTAAATTTCCTATATTTTTTAAGCAAAAATGCGCATAGAATTTTCTTGCTCTGAACGAGTTTTTACCTGTGTTTTCTTTTTATATGTGCTATTAATTATAATTTTCAAAGTAAAGTTTTTAAGTTGCTTTTAGTATTTTTATATGATTGCATTTCAAAAACGTTTTTAAGTTGTCCCACAACAATGTGTTTTTTAACTATTATTACTGCTGTATAATAAAGGAATAAAGGCCCAATTTGAAAAATCTTTCATACTTACAACTTTCTATCTGACTAATTTCTCTACAAAATTTATCACATAAATACAAAATAGTTTTTACGAATTAGATTTTAAAAATATATTAGCACTGAGACATTCAGAAAGGGCATTTTTCCAAAAATGTATTAAAGTAAAAAAAAAAATTATTACAAATAGTTTTTTTGTTTGATACAGCATATATTTTTGGAAAATTTACTTGATTAAAATATATATTATTGCGACTTTAATCTGTGAATATATAGCTTTGGGATATGAGAGCTTTTAAAAAGTGTACCTCTTGAAAAATGTACTTTATGGGAATGGTACTTTTTGGAATTGGTACTTTTTGGCAATGGTACTTTTTGGCAATGGTACTTTTTGACAATGATTCTTTATGAAAAAGGTACTCATGCAGCAAAATTACTTTTAAGAAAATGTCACTTTAAAATGTGTTTTTGGAGAAAGTTACTTTTTAAAATATACTTTTTGATAAATTAAAAGAGAAAATATGAAGTCAAGGGAAACTGAAACACCACGTACTGAAGTAAGATCAGTGAACAGAAAATAATTAATTATTACAGGAAAGGTACCATCGTTAGCGTGCTTCCCTTATATATACATATATGTATATGAATATATGTACATAAATACAGATATTTCAGATTTGAAATATGTCATCATTAACAACAACCAAACTTTGACCAAAATAACTCAAAAAGTTAAGAATCACTTAACTTTTTGGTACGCATGATGGTGGTGGTGTGTGTGTGTGTGCTGCTTAACTTTTCCGTAACTTTTATGAGCCTCTACTGTATATGCCATTTGTAATATTATAAAATAGTTATGAAAACAAATTAAAGTTAAACTGTGTGCTGTAGTGACCAACAGCATCGGCAACAAATATTTATATTATAATATGTTGTATATGGGCATTTCCAAGATTGCGAATGGGACATTCGTACGCATTCAAGTTAAAAAAAAAAAATGAAAACATAACAATTTTTTAAGCTCTTTATAACGGTTTAATTGCATTTCAGTAGCACTATTTTTGAGTGCAAAATGCAAATTGTACAACTCTTACATTCTCAAAATAATTTAAAAAAACATAGCATTGCAAACGGGACAAGAAATGGAAGTCATTTTTGGCAGCATGTGGAATAATTGAAAAATTAGCGAATTTAGTCGTATTTTTTAGGAGCAAATTTTTTTTAAATATAATAGAATAATAAAGCTTGCTTCATAAAGTTATTCCTTTCCAATAGCTTTTATTATTAAAAAAAAAAAAAATTTATAACTATTGCAAACGGGACATTGCAAACGGGACATAATTTCCAAAAATTATTTTTTAGTGTTTTCTTTTTATTACATATTTGAAATAAATAAAAAATATACATATTTCAAGTAAAAGATACTAAATATAATAAAATATCAAGATAATTCCGGAATTTTCATTTTTAAAGAAATTTAACCGATATTCGTGCTTTACTAGATCTCTGCAACTTTTTTTTAAACTATTTGTTGTTGATACAATAAGTGTATAAAAAGAGTGCAATCGTTATGATACTTAAGAGTCAGTAATAACAAAAGGAAAAAATTACAAAAAGAGACGCAAAGTGTAAGAAAACATACATCTTGCAAACAAAGTTACTCAAAATAAATGTGGAAATATATTTTTAAGTTAATAAATTATAAAAATTTAGACAGTTCTCTAATTAAATTTGAAAAAAAAAATTTTTTTTCGCGGTTTTTAATATTTCTGTCGTGGTTGACCTTTTTCTGGAAATGCCCATATGTAAGGCTATGTGCCCTACAGTTGTAATAAATAGCACTACAGAAGGCTATTTTCAATTACCTACGATTGTAGCTCATCGGATACTGAAATAATATGTTAAAAACACCATAGCTAAATCATAGTTAACATGAAGTAGGGCTTATGAGCTAGCAGACACAACTAACAATTTTTGACAGAATATTAATTAATAGCAACAAATAATGATTCATTTGAGAAGTACTTACTTACCTTCAGAGCTGCTGGGTACTTAATTAATATATTGAAGTACAGGCCCAAACACTCTTATTTATTTTTATAAAATTTAAACAATTTCCCACTTTTGCAAAAGCTTCTCACTTCCACAACGTCCAATAATGTCCAGTAGGTGAGGGATTGAATATTTACTCGTTTCAGTTTAAGTATTTCGTTGCGGTGAAAAGTAAAAACAATAAAATTTAAGGCAACTAAATTTATTAAGGCTGCCATTATTTTTGCAGTGGATGTTGTTGTTGTTACTGTTATTGCTTTTGTATGCGTAGCTTTATTGGCAAATGCGTTTATGAGTTTGCTCATAACATTGAATGAACATCAGAGGCCATGTTGGTGGAAAGCCGCCTTTTTACTTACGACACTTTGTTGTGTACACTTATTTCAAACATACAGTGAACTCTGGTTAATATGCTACAAAAGAAAGACTTGAGCAAAAGCTTAGATTATCTGGAAATAAAAACTAAAAATAATATTTCAACAAATTAACAAATGATAATTTATAAATTTTATATAACGAGATATGCGTGTTATTATAAAAAAAAATCGTTTGAATAATCAACTCCCATATAATTTTTATTGTCGATATCATATTCTCCGGACACGGAAACTTTGTTGTAAATGCTGGGAGACCATCTGTTAGTTCAGGGCTGTAGACCTTACGAGATTGTTTAAAAATATATATTATTGAGGGGAGACTGTATTTTGTAGGTTTTTCATTAAAACAACACGTGACGCCTATATTGCTGTTATTATTCTTGTTGTTATTTTATTATCGATTATTGTTTTTGCTGCTTTTGTTGTAATAAAGTGTTTGCAACCGCCACTTAAATATTTTTAATGTGTTATAAAAGTTGCAAAATTTAAATGCATATTAAAAATTTATTAAATTCGATTTTGTTTGACTAAGTGTAATCATAACCTACGAGTAAAATGTAATGGCAGAAAATTTAATGTTTCAAGTGTAATAAAAATTTTCATAAATTTTCAATAAACATTGTATTTTGGAATATTAGATATGTATATGTGACCTGCTCCACGAAAAGGAACGAAAAGGGTAATTTTGTACCTTTGATATTGAACTTTTTTTAAATATATTATCTTTTGTATCACATTTTTAAATTTGTTCATTAATTATGTTCATCTTTACAGATGATTTGTAAAAAAACTAAAAGACATAGACATAGAGCAGGTCACATATATTATTTTATTTTCACCGAGATGAAAAAATTTACAAAATTTTAAATTATTATTTAAATACATGATCTGGCAAAATAATCAAATTGAAGTAGTAGTTTTAAAGCAACGTGATCCCTAATGTGTTCAAAAGGATCAGCAATTTATTGGTATTTCCAAAGAAAATTGTACGTTAAAGGTTGTTTTATAACTTGTGAAAAATCATAATTTAAATCTGTTTAAATAATATCCTTTCTGAAGTTCAGCTTAACAGCTAAAATTTATTACTTTTATTCGTGATCACTGCCTATTTCTAGAAAAAAAATTTTATAATTCAAAAGCCATGGATACTTTCCCAAGAAATTGTTTAAACATTTTTAATATCATTTTTCTACAGAAATGATAGTATTTCATGTCGGCCAAATATTCTGTTTTAAATTACAACTGCCCGTCTGTACATTTGACTTAAGTGAAAACTTAACTTCCTGATTCAAACTTATAAATTAATCTCTTCATTTGGAGGGGGGAAAACTGGTTTCTTAAACTGACTTAAACTATTTGTTTAAGTTTGACTTTTAGAACTTCATTAACGAAATAAATGTACACGTAAGCCGGATTTTAAATACATAATTGCATAATTATAATTTATTTAATTTTTACACAACAATATATACATATTTTTTTTATTTTTGTCATAAAGAGCAAAATAAAAGAAAATGTTATATAAATTATGTTAAAACATGTAAAAGCATTAGCATGTGTAATTGATGATCACTGAAATGGACAGACGACGAACGCATGGTTAAACTTTTACATAAAACTTACAACGTGCAACTGCAACAACAATAGCAGCAGCAAGTTGATGTATTAAACATGAAAACTATTAAAAACACGCACATAAAGGCAACACAGCGCAACAAAAGTCCAAGCACATCATCAGACGGAAGGAATAATGAATGAATGAACTGGCAGACAGATGGACACATGGACGGACAGACGGGCAGGCATACATACAGACAGACGGACGGACATATATACATACATATGTATATGTGTATACATACCGATAAGATAGTCAGTCAGACTAGTAACAGACGAATAATCATACGAGTATGTATAGCATCCACTGGAGGGGAATTTAAATAGGGTGGCCCTTATTTTCCATGAAGTTCCTTCAATAGATATGAAAGTGTATATTAATTTAAAGGACTACCTATTGTTTTAAGCCTAAAATTAACTTAAACAGCTTTAGCTAGTGTTTTGCAAGCTCTGTGATGTATAAAATTAAAGCTTGTTTCAACAAATAAAACATCACACATCGGCATGGCATGAAAAAACAAACAACTTAAGAACTCAACTACATATTGACAGATGATGTGCCAGTTATTAATGATGTTGTTTGGTGCTAAAAAAAACTAATTACTTTATGCAAATTAAAAAAAAAAAATAAATTTATGGCGAACGAATGAAATAATAAAGCGAATTATTATAAATGAAAAATAAAATATTTAATAGTTTAAAAATTTTAATGAAGTACATATTTCTTTACAGCACAAAATAAGTCTTAAAATTGTTTTCCATTACTTTTTCTTTGCATTAAATACGGGGAGCGTTGAAAAAGGACGTGCATTTTTAAAAAAGAGATTCTTATTTATTCACCAATATCCTCTTTGAAGTAGTTCACCTCAGATTCAATCAGTTCTGATATGAACTTTTTAGTATGTCCTTGTGATTTCTTCCCAATCGTCTCAAAACCCGGCTTTTTAAGGGTCTCTTTAATATTGGAAACAGAAAAGTTCTGGAGAGTGAAATGTGGTGAATATATTGGTTGAGGTGAAAACCCTATGGCTTTTTAGCAATTATGGAATGAACATCGGTGCCTCAGGCTTAATGCCCAAAATTTCCCAAAAAATTTGTAAAGCATGGCTCAACCGAAATGCCGATATCTCCAACAACTTCTCCAATAGCGATTCGATAATTCCTCATTAAAATTTTCTTTAGTTCCTTATCATTTCCATAGGTTTTTTAAGTGCTGGGGCCACTCATGTCGAGCATCGTTATTTACACTTTCTCGGTTTTTTTGAATATCTTGTACTACTAGTACACCCACCGTATGCCACGGTCAACATTTAAATTTCATCTGGCCATTTAATACCATTTTTTCTACAGCAGAAAATCAACGAATGCGCTTTACACTTCTAACTTCTATGGGTATGCCATTGAGCCAGCTTTTATCTTAGTCGGTTAATAGCTGTAATAATTAATCGATGTTTTAGTTTAATCGATTATTAATTGATTAATTTCACATTAATCGGCTGCGTGATCAATAAAAATTTGTTATAAATATATTATTTTCAATATGTCTAAAAGGTGTTACGTCATTATTTTAGGATTTTCAAAGCAAAAAAAAAAATTGCAATGCCTCAACTAGATAAACCACAAAACGAATTCATAAATATTCATTATTCAAAGGGATGTCTGATCCGTTAATTACTTAATTTAATTATTTTCAGAGATCCTCAGAATTAATCTTTTAGATATTAAATGTGATTTAAAATTTACTGATTTAAAGAAACACTAAATTTTGTTTAAGTGGTTAATTGGTTAATCGACCTAAATTAATCGGTTTAACCATTTATTGAAAATAGCGTTTTTTAAATTCATCAAACACTTAATCGATTAATAATTAATCGGATAGTCGAATAATAATTAATCGGATAATCGATTAATAATTAATCGGTTAATCGATTAATAATTCAATTCAAAGTTATTCGATTAATTATTATTCGATTAATTATTATTCGATTAATTATTATTCGATTACCAGTCATCCGATTAACGGTTATCCGATTAAAGTATCCCACTTAACCGTGGGTACTAGCATAAAAAACGCTAAATTAAAAATGCATCTATTTTTTTTTTCTTGAACAGACCTCGCAACAGTACAAGCACGCATTATTATAAATATCCATTATCAAGCAATTTCGTCATAGAATTTTGTGGATGCTGTTGACTGAAGTTCTTAATCCCTTAATTACGCTGCCAAAGGTATTGAGTTCTATCTCGTACTCATCCAACTCAAGTGATTTCAGTTCCTTAAAAATTATTTAGTTGTCTGTAAATTTCAAATTCCACTGTCTTTAACAACGAATCCTATAATTAAACGAGTTGAAAATAATGACTTTTCTTAACAGTTTAATGCCTTCTTAACATTCAACTTTAATGTTAACAAAACTTAACCTTTCGTTTGCATTTTGTTGTGTTTTCTTTAGTTTAATAATTCAACTCTTGGTCCGCTGCTACTATTTGCTTGAATGTTAAGCATTGTCTTAACACATAATTATACCATTTGTCAAATTTCTTAATACCAAGTTGCAGGGCAGTTGTGAACCTCAACAAAGTAGCCACGCCAAGGCACGCCACACATACCCACTCTCACTGTTGGTGACTCAAACATGACCATGGCAATATTATTGTTGTATTTCAAACGCATACTCGCAAAAACTTTTTATAAATGTAGTGCAATGAAATTATTTAACTGGTCCTGCTAAAAAAGAGCCAAGTGGCTGTCATGCATATGCAAAGATTATGACCAGTGGGCCAAAGGCAAGAGAGAGCATGGTGGCGTTATTAGACCAGAGAGTGGTCTCGAACCTTGCAAGACTGCATAATTGCTGGAGTAGGGAAGTAGAGCAGTTAAGTTACTATTCTCGTTTGGGTTAGTGTGCAGAGTAATTTCAAACAGCTAAAGGTAGTTACGAGTAGTTACTGCAGCAGTTATAGTTTTATTGTAACTACTATTTTAAAATGCAATTGCTATTTTTTGTTTGAGCTGGTATTTATTCTTCTTTGCAACCTCGACCAGGTTAAGCTTTAAAAACTATTAAACTGACTATTGGCCCAGTTAGTTATGCACAAGTTAAACCGAATCTGCTACCGATTCAGCCAATTGCATTTATGCTGCCACTAGTCAGACGCTAAGCAGCTATAAAAAAAGGGTTCTGACTATTATTATTGTTTTCTAAAGTAAAACACAAACTTTGCCGAACCTTTTGAATATTTATTAACAACCAACTCATAGATACACCAAACGACTTGTACACACATACAAACCCATGCACACACACTCACACACACTATTGCTAAGAATAAAAATTACAAGCAGGTGTTTTTTACAAAGTGTGTTGTGTGTAAAAAAGACTATTCAAAAACACAAACTAGTATGAATGTTTAAATAAAGCCTTAAAAAATGCATGTGTGCTGGTGTTAGTTGGCAGTATGAAACATGAAACGAAAAGTGTAAAAAGTGTAATAATTAATAGTTAACTAAAAGCTACTCGGTTACGTGTGTGTGTGTGCATGTGCATGTGTAGCTGTGAGGTTGCAAGAGTATTTATGTGGTGCCAATTTAATTCATTATTTTAACAGGAAAACTCAAATAACAGGGTTAAGGATACGTAAGGGATAATTAATAAACGTAAACGATCGTACACATTCATTTATTTGTACGCAAAAAAAGCATTTAAATGCTGCGATAAATTTATAAACGTTTCATTTTAATTTATTATTGTGCTTAAGGCTAGAAAAGATTTCATAATTTATTGTTTATTTAAAAGTATTTTAATATATTCAGGTTCATTTATTTTTGTGAGTTAAAAATTCAGTTTAATTTTTCGTCCACTTGTTATTTAAGTTGGATTGGAATAATAACGAAAATGAAAACTTTACGTACTCGTAATATTTCTTTTAAATTTTGGAGTTGCATACGAAGAGTTGCAGTTTAGACTTGAGGTCTAGTTCTTGAAGAAATGCTTATTTGACATATTTTTTATAGAAATTTATCGAAAAATAAGTTTTTAAGAGCTGTAATGTTTTTTATGGAAAAAGCTTTTAATATACGAGGACTTTCCGCAATGATTTCGATTCCGTTTTTTTTCACTTTATCCACCGTGACATGTTTGTGTTCTAAGGAATAGTTACTGCCTTCCATTGTAAAGATAAAGTGAACACATATATTCTATACAAGTGGTGAAAAAAATAACACAAGTGTTTTGATGATGAAAGTGTAGCGGCTTTCGAAAACAGCTGTTCTGCTCTGCTGTGTAAGTTGGATAATCGAAACTGTTATTGACTTTTCTTTGTGCTGTTGTGTATTTATCATGTCTTTCTGAATTTAAAAACAAAATTTCCAAAAATTATCCTATCAATCTTAATTGAAACAAAATGCACGCATACTCGATAAAATGCTTTGGAAACATCTAGAGTCAGCGGCATATATTCGCCTGCATGGTAAATGGATTGACATATTTTTTCGGATAAGAACGCTGGCAGATCCTCTTTAAGGTAACACCTACGAAAGCCATAAAGGCGGTTGGTCTGAAATTAATGGTCATGGATTTGATTCTCGCCCACAGGCAAGCAAATCCCTTTACGGGCTGGCTAGATTAGGTTAATAGGCTGGTGGTAGAGAAAGGAAAGAGTCCAGCCCTCTTGGGTCCAATATAATCCCTTTGAGTTACCTGTATAGAAAGAGGATGATAGTATGAATGGAGAAGGAAAAAATAGGTCAGAAATTTGTTACAAGAGAATAGAGAGAAAGAAGTAGTTGCAGAATTTTGGTGGTGCCCACACGCCTCAAGGGAGTCGGCAGGCGAACCAGCCGCTGCTTCTGATAAAGAGACACAGGTTTTTCAGTCCAATTCCTGATATTTCCGATGTGCCACTGGAGTCTGTTTTACCCAGGCACTGTAGTCGTTGCTCCTCCAGAGACAGAAAGTGTGCAGTGATTTCCTTCTCCTCCTTGTCATTGAAACTGGAGCAGTAGTCGTTGTAGGGGAGGCCCATGCGCTTGGCATGTACCCCAAAAGTGCTGGGTTTGTAAAAAAAAGTTTAATATTTAAAAATGCTCAATATTAATTTGTAGCAAAATTTAATTGATTAAATTAAAAAATTAAATCTAATTTTTCCAAAAACTATTGAAACAGAATAATTAAAAAAAAACATTTGCTACAACCCAATTTTACTTGCAACAGCTGAAAATATATATATTTAAATACAAAGTAATGCGCTTTAATAATAATTTTGTTACATTTTAATCTTTTCCTCGCGCTGTTCTACATACAGCAACATAAATCAGGTCAAGCTCAGGGTACAAGACATTTTAAACTTGAAAAATTAGCAAGACAACTAAAACAAAATGCAACAACAACTGCAACAAAAAAAAAACAGTCAAACAAAAAAACTTATGCAAAAGTAAAGCAGTAAAAATGTTGCAACAAATGATGCCACAAAAACCAAAAAACTAACTGCAGAATAGTGATGTTGAACATTTATTAAACAACCGCTCTGCTGCTAATAAAATGAGTAAAGACAACTTCATGAATACCACAGTAAAACAACGGCAACAGCAACAACAACAACAGCAACAACAATTTGAATAAAGAAAAAGCTTTGAGAAAATCTTAATGTATGGTTGCACTTCTTGTTCTTATTGTTGCTATTGCTAGTGTTGATAACATGTTAAGAAATCATTTTGCTTGTTAAACATCATGCAATACATGCTGCAAGAAAAAAAAAAGAAGAAATCAACTGGTCAGGCAATAGAATTAAGGAGCAAGAAAATACCACATCTAATAAAGCAGGCATGAACAAGTGCTGCTTGCTGCCTCTACAACAATTTCAAAGTCACTATACAGATGGATGTACACAGATAAGTGCCATAATCCGCTACCAACTCCTGAACTTACCTCTAGATAAATAACTAGTGCTTGCCACCTCAAGAGAATTGTGTAGGAAAAGCTTTAGGAGCACGGTGCACACTATACATGAAATGAGTTTATGAAACTTTAATTTTTGCAAAACATTTTATTTTAATAAACTTGAGCTCTTATTTATTAAATAATCTGCCTTATTACAGTTCTCGAATCGACTCGAGTGTTTGTAATAGATTAAAGAAAAATCTTGTATTTTTCTTTAATCTATTACATTCTTTCGAGTCGAATCGAGAACCGTAATAAGGCCCATTATTTTATTTTGTTATGATATTTATTATGTGAATTTGTTAATGCGTAAATTTTCCAACATGGCCTTCCCATTCTCTTCACAGTAGTTGGCACTCATTCCCATTTATGAAAATTCAATATAGTCTTTCTCTAAAATATCTGACTCTAGTTTTGGGAAATACTACTACTGGTAACTACTACCAGGAGTAAAATTATAAAGCCAAACCAGCTGCACATACATACGAGTACATATGGGTTGAAAAATATACGTCAATTAGTGTCTGACATTTTATGACAATTCAAGTGTACAATAGCGTAATGCAACCGCAGCAATTGCTTAAGGTTAAGATGAGCTAAAGAAAAAAAAACTAAGCAATTGCTTCATAGCGAGTATTTTTTATATTATATTTTTTATTTGCTCGTCTTTTTCTGTGCTTCAAAAGAAATGTGTGCCAAATGCAGAAAATTCTGCATGAATATATATATATATATATATATATATATATATATATATATATATATATATACATATATTTTTTTAAAGTATGTTTTATGTATAAACACACTATTTTTGCCATCTTCTTACGACTGGGTATAAGTCTATGTAGACAGAAAACAGAAATCAAAATAAAATTAATAATACTTGCATGTATAATACAACTAGTGGGGCACAGTGGGATAGAATAGCAAAATATTAAACTATATGTGATTTTTTTCAATTCCTCTTCCCAATATGCTTGTGGAATTGTAAATCATTTCATCTTATTCACAGATAAAATTTTTTTGCCATTCCGTATGTAATTTCCAATACATCAATATGCGACCTCTAAAAGTATACATTTATATTTTGGGTCCTTATTAATAAGCAATTCGAATAGGTGATGTCCATCTGTCCGTCTGTCTGTACGTGAAATCATTTTTCGGAAGCCCCAGAAAACTAGAGGCGTTTACTTTATTTTTATTTTTAATGCATTGAAAATAGTCTTATATTGATTGCTATTAAAAATCACCAAAATTCAAAATATTCTTCCAGGGCTGGAAAATTTAAACTTTTTTGGTATATAAAAATAAGCAGTCAAATTTAATATTTTTTCTGTCAATTAAAACTACTGTATATTTCAGAAAAAATTAAATTAATAGAAAAAGTCAAACAAAATAAAACCAGAAGAGTCCAGGGTTGGAGAATTGCAACTTTTTCTTTTGGTAGATAAAATTTACCAAACAAAACAACTTTTTTTTTTATAAATGAAACATATTTGATATTTTCGAAAGTAATTTATTGGTAGTGCCAATCCGAAAAGTCAAAAACACAGCCTCAGAGCTGGAAAATTTAAATTTTTATTTTCTGTAATAATAAAGTAATTAAATAAAACAAATTTTTTTCTTTGATAATCAAATATATTTTATATTAAAAAGAAATAAATTAGTATTGAAAATCAGAAAGTTAAAAAAATGGTACCAGGGTTGGATAATTGAAACTTTTTTTGGTACATACAATTAACCAACTGAAACATGTTTGTTTTTAATTTAACATATTTGATATTTTCGAAAGTAACTCAATGTTAATAACAATCAGAAAAGCCAAAAACAGCGCCAGAGCTGGAAATTTAAAATTTTTATTTTCTGGAACAATAAAGTAGTTAAATATAACTAATTTTTTTTTTGGTAATTAAAGATATTTTATATTTCAAAAAGAAATAAATTAGTATTGAAAATGAGAAATGTTAAAAATGGTTCCAGGTGTGGATAATTGAAACTCTTTTTGTTACATAAAATTAACCAACTGAAACATGTTTTTTTTAATATAACATATTTGATATTTTCGAAAGAAATAGCAATCAAAAAGCCAAAAACACATCCCCAGAGCTGGAAAATTAAAATTTTTATTTTCTGAAAAATTAAAGTAACTAAATAAAACTAATTTTTAAAAAGAAGTAAATTAATATTGAAAATCAGAAAGCTAAAAAGTGGTTCCAGAGTTGGATAACTGATACTTTTTTTGTTACATAAAAGCAAACATCTTTCTTTGGCTTTTTTCTTTTTATATTTAAAAAAGATAAATTATTAAAAATCAGAGAGATCAAAAAGGTGGTTTCGGGATTGGAATGAAAACGTATGTCGGTGTAGGGTATATCAGATTCGTTACAACCGAATATAAAAAGATATATTTGAATTTTTATTAAGAGTACAATATACAGAATATTTTTTATAATTATCAAACTAGCAGAATGGATCATTGGTAACTTCGAGGATGTTACGCGATCTCATCTGATTTCATTCTTCAGTTTTTTCACTTTTCACGGTGACACTAGTCAGAAGGAATAGCCACCATTTAATAAATAGATAATGAGAAATTCCCCAGCCCTGATGACTATTATTCTAAATAATTCCCAGAGACATCGGTTACATTTTTTCTTCTAATTTATATCCCACTGTATCAAAGCGACTTCAAGCACATTTTATATTGTAGAACATGTTTTTTATTTCTTAAAAACGTCTAAATTGTTGATTACATAATCCCAAGTCATTTGAATTGGATTAGATGGAAACAAATATCCGTTGAAGCAGTGAATGCTGCTTGCTTACCACATTTCAAATATAAGAACAATATTTTTTAAAATTTGAAGCTACAAACGCCCCGAAATATATTGAAAGTATTTTTACCCAACTTAAAAGTTTAATACAAAGCAACTTTATATCACATATTTCTTTTACACTGTCATATCACCAATCTGAGAAATTACTTATTCCCCTCTTTAAGACTTCGAGGAATAAATACATCTTCTCTAACGTACTACACGTTCTTTTCAGTTTCTTTTTTTATAGTCTGTGGCTATAGATCTATAAAAAAATATGTTTAATTATAATTTTACGCAAGATATGATTTAGAAGTTTTGCTTCAGCAGGTAAGTTTCTGCAGGGAAAATAATATACCAAAGCAAACGTTAGTAAATAAAATTATAAAAGTAAGTAACTTCTCAAGCACTGAAAACTTTTCAAGGTTTATCTTTTTGAGATTTAAAATAAGTGAATTTATTTCCATTTCAAACTTAAGATGATGGTGGGTGGCTTTATCTATATGCATAGAAAATTGCATACGAACATTTTCGTTACATTAATTGTATAATTTTACTAAATTTGGTCAACGCTTATGTGAGGTTAACATTAATCTAAGGCCAACTATTGTTTGCATATGGAGTAAGAAGTTTTGCTGGTTACAATATTTATTTGTTACAGAGCATGATTGTGATATATTTTAAAAAAATTTGCAATTATTTGTAGGAATACCAAAAAAAAAAAAAAGATTATATCACTAAAATGGAATGTTTCTCAGGAATTTATTTAACATTCATTTGTGCAAAGAATAAGACAAATTTTTGTAAAATTTACATTCTAATTCTGTTGAAACTTTTTGTAGCAAATTATATATAAATTTGCAAATCATTTCATGAATTCAACGGCCGCTTTACAGCATTTAACATTGATTGAAATTTAAACATCATTTGAACAAAAATTTCAATCGTTATTCAATGCCGTAACTTGTGCGCCGACTTAAGACAATAAATTCACATCTATTCGTTTATTTTTTTACTTAGACTAGGGAACTAGTTTCAGTATTTTAGAACTATTTTGTTTAGTTTTTGGCTTACACATTTTAAATTATGGTCAAATTTAAAAGAATCTTGTTAAAATGCTACATTCGGCTGAGCCGAATCCTTTATACCCTTCACCGATGTACGTGTGCAGTAACCACATACATTTGTTCCAACCCTGGACCCATTTTTTTCATCTTTCTGATATTCAATACTAATTTATTTCTTTCTAAAATCCAAAAAATATATTTTATTACCAAGGAAAAAAATTTTAAAAAAATTTTCCAGCTCTGAGGTTGTGTTTTTGTCTTTCTTGATTACTAATACCCAGCAATTTTCTTTCGAGAACATCATGTACAAATATTTTTCATTCACAGAGAAAAAGAAAATAATTGTTTTGGTTGGTAACTTTTATGTAAAAAAAAAATTTTTCAATTGTCCAACCCTGGAATTACGTTTTTATTTTATTTGATTTTTTGTACATATATAATTAGTTCTCCCTTAAGTATAAAATACGTTTAATTAACAACATAACAAAAATTAGGTTTAGCGGATAGCTTTTATATACCGAAAATCAGTTTAAATTTTCCAGCTCTGAGCAGTATTTTGAATTTTGTTGATTTTTAATAGCAATCTATTTAGATCTATTGTCAACATATAAATTCAACATCGAAGTCCCTAACTTTTCTAGGAGCTGTTCAAAAGTGATTTCACATACAGGTAGACCGCCAGATGGACATTTCCTATTCGACTTGCTTATTCATAAGAGTCGAAATCATACATATTTTCAAAGGTCGCTTATTAATATTGTGGAAACAACAAACAGAATTACAAAACATTTTTGGTAAAGGGTGTAATAATTTCTTTTTGTTCTTGGAAATTTTCCTTTTAAAAACTCTCAAAATAAAAATATTTTATAAATAATCTTTTTTTCCTTTTTGTTTTCCAGAAATTTTGTTTAAAATTTGTATGTAAGCAATTTTTATCGATCATTCATATTGTTATATTAAATTCAAATAAGACTTAAAATAAAATTCAATATAAGATCTTGATGAAAGTGTAGCGGCTTTCGAAAACAGCAGTTCTGCTCTGCTGTGTTATTTGAATAATTAAACTCTGATGTTGACTTTCCTTTGTTGCTTATAATATTTATCATGTCTTTCTGAATTTAAACAAACATTCGAACAATTAGCCTATAAAATTTAATTGAATTTGTTTCAAATAGATTTTTGAAATAAATACCACTTGCAATGGCACAACACAGATTGCCGTTTAAGCAGTTCAATTATCATGCTTTATTTTAATCGCTTTAGTTTTTTACTTTACTTAATTTAAATTTTATTTATTTATTTATATTTTGCTGAACAATATAATTTTGTTTTAAACTATTTTATTTTATTCTTATTATTCTTAACTGTTTTATTTTATTCAACATATAGATTTTATTTTATTGCTTTAACAGCCAGCTGCCAAGAAACACAACCTTTAGCCTTCAGTTAAACTATATAAACTCATTTCCTTTTTTTTTTTGAATGACATAATAAATTTGATATCGTAAATAAATCAAATTTAATATGCAATAAAAAAATATCATAATCCAACACATTTTTATTACAATCAATACAAACGTTAACGCCTTTAAAAATGAAAACGTTGAAAAGGGTGCCAACTCACATGCAACAAATATCAAACATTAATATTAAGCAGAAAAAATATATATGTGACGCTGATATGAAAAAGATATCATATTCGAAAAAATCAAAACTGCAAACTGTCTAAACACTTCAAAACAATTTGACACATAAACGTTATTTCCCACATACAATAAACGACATAAATGTTTTAAAGCAAAATGAAAACTGCTAAAGACACTCAAAGGAAAGGACACTTTTAATGAAACAAAAACACTACAAAAGAGTGCAAAAAAAAATTGTGATATTAATTTTTTGTCATACATGCTCGTACATATATTAAATATGTTTTCTGTGTGTGTGTGTATGTGTGTCTTTATTGTTTATTTTAGTAACAGCCAGGTAAGATTGCTGAAAGGTTTTCGTAAAAATATCATGTGTCATTTTTATAGCGACAACACCCTCAAAGAAGGAGAAAGAATGGCAGGAAAAAAAAAACACGTTGACAAACATCTTGAATTACCTCTTTTGGCTCTGAAACAATAAAATGTAGACAAACACTCTACATATTAAACGATTTTGTTAAAGATTTTTTGCTATACTACCAGCATGTGCAAGGACCCAGTTAATATATAACGACCAAGCAAATTCGCTATAAAATTTTTGCAGGAAATAGTGAGATTTTGAAAAACTACTTTGAAGACATATAAAAAATTTGAATATTTCTAAATAAAAAAAAAAAATTCTATTGTTTTACAAACCATTTAGTCCTGCCGCATAACACCAGCTGTAGCGTAATGCATAAAACCATTATCATGCGTAACATGTGTAAAATCTTAAGCAAACTTTAATGAAACTAACCCACCTGCTATTATTTCATTTGAGATTTTTATGGGAAATCATAATAATGATGAGAAAATGTTGTTTTAATTATGCAAGGATCAGATGAAAGCACTCGGCAGGAAGAACAATAAAAAAATAAACAATTATTTACATGCTTATTTAAATAAAAATTTAATGCCTTGTGAAAATATGATATTTTCTTAAACTTTCAAAGAAACTCAGAGCAAAGAATTTAAATAAAATATCCTTAATGCTAGTTTTGCATGTTGTTTATTATCCTGCTAACATGGCAAACTGTATAAAATTATTGTCTACATGGGTTCGGTTGTATGAAAGTCAAGTCCTTAAATTACACACACACACACACACACATATATACAAATATATTCTGCCTGCACTTTTACATCCTTGCTTATGAGATCCCTTTATGTTGTGTGTGTGTGTGTTAGCTGGGAAAATTGCATTAGTATGCATATATTATTTTAAATTGAGCGTTAAAATTAAACGAACCATTTCAAAAGTCAAATACTCCTACTACTTCAACTACCAACGAGCACAATAAGTGCCATTATGGTTGTAACTTTTTTTGAAATATTTTTATACAATATTTTTTTCTCTTTTTTTTCGCTGCCTTCATAGAAAAGTACAAAGAACACAAGTGCACAATAACTTAAGTTTATTGTGGAAATTTGTGTGACTATTAGATTATGCCAAGACAATTTATAGTGGCTGAGGTCAGTAATTTTTTACATTTATGGTCACATAAACATTTTCCTTATCCATTATGCGTTTGATATATTGCAATCGTTTTCGATGGGACAATTTATGGCTGAACTCAGTACAAATAGGGCAATTGAGAAAATTTTAATGGTATAAAATAATTCAAAATAGTAATAAGATAAAGAAGAAACAGTTGATGTTGAAAAATGTATAATATCTAGTTAAATTATATCAAAAGAGATAAGGAGTTACTCGCAAACTTTTTAGTCGACTCGTCAGGTAGGGAAATTATAGCATGTGGTTGAATACTGAGACCTAATATCAATATATAAGGATCAGTGTGTCTTTTTCAGCAGAATTGTTATTAAAGAATCTCCATTTATTAGCTGCTACTATTCTGAAAAGCCAATTTCAATTATTGTAAGTGCTTTTAAAAATTTTACAGGCTTGGAGTACATGAGTAGCTTTGAATTTAGCAAACTTTCGTCGGATTTAAGAAACGTTTTTAAGAAAAAAATTTGACTAAAAAGTTAGGAATGCATTAACATATTCTTACAGCTTTTTTTAATTTCCCGCTTAGAAAATTTAAAAATTTTAAAAATTACTATATTTTTTGAAAACGCAAATACTATTATTATCTATATTTATAAAAGAAAGTCGTGTTAGTTACACTATTTATAACTCCAGAACGACTTTACCGATTTGGTTGCAAATTGGTGGGAACTTAGCTTAGAGTCCTGAGACGGACATAGGATACCAAAATGGCGGATACCCCAAAGATGTGGGCCATTCCTTTTTATCCATCCCCTTGATATGGGTATCATATGAAAGCGATTTTTGAAAAGGAAAAATAAAACCTAATAAAATTATTTCAGAAACAATATGTTCGGACGTCTCAATAGGGTGGACGCTTCAAAATAGCAGAGCGCTACTTTTTTCCATTCACATGATATGGGTATAAAATAAAAGAGATTTTTGAGAACGAATGGTCTGCCAAAAGGGCGGACCACCCTCATAACATGGGTACCAAATTTAAGGAGTTTTGGAAGTGGGAACGAAAAATTTAATGAAATATCAAACACTTTATGAGACATGCCCCAAAATGGTCATACGACTACTTTTTATACACCACACGATATGGGTATCAAATTAAAAGGATTATTGAGAAGGAAACTGAGACTAAAGTATCATATATGGTGTTCAGAAATGCATAATTAATTGAGTCAATAATAAGTTAATTGAAAAGTGTTCACACTATAGCTAACTCAATTAGCGTTTCACAGCATATGACAAAAGGTGTTGTTTACATTGCTGCTTCACTGGCGTCGTTCCATAAAATGCGCTTCCTTTTTGCCTTTGGACCTGTTGTACGAAATAAATTTTTTATTTTTCATCTCTTTTAATTGTTAATTAAAAAATTTTATTTTAAAAACTTACTCTCAACTTGGTTTGCCATTTGTTTTTTGTGAATTTGTTTGCATATGAGTTGTCAAATTTCATAAAGTTTGTTCAGTAGGCATTATGGTGCTTACTAAACAAACTTTTACAGTGCTGCATTTTAGATCTTGCTCAATTTTATAGACAATTAAGTGTTAATTGATCAATTAGCTAATTAAAATTTTTGTATGGGTAATTGAGCTCAATAATGCTGTTAATTGCGATAAACACAATTAAGGCGTATGTCTGAACAAAATAATAGAGATTTATTATGACGTTAGCGACCTGACAAAATTAAAAAATTCGACTTTGTATTTTTTTCGTTTCACATTTTCTGTGACGATATATAACTTTCCTCACTTCTTGATCATTGGGATCTTAAGCATTGATTTTATAGTAAATTTTCATTTCAATTAATACATATGCCTTCTTATTTAAAGCAAAAAATACTATTTAAGAGCAATGTAACTATATACTTAATATAAGAAGGTGTAAACGCAATTAAACCAATTTCCACCCAAAAAACTCGCCGAGCAATCCCGGACAGGCCTACTAGTATCTATATATGTATATGTATATTTTTTTTTTAATTTCTGTTTTTATTTGTTATAGTTTTTTTTTCAAAATGCTTGATTGTAATAAATAAAGATTTTATAAGATTTATAAAAATTGCCTCAAAATGTCCCAGATATGCTGGGGCTTTGCACATATATTGTAAATATTCTAATTTTATTTTGAAATAAATAAAATATTTGCTAAGGGCTTAGAATAGAAGGATATATTGTTGTAGCTGAAAAAGGTCTTCGCCCGTACTGGTACACCCGTGCTGTAATTTAAGGACCACCAGTAACATTTCCTTTGGAAACTAATATAATTAGAGCTATGCTGTTAATATGACTGGCACTCAAAGGATTATTGTTTTAGTAGCACCAGCACTCAGGGAATAACATCTACATATGCAGTGCATGGAGTAGGAACGGGAAAAGAGGGGATAGTATTAAGAAGGCACATGCAGAAAGTTTAGAAAATAGAGCCGTTTTCTGAGATATTTAAAACTTTACTTCGCCAGCTTATTTTTGATATAGGGTCGAAGGAGAGTGCAGTTACTGTGTTTTTTTAGTATATGATAGTGGCAATCGTAGCCCATAGTGTTTTGTGGCCAGCCGACCTATACTTTCGCCACTAAAACACACCCAGAACAACTAACGCAGCCATGCAGATCAGAAGAAGCTTTTATTATATTCATGTTTAAGTACGTAATCGAACTCGGGATTTTTGGCTTCCTACACTCGCATTAACTACTTCCGCCAACAGCACCTTCAACACACACACACAAATTAACTGGAAAGTTTGGTATTTTAAATGAACTATTACCTACGCAGACGAGAGAAATATTGTAAAATTTCATTGCTCTACAAAAATGTTCACGTACGAGTATTCCTCAACTTCTATATTATCCTCTACGAATATCATACACTTATGCCAGCCTTTTTCCAATCTTCAAAGCAGTTCTAAAATGAACTGGTTTTTTTTACCTCCTTAATATTCTCAAAACATCGTCTTCTCAAGGGTCTCTTTAATTGTGAGGACAGGAAAAGGTCTCATGGCACGACTGCGGTTGCTGAGGCATGATTACGATGTTTTTTTTTTGATGTGTTAACGCGCGCCTCTAGGGCAGTAAACTATCAGTTTCAATACATACGCAAGTGTAAGAGTTTGTTTGTTTGTTGTTGTTGCTTGGCAGTCGGTATTGAAAGTGATTATTGGGCGATTTTCATATAATTTTCCCACGCAATTTTCTCCGGAAATTCATAGCCGATTTTATTAATTTTTGAATTAAAACGCTAGTGCGGGTTTCGACGAAGAGTTTAGGCCAAAAATTAAGGCGATCCGATATCGGTGAGCGGAGATTTAAGTGTTTTAATTCGGAGTATTAATTTGGTGTAATATTAAAAAAGTGTTTTATGTTGATCTTCGGTTTTGTCTTATGCATAGCAAAGAGAATAGTGACGTGGTTATACGTACATATATAAAAATGAGATAGCAAGACAGCAACGTATGTAGCTTATGTACAAACATAACAATGTATGTATGTACATTTGTCTGTTGCTTTGCATTCTCTTTGTTTTTTGTGGGTTTAATATAAAATAAATAAACAAAAAGGTGTTAACACATCGCCCGTGAGTTCGAACACTCATTGATTTTTTTTTGCAAAAAGATTATATGTTATTTAGTAAAAAAAATCAGAAATTGTTTTCAGGCCTAAAATTTTAGAAAATAATTCATGACTTGAGCAACAGATATGTCGACATTCTTATTGAAATATCGAAGTAATAGAGTGGATCAAAGGAATAGACAGTATCAATGGAGATTGAAAAAAAACTGATGTTGGTATTGTTAAGACTTCGTCGAAGAAGTTAAATAATAAATAAATTTTCAATGAGAGGTTCTCTTTCATCATTCTATTATTAATCCTCAATTATAAAGAAAAATTAATTTTAATTGCTGCACAACTTAAATTCGATACGAACTAACTTACGAATATTTTTTCATGTTGTAGAAATTTCAAGTGGAAAATCTGCAAATGAGGTCTGGCTGCTGTGTCCAACCGATTTGTGGCTTCTCTTCCATACCAAACTGCCTCTATGAAAGCTCCTTTTTTATATGAATGTTCTTAATTCACAACGATTTTCAAGTCAGCTGCTAACTATTTTCTGTAATTATTTTTTTAATAGGACCAGCACTCAGGGGTAACCCAAAAATATTGTGTAAATTGCGACGGATCTAGAAAAGAAGAGATAGATGGTATTGAGAGGAATTTTTTTGTAGCTATTTTAACATATTATTTCGATGGCGAAATTTTACTATACGGCCGACGAAGGAGAGTGCTTTTACTCTCGCCTTTTCTACACGATATACTTCCAATCAATACCAGTGATTGTTCAGTGATCACAGCCCGACAAGGAGTAACGCTATTGTGCATTAATGCTGATCAGAAAAATTCAACATCATATTCTTAACTGAGTGTGGATTTGAACCCGGTGCTCTCGGCTTCTTAGCCTCATGATAACTACTTCAGCCAGTCATATTTCTATTTATATTTATATAATTGTATTGTTAGACTCACAAATAATTGCTCGAATGTATATTATCATGCCCACTAATTATTCAAACAGGCGAAATATTTTATATCGTCATTTAAGCAACATAAACTACAAAAAAAAAAAACTTCAAACTCGAAAAAAGTTACCCTGTACTATATATATGATTCTCTTAATTTTTTATTGTTGCTACAACAATACGACATACAAATATCCTACTCCATCAATATTTATAAATTTTGCATGCTTAACTTCTATGCGAACTCCCCATATGCTCATTAATTTTAATTAAATCTTCTTTTAAGACACCATAAATACAATTCGATCTGTAATAAAATTTATGCAAAAGTCTAAAAATTTACAAGCGAACGCTTCCTGAGGGCTATTTCCACACACTAAAGCAACTGCATAGAGAAACGAAACAACAACATCAGTATCAGCTGCCTGCAACGTAGTCCACATGCCTTGACTGGTTGTTCAACAACAAACATTTATCTACTTTTTACGACACACACACACACAGCATACAAACGTCAGCACAAAAGTCAATATTGTGTTAGTCTGTGTTCCCAAGAACTTATAATTTCATACTTGTACTTCACACAGATAATAAACTATAATTGAATATTTTTTTCTTCTCTTCATATTCCTTTTACTCCTCTGCGTTTGGTTTGGCATCATTCATTTTCATCACTTCGTAGAAAGTTTTTGTTAAAGAAAAGCTGTTAATTTTTTAGTTCTTTTCAAAACTTTAACTACTTCCAATTTTGTTAAGGAGAAGATGCAAAAATATTAAATTTTACATAAACGAGAAAATTATTTGTATATATTTTGTGGCACAAATATTTAGATGTATCTACCAGGTCTATTGTTGCAGCACTTTGAAATTAATGTAGGTGTTTTACGGGTTAAAAGAATTGCTTTTCAATAGAGTTGAAGGAATTTTCTAATATATTGTTATCTTACCACACACATGGATGGCGGATGGATCAGCATAAATCGCATTTTTTATTATTAATTATGAGTTAAGGAAGGAGTTTTGATGATTTTATTGAATGCAAGATGTGCCCTGCGGCTTATTGTGCTTAAAGCTCACTTGTGTCTGTAAAAATAATCATAAAAAATTATTTACAAATTGTGCAGTTCCTCATAAAATCATGAGAAGTGCAAACCACAAGATGTGTTTCCTCATCTGCAGTATCATTAATATCAGTAATTTTATATGCTCTCACTTTTTGCATTTGGGGTTGGATATGAGACTCTTTAGTGGTAGAGGAATATATGAAGAAGTGAAAAATAAATTGACATACAGTTGCACTAAGCGGATCGTGCGTAAACGCGAGCACCTGGAACAAAATTACATTCATAATGCCAACAATTTAAATTTAGAAGAGTAATTAAGAACGACTTCAATACATTAGCTTTATTCAGCAATTCTACTGACAATAATACTGCAGAGAAGCTACAATCAATTGACATTAACATCAAAGTGATTTCAAAATTATTTTGGATTTCAAAACGAAATTTTTTGAATATATAATATTTTTAAACTTGAGGTCCTTTTATTTTTAAATAAAAAATTATCTTTATAATTCGCGTCTCGTTTGAAATATTTCCCCGAAGAAACCACACACAGAGTGTTGAAAAATAAAAATAATTTTTTATAAGCAAAATAAAAAAACTTTATTTTGCGAAAGAAGTAAAATACATGTGTTTATATGGGAAATGTAGCACGGACAACAACCTGTTGTGTAGCCGGGAAACTAATCATTCTCATATAAACACAAGTCGTGTAGTCGGTAGTCTTCTATTGTGAATGTGTTTAATGCCTTAAGCTTAAAAATAATATATATTGTTAAAATCAAAAAGAAGAAAAGAACTAGAAGAATGAACTCTTACCGAAATTGTAATATTTTATGTTGAAATAATTTGAATTTTTTTTAATTCTTGCATGAATGTAATTGCAATAAAATCTTTATTTATAATCTTGCAATTTCAATTAATCATTCTGCGATCAGAATTATTTTTATAGTCCAACGAAAGAATATGAAAAATATATGGACAAAATCCGGCAAATAAAAAAGTATATTTTCCAATTTTTTTTAGCAAAGAAATTCCCTTTTTATAGAAAAAACAATTACAAAAATTTGTATATATTTTGGCTCCAATATTTCGTTTCTTTGAAGAAGTTTAGTATATTTTTGGTAACGAAATATTGAAGACAAAATAAAAATAAACCACAAGCTCAATATAATTGCTTGAAATAAAAAATTAAAGGCTGAAAAACTAAAACAATATAAAAGACAAATTTCGTAATATATAATTTTTTTTTAATTTTCGTTTGTTCAAAAAATTGGAAAACGTACCTATAATAAGAATATGAAAGAAATTAGAAAAATATTAAGCGAGAACAAAAACTACTAATAACGGCAAATCAAAATGATCGCAACCAGCACTTTCAACAAATTAAAAATATTCTATGGGTGGTGTAAGTACTATGGAGTCAGGGGCTCTTAATGTTCTGGGCATGAAAGTGCAGTGTGATGTAATATGGACGGAACATGTCGTTCAAGTCGCAAAACAAGTGCCTTGGCTTCTTAAGACGGTGCAAGAGATATTTCACCCCTTCTGACCTTCTTAATATTTACACCACTTACATCCGACTGAAAATGGAATACAACTCTGATGTTTGGGCCGGTGCTTCAAAGTCTATTTTGAAGTTACTAGACCGCGTACAGGAGAGGGCGATGAAACTCATAGGAGACGGTAGGGTAGCCAACTCTTTTGACTCACTTGAGCATCGTCGCAATGTGGGGTGCGTATCGTTGTTCTATCGTTACTACAATGGCAGGTGATCTGGTGAAATTAGGGAACTTGTTCCTGAAACCCACTCTTTCTTATGCTCAACGCGTTTTTCATCAAGAGCGCATGCGTTTGTGGTCGATATTCCAACGAATCGCACTACACATTACAGAGAAAATTAGTTTTTTGGCCGAACAGTCCGTATGTGGAACAGACTACCTACAGATGTCTTCCACGCCACTTACAAGTTGAGGAGGTTCAAATCGAATAGACACTACTCCCTTTATCCTCCTTCCCAAAATCTATTTTCCTAGTTCCAGCGCAATGCACTGCATATGTAGGGGTCATCCCCTGAGTGCTGGTTCTATTCCTAAAAAAAACTAGTTTTACACAGACGCAAACAATTGATTTTCTTGAAAAAATTTGAGTTTTAGTCTCATTGAGAGATCTTTCTCCTAAAATAAAATTTTTTAAACTCTAACATTCGAATTATAATAGAAAATTTTTACATTTTCTACTCTATTCCCCGCCAAAAACCAATCGAATAAATTAAAGGGAAAAGCGAAAAAACTTACAGGAAAAAATTATTCACAATAAGGGGAATTTAATTTTAGCATAAGATCATTCACGGGGAATTTTTTCATGATGGCAATTTTAAGGAAAAGGGAAAATGTTCGAGGGAAAAATTATTCATCACAGGCGTGAATATATCAAACAATTGATTTAAAAAAATTTATATCATCGGTTTTATGATATAGACACCATTTTATGTCTTCTTTAAACCAATTTGTGAATTTGGAAAAAATCAGCTCAATGAAAATGAAAAATTTATTTAAAAAATATATTAGAAAAAAAAAACAATTAAATTTATTGCACAAATTCCAAAACTTTGCATATTTCTTTTTGCAATCAATACTTTTGTTATCAATCAGGCTAATGCTGACTCACTGAGAATTGTTTTTGTACGACTTTATTTATGCCACCATGTTTTTGACTCTCCAAGAGAGATAAATTAAATCACTGTTCGGTACTGTAAAAATTATTTTATTTAAATATAATTATTTGTGCAAATGTTTTATTAGTCCGTATGAAACAAGCCAATGAAATATTATGAATGCTAAATATTAAACAAGTTTCTTTAAAATATTCCAAACTAATCCTTGTTACAACTTTTGCCGTTATGGCAGCATCGATCGCGTTTCACTTGTTCTTTTCCTCTTGGCCATAGCAAAACCATTTATTTTCCCTTCACTTAAATTCTCAAATATATTTAATTTTAATTTATATTGAAGACAATAGGGTAAGAACGAAAACTTAAACTTCAAACAACCTTAACTCTCAGTCTAAGAATACTATGATTTTAACATAATTATTAGTTAACTGTGGGTTACTTCATTATAATGGTAGCAACTGCAAGAGACTAAAAAAAAGGAAAAACTATTAACTGTTCAAGGTTTTCCTTTTTTTGTTTTCTTTTTTTTTTTTTTGTAGCAGGCAGACCAAAATTCTTTTATGTTGTTGAAAAGTCTGCTGGAAACTTTTTCACTCAAACTATTGTACATAAAAATTTACTACTAACCTGTTTCTAGTAAAACAATATAATAATTTGCTTGAGTTGGGGAGAAAAAAATATGAAATCATTGAAAGAAGCTGGTACTTTGTTGGCTGGCATCTAAACTGTAATAGAAAATAGAAAAACATACAAAAATAAATTGGAGTTAAAATAACGTCTTTGGTTGGCCCACTTTTAGTAAATTGGTTAAATCAAATTGTAGTGGCTGTAGTGGCTGGCTGTTTGGCTCTTTGCAGTTGCAAATTGACAATTTAGCCTTTCACCTGTCTTGGTTTATAAATCTGTTGGCAATCAAAATAAATATTAACAAGAATTGAAAAATACGTACACAAAATGAATCGCCAATATTTAACAACAGGCTAAATATACTTTAGCGAGAAAGATTAAACAAACAAAAAAAAATCAAATAATATCATAACAACCAGTAAATGACCGGCTACACAATTTAAGCAGCCAAAGCAAAGTTATTCCAAAAACACCATCCACATCCACTGCACTTCAGTTGTTGCACTGTTTTTCTGTCATTGTGTGTTTAATAGCACAACACCAGACCCAACAAACAAAACTGCTGGATATATTCGTCTAGCCCCAGAGCAGTAATTGCGGCAGATATTTGGTTTATACTTGCAAATAGTTTCGGTAAATATTGTAGTTTCCCTGGGTTTCTCTCAGTGCTACCTTTGGCTTGCTACCTTTGTCTGTTTTGTTGCTTTTGTTAGTTCTGTTAACTAACTAACTAATCAAATCCCAGTTGTTTTTGAGCCAACATGAGCTGCATGATGTTTTCTAACAAAATTGACTTAAATGCTACACCTTGTTGTTGTTCTTGTTGCATTTTTTTCTCTCCTTTGTTGTCCAGCTTGATTTTGATTCACTTCAAATTTCACTTTTGCTAACAAAATATGCTTGCAGGCTGTTTGCAAATCAAAAAAAAAATACAAAATATATGGGAGAGAGTAAAAGTTTTATTGAACTATTTAAATACCTTTAATTGATTTTTTCGTTTTAGAAATTTTTTTTATTGTACTCTAACTGTTGGCATAACAATGGAGTGAGTTAAAGTTAAAGTAACTACAATAATCAAATTCTGTGTTATTTAAAGGATATTAATTAAAAACACAATCTAAAATTTATACAGTGAGAAATCATTGAAATAAGAAAGTTTCATAGGAAAGTTATTTAAGATCTATAAATTTGTTGTATTCTAGATCAAATAGTTTTGATATTCTGTAATCAAATCATATTTAACATATTATGCTATTATAAGAAGTTTCCTATGAGTAATTTTTCCAGCTCTGGCATATGGAAAAATTGCACTTAATGAAAATATAAATTTTTCTAATGAGATAAAATGGTTTCTATAAGTCAAAATACAATACTTTCATGATAGTGCTTTCATTTAAATTTGAAACCTGGTTTCAATATTAAAACCACAAACTGGAGATTTCATTAGTTCAGCATGCAAAAGTCTTTTAACACACATTTCGTTCAATAAATAAAAAAAAATTTCTATTAGAAAAAATTTCTTTTCATCTTTTATATATCAAATTCAATTGAGATTTATAGGCTAATTGTTCGGATATTTGTTTATATTCAGGAGGACATGATAAATATTCCAAAGCACAATGCAGAGCAGAGCTGTTTTCGAAAGCCGCTACACTTTCATCATCAGTACTCATAAGTATTTTGTTTGTCACCACTTTTAACTGTTTCTCATAACAATTATTTGGAAAATTGTACAATAGCTGCTTTGAAAAGACATATTTTGTTAATGCATTCGAATTATATTTGATAGGGATCGTTAGACATGATAAAATATGTCATTGATTTAAGTCAGTTCCTGCCTTGCGGCCTAACCTGACGATGCTCTTAACATCGGGTGAAATTGGGTGTCACCATCACCCCTCTTAGCACCAAGAGGCCACTCGAAGGCGACCTCGGGTCGTCCAGGTGGCAATTTCTACAACATGATTTGGTAAGCCCCATGATCTAACACCTTGCTAGAGTGCCGATCCTATCTAGATGATCTTTTATTTGTTGATTCACAACAACACATAGATTTTGCTACTATCAGCCGGACCGAAATCCAACCGCAAGAATTGAACATCAATCCTTATCTAACAAATCTTCCACCAAATTGGTGACCACAAACCACCACGTGTACTCCCGAGGGAGACCTCACCAATATCCAGCCGCAGTAAACTGCGGGGCTCGTACTGGATCCCGTAGTACCAGTTCTGACTACTGGTAAAGCCTCGAAAGTCAAACTGGTGGAGGTTCTATAAACTTTTTGTCGACTTCGGTTTCATTTTTACATAAACCTAGGTGACGCCTCACCTATTGGTTCTTACTCAAGGCACGTAGGCGAACCTACTACTTTTAAATTCTTATATGCGTTAGACATGATCAATAATCAAATGATCAATGGAGAAAGCAATACCAATTTAGGTTTACAACCCTCGCTGTAGAGTAGAACAGCATTATTTTCGAAAGTAGCTACACTTTCATCATCAGTACTAATTTATATCTGCTTTATTCCACTTGTAAGGTGGCGTATTGTATGTGCATACAGTTCGCCTTTATACAAATCTTTTTGAAGATATTGCTTTTTTTGTTGTTGTCCAGTGAAATTGATTAGTAGTCTCCTATAAATATTTATTCCAATAAGCACTTATTCAAACTGTAAAGGTCCGTCTTCCACCGGCTGTCAGAATATTTAGAAATAATTTTCCTTGATTTTCTTATCAGTCTGATTACATATACAATTTTGGTGTCCTGTTTTTGATGATCCTGAGCACCATTTCAAATGAAAATTAAGCTTTAGTCACATATAGAGATAATCTCTATCAAATTTCATTTTTAACATCTGAGCTGGGATTGGGTTAAATAAGTTTTCCCCCTAAAATGGGGAAGAGTTTAACTGTTATTACACCGGGTAACAATTTTTTTAATTTATTTTTTATTGCCAGCACTCAGGGGATGATCCTTATATCTGCAGTGAATTGTGCCGGAACTAGAAAGGAGGGGAAAATATTGAGAAAACACATTTAGAAAGATGAGAAGATAAAGAATTTTTTTTGTGGCTACTTTAAACGTTTACTTCGCCGGCTATAGGGCCGACGAAGAAGGGTGCTGTTACTCTGCTCCTTCTAGTACATGATATTGTCAGTCGCTGCCAGTTATATTCAGTGATCAGCACCTTTGTCTTCCTCACTGAAACAGACCGACAAGAACTAACACAATCATGACATTAATGCTGATCACAAGAATTCGATATTACATTCGGAGTCGAACTTCAGCCAATGGTGTCCTCAATTTCGCTTTTAGTAAAAACTGATTTATTTTAGGTTCTTTTTTCGTACCAGTACCGCAGGATTGGCATAATGTACGCCAGCTTCACTATTTTTAGCAAAATATACTAGGAATGTTGTCCACGTGGATGAACGTGGAGCCTAATCATGCCTTTAACTGGAGTTAAAGTTTAACTCCAGTTATCTGTCATGTTACGCAGAGTAACTGTTAAGTGGCGAACAGTTCTTAGTGACCTTAAAGAAACAGATTAAAATACAATTATGCTATAGTATCAAATAAACTTTTTTTGATCAATGCATTTCAATTATTTCAATTCATTGCATTTCAATTATTTATATAATTTTTTTTTATCATATAAAATATTTAATATTATTTTATACTACCATAGTTTTCTTTTGAAGACCTGCATGATCATCCATATGCAACAGCAAATAATTCTTTGCGTACTGCAGGTTTGAAGTGGGGATCGCCTTTATTATTGTTTTAGTTATCTGCTTCAATTAAGTAAAATTCTTTGGTTTTACCTTATACGCCTCTTGCTCGGCATAGCCTTTATAATGAAATCGGGCTCAATCAAGTCAGGTAATCTTGTGATGTAGCGAAAAGTGGACTTTTTCGCTATTAATTTGTTTGTGAACTTTCGTTGGAGCTCCCTCATAAACGGTCTGGCTAGGAGTGCAGTTGCTCTATCTTGCTGGAAGCAAAGGCTGTTAAAGCGGATACTAGGGCAAAGTTGTGGATAAAAATAAAACTAGTTAAACATTTTTGAAAAACGGTCCTCATTGACCACTCCTCTCTTTGATTGTAAATCGTATACAATTTTTAGCTTAAAATATAGCCTTGAAAATAATATTCCGAATATTAAAAAAAAAACTGCCTCTAGCAATAGAACTTTTTTAAATTCTCCACCAACCTTCACGAACTAATAATTTTTGTTTTCAGTCCTCTATTGATGCTGCTGCACCGTATTTATAGAAATTCCAAGAAATTATTGATTTCTAATCAAATATTGCCAACTTACTGCCACCAAATAACACCACGAGCTAACAAATAACCACCAGTTACAATTTGTGTTTACGATAATTTTCAACAAAACTATAATTTTGTGTAAAACACCAACCAACAAACTGGTGGCATACTTAGAAAAAGGCACAAAACCCCACTTTAGATTGAAAGAAAAGTGCCAGTGTCATTATGACAATTGAAAATGTGGTTGCATAGAAATGGTTTAAAATTTTAGTTCGTAGTGCAACTGCTATGCCCGTTGTTTGGCAGCAATAAAAGATTTGATTTTAGTTTTTCTATTTTCTTCTTCTTCTTGCCATATTTAATAGTTATAATTTAACAAAAGCAATAGAAAGAAAAATTCAATATCAGATAAAAGTGAAAAAAGAAATAGCTATAGAAAACAAATATTGATTATAAACTGGTTTAGTAGGTCAATTATTTAAAAAAATATTGCTCGTATATAAAACAGAGTTAACAAATGTTTACAATATTTGTTTTGTGTTGCAACATCAAATATGCATTTCTTGTTACGATTTCTTTTCCTTTTTGTTCTTAGCCCATTACATAGCAATTTTGATCCTTTATATTTTATATATATCCTTTTTTTACACAAATAAACACCCATTTACCTGCTCAGACGTGCTCTTTTGTTTTGCAGCATCTTCTTTAGTTGCTGTAGCCAACAAAATACTCAACTGCTCGTTTTCAGGTGCATGCATGTCGTTGGTAGTCGATATCAAAGAAATTGTGTTTCATATAAATCCTTGTTTCGTATGCAAAACATTTTCAACTTGCTGCTTGCCAACAGCAGCAAATATAGCAACGGCAAGAAGAAGCACTTTGACATATAAAATTTTGTTATGCAAATAAGTTATTTTGTTACTCTACTAGTGGCACATAAATCACTTGTTATAAGTGATCATGGCAATTATGTGAGGAAAATTTTTGCTGAAAGTTCTTGCAAGAAAATAAAGATGACTAAGAGTGGCAGTCTGTGCGATCTAGTGTTGCTTAGGGGCACAAAGGCTTCCCTTATTTATTTTATATTTCCTGAGTTTATTTGGTATTCTTTAGAATTTAAAAAAAAAATTATTACTTAAGATATTTCTTCTTCACACATCCAAATATTCATAATCGGATTGATGTAGACTTGGCTCGAACTCTTTCTTTTTGTACTTTCAAACTAAATACTAGACCTGTGTCCAACTAGCTCATTCGCTCAGTTTTGACAAGAACCTTTAATCAAACCTCTGTAATTTAAATGGGTTTGATCAGAGGTTCTTGTCAAAACTGAGCGAATGAGCTAGTTGGACACAAGTCTATGGGACTTGTGTCCAACCATTTAAACCCAACCCATTTAAAGCCAAACCAAAACCACAAGGAAAACTTTGAATAATTCTTTATTAATATAAAATTAGCTGTACAAAAAAACAGGATAACAAAAAAAAAGTTGGAATAATTTTATTTTCAGGGCATAAAAGGGGTGTACCCAAATTGGCACAGCGGCCACTTATGAGTGAAATTTCGAAAAGCATCCTTTGTCAATACAAAGTGTTTTCTTGCATTTTTTGCAACCCCAACGGCTTCTGTTGTGGCAGATGACACAACGTACACGATTTTGAAGCTTTTCTGGAACGTGATCGACGCCGTCTAGCTGTAAGCCTTCAATATTTGATGACGAAGGACGAGCAGTAGTGCGTTTTTTTGGTGATTGCTTTAGGTAAAATCTCGCTATTGTTCGTCGAAATAGTAACTGGTCCATGCTGTTTTCTTTGCTGCATACATGCAAGCGCCAAGCATTTGACATAGCCATATCTATCATGTAGGTAAATAAACCCCACCACCATTTTTTGCCATGAATGCCAATTCTGTATAATGATATGGATTGATCCATTTCATCAACTCCGCCCATACCCTTGTTGTAATTTTGAAACAAGTATGGAATCTGCATATCCGTTTTTTGCTTTTTTTGTGAACACCACCTTTTAACAAATCCTGGCGGCTCATAAGAATCATAATTTGTAGCCATTGTGCAAATACTGTTGTCCTTCCAGCGGACCAATAATATTTCGTTATTTTTATCAAACCTATAATCATACTCTGCTCTTGGCTTTTTCATCATCTTCTTTACATTTGGCAAGGGGCATTTCTTAGTACGGTTATCTCTTATTGTTCCTGTAGCACGGTAACCTGAATTACGTAAATCATTTAGCAGATCACAACTTGTAAAAAAATTATCAAAATAGATATCGAGTAGCATTTTGACAACTCTACTACCCAATGGCTCAGAAACAAAATTAGTTGACCTGCCGCAGTAAATATCAAAATTGTAGCAGTATCCAGAAGAACTTGCTGCAACCCAGTTTTTATATCCAAACCGAACTGGTTTGCCTCTAATAAACTGCTTTGCTGAGTGACGGCCATAATATTTTACCATTGACTCATCGATACAAATATTTTCGTGGAAAATACCAAATTGGTTGAACTTTTTGATAAGAATATCTGAAAGTTTGCGCAACTTGAACATTTTGTCAGTGGTATTTGAAGCTTCGTTATTATCAACAAGGTGCAAATTTCTCTTAATTTCTTTAAACCTATTCCTGGACATAGAATTTGACACAACTTCTACTCCTATATCTTCATCATAAGACCAATACATGCTTTCCCTTGGCAATTTGTTGTATCCAGAAAGAATGAGTATACCAAAAAAATTAGTTAGCTCTGCAACGGTGACCGTAAAGTTATGTCGATTATTTTGACTCGCGTATAACTGGCTAAGATTAGCGATCATTTCAAAAACTTCTTCGTCGAAAAACATTTCAAATATTTGAACTGGTGTCAACACTTTTACTGTGTCCTTCATACGGTTTTCACTTAGCAACCGATCGTCAGTTTTCGCATAAATCTTCGAATAATTCGGAGCTGATTTCCGCCAAGATGGAATTTTAAATGCTGATGAAATATCATGTTCTTCACGCCGTGGCGTATCGGTTCTAATCCTAGCCCTTTTAGCAGACAATGGCTCATCATCACTAAAGTCTTCAGTATCCAAAACAGTGCCAACATTGCGAACAAAAACTTCGACTTCTCCAGGAACATCATTTGGCAAGACTGACAAGTCTATATTGTCATCGAACCCCTCTTCTTCATCAGTAACAACGCTAGGCTCTGGTGGAAGTATGGTCAAATCATACTCAAAGCCATCGTTGGTATCCTCTATAATCGTGTTAACAGCTTCTTCTAAACCTCGAAAGCGATTACTAGAGCTAAAATGTCGGTTCATCTTAGTAGAGTTACTCCGCGTGTTAAAAGCTGTGATATATTAGTTCAACTAATGTTACAAGTTCAAGAAAAGTTATATACATATGCACATACACCTTACTTGGGGATTCCCCTGTTTATGCACATACATAGATAACTTTGTTTCACTATAAAGTGCTGCCACCGTTTTAACAACTTAGACTACATAGTCAGCATAAAAAACATCAAGTGACGTTTTCGAGTCGTACGTGTGTTTGCGTATACTTTAATGTTATACTTGTAGCCATTGTACCCAAATTGGCACAGCACTATTTTATAGGTTATAAAATCAGATATATATAAAATATCAAACTAAAAATAATTGTATGTGATTCAGTATATATCAAATTCGGTAAAATAAAAGAATTTATGAATTTATACTTTATACAGAAAATTTAATTGTTGATAACTCAAACCTACCTCCGCACCTGTATTATTGTCCAAATTAATTAGATTATAATGGCACTAAAAGTGAATCAATTTTATTCGTTCTATATTTTTTATGTCCATAGGTCTTCCTAGTACTTGTTAATGCATAATTTTTTTAATATATGTCAAAAATTTTTCTATACGCCCTAGATAAGTAAGTGTTCCCAAATTGGCACGGCGGCCGTATATGGGTTAATTGAATTGATTAAATTTTGTACATGTGAGCAGCAAAATAATTATGACAATAAAATCAATAATGACTCAATTAAAAATGCTTGCCCTGAATACCAGCAGCGATCAAATTATTGACAGAGTATAAATATTTAAAAAGTAATAAATGAATTTTATGATGTGCAAGCTTTCAAATTTCAATCCGGGGGGTTTTATAGAATTAAAGTTATTTCGGCACTTAAGCGCACAACAGGCCTATGAGGCCTAAGTGTAATCCAAGACGGTTTGGGATGCTTATGCCCTTCTTTTACAACCGAAGTCAGAAATAGTAAAGCTGACGTCATATTGTGTATGTTTTCTTGGTCTATAAAATAATTTCTTGGTCTTTTTATTCCACAAATTTTTTTACTCACTTCTTGTTTAAAAGTCTGTGCAATTCTTTTGTTAAGTTACGTTCATACTTGTCAAATATTTACCCAAAAAAGCGTTACCACTAAATACCAAATAAAACTATTTTAATTTAAAAAAGTCCTCAATGAATTAAATAGTTGCCAATAACATTAGATGCTTTGACACAACATATATATTAGTTCTACATGAAACCGATTTACTTAATATATGAGCTTATCTGAATCAAAATATTCTTTATTAATATTTAGGGGTTACGCTTTTTGCCAAGTGTGAACGTACTTTAACTACACACATACATACATTTTTATATTAAACACACTTGAGAGGAAAAGGAAATAAATTTCTAATTGTAAATGACTTTGAGCCAAAAAGTATACAATAGGAAAGAAAAAAGCAGCAAAATAATCCAACAAAAAGAAGTAAAAAAAAACACAACAGATATGAAACAAAAGGTGTTTATAAATATCCATAAGAGTATTTGCCAAAGTTATCAAGACAAATAAACGTTGAAATACACATACACACATACAAGTGCATATACAGAGTATAAGAACAGGATTAGAAAAGGTATTGAAACATATTGGAGCTGCAGCATAACTTTGGCTGAGATACAACCTGCTGCCAACAATAAGTTAAGAGGAGTTTGTATGCACACAACTATTTGCGACAAAGTTGGTGAGACATAGAGATTTAATAGAATTTGCAAGAAAATTTATAAGTATTAAACCTTCGGTGTAAAAAAAATATTTATAAAATTTTAAACTCTCTTAGATAATAAGCTTTTCTAATTGTCTAGATTTAGATTTGGCTTTCAAAATGTGTAAAACGTTTGTGGTTTTGTTAGTTTTATTAAGTTATGCCATGTGTTGCAGGAGAGAGACAATAAATAATGGAGATAAATTGTATTAAATTTATTGCTTTATCCTCATAAGAGCTGTTTTGGTGTTTTCATTATTAGTAAAGTCATTTTTAAAAGGCCTACAGCCAAATTTTAAAAAGAGAAGAATTTTTATTTATAAGAGGCTTATAAAATAAAATAAAAATAAATGAAAATTTATTTTATTATTTTTTAAACATCAGGGGGCAAATTACGGCACTCGATATCGATCGAAATTCGTATTTAAAATGTATTGAAATTTCGATCGATATCGATATGCGGTAATTTGGCCCCAGATTTGTTTTCTTATCCCCTTAAAAATTTTCAGAGTCTATTAACAGCGTAATAAAACAATATTTCATATGAAATTTGCTCTATTACACTCTTATAAGCCTCTCATAATTTTTATGAATAAGGGCGTTATACATTAGAGCTCTTGTTCATAAAATATATGTTTGACTTATAAAGCAGATTTCCATACAAAATTTGTTTTAAAGGGTGTTTTTATAAGAGCTTGCTGATTTGAAATTTAAATAACACACATGCCAAATTATGAAATGGCCAAACAAAATTTTTTATTTGGTAGATAATTTTTTGTCATTTAACATTTAAATATAATTTCGGGCATATGGCCACCACGACTATTTTGCACAAAGGTCATTCTGGAGGTCCAATTTTCGACCACCTTTTCAAGCATTTGAGGGCGTATTTCAGCAATGACACGTTGAATACTGGTTTCCAAAGCGTCAATCGTTGCTGGTTTATCCACGTAAATCAATGATTTCAGGTATCCCCACAAAAAATTATCGAGTGGCGTCAAATCACACTAACGAGGAGGACAATTCACCGGTCCATTTCTCGAAATAATGTCGTTGAAATGTTTTTTCAATAAGTCCATTGTTTCGTCCGCAGTATGACAAGTGGCACCATCCTGTTGAAACCACATTTCGTTTACATCCATATCTTGAAGTTTTGGCACCAAAAATTCATTGATCATGATTCTGTATCGATTTCCATTCACGGTAACGCGTCGTCCTTCCTCATTTTGAAAGAAATAAGGACCGATGATTCCACCAGTCCATACACCGCACCAAACAGTACATTTAGCGGGATGCATTCGTAATTCTTGAACGGCGTGTGGATTATCTTTGCTCCAAATACGGCAATTTTGCTTGTTGACTTATTCATTCAACCAAAAATGCGCCTCATCACTGAAGAGAATTTTGCGGTAAAAAAGCGGATAAACATTTTTAATTGAACACTGTTTTTGAAAATAAATTTTCACGATTTGGAAGCGTTGTTCTGGAGTTAACCTGTTCATGATGATTTGCCAAACAATACTGAGTAGAGACGTCACTTTAAACTGTCAAAACAGCTGTCAGACAACAGAGTGATTCGTATAAAAAAAAACTTCATAAAAAACACCCTTTATAAGCCACTTATAAAAAAGGAATACTATTTCTGCCTTATTTATATTATAAGGGCCTCATTCATAAAAAATATTTTTGGGTTATAAAAGGTTTATAAAACAGATTTCTATACAAAACTCGTTTTATAAAGCACACATATTTTTTATGAATAAGGCAGTAAAAATATTTCTGGGTTATAAAGGTTTTATATAAAAAAATTGTTTCATAAAATCTGTTTTATAAATCTTTTCTAGATCGAAAAAATATTTTCAATGAATAAAATCTTTTATGAATAAACCAGTATGCCTTTAATTTATAAAACCTGTTTTATTGTTTATAAGAAGCTAATCAAACAAATTTTTGAAAAGGTGTTTATTTTATAAGCATAAATTTATTTATTTTTTTAATAGAACTGTTAACCTGTTGCGTCATCCTTCCTTCTTTTTAATGTTTTTTAACAACCGGGTAAAATTTTATAAAATGACTAAATATATTTAATTCCTGTTATACAAAATTATAATTTACGTTATTGTAAAAAAAGAATTAAATCTAAAAAAATTTGGTAACGAAATATTTTTAAGTCATGGTTCAGTCGAACCCGAACACCGATAGGAGTTTTCTGCTGCGTGGTTAAATCGAATCACAGGGAAAGAATGACCTTAAATTTCTCTTTAGAAAAACCGAAGATCAAACTTAAATTACGAGTGTTTGACCATAATGTAGCCTTCCAGGTGGAAGATCATGAAATCAGGGAGGTCTTAAAGTGTGTTGTTGAACATATTGGGTCCAAGGATGTCACCAGCTTTACTGTTAGCTATAAGACAAGTAGGGTAATCAGGGACAAGACTACTAATCTCTAGAATAATTTTGGATTACAGGAATATGACTAAAGAGTTCGATTTATTTGAATGCCAGCCTAATACAGAGAAATTAGTAGTTAGAATGTTATTCTTGTCAGCTCAGAGCCGTTCAAGCCAGCATTGGTTAAGGATGGCCGACAAGACACAAAAGACCAATGACGTACAATGGAAAATACAGCGACGGCTCTGTGGGTGCCGTTGCGGCTCATGGGTAGCAATGCTATCCTGTCAGCCTAGTGGCCGTCACTTCGATTCCCGCCGTGTACTGTGGATATTTTACTCCGCTAAGAAAATCAGTCCGCTATCAGTGTTTGTTACAAAAAAGATAATTGAAAAGGGTTGATGAAATTAAGCAGACCAAACTATAAAAATTTAGTGGCATCTAATCGGTTTATTCCAACTGTAGAGGGCATTTGCATCACATTGAAGCCATAGATGGCAATGAATGCACTACAAGCAGGGAAAATACAAAGATAAAAAAATCTTTTTTTTTTGCAACTGATCAGCAGAGATGCATTTTTTTTCTTGAATTGGTATTCAGGATTAAAACCTACTCAGTCAATGCATTGTGGCGGTACAATGAGCACAGCCATAATGCCACAATTTCCCTAGTGACAAAAACATGATACGAGTACTTAACACAGCAGGGTAGCAATTAACACTGTTTTTGTAATTTTTCCATAAATATTTTCATAAAAATCAAATCACTTAAACACTCCTTCATATTTTGTAAAACTTTTATAGTAAATCAACAATTATTTCATCACTTCTTTTAAAAAAAAAAGAAATATCACATAAAATAGCATCCTAAATATTATAATTAATTACGTATTACAAAAAAAAGAAATCATTTATATACAAAAAAAAAACAAAATACAAAAAACATGACCACACAAATTTGGAAAATCAATACAAACCTTCTCTATACGAGTATAAAAGAAATAACCGAAATTTGTTATCATTGAACACTATTACAGAAAAACATTTGCACACATGCATGCTGTAGATTAATCAGTTCTCGGTAGGTTGTCTTTACTTTGTTCCATGATTTTTAATTAATTAAATTTTTCTTTTATATCCCATAAAGATTGTCTATCACATGACAGAGGAAAGAGACACCACAGTAGGCTGGTGGTACCCTACTCATGTTTAGCAGTCAATATATGTTTGTGTTTAAAAATTATGCTCATATCATGACTGAATGACCTTAAGTTGCAACGGTTTGTGAACTAATGACAACAATTCTGAGAATTTTGATAGACGAGATATTTTCCAGTAATCTAATTTTAACAATAGGGAAATTTTCAAAAACTATTTTACATATTAAATGCATGAGCTATACGTTTTATTTTGAATAACTAAGGCAGAGAACAGTTTCCACAGAAATGTTATCAGTTAATTTATATGCTGACTTATTTCTAGTGTTCATATAGGATTTTTTAGCATTCAGGCATTTAAAGACTTCAAGTAGAATTTCTGGACGATTATTTTTTTCACACAATTTAATCGATTAATTATGTTTTTTCTTAAATGCCTTTTAATGCAGAGAGTTATAAAAGTGCTTGTCACTTCCTATAGCCAAAATGTCAGGAGTACAAAATGTCAAGCATTTAAATGCATCAAGTAGAATTTCAAGACGATTATTTTAATCGGACTTTTTATTCGATTAATAATTTTTTTCGTAAATAACTTATAATACAAAGAGTTTAAAAATGCTTGCAATTTCCTATATCCAAAATGTCAGAAGTAGAAAATTTCCTATAACAATTCACCAAACCGGTGGATCAGCGAAGGGAAATTTTAACTCACCTTAGTACGCATTCTAACCCATGTGTAATATTGTTGTGGTCTGTACTAACAGAAATTTATCGTATTATATATGCAACTTGCTATACAAACAACTTTATTAATATATTTTTAAAAAAGTGGAGTGGTTTTATTAAAAAACACGATTAATTAATATTATTTATTTTTATTGTAATATTAATCAAGCTTGTGGTCGTTTTTTGTAAAAAATATTATTTCTTATAATTTTTATTCGATATTTCATTAACAGCTTGTTAACATCTTCAGGAAATAAAAATTATTAAAATTAAAAATTATTAAAATTAAAAATTATTAATATTAAAAATTATTAAAATTAAAAATTATTAAAAAAAAAATTTTAATAATTTTTATTTCCTGAAGATGTTAACAAGCTGTTAACGAAATATCGAAAAAAATTATTAGAAATAATATTTTATAAAAAACGACCACAAGCTTGATTAATATTACAATAAACTGATAAGGTCAATAAAAATAAATCATTTTTTATTTTTATTAGATTAGTGTTCGTAAGACATGGTGAAGAATAAATAGAGAAATCCCATAAGTTTAATTTTCAAGCCACACCAGAGAAGAGCATTGCTATTTTTGAAAACTGTTACACTTTCATCTTTAGTACTCTTTTTTATTTTACTAAAAATTATTTGCCGTTCCAAAATTTTTTTAAAAACTATTTTCCAAAGTTATATTAACAATCATCTGCTCGTAGGGTATTTTGAAGCGCTAGATAATCTTTTTAAAAAAATGATTGTGGATACAATTAAATGCCTCTGAACTTGTTTTATTATAATGTAAGCTAACTTACAACATCTCTCCATTTCTGCTTGGCTGATAAGAATCAAATAAAACACAAAAATTACAATACAAATCAAACAAACAAAAATTAAATAAAATAAAATAAACTTTTTGAAATAGTTATTTGCATATTTGGCCTGACATTGACTATCGTTCAAAGTCTTAAAATATTTCACAATGACATTTGCAATGGCCGATTCTTTTATTTTGCATTTCCATATATATTTTAACTTTGCATCATATTGCAAATGCTTTCGTAATGCCTTTCATTTGTTTAGCCAACGAAACTGATTCCATCAATTTCCCTGCACATTTAAAGATGACTTAAAAGTCATCAGCGCTTTATTTAAGATATTGTTATTTGTTTTTGTTCCTTGAGCTTTTAAATCATGGCTTGTCGGCCTTAAGAGAACAAAAACAAAAAAGCAAAAACTCGAATCTTGTTTGGTCTGGCAGAAAGCCTCAAGTTGGTGGGTAATAAAGTCTTGATTGTTTGTTACAAGCATCAATTAGAAAAAATAAGCAGGAAAAAAATTATTGTATTTTGAGGAAAAAATCTTTGGATTTTAGTTTTGTCTGTCTGTCTTTAGTTTGAGAGTTTTTTTTTATTTTTATAAATCGTTTAGATGTTAGATAATGTTTGTTGTGTTTAGCTGGTTGTAAAGACATTATATTTAAAGATGACGCTAAGGATTTAAATTAAAGCGAATCAATAAAAAGGGGGGTAAAAGAGTTGAACAATTTCTCTGGCAACCAAAAAGACCACCCTGCTTGTGGTTTGAGTGAGAAAAGTGACTTTTTGGCAGGAAATAAATGGGGAATTATGAGGCTACAAAAAGAAGTTAAAGAAATAAAGATTTGAAAACTTAGCAAATAGATAATAGATTTAATTGCTGGAAGCAATAAATTATATTGACAAATGTGTAAAGCTCATAAAGTAGATATTAAAAAGCTTTGAAAAGGTCGAATAAAATTTCCCAAGGGTGAGATATAAATTTTTAAAACTTCGAGTTCCAGTGATTGTGTGATATCTGGTAAAAATTAAAATGTTTTTTAATATCATCCATGTAATGGATTAACGATTTTTGGGTCTATCATTCATTCACCAGCCAGAAAATTGCTAGGACTTCTCAAGGACATCTCGACAGCGACGGAAGCGAATATACATGAGGATACAACCACAAATGAATCGATAACTTTTAGACTGTTGGACAGGTTTTACCTAGCGAACATGTCATGCTTCTGAAGTACCCTGGAAATGCCATCACGTGAAATTTAAAAAATCATCAACCTTTTTAATGATGACTTCTACAATTATTTTTGAATAAATTAAGCCGCAAACTTTTGTGTTCCACAACAAAGTCATTGCATATTATGTTTATTTATTGTTGCATTGTCAGCCCAAGGGAATGAGTTCCATTTCCAGGAAATTTAAATCTATTTAAGCGATTTGAGGTCATGTCATAAATTATTGACTAAACTCTTGCAACTATTTAATGCAACATTGTTTTGCAGCACATGAAAAATTGATCTTTTAAGGTAATTGAAAAATATATAAACAAACCACATTGAAACACACAAAAAATCAATTTTAATTTAATTTTTATCAAAAAGCAGCAAACAAAAATTGTTGTCTGTCTGTTTCTACATGCATCCATCTTAATATAAACTACAATTGGGAATTTAGTGGATATATTTCGTTTTCACTGCAAGTTGCTTTTTTTTGGGTTTTGCTGGTTGTTCACCAAAGAGATGAAATTTATTTCAGTTTTAAAGAGTTTTTCCTTGAGTCAATAGAGTTTCGTTTTTGATTAATTTGCATACGACAAGAAATTCGTGATCTAAATTATTTGGTCTTTAACGTTCGCATGCAATTGTTTAGCCACAGTAAAACACAACAGAGTCTGGCTGCTGCAATAAACCAAATATATGGAAAAAATACATACGAGGGGGGTTAAAATTTCCAATAAAAAACAGACAAAATGCAAATGAATTAAAATCTTTTTTCTTAAGAAATTTTTTTTTCTGTAAGATTTTATAGTAGCCAACCCTCGTAGCCAGCAACATACACACTTTCAGATTTAGAGAGATTTAAGGTTTCCATTTAAGTTGTGAACTAAATTCTGATTTAAGTTATAGTTCTATTTTAAATATAAAGGAAATGAACAACAACAGCAACAATAAGACTAAAAATGCTGCTGCTACAAAAAGATCACTTACTAACAACTGTTTTGTCTGTGGCAACTTCCAAAAGAAATTCATTACAAACAGGGATCGCCAAAGTAGACGTAGACGTCATCATTAACATCGTCATCGTCATTGTCTTCGTCATCATTATCATCATCAATGTTGTTAAATAGTTTTTGTAGTTTTCATGAGGCATGATTGGTTTTCATTTTGTCTAGTCTTTAAATAAGTAGAAGATTAATTCATTTTCAGGGATTGGCCTGTGAGTACTCAAACAACAACTGCCACAAAATGAGCCTTAATAGTATTGTAACATTTTGTTTAATTGTTAAATTGACAAAACAAACAACGAAAAAAAATGGAATTAAAGGTTCGAATTTAAATAAACTGTTAGCTGCAGACATGGAAATATATTTGCAAAATAAAAATAAAAATTATTTTGGTATTAAAAAACAAACTGGTAACTGGCAACAATTAATGAGATGATTAACAAGGATTTTGCTGAAATATAAAATATTTTGCAGTTGAATGAATTTAATGCAGCTTAAAATTAAATTGAATTTAATTTAAATTCTCTATTGTATTTCGAATAACAATGAAACTCACGTTGATGTCAAAGTCATCATTTAGAAAAGTTTTATTTTATTTTAATTAACTTTTGCTAGCCGTCAACTCTTCGATTGGCATCATTATTTTTTATTTTATATTTCAGCATATTTAAGTGTTAAGGGCATATATTTGCTAATTCTGTTGTTATTTCACAAAACTTTTGGGAATGGAAACGTGATCACCAACTCACCTAAAAGCCAAAGAGTGGCTGGGTTTACCTTAAGCCTTAGGATGTTGGGTATAGCCTAGATCAAAGGTAAGCAAAGATGTTATATATTTTTCCTAGTCACTTCAAGCTACTGCAGGAAAATTCGTTTTGTAAGATATAAGACCCGCTTTAGCTCAAACTTGGTGCTCCAGAGTCTCCCTACTGTGGTGTTAGTATCGGGTGGATACAATGCGTCTACCAACCCCCCCACACGCCAATATGAAACCATGTATTTGGACATGCCCTCTCACTTGGCTAGGAGCGGAGCCTACTTAAAAAACTCCTGCCGATCTTTGGGTCACGGCACCCGGACTTAGTACAACTCCACACTGAGCTTACGCTCTCCCCGCGATTTGGGTTTCAACCACAGCCATCATGATACTCCCCGAAGGGCCACAACCAATGCCCGGCACAAACTGAGGTTTCTGGGGCTCCTAACACTCGTGGTACCAGAATTAAGTCTCCGGTCAGACCCCATAGCCGAGACTACTGCCAGTTAAACCACAAATGTTTTGGGACTGGGGGCCCACTCCAATAAAGGACAAACATGTATAAGTTTAACGTCAGCTCCTATCCAGAGGACCTCATCCGACGATGCTCTCAAATTGGGTGTTCACCACCACCCACGTGTACCTCACGGGACTCATCTAAGCGACCTTTGGGTCACCCAGGTGGCAATTTCTGGCAGGGTAATATTCCATGCCCCAACACCTTGCTAAACTTTTCGATCCTATCTTGAAGATCTTAGCTCCATGAGACACGAAAGTGCCCCAATAGAAACTCATGTGTTCATTCACAACAACACATGGATTTTGCTACTATCAGCCGGACCGAAACCCAATCGTAAAGATCGGTCAGCACTCCTTATCTGAAAAATCTTCCACCAATTGGTATCAACCACAAACCACCGCGTGAACTCCCGAAGGAGACATCACCAATATCCAGTCGCAGTAAGCTGCTGGGCCAGTACTGGATTTCGTGGTACCAGTTTAGACTACTGGTGAAGCCTCGAAAGCCATACCAGTGTAGGCTCTATAAATTTTCTATTGACTTCAGTTTCTGTTTTACTCAAACTCAGGTGTCCTTACACCTGTTGTTTCTTACCCAGACTCGTAGGTGAACCTACTTCTTTTAAATTCTTATATGCACATCGGTTCCACTGAGAGATTGGGCAGTAGCATATAAGTTTTAAGGAGCTACCTGCCAAAGTGCTGTCTGAAAAGCATAGTAACCCCTCGAAAGCCAACCATTATAGGTTTTAACTTTCTATTGACTTTTGACTTTGAACTAAAATCTAGGCGTCCTTGTGCCTACTTTCTTATTTCAAACTTGCGTAGGTGGCAGACAAGTGGAACCGCTACTACTTTAGATCTCCTTACAGTAGTCCAGCTAAATTTCCTACTGGGATCTGTCCCGCGTCCTATTCGGTAACTAGGCAGGTACTTGTAAGTTTTATGCGTTACCAGAAAAAGTTATATTTGAAAAAACTGTGTAACCTCCGAGATCAAAACCAGTATAGGTGTTTAGCTCTCTATTGTCTTCGGCCCTCTTACGGCCCCTAGACGTCCTCAAGACTTCTTCCTTACATTAGATTTTTTTTTTTTTTAAGAGTAGGACCAGCATTTAGGGGATGACCCCTACATATGCAATGCATTGTGCCGGAACTGAAAACGAGGGGATAGTATTAAGGGGACAGATGAGGAAAGATGAGAAGATAGACAGTTTTTTTTGTAGCTATTTCAACCTTTTACTTCGCCGGCTAATTTTTGCTACAGGGCCGACGAAGGTGGGTGCTGGTACTCTGCTTTATAGTACATGATAGTGTCAGTCGTTGCCAATTATGTTCAGTGACCAGTGACTATGCCTTCATCATTGAAACAGGCTGGCAACAACTAACACAACCACGCACTATTGCTGATCAGAAGAATTCAACACAATATTTCATGACTCAGCGCGGGCTCGAACTCACGACCCTCCGCTTCATAGTCTCGTGTTCTACTACTTCAGCCAACAGCACCCCAGCTCTCTATTACGGCCCCTAGCCGTCCTTAAACCTTCTTCCTTACAACAGACTACGTAGGAACAAGCCTCTGCCACATTTTTATGCGTGTCTTCGGATGTGTTTCGGAGCGGTCGGAACTCCTACTTGCAGGGATCGTACAAGGACGTTATAATTTTCAGTAGAAGTAGATCATCTTTACTTTTAAAATTCTTATATGCCCTCCTGTTGCACTCTTATTGCAGGGATTGGGCAGGAAACACATTAGTTTTATGGATTAGCAACACAAGCCACGTCTGTAAAACTGCATAACCCTTTCCCCGGATCTGTGCTGAAACGAGGTCTGAAGTAATAACCAAGTTCCCCAACTGCATCCCTCCCGGAGGGTCCAATAAAGGACATTATGGTTGCAGGACATCTCATAATGTAAATTTGGGAAGGAAAATATACTCTGTAGGTTTTATAACAAAAGACTACATTAAGTCCGCTGACACTCCAAACAGGCCGTAGACAACTTGACGCACAGAAGCCTACAAAATCGTAATAAAGGAAAGTGAGCTGTTCAACCAATAACTCTCGAAACTATATCATGTTGAAATTCATTTATACCACTAGGAAGTTAAATAATTTAGCTAAAAATAAATAGAATTTTTCTTCTAAATAAATATAAAACCCAAAAACTTAAATATCTAACAATAATAACAATTTCAAACTCTTAATAACTAGGACACAACTGTCATTGTTAAGGAGCAAAAATAATTTGAAAAAAAAAACAATCATACAAAAATGTTTTGACTTCTTGTCATTGTTAGCAAACAAAAGATTTTTCTTTCCTCTGCTCTGAAAAAAAAGTTTCCCTAATTTGTTTATGTTTAATTTTTTATATGCATGAGGTCTTGAACTTTTGTTTGTTTTCAGCTGTTTAGTTCATATATATTTTTTTCCTCCTTATAAAAGCTAAATATTGAAAATGAAACTTTTTCTTGCTATTGCAACGGAAAAACTAACTTTCATTCATTTTGGCATATAATTATGTACTTTAGAGTGCATATTGTCTATAGAACTGCTTAAACCATGGGCGGCCGCATGGTGTGGCAAATACAACGGAAAATAGATGAGAGCTGAGATGCAAGTTAATTGCTACTTGCAGTTGTTTGTTTCTAATTTTCAAATAGTTTTACAAAAATATAAATTGTTTTTATTAAACTAAAAATGTGTTACGGACTGGGAAAAATTCTGCAATAATGGCACAATTCTAAATGAAATGTTTAGCGCTCAGAGATTTTGACCTTGAAAATAAGCAGCAGTTCACGATTCAAAAATTAGGAAACTTAAAAAGCAGCCTGATTACGGTCTCCAAGTAGGACAAAACGTAATAATAGATTAAAGAAAAATTCACAAAATTAATTAAAAACAAATAAAAACGTTATATTCGACCGGGTGGAATCTTAAATACCCTCCAAATATTTAGTAAGTGAATTTAAAATGCTTAACTTGGTGGGACAGAGTTCCTTTATATAATATCGTACGTTAACGCCCACTAAATGGGGCGGGGTACAAAAATAGACAATATCATGTTTTCCACAGACGAACGAATGGGCATTGCTAGATCGTCTTAGACTTCAGCACTAATCAAGAATATACTTTATGGGATCAAATTCTGGGGTATTAAAACTGTATTTTGGCGGAGCCACTATTGCAAGGGCAGTGGAGGAGACATTTTACTTTTGTCATAAAATTCTAAAAATAAATGATTATACAAAATAAAATTTATTATTTTATTTTATAAGGTCATTTACGAGGAAAAAGGGGTAGGGCAGAAACTGGCAGACATAAAACTGTAAAAATAAATGCTAGGGAAGATTATTTACAAAATAAAAGAAAAAATTTTTATAGGGTCATTTAAGGGGCAAAGGGGGAGAAGGGGGTAGGGCAGATACAGTTAGTCATAAAACTCTAAAAATAAATGCTTGGGATGATTATATACAAAATTAAAAAAAAAAAATTTTTATAGGGTCATTTAATGGTCAAAGGGGAAGGAGGGGGTAGGGCAGAAATCGGCAGTCATAAAGCTCTAAAAATAAATGCTTGGGATGAAATTAAAAAAATTTTTTTTTTTTTTGGTAGGGTCATGTAGAGGGTGAAGGGGGAGGAGGGGTTAGGGCAGAGTAGTACCAGGTTACGTCTCAGCTTCGTCATTAAGGCTTAAAAATGTTATTTTTAAAGAATGTAGGCTTAAGTAAAACAATTTGTTAAACTTGTACACTATTTTTGCATATAATAACGCCCTCTAAAGTGGGCGGGGTCCAAAAATTTTTATTTTATGGCTCCAATTTTAAGGTGTTGGATCGTATTTGACATAAAAATATATAATTTCCATAACAAAATAACCAAAAAACTTTAAAAATTAAGTTGTTTTTTCTGGGTTGGTGTAGTTCTTCTTAGGGGAACTTTTTTCCCTCTTGCCCGATTGAAGATGGGCTAATCTTCGAACTTAACCAGCTCTAAGCTTCAAAATATATTTATAACAAATTTCAACAGTCTAGCTCTTTTCGTTTCGACTGAATCGTGATTTCCACAGACGGACGGACGGACGGACATGCTCAGTTTGTCTTAGATTTCATCACTGATCAAGAATATATATACTTTATGGGGTCTGAGATGGATATTTCGATGCGTTACAAACGGAATGACAAAGTGAATATACCCTCCTAATTATTTTTTGGCGGGTATAACAAAAGTCTAAATTGTTACGTTTTGTCTTTAATCTATAACAAATTGTCGAATTTGAAGGCGCAGAATATGTAGCAGAAGTTATGAGATTTATTGGTAATTGTCTCGGCTAATTATACAATTACTTGACTCTAAAATACACCATTTAATATCTCGTTATGATTAATACAATTCCCCAAATTCAAACAACGACATCTGAGGTCTGCTGTTAATGGGTTAAGAGCGCCGCTGTTGCATTATATGTTGCATTATGAACAACAGTAAAAATCAGGGGAAAAGAAGCTGCCAACAATAAGTTGTAGTCGTGTCATGTAGCGCTTTACTTCTTAATGGTCATGATGATATTTTTCAAATTATCTTCCTTTTTTTCTTAAATATAAAATTATTTCTACATTTGTTTGTTTGTTTTTTTTTTTTTTTTTTGTTTTTTTCCATAGTTTTTATGTATGATTACCGTTCAATAACAATAATGGCTGGGCTGCCTGCCGCTGATGTTGCAATAATAAAAGTTGAATTTTTATTGATATTTGCTACCAAATCAACTAAATAGTTTTAGCGTCTCGAGCAGATATTGGAGTGCTACTAAAGAGAAAAAAAGTATTTTCTTATAGAAAACTTGCAACACATTTAAGTTAATGTAAAGGGAGAATCCGGCTAATAACAGAAACTTTTAAACAAAATATTAAAATATGAATTTTTGTAGTTAAAAAAGAATAGGTCGTGATCTTCAACATGTTTTAGGAGAAAATATTACGAGCCAACAAATAAGTATAAGAGTTTACAGGAAGAAAAAAATCAGGTCAATTTAAACGACTTTAAATTTATAGGTCTTAAGCAACTGTTACTTGTAGTGGTTTAAGCCAAATATTTGCATAGGGTTGCAATTATTTGTTGCTGTGGCACAAATTATAAATAAAGATTTTTTTATCTTGGACCACTCAAGGGATGACCCCTATATATGCAATGCGTTGCGCCGGAACTGAAAACGAGGGGATAGTATTGAGGGAACAGATTAGGAAAGATGAGAAGATACATTTCATACATTTAATTAATCATAACCAACAAACGCAGGACAATAGATATCAAAATTAATATCCTAACGCACTCGCATAAATAGAAATTTTAATATATTAACCGATAAAAATTTATTGTTATAGAAAAGTTGTTGAAAAGTTTCATTTTTTTATAAAACTTTCTCTTTAACCCTGGAACGTCATCCTTATTTTACATACACTAACATAATTTTCCGTCCGTTTTGACTACGACAAACTTTTAGAGACTATAAAATACTTCGTGAGCAATCTTAATAAAAACTTAACATTTCATAACCTTCCTTTTCGGTTTTAATTTGAAAATAAAATCTTTCGTCGTAATTTTGACAAAGGATGACGTTCTAGGGTTAAATGGTTATAAATTCCCACCGATTTGAAAACTATTAGCCATATGACAGTGTTCAATTCTGTGCGGAAACGGAAATGATTTCATGTGTTGGTTAGTCAGAAAATAATAAACGAAACAATTTTTCGAAATGAAATCATTTTTAATATCATGATCGGTATCAGTCAGTGAAATTAAAAAGTATTAAATTCCGAAAACTTATATTAAACCCTGCAATATTATTCTTTCACGTTTCGACGACTCATGTATACGTTTTGTATATCTCACAAAAATATGAATGATATTTTAGAGTTAAAGAATATGGAATGAATTGCATTTCCGAATGGAATCGAAATCTGTGACATGGCCGTATATATTGAAAACCACTGAATAGCTACAAATTCACACAAAAAGCCAGTAAATAAGAGGTTCACTTTGCCGCACATATTGCCGCAAATATTAACTCCTTCAATTCATTCCCCAGAAATATGAAGTGCAACTGACTTACATATTTATTTATATATCTCGTATTATTATGATAAATTCCCTTTAAAATAGATGACTGCCACTGTGGACCATAACAAAGTGTTACTCGTATATCCGCCTTTGGCATTTATTTAATTAAATATTTGCAAGCATTTCGACACTAACAACATTTGAACACTTTTGGTTTTGTAACCAAAATTAATTTTTTACCAGCCTTTTAACAACCTAAAACCTAACCTCAAACTATCAAACCACTTATTTGGAATACAACCAACATATTTGTTGAATTTGTTGTTTGCAAAATATTTTGTCAACAAAATTTTCAAATTATTTGTATATGAATGGTTTCACATTTTTTGTTTCTTTTTGTGTTATAATATTTTACTATAGTTATAAAAAAAAAAGAAATAAAAAATAGTGGTCAGAAATTATTTAATATATAAGCGTATTTGTTGTATTTAAATAAGAGGAATATAGAAAATTAAATTAAATAAATAAAATTTAAATAAATTACATTTATATAAATTTAATTTAAATATATTAAATTAAAGCACAATTTCGATGAACAGAAACGAACCTGTTATTTCTGTTCAATCTCTGAACAAACAGAACAACAGAAGTTTATATAAGACATATAAAAGGTTTAGCTTCGCCTACATCAGTCTGGTAGAAGGCGCAACTAAGCAAAGTCAATAGAAAATAGGGGTGGCTTTTACAGGATTCTCCAATATCCCCAGGGAGCCAAATTACCCCATTCGATATTAAATTGAAATTTCAACACAATTTATGAAAAAATTTCAGTAGATATCGAATGCCTTAATTTTTTTATTTCGGATCAGAGATGACCCCTACATATGCACTGCACTACGCCGGAACTAGAAAGGAGGGGATAGTATTGAGAGGCCAGATGAAGATAGATGAGAGGATGGAGCATTTTTTGTCGCTATTGCAACCTTTCACTAATTTCCGGCTAATTTTTGTTACAGGGAGGGAGCTGTTACTCTGCTTTTTAGAACATGATGGTGTCAATTGCTGCCTGTAATTGTTCAGTGACCAGTGACTATGCCTTCATCACTGAAACATGCCGACAACAACTAACACATCCATGCACTAATGCACAGTAGAAGAATTCGACGCCATATTCATGATTAAGTGCGGAGTCGAACTCTAGTCTTGTATTAACTACTTCAGCCAACAACACCCCTATTGATGCCAAGGAGCAAATTGTGGCATTCGATATCCATCAAAATATCCTTTTAAATTGTATTGAAATTTCGATCGATATCGAATGCGGTAATTTGAACCCAGGTTCGGAAATGTCCACGGAATACATGCTTTTCAGCGGCTAAAGCAAAATGATATGACAGGTTTATTTAATCTGCTGGGAATATCACTCTCTACGATATTGTTCCCTTCATTAACTACTTAAAAATCGAAATATAACACTTACGTGATCTAAACTAGTCCTGAATGCTGTTAAGGAGCACAATGATAAAGTCGTTTGTCTGATGACAGGCCAAGATATTAATATTTTTGATTTGATGATAAATCTGAAAATTATGATCAGTAAAGGCATTTTCTTTTCTCAAAAGGAATGCTACATTTTTTTTAAATTTTCAATTGAAAATGGTAACATTATGGCATTTGAAAATGTTGAATTATTAGAAGTTAACCTCCCATCCCCCAAGAAACTTTATGTCATTTGTAAACTAGCACCTGATTGAATTTTTTTTTAAAGGTGACAAAATGTTACACTTAAAATTCGTTTTACAATTTTATAATACAAGGTGTTTTTTATAGAGTGTCACAAGTTTAAATCATAATAAAACAAAAAATATATATATTTTTAAAATCAATGAAACGGGCTTTATTTGGAAAGAAAATTTAATGAAATAAATGTTTAAATATGATTCCTGACATGTGGCTGCCACTCCTAGTGCGTAAAAGGCACAATCTGGAACACCAATTTTCAGTAGCTAAATAATTCGTCCATAAAGTGAAACAACACCACCCCAGTTGCTGAGAACGGCGACAAATAGATTGATTGGGATCATTTTCCATGCTTTCCTGTACAGCGGCTGCAGCTTCTTCAACGCGCCCGGTTCAGTGTCTCACGCGATGCACACTATCAGTAACAGTAAATATGGTCCGAAAACGATCTTCGATTGTTCTTCGAATTAACCGCTCTGAAGGACGATTATGTACGTCCTAAAATGGAAGAAGTGTACTATGAGTTTGATGAATAGAACAAATATTTTGATCAAAAATTTCAACAATTTCCTCCCGTTGCTCTGGCGTTGTGCTACTCTAAAGAAAACACGCTTTATAAAAGGCTTAAATTTGAACAATAAAAAAATATTGTGGGTTCAGTTTGTGTCAAATGCGGTCTATGGCCTGTGGTTCCCATTATTCTGGCAAAACATTGAAGATCTAATGACGAAGAATAAAAAAAATATAGCGAAGAAATTATCTGCAGTTGCAAGCGAACACACTCGGTCTGCATGCTGAAAGGATCCAAGTGGATGGGCTTTAGGAAGAATACAAGAAAAATAATTATTCCTGACTTCGTTGCTTCCTCCAAAATAATTACAATAGTCTGTGTCCGGTTGAGATGTCCTTCTCAGTGGTTTGTTACCAAGTAGAGACCGAGGAGACAGGGAGAGAGAGAAAGAGAGAGAGAGAGAGATGTGTCGAGTGTGGTAAAAATTAACCTGTTGGACTTGCAGATAGCATGATTCTATAGTCGGTTTAATACTTCAGATTATAGATTATTTTATTACTTTTTTTTTATTAGTTTCGATCACCATAGAATTGCTCTATTGTTTTCAGTGTACTAAGCTGCTCTATTGTATAATTTAACATATTTTTCTCTAACACAAATTTTATAAGCGAATTTTTGCTTTGAGTCTTTCATTTAAGTTTGCCAAATATTTGCTTCAATTAAATCTTTTGAAATAGTTCAACAATAAAACTGTTTTAAATGTTTTCTGTTCTGTTACAATTGTTTTTGATAAATTTTTGCCAATTGCATAAAAAACTGTTTATTTAAAACATTAAAATACGGGCATTAGAGTACAAAAAACAATCATAATACCAAAAATTATAATGGTCATATTTATTTCCGAAAATAGAAACAACATTTTAGAACATTAATTGTTTGAATGAACGTATTTATTTTTTTTTAATATAAATTACCCTGCAGTTTTGGAATATTAAAAGTCTGTACTTCGTTGAGTAGACAAAAAGGAGATGAAATTGGCTGTGAGGAACAGATTTAATATCTGAGTTTTAACTGCAACATTTTAAATAAATATGTCCTTTTACAAGTCTTTAATTGCACAGAATTAATCACACGAATATGTATTCATTATAGGATAACTAGCGGGCTCTGTAAATTAACTTACTTTTACACATTCGGTGTAGGCATACGGTATTTTTATTTACAGTTGCAAATAAACCCTTGTATAAGTGTGTGTGTGTATGTGTACATATATAAATCTAATTAGTACATCATTTGAAGCGTGAAATTGAAAAATATATATTTCTCTCACAATTTTTACATAAATATGAGAGATAAAAATTGCCGAAACCGCTTTATAAAATTTACAATAACTTTCAGGCACACACTTTTCCACACACACACACACATGGCAGTACAACCGGCCATTATACACATTTCATATTCATTTTATCTCGCATTCCAAAGGCACTGGAGTGTAAGTTTTGCAAATAAATTAAAACAAAACTATTAATAAATCTATAAAACAAGTCAAACGGCACAAACAGATTGTTTTAAACATTTTTCGGTAATTTCAGTTAATAAATATTTTTCTCAATTCCGAATTTGGCATCATGTGACATCAATTGTGTTATATATTTTGTTAAAGACCAAAATATATCTTTAACAACTCAAAAGCAAAAAAAAAAAAAGTAAAAACGTTATATTCGACCGGGTCGAATCTTAAATACCCTCCAAATATTTAGTAAGTGAATTTAAAATGTTTAACTTGGTGGAACAGTGTTCCTTTATATAATATCGTACGTCAACGCCCACTAAAGGGGGCGGAGTTCAAAAATACACAATATCATGTTTTCCACAGACGAACGTATGGGCACTGCTAGACCGTCTTAGAACTCATCTCTAATCAAGAATATACATATTTACCTTTAGGGTCAAATTCTCTTTGGAGGGTATAAAAACTGTATTTTGGCGGGTCGTTCTGGCAAGGGCTGTGGGGGAAACATTTCACCTTTGTCATAAAACTCTAAAAATAAATGCTTGGGATAATTATATACAAAATAAAATTTTATATATTTTTTTATAGGGTCATTTGGCAGGGCAAAGGGGGAAGCGGGTAGGACAGAAACAGGCAGTCATAAAACTCTAAAAATAAATGATTTTGTATATAATGATTATATACAAAATTAAAATTTCTTTTTTGTGATAGGGTCATTTAGGGGCAAAGGGGGAGGAGGGGTAGGACAGATACAGGTAGTCATAAAACTCTAAAAATAAATGCTTGGGATGATTATATACAAAATTAAAAAAAAAAAAAATTTTATAGGGTCATTTAAGGGGCAAAGGGGGAGGAGGGGGTAGGGCAGAAATCGGCAGTCATAAAGCTCTTAAAATAAATGCTTAAGATGATTATATACAAAATTTAAAAACAATTCTTTTTTTTTTGGTAGGGTCATATAGAGGGTGAAGCGGGAGGAAGGGATAGGGCAGAGTGGTTCCAGGTTACATCTCAGCTTCGTCATTAAGGCTTAAAAATTTTATTTTTAAAGAACGTAGGCTTAAGTAAAACAATTTGTTAAATTTTTATGCTATGTTTGCATATAATAACGCCCACTGAAGTGGGCGGGGTCCAAAATTCTTTATTTTATTTTATGGCTGCAAGTTTAAGGCGTTGGACCGTATTTGACATAAAAATATATCATTTGCTTAACAAAATAACTAAAAAACTTTGAAAATTATGTTGTTTTTTCTAGGTTGGTTTAGTTCTTCTTAGGGGAACTTTTTTCCCTCTTGCCCGATTTTGCCCATCTTCGAACTTAACCTGCTCTAAGCTTCAAAATATATTTATACCAAGTTTTAAGGGTCTAGCTTTTTTCGTTTGGACTTAATCGTGATTTCCACAGACGGACGGACGAACATGCTCAGATCGTCTTAGATTTCATCACTGATCAATAATATATATACTCTATGGGGTCTGAGATGGATATTTCGATGCGTTACAAACGGAATGACAAAGTGAATATACCCTCCTAATTATTTTTTGGAGGGTATAAAAAAAATCCTTTACTGTCGCCTGATAGCCGGCCAATACTTGTGCCGTGTTCTTTGGTTGTGATTATTTTGGAAATTAATTTGTTACCCAAACTGCCCTCACATTTTAGTAAAAACGCTTCTTAAGTCCCATATTTTTTCTTTGTTAGCTTTTTATTTTGTTACCTTTGTTGCAGCTAAAATTACCATTCAAACATTCGACTTAAGCTAAAGCCCAATGAATGGAAATCAACTTAAAACAAAAACTCTAACTGCAAATCATATTGAACTTTAACCTCGATTTTGTTTTCCAGTATTATATTGTTTTGAAATACAAGCTCTTAAAGAGTTGTTTGCAGCTTTTAGCAAATGTTAGTTTTAATGCCATTTTTTCTCTTTATTCTTGCAGAATGTAAGTCATATTACTACATTTTGACTTGAGCACAATACGAACAATCAGTTCAAATACCACAAAATGAATTTGAAAAAGAAAAAAAAAACTATCGAAAAGGTACTTGACAGGGGGAAAAAAGCAGAATTACTTAAGACCTAAAACATTAAAAAAGCCCTTTTTAAGAAATTTCTCAAGAGGAAGCAACAGCAAAAAAAAGTCGACAACAGCTTAACGAACGATTAGTCGTCCTCGTCGTCGTCGTCAGCATCCATATTGCAAGTTTATATTGCAACTACTTACTTGCTTAGCAGTGTTTGTTTGATTGTCTGGTGTTTTCTCTGGCACTCGACTTTAAATGGCTGCATGTAAAAATTTTGCATTGCATTTTTTTTTCTTCTGCAGTTTTCTTAAATGTCGTGATGATGGCAAATTGTAAATAGTTTAAATGATTTTCAAATGGTTTCACATTTTCCTTATATATAATTTACTACCTACGTTTTTGCTGTTTATTTTGTTGTTGTTGTATTGTTAACAATTTTTGTGGTTTTTAGTTTTTCGTTAATTTTTTAGTTTTAGTCTTTCTTTCATAATATCTTGAGCTTACAAAAGCCAATGCTTAGACATTGTTATGACAAACATCAATTGCAAGTATAGGAAATAATAATAGTTTGCTATTTAGTCAAAATTATTGACTTGGAGTGACAGCAAGATCATATTTATGCAACATGTTATTAAAAATTAAATATAAACAAATTTAAACACATATAAACCCTAAGCATATATAAATATCTTTTTCATAAAATTGAAATTAATACAGAGGATGTTTTTTATAAAGTGACACAAGTATAAATTGTAATAAAACAAGGAAATATATTTTTAATATCAATGAAACGGGCTTTATTGGAAAGAAAAATGTTATGAAATTAATGTTTAAATATGATTTCTGCCATGTGGTCACCACGGCTGGCGCATAGAAGGCGCAATCTGGAACACCAATCTTCAACAGCTAAAAAAATCTGCTATAAAATGGAAGGACACAACTGCAGTTGCTGAGAACGGCGACGAATTGATTGATTAGGATCATCTTCAATGCTTCCCTGAACAGCGGCTGCAGCTTCTTTAGTGCGCCCGGTTCGGCGTCTCTCGGGATGCACATTATCAATAACAGTAAATGTGGTGACTAACAATCTATTGTTCTTCTAATGAGCCGTTCTGAAGGACGACTATGCAGGCCATAGAATGAAAGAAATTCACGACGAGTTTGACGAGTAGAACAATTATTTTTATAAAAAAATTCAACAATTTTCACGCGTTGCTCTGGTGTAGTGGCACTCTAAAAAAAACACGCTTTAGGATCGGTTCCTGCTTTAACTTTTATTTCTTTCAGAATAATACGTGTATTTAAGGTATTACAATAATTTTACCAGAAAGGATATAAAAGGGAAAGGGACTTGTTTGCCACATTTATCACAAAGCATTATGACAGAATTTTTTATATTGTGTTAAAATAATTTTACAGAATTATAATCATAGTTGTTGTTTAAATATTCATTCTAGTCCACGATGTTACTCGCTACCATAAAGCTACGTTTAACACAAAATTAAATTTGGAATTTTGGTTATTTTTAGTTTTATTATACCCTCCAAAAAAGAATTTGGAGGGTGTATTCACTTTGTCATTCCGTTTGTAACGCATCGAAATATCCATCTCAGACCCCATAAAGTATATATATATTCTTGATCAATGATGAAATCTAAGACGATCTGAGCATGTCCGTCCGTCTGTGGAAATCACGATTCAGTCCAAACGGAAAGAGCTAGACCCTCAAAATTTGGTATAAATATATCTTGAAGCTTAGAGCAGGTTAAGTTCGAAGATGGGCTAAATCGGGCAAGAGAGAAAAAAGTTCCCCTAAGAAGAACTAAACCAACCCAGAAAAAACAACATAATTTTTAAAGTTTTTTTGGTTATTTTGTTAAGCAAATTATATATTTGTATGTCAAATACGGTCCAACGCCTTAAACTTGGAGCCATAAAATAAAAATACTACTTTAGTGGGCGTTATTATAGGCAAAAATAGCATAACAATTTAACAAATTGTTTTACTTAAGCCTACATTCCTTAAAAATAATATTTATAAACTTTAATGACGAAGCTGAGACGAAACCTGGTACTACTCTGGCTTACCCCCTCCTTCCTCTTCACCCCCTAAATGACTCTACCAAAAAAAAAAAATAAATAAATTTTGTATATAATCATCCCAGGTATTTATTTTTAGAGTTTTATGACTGCCTCTTTCTGTCCTACCCCCTTCCCCCCTTTGCCCCGTAAATGACCGTATAAAAAAATATATAAAATTTTATTTTGTATATAATTATCCCAAGCATTTATTTTTAGAGTTTTATGACAAAGGTGAAATGTTTCTCCCACAGCCCTTGCCAGAACGACCCCGCCAAAATATAGTTTTTATACCCTCCAAAGAGAATTGGACCCTATAAAGTATGTATATATATTCTTGATTAGTGATAAAGTCTAAGACGGTCTAGCAATGCCCATACGTTCGTCTGTGGAAAACATGATATTGTCTATTTTTTAACCCCGCCCTCTTTGGTGGGCATTGACGTACGATATACATAAAAGAACTACTATGTGGTTAGAAATATACTAGTATTTTTTGTTTTTGCCTCCGACTGCCTACGGATCTGTCCCATTTTTCATATAGTGAACTATCAATTTCAGCATTAAATTGTCGTAGGGGGGCCAACTAGTTCATTTTTATACACTCGAGTACTAGTTGAAGTACTAGTTATTTTATATTTATTAATATTAGTTTTTTTTCATCAACCTGCCCACGTTACGATTACTCACTTTGTTACATTTGAAAAATCCACAAATGATTAGGAACTTTTCTCTTTCTCTCTCTCTCTCTCCATCTCTCTATGTCTCTCTCTCTCTCTATTTGTTAAGATATGGGTTCTATTGAATTTTCAATCAAAATTGTTCTTATTAACAAAAGAAAAATTTAGTAATTATGAGCACACCAAAAACTTAATAATTTATTCATTTTCATAACCGCATTCTTATAACTTTCCTACGGTAAATGTTGTAGCAATTGTCTTGAACGTTCTTGTCCTATGACTGATGAATATGTGAACGGTACAGAAAGTGTTTGAGTCGTAAGTCATAAAAATTTCCTCACTGCGTGTAAGATCGGAAAATTAATATCTAATTAATTAAATATTAATTAATTATTAAGATAATTAATTAATCTATCAGTGTGAAGATCATGGTTTCGCTGCCCTCCTTGTGGAATGTTTACTACAACGACTGATGGTCTTTGTTACTATTATTGGTTAATTATGTTATATAATAGCACTTCGTTGGTGCCATCTGTAGGCCATAATAATATATAATTTTTCAAACAGATATAATTCTTGTGGTGCTGTTTTCGAAAGCCGCCACAGTTTCATCATCAACCAGTACTTTTCTGTATTCGTGTTTGTCACCATTTACTAAGTGACTTAGTTAAATATAATAACAATTTTTTTTTTTTTAATAAAGATTTTGTAGGTGAATCGTATACGAAAACTCTACCAAACTGATCGTAACACACTTCAAATCCCTGTGTTTCCATTTTGATTATTTTCTTCATATCCAAATAAACGAAATTTTGTTCCAATACACTTATCACTGTTGGCTGCATCCTCATCATATTTGCTACTAATATTAAGCGAAAAATTCCGCTTTCAAACAATTTTCTTCTCAAGGGTTTTCATGTTCGGAATGTGCACCTTTCTTTGAAAATAATATATATTTTTTCTTGTCTTTTCTTAAATCAAATCCCCTTTTTTAATCACTTTATTATCTCATTTATAAACGTTAAATTTGTTAAGCTCTTCTAAGCATTTAATCAAAAACTTTTCATCTTTGAAAGGCAAAACTATCAAGAAAACCAAAAAAAAAAAAAAAATAAATCAAATAATTAAAAGTAAAAAAAAGCTTAAACACGAACAAATACCCACCAACCACCTAGACAACAAATCTATGGCAAACGATCTTTGCCTAGAGCGATTTGTCTGAAGTAATGAAATGTGATTTGGAGAATAAAAGATTGTTAAAAAGGCCCCCTTTAACGAAAGAAACATGATTGCTAAAGCGCTGAAAAGAGAAACCAAACAAACAAATAAAATGAAGGCATGCAGCCACCATGAACGTTGTCGATAATGTCAACTATTCATTAGTGCAGTTTAATTTGAATTTTCCCATCATAATTTGCATTAAATTTTGGCCAAAAGGAGTTTAGGTTCAGTTTTATTGCTGCTGGCTGTTGCATTTTCTTTTATTTTCGATTAGCTATTTTGTTTCTTTTTTCCATTTGAAATCAATTTAGAGTGCAGGAAAAGTCCTAATATGGAGCATGAACGAATTCTTTTGAATACTACCAGAGTTTTTGAATACTAGTAGACTTTGCTTCAGGGGTAAGTAAAGTAAGCAGACCAGCTCACAACTTAAAGTTAAATATTTATTTTAACAGTGAATTCTTCCTTAAATTGTTACTTGCATCAGCTACAGTTAATATTACTTTATCTGTAGTGAAGTTAAAAAAAACCAAAGATTTTAAAAGATGCATGATTTTATTTTTTGCTGTTGGTGTTGTTGTTATTTTGGTTACTCGTTTAGTGGAGATGCATCAATTTAATAGCAAATCTTTTAACGATTTAACAGATTGTTAAGCTTTTAAAACAAATTTGCATTTAAATCTCAAACAATAAGATATAAATTTGATATTTTTTTTCCAATCAGCAAAATGTTTAAAAATGGTTTCAGCAAATATTTATAGAAAGAAAAAAAATATATATACGGTTTTCAATTTTAAAGATATTAAAAATAAATAAATAGTAAATAAGATTTATACCTAATGGAGTCGTTATCGAATTGATTACTTCAGTTACATCGAAGATCGGCCTACAATGTCTATTAAAATAAATGGTGTGTGAACTTTTACACTCATTCCAGGCAAGTTAATTTCAGGTGACAATATAGCATGTGAGTGACATATGCCAGGCCACTTAGACGCTTTAAATAAAATAAAATAGAGTAAAAAAAAATTAACCTTTAGCTTTTTGAATTGCAGTGAATCCTCCTTATTTTAGCAAAGAATTTTTTTTTACAATTTTAGATTTTTTAAATGCTTTAAGAAAAAAACAAAAAAATATACAACAAGTAAAAACTTTATATTCGGCCGGTTCGAATCTTAAATACCCTCCAAATATTTAGTAAATAAAATTAAAATGTTTAACTGGTTGGGACAGAGTTCCTTTATATAATATTGTACGTCAACGCCCACTGAAGGGGGCGGGGTCCAAAAATAGACTACATCATGTTTCCACAGACGAACGTATGGGCATTGCTAGACCGTCGTAGACTTCATCACTGATCAAGAAGAAGAAGAAGATGGAGTGCATTAAATCTGCATTTTTTGAGGTCTCTCTGGCAAGGGCCGGTGGGGGGGACATTTCACCTTTGCGATAAGACTCTAAAAATAAATATTTGGGATAGTTAAATGTAAAATTTATTATGTGAGTGAAGATAAATATGCCGAATTAAACATGTTTTGACGTAAGCAGTTACGAAACAACGTATTTAGCTGTGAAGTTAAATATGTTATGACGTAACGAAATGGCAAACAGTGAAGTTTTTTTTTATGAAAATCCATATTCAATAAATATTTGGAGCATTTTATAAAAATATTTACAGGCCATGAAAGGTCAGTTTACAGGCCATGAGAGTGTGTGTGATCTTGGAGGGATTTTGCCCCCGGTGGCCAAATAAGGAGTTGGCATGAATGCCAGTAAATAAAAAATTATTACTAGAGTGTCTTCTATCACACACAACAATTGGAATAGCTGAATTGAGTTTATGAAAATATTTACAGGCCATGAAAGGTCAATTTACAAGCCATGAGAGTGTGTGTGATCTTGGACGAATTTTGCCCCTAGTGGCCAAATAAGAAGTTGGCATGCATTGCCAGTATATACAAAATGATGTATGGGATAGAAGACACTCCCATAATAATTTTGTATATAAATATGGATTTTCATACAAAAAAAAATCACTGATTGCCATTTCGTTACGTCATAACATATTTAACTTCACTTCGTAACTGCTTACGTCAAAACATATTTATCTCACCATATTTATCTTCACACATAAAATAATTTTTATATATTTTTTTTGAAAGGGTCATTTAGGAGTCAAAGGAGAGGAGGAGGTCGGGCAGAGAAGTAGCAGGTTACGTGTCAGCGTCGTCATTAAAGCCTAAAAATGTGATTTTTAAGGAATGTAGGCTTAAGTAAAACAATTTGTGAAATTTGTGCACTAATTTTGCTTGTAATGACGCCCACTAAAGTGGGCGGGTTTCAAAAATTATTATCTTTTATTTTATGGCTTTATTTATGGTTTAACGCGTTGCACCTTCTTTAATATAAAAATATATCATGTGCTTAACACAATTACGAAAAAAACTTTAAAAATTATGTTGTTTTTTAGAGATTGGTTTAGTCCTTCTTAGGGGAACTTTTTTCCCTCTAGCCCGATTCGTCCCATTTACGAACTTGACCTGTGCTATTCTTTAAGGTATATTTGCACCAAATTTCAAGACTTTGGCTCTTTTCATTTGCACTGAATTGTGATTTCCACAGACGGACGGACATTGTTAGATCGTATTAGATTTCATCACTGATCAAGAATATATATACTCTATGGGGTCTGAGATGGATATTTCGATGCGTTACAAACGGAATGACAAAGTGAATATACCCTTCAAATTCCTTTTTGGAGGGTATAAAAAAGGCCTGGTATTTATTTTATTAATAAAAATTATATCATTAGCCAATAGTCAGCCTTTCCATTAAAATCGTTCAATTATAAGATATATATATATATATCCTAAACTTAATGAGAATTCTTAGTAAACATGTGCGAACAAATCCAATAAACTTGCAAATTGAAATAGTACAACAAATACCACTTAATGGTTTCCAACATTCGAGTAATATAACAATTTTTCCTTGCTGCCATATAAATTGCACAACATCAACAACAAATCAATCAAAATGGAATTTGCAATAAAGTTTGCTAAAGGAAAATAAATGTTTAAGGAAATAAAAATTCCTCTGCCTGAATATGTAAAACTGAAAATCTAAATCATTTTAAAGCTAACAAATAAATTTCGAATTTATGAATAGCAATTGCCTTGAAATTTTCAGAAGAATACAATATAGTGACAGCTAATCCTTTGTCATCAAATCTCATTACCATAGACCACATAATTTTTCTTCAAAACTTCCAAACTATGCAAGAAACAAAATAACAAAAAAAAAAAAAGAGAACGTAACCAGAAAATGAAGCTACAAAATCTATGAACAAATTCAACATAATTTTCCTTCTATTTTCCTTAAGCAAAAACTTGTATATGAAAACTAAGAAACAAAATTTGCATACACCATGCAACATAGTATCTGAAAATCCAAACAGTAGCCTTTTCTGTGACTCAAATGAATTAAATAAAAATCTTCGGGATTATGATGCTGATGACGAGCTTGAGCCAGAATTTTTTTTTTTGCTGTAGCAACAATTGCTCGGTAGGTAGCAAATTGGAACAATTTTAATATAATTTTTTTTTCGTTATTTCTTTTACAATAGTTTCTACATATTCGTATGAGCTGAGAAACATACACATATACTCGTATATGCAGATATTTGGTGTATGAAATTTTTCTGGCGATCATATGCAAAATATAGAAAATTTGCGAGAAAAAAATAATTCGTTAACATTTATTGCATACATGTGGGCCGCATAGAGAGTTGTGCTTGCCACAAAACCAACTAACCTCCTGATGTGCTGACATGTCTCATTGTCTACTATGAGTATGTAGATTACGGCACACACATAAGCACATATCACATCATTTGTTTATCATAAGCCGCAACTAATGTGACCAACATATTTTGTGTCATATGCAATATATTAATAGAATAGGACTTCAAATTTAAAATAATAATATTCCACTTGTTATTTATCACTTGTTATTTGCTGGGAAAATGCCTACTCCAGCGTACTAAAATAAAATACTAGTTATAATATCTCATAAATATCCCACAGTGGAGTCAAAATCCTTGTTTTGCTTGTTGAGATTAAATATTAACGATTTCAAAAGAGCAGCTCTTCAAGTTTAATTTGAATAGCTCTTACGAGAACTCTATATTAAAATTAAATGTTATTTATGTTTTTTTTTCATATTCTCCAAAAAAAAACTGGGGGGTATATTCACTTTGTCATTCCGTATGTAACGAAGCGAAATATCCCTCGAAGACCCCATAAAGTATCAGTGGAAATCACGATTCAAAGCAAACAAAAAAAGCCAGACCCTTGAAATTTGGCATAAATATATTGTGAGGTATAATACAGGTCAAGTTTGTAAATGGGCTGTATCGGGCCAGAGGGAAAAAATTCCCCTAAGAAGACAACATAAATATTTTTTTTTGTAATATTGTTAAGCAATTGATATATTTTTATGTCAAAGAACTTGCAGCCAGAAAATCATAAAAATTTTGTGGACCCCCCCGCACTCTTTACTGGGCGTTGAAGTAGGATATTGCATGGAAAAATAGCAAGAAATTGTGTAATTTAAGACTGCATTCCTTAAAAAATTAACTTTAAAGGTTCTATGATGAAACTAAGAGATTCTTTGATCTGTCCTACTCTCCCTCCCTTTTTCCTCCTAAATGACCCTATCCAAAAAAAATTTTACACTCAATAACCCCAAAAAATGGACTTTTTAGTATTTTATAGCATAGGAGAGATGTCTTCCCCCCGGCCCCTCCCGGAGGGACCCCGGCAATATAGAGTTATTATTTACTAAATATTTAGCGGATTCTTAAAGTTCGAACCGGTATTCAATTTAACGTTTGACAACTAGAAGTAAAAATGTTTCATATTCATGAGGACCTTAAGCTGAAATCTACGAACTTTTTCTTTTTTTTTAATTTTCTAATAAATAATTAATTTTATGTCATTTAACTTTAACATGGTTCCATATATTTTGTTTATGTTTTTTTCACTTTTCCCACAATTATGGTGCTAAGTCTTTGCTAACTTTGTTCAGTGAGTTGTATTTTTGCTCATTAAACAGACTTTTTAGCAAAGCTGCATTTGTAATTTTACTCAATATTATAACAATTTCATATTTATTGAACAATAATTAATTGAAATTTTATATGGATAATTGGGCTCAATAATGCAATTTAATGCGATGAGCTCAATTAAGGTGTATGTCTGAACACGGTAGAAAGCTTTCTATCAGTCTGTGTGTATCCCTATTCGTTCATCTCTTGGGCCTTCATTTAGTAAATTTTGCTTGCTTTTCAGTTTTTCTATCTACTGTTTTACTATCGCTCTGTATTCCATAAAATGACTAAATAGACTCTTAACATCTTGTGGGTAGATATAAAAAATTCATTAGAAAAATATCCCTAAGGAAATCGGCAACACTGGGGTTGATGCATACACTTTTTAGTTGCCCTTTTTTTATTGCAATTGCGACTATAGAGGCCTGCTTAGAACGTATTGAGATCATATTGAAAGAATGTGGGGAACAAATACACTTTAGCTACGCACTTCGGATTGAGATGAAATTTCGCATATCGATAGAAATTTGTCTAAGTAAATTAAAAAATGTAGGAAAACATTACATTTTTATAGGAAATTTTCAGAGGCCCATAACTCGAAAACTATGCATTTCCGAGACTTTCACCATTTAAAATTTTCGTCTCATTTTTCAATTTTCTATCGATATGCGAAATTTCATCTCAATCGGAAGTGCGTAGCTAAAGTGTATTTAAGCCGAATGTGGTTTGTTTGAAACAACTAGAAAATAATTTGTTGAACTTTGACATCTAGAATGGGGTCCTATACACTAGAACAAATGCTTTATCATCAAAATTTGTCGCCTGTAGATGTCAAACTGTCATGTCCTTCTTAAAAATGACTTTTAAATGACTAAGTGCTACAAAGAGTTAAAACTAAAATACAACAAAGTGTTCATACGACTCCAATTTAACTCAGTAGCCTTATTGTAATAGATATTTCTATATTAAATTGAAATTATTTTTACACCAACCAGCCAGATTAGTTGGTCATATTATTCGCGGCGCAAACCATAATTTTTTACATTTTTCACAATTTTGAGTGTCATCAACTTCAAAAACAAAATAGAGGCAAATAATGCAAAACCAAAAAACAAACAGGAAAAAACGCGAAAAAAAGGAAATAATAATAAATACACAACAATTGTGCGGAGGAGATGACAAACATAAACTATGCCTCTGTTGAAAAATAAACGTACGCAATTGCTGTCAGGTTTTCCTTTTAGCATTTATATTTTTATTTTTTGAATTGTGATGATACGCAGCCTAGACTGAAGGAGAATACTAAACAAAAGTAAAACGAATGATCTGATACGGTCTTAACAAAATAACAATTCGTTGAATACAAATCAGCAACATTAAACGCACTTTTGCCATAGAAATTGCAACGAGAAACTTTAGTTGGAAATAACGTTGGGAATGGGATGAAATGGAATTGCAAGCCGCTGCTTTACTTAGAATTTAGAGAAATAAAATGTTAATAGAAGGAATGCTGGTGACTTTGACGACTGTTTTGAACACTTCTTTTTAAAATTATGGTAAATTGTGGTAAAAATATTTCTAATGGAAGTTGTTTTATAAAGGATTGCAATAACTCGTTTATATTGATAGTCTGGCAATATTGAATTTTCAACTTGAGGGAGTATTTGAGAGCATTTTATATGTATTTTGTTGCTGTAGAATACAATTATTTGGCAAATGGGAGACCATTTTCACAAGCCTGTAAATACGGCTTATATAGTTAATGACATTCAATAGTAACTATAAAGTGTTTGGCGTAACTGTAACTTGTTTCCCACAACTATACCATAATTACGCAAACCTAATATAGAATATACAATTTGCAGGCCCAGGGAATTACGACAAAATCTTGTTTTCTTTTTTATCTCTTCCTATTTTTAATTTCTATAAATTCCATGTTTCACTGTAGGGCACAGCCATTGCAAAATTACAAGCACATGAAGTGTAGCTGATGCACGTTGTATTGTTGCTAACATTTGCAGCCTCTATGGCGTCTTTGTGATATTGATGTTTGTTTGTTTGTTTTTTCTTTTTCATTTTAATTTTTTCAAGTGCTACAAATATTGGCGGCGACGGTATGTTACGCGCTTGGTTGCCTTCCCCAAAAATTATGCTTGCAAAAGCAACAGCTAAAGAAAAATCAGATTTGTAATGTTACAGAGGCGTGCATTATGATTATAAGCAGCAACTTGAGGCACAAAACTGCAAAATTGCTAAATATTTATTTTTTCCCTGCGCTTATTGTTGTTTGAGTTTTTCTGGTTGCTGTTCGCTTGTCATCAGTGCCATCATACGCATGATCGCAAAACTTGGCACACTCCCCTCCCCGGAGTGGTCGACACCAAGTTTGTGTAAGATTTTCATTTTTTTGTTCTGCTTTCGTTTGTTTCTTTTTCGGAAACGCATGAATAAACTTTATTATCGTAGAATGGCAACTATTGTGTATTTAGGATTTTTTCAGCCTCTCGAAACTGTATCTGCCTTTGAAACGCATCACTTGTGCATGTTTACGTTGCCTTGATTAAGTTGGAGAAAAGAAGCGAACAAAGAAAAGAAATCATACAATTTAAATCTTATTTTCAGCTGAATTGACTTTGCAATCGCACATACGCGTACACAACGTGTAGCTTAAGGTTTTCTAGTTTGGTGGCACTTATGTGTTCGTTGGTTTGTTGCATATGCATTCATTATTATTATTATTATTCGCTTGTTGCATTAATTCAATAATAGTGCGTGTGAGCGTTGTCATATCTTTTAGTGGCTGGTGGTGGGATTGCATCGTGGTTTTTTTTCTTCTTCTTTGCAAGTAGTAGTAAAAGTTGCAGAAGTAGTCAGTTATTTTTATCATTTGACATGATATGCCTACATTAAGTCATAAAATTACATTAAACAATGTTATATGTCACATGTGGCTGTGTGTGTGTGTGTGTGTGCGTGTGCATGTATGTTAAGTATGCCACAAGGATGTCAAAGATTGCTTGTCATGTTTTGTTGTTGAAATAATCAAGGAATGTTTTTTTTTCTCTGGTGCTGTCAAAAAAGTTGAGCCTACACTTTTTGAAAATTGATTCAATTATGGTAAAGTATGTAATTTGGGGAGAGTAAAACAAGCACAAATAAGCCTATTATTTGTAAAATTAGTAACATTTAAGGAAAGGGGAATTAAATTGCATACACACATATTTAAATGTTTATGTCTGCGCTATTTAAATGAGTAAATTTTTGCAAATCGGCGAGTTCAATGTATTGAACTTTTTTTTATAAATGCAGCTCAACTCTTAAAGTGCTCCCAAGTTTGTTTTTTTATAAATAACTTTAAACTAAAAATATATTATTGAAAACTTGAAGCTGAAGAGACCTGTTCAAGGAATTTCGAGATGTCAATCGTCTAAGACGCTTCATTACAGCAACAGCCGATGAAAATATAGAAAAAGTAAAGAAAATTGTTAGGGGAAATCATCGAATTATCATGAGAGAAGTTGCTGAGGTTGTTGGCTCTTAGCATGCACTGTTTTTGATAATTATTAACATAAAGTGTGTGCCAGCTAAATGAGTTCCACAATTGCTGAATTATTACAACAACAAAATTGTCGCTTTACAATCTCTCAGAAAATGTTAAATGATGTCAATAGCAGTCCAGATTTACTTAAAAGCATCACAACGCAGGATATCAAAGACGTTTCAAACCGTCTGAGGTGATAAAAACTCAATCGCTTAGGGAGTTCAAGGTCATGCCAAAAATACACCGACAATTAAAAAAAATTAAATCTGAGGCGCGGCTACATTGAAGGAGTCAAAATAAAATTTTAATGAATTAATAAATGTTGTATAAAAGAAGCCAAAAAAATCGTTTGTGAATCAAAAAGTCAGAAATTGAGACACGAAGAAAATAATCAAACGGAACACAGAAGCTTAGAATGTATTTCATGTACTTCTCGTATACTATTTCATAATAAAATTTGTATAAATAAAAACTGTTAATACAATCAACTATACCACCAAATAAATGTTGATAAACAAAAATACATATACATAAGTACTTAAAAGTGTAGCGGCTTTCGAAAACAGCTGTTTTGCTCTTGAATGTAAGTTGCATAATTACATTGGAATATTTTTCATGTCTTTGTGCTTCAAAACGCGTTACGAACAAAAGCCTAAAAATTATATTTGAACAGTCATCTCATTACTCTTAGGTAGGTGCAAAAGTAAATTCTCCACAATACCAACTCGGTAAATTTTGTTTTTTTTTTGCAGTTTATATTTCAATGTTAAATGCATTCAGATTTTATTTTACTTGCTCAGTTCCAATGTTTTCTTAGATTTTTTACCATCATATACCGCGCATTCAAAATTTCCTCTATAACTACTGATTTTCTAAAACAAGATGTAAATGTATATGTAATGTCTTATATATCTTATTAATATATTGTTTATCGGAGAGGTAAGAGATTGAATTTGTAAATAAATCAAGTTCTTGACACAAATCATAATCAGTTTATAGAATAAACTAACTTTTTCTTAGTTTAAATCAAAAACTTGAACAAAAGATATGCCTACTCGCCTGCATCCAGGCGAATTCGCTGCCCAGCAGCCTTATTTTCTCTATGTAAAAACAAATTTCAATGTATATACATATATATAAGTATATATATTTTTTAAAATACTAATTGTTTTAACTCATTGACCTGAACATAATCAAACTTTAAATACTTTGCGGCATTACGTATGTATTTGTTTACGGTTTACTGGCGGTAAAGCAAATATTCTCTATTGTTAGCCAACGAACTCCCATAACATTGACACCTGGCAAACAAAAGCGCAAGTAATAATAATAATAATAAAATATCTTTCGTGTTATTTTTAGATCCCTAAGCTGATTTATATATTTTGTTGTTTGATGGAATTAATTTGTATATGTATTTGAAAAAAATGAAAATACAACAACAACAAAAATCCGCTTAATTTTCACGGCATTATTGGTTTTACAATTGAATGTTTAATTAGTTAAATTAAACTGTACAAACAAATAACATGAATGCAGGAAAACCCGGGGAATTATACTCTTGAATTAACATGAAATAATATGTTTTGTTCACAATTAAATAACTTTTTTAAGGGGATATATTTCCGAAGGCTTGATTGAAAAATTACTACTTAATTGACAGTTGAATGTTTGTTTTGTATGTAAAATCGAAACGCTGTTACAACAACTGCACATACAACAAACCTAGACAACTGGTTCTCTGTGATAGGGTAACAGTTATTTTTAATTTTTCTTTACAAATACTAACTTCACAAAAAAGTGAAATGATATATATATATATAAGTTCGTAATCTCCCTAGTATTAATATGCGACCCTATAAAGTTATATATTCTGGCTCTTTATAAATAGGGAAGTCGTAAAGGCCATGTCTGACTGTCTATCTCTCCTCCTCTGCTGTACGTGAAATTAGTTTTCTGAAACCCTCAAAGAGCTAGAGACTTCATTCTTGGACAGATAGATTGGTTTTGAAAATCAGCTAAATCTAATAATATTATTCCAGAGCTGGAAAGCTTAAACCAATCTTGCCACATAAAATTAATTAGCAAAACCTAAATATTTTTGCGTTTCTGTTAGCTAAACCTATTTTCTACTTCAGGAAAAATCAAATTTCTATTAAATATTAAAAATTGGATTAAAGGGTGTGGACAATTGAAATTTTCCTTGGTACATAAAATTGATTAAGAGGCTTAATGTAGGAACACAACCGCGAATATTCGCCGCCAAAAATAAAACACATTGGTGTATATGAAAATGCACACAATCGTGGCGTTGGTCGAAATTCGTCATACTCAGCGAAAGTTGAAATATATTTATTTCTAATTGTTTCGTCAACGAACGACGAACAAATCAATATAAATTGACCAGGTTTCATATACTCAAACTGGTTTTTTGTGGAAAAACATAATTCACTACTGTATTGTTGCATGTAGCACTAAAATTCATTCGGACGACTTTTTATTAATTTTGAACACTTTTTATAATATAGTTTTTCTTTCTATATCTCCATTTTTCATATGGTCACCCCATCAGCTGTTAAATGAAAGTAATAATTTATGTACAGACAAAAAATTTTTCAGAAAATATTTACAAAAAGGAATTTGTTCTGAAAAAAATGGACAACACCGGGATAATTATTGAGTGTCTAAACAATCTGACTGGCATCAGAGGATTACAATGATTTAAAAAACAAATATTAACATGCTGTTTGTTTATTATTTTAATTTATTCGTCGTTATTGTGTTTCATACGACGAATTTATAGAGCGATTTTTTACCAACGAATTCGTCGTACTAAGCGAAATTCGTCGTTCGTCCCAGTTTTGTTCCTAGCATTATTTATTTTGGTTTCTTCGTTCATTATAACTTTTTAATTTATGGGAAGAATAAAATTGGTGTTAAGAATCCGAAAAAATCAATAAGACGATTCCAGGGTTGAACAATTGTAATATTTTTGTATAACTCCAAAAACCCATTTTTTTGTTAATTGAAACAATTTTATACTTCAGGACAAATAAAATTGGAATTATGAGTAAAAAAAAAATAGAAGACGATTCCAGGGTTGGACATTTAAAATTTTATGATTAATTTTTATTGGTTTTTGCTATAATTTTATTTTATTTTTTGTTACTCTATAAGAAGAATAAAGTTGGCTTTAAAATCCAAAATATAAAAAAGACAATATACCAGGGTTGCAGAATTGCAATTTTCTTGTTACATAAAAGTAACAAAAAAATTTTTTATTAATATTTTTTTTGCTAATAATCTTATTTTGTACTTCAGAATGAGTAAAATTGTTATTTTTTGGTACATAAAAGTCTGTTCTCCTGTTAGTTATACCTATTTTATACTTAAAGAAGAGTTAAGCAGGAATTAAAACCAAAAAATAAATAAATAAGTAGCTTTCAGGATTGGACAGTTAAAAAATTTTTTTGCTACATAAAAATGATGAACTAAAATTTTTCTTTTAGTTTAAAAGTTAAACATATTTGATATTTTTGGTGTCAGAAACCATATAAACCAAAAATATAGCTTCAGAGCTGTAAAATAGAATTTATTATTTTTTTTATATATTAAGGTAGAGGTCTCTTCATAAAATTATTAAAAATTTTATTAATTAAAATTCAATATTTCGTTTCCTGACAATGTTAACAAACTGTTAACGATATATTGATGAATAAAATATTTATAAAAATCAATGAGTGTTCGAACTCACGGGCGATGTGTTAACACCTTATGTTACACGGTACCTGTTCGATTTCTATGAACACAGACCAACAAACCAGGAGGTAGAGTTAATATAAAGTATTTTTTATTTATTTTATGTTAAACCCACAAAAAACAAAGGGAATGCAAAGCAACAGACAAATGTACATACATACATTGCTATGTTTGTACATAAGCTACATACGTTGCTGTCTTGCTATCTCATTTTTATATATGTACGTATAACCACGTCACTATTCTCTTTGCTATGCATAAGACAAAACCGAAGATCAACATAAAACACTTTTTTAATAATACTCCAAATTAATACTCCGAATTAAAACACTTAAATCTCCGCTCGCCGATATCGGATCGCCTTAATTTTTGGCCTAAACTCTTCGTCGAAACCTGCACTAGCGTTTTAATCCAAAAATTAATAAAATCGGCTATGAATTTCCGGAGAAACTCGCGTGGGAAAATTATATGAAAATCGCCCAATAATCACTTTCAATACCGACTGCCAAGCAACAACAACAAACAAACAAACTCTTACACTTACACTTGCGTATGTATTGAAACTGATAGTTTACTGCCCTAGAGGCGCGCTTATAGATGTTAACACATCAAAAGATTTCGAGCCTGATAAGTATATTAAGACAAATCAAATAAAGGTCATTTAAAGTTGACGGAAAAAAATTAAATATTTTTGATATATTAAAATGAAATATTAAAGTAGTACAAAAAATTTTGTGTTTTAAAAAGAAAAAAATTAGTATTAAAAGCCAAAAAGAGCAAAAATATAGTTCCAGGACTGGTAAGAATGAGACTGCGTCAGTGAAAGGTATATGAATTTCGAAACAGACGAAAACTTTAAAAACTTTTTTCATTTATAGAAAAAAGTCCTGCAAGAATTCATGCAAGATTGATTACAAACACAAATTTTTTTATAAATTAAGGCAAATATTTCAAAAAAATACTGGTAAATACGAGTAATAAATCACCATAAGCTGCCATATCATTTTCACGCTCACCATCCTGTTATGGAACGACACATTTGACGTACGACGAATATTTTAAATAATTTGAAATTTAAACATTACACACGGACGTACATACAAACAAAATTAAATATATGTATGTATGTATGTACTTAATAGTGATTAATTTATTTGTGTTGTTTCAGGCATGCATTCATGCATGCTCGCATGCCTACTACTCGTATTAACTCTTTAAGCATTAAAATGCATGTGTTTACTCAAGTGTGCCTGTAAATTTGTATGTTTGCCTTAAAGATTAAAATAGTTTTGGTTGCGCGAAAAAAAAGTACAACTATTTGTATTAATTCTGGCATTCTCATGTTATTTATTTCCACTTTTATTTCTTGTTCTTGTTATTGTTGTTCTTTTAACTTGAGGCGTTTTTCTACTCTGCATTGTGCTGTTTGGTGGGTTAAGTCATTGTTATTGTATGTATGTTGCTTGTTGTTGTTGTTCCCGATGGCTGATATTTGAAAATTTATACGTTTTGCCAAGTCTTTAATTACCATAGACACTAAATCCATTTCAACTGTCTTAAATTTGACAATTTTAATGCTTACATACCACCCAGTTTTTCTTAATTCCAACTCGAGCTTTGTTATATTGTTGCTGACGGTGTTGTTGTCGTTGTTGTTGTTATATATGTATGTCTGTAACATCCTATTTGTTTCAATGCCTATATGATTATATATGTGTATGTCTGTCTCTATTTACCCAAGTGCTGGTAATTCGTATTGTGTACGGAAGAATCTTTTTCCAGATCTAGTTAAGAAATTGTTTAGTCAAATCAACACCATTTCCAACGTTACAATCACATAAATAGCGAAAAAAATTTTATTGAAATTTCAACTGATTTCTATAACCTTTTTATCTAGAAAGTATAATAGTGCTGACATGTGTTTTAAAAATATTTATATTTGAATAATTTTCTTTAAAAGCAATTTAAAAAATAAGTGGATTATTCGACTTTAACGAATCTTATATACCCTTCACCAACGTACATCTGGATCTGTATACATTAATTTCATTTATGGAATCATCTTTTTGACTTTTTCTAATTTTCATTATTAATTTATTTCTTTATAAAACATATAATATATTTGATTCTTAAAAATTTATTTAATTTATTTACTTTAATATATCAAAAATAAATTTACATATCCCAGCTCTGCAACCGTTTACTGATTTTCAAAACAATCTATTTAGGCCTATTTGCAATAGATCTATCCAAAACTGAAGTCTTTAGCTTTTCTGTTGGCCACGAAAAAATCGATTTTACGTACAGGTAGACCGCCAGATGGACATCGCTTATTCGACTTTTCTATTTGCACTCAGGGGATGGCCCTCACATATGCAAGGGATAGTATTGAGGGGTCAGATAAAGAAAGATGAGACGATAGAGAACTTTTTGCAGCTATTTTTAATATATACTTTGCCTCGGAATTTTCCCGATAAAGGAGGGTGCTGTTACTCTCCTCTGTAGTAAATTATAGTGTTAATCGCTGCCATTAATTGTTCAGTAATCAGCTGGAATGCCTTCGCCCACATCAATCATGACTAAGCGTGGAGTCTTACTCGGGACTTTCGGCTTCCTCAAGACTGTCAATTACTTGCCATGCCTGATTAATACACCTTTTAATTTAAGGATGTTCCGGTTTCCCTCACTGGATGTCCTGATGTTTATGATTGGGATATTTCTATTTGTGTCCCAGAAATCTTACCCAGTGTGTTGCTTTTTCAATGCCAGATATATTTGCTTGGGAGGCACAGCTAAAAAATTAGAAAAAACGCTAAAAAGTTGCACCTAATATTTTTTACATGATATTTTGCCATAGAATAATTTTCTATAATTTTTTAGCTTTTAATTCCGTTTTTATTAAAATGTTCAGTTTTTCCTCTAAAAAAATAAGACATTTATTTATTCAGTTAAAAAATAAACGGCTATTTTTCTACCGCAAGTTCAAGAAGAAATAGATTTAAAAGAAAAATAACATATAAGAATTTTTTGTATGTTAAAGTGCGAAGGAAGGATTTCTAGTGGCATCGTGGGACTGGCAGGTACTATTATTTTATATATTAACGGCTTTATTTATAAAAAATATTTTGCATTTATAAATGGTTTATAAAACAGATTTCCATACAAAATTTGTTTAATAAACGCTTTATAAAACAAAAGAAAATAAAGCAATGAGTGTTCGAACTCACGGGCGATGTGTTAACACCTTTTTGTTTATTTATTTTATATTAAACCCACAAAAAACAAAGAGAATGCAAAGCAACCGACAAATGTACATACATACCATGAATCAAAAATAATAGATTACGCTTTGCGCATGTCCGTTATGTTGTTTACATCAGTCAGCTGTTTATGTGACGTAGAAAGTGTTTTTGGCATTTTATTGTTATAGAAAGAGCGAATGCAGAAACAACACACAACAAACTTTAGAGAAAATTATTAAAAATTAAATAAATTAAAATGAAATGTGAAGTGAAAAATTGCAAGAATATAAAAAAAGACAAACGCAAAATAAGTTTCTTTACCTTTCCATCTGATTATAAGCTATCAAAGCAGTGGATAAAGTTTTGTTGCAATGAAAAGGTAAACACAAAGCATGGTCGTGTCTGTATGGAACATTTCAAGGAAGATGATTTTGCAAATAAAATGGAATATAAAAGTGGTAAGTAATGAGTTATTTTATAAACTAATAAACTATTATATTATTTCATACTACTACAGCTACTCATGGTTTACTTGAGGGTTTAAACTGGGAAGAATGCCATCAACTATTTAAATTGGTACACATGTTTTTATTCATATATATATAAAACAAAAAAAATATTGAATAATTTTTCAGACAAATGATTGGTTCGATGTGATGAACGTTCCCATATCTGATGCAATGGCGCGTTGCCGCGCATATGGCCTTTCTTTAGAGCTACAAAAAAATATAATCATTCAAATGACGGAAATGGTTAAGGAAATGAGGGTGATTGGGCGAGCAACTTTACTGCCATTCCAAAAAGGTAGTTAATTGCAAGTAGTTTATGCAATAATTAAATTAAATTTTTTGATCAGGAATTATTCAGACAAACAATGCTATTCAAGGACTTTATGATGACTTGGTAGCACGATTTAACTTGAAATATATTCTTACGTATCGCCTCAATAAAGACGTTTTAGAAAATTTTTTCGGAGTGATTCGAGCTAAGGGAGGTTTGCATGACCATCCAGATCAACTGGAGTTTAAATACCGATTAAGGTCGTATATTCTTGGACGAAACGATGGTATAATTTCTAATGATGGAAATGTGGAAAATGATGATACTCCAGACCTAGAAATGTGTGAAAAATCTATTACAGGTAATTTTTTTAAATACACTTTTTCCAAGTCATGCTTTCAAGGTTTCTTTATAGGTAAATTATTTGAAAATTTTAAAATGGATGTTTATATGGAAGAACCAGACGAAGAACTGAATGACATGCATTATGATGGTTTGGAAAACTTTGCGGGTTACATTTGCCATCGCTTAAAGGACGATCTTCCCGAAATTTCCGGAAAAAAAGATGAAAGTGAACCGACATATACATGGATTGACCATTTGTCAGAGGGCGGTCTGACAAAACCAACAGAAGCAACTATGAGCATTATGAGACAACTAAAAAAAATATTCGATAAGCATAATGGAGAAAGCCTGCTCATACGAAAAGATTATTTAAAGTTCCTTATCGAACAGGCCTGCGAAGTTGACTGTAATAAAAAAATAAAAACTCTTTTTTTTAAGTCTCTCATGTAAATAAATAAAAATTTAATAGAAAGCGCGAGATCTCGGAAAAGAAAATTCAATAAAATTATCAATTGATTTAACAACTGCTTAAATATGTCGTACTTAACTTATATACATAATTATTTTTCCTATACGGTAAGTATCTTACTTTATAATACTGCTTTGTACTTTAATAAGCATCCAACCTGTTGCTGGATGATTATTTCTTCTGCCAATTTTTAATCCAACGAGTGGCAAAGAGTCGTCCAGGCATTCGTTGAGTACAATATCACACAGGCTGGAACAGCCGTCGACTTGTAATGCATAGCCAGTGTCGCTAAAATGTGAAAAATTACTTGATCCAAGTTTTGCCACTGCCCGCCTGACAAATTTTCATAAGTCTGTGTCACAATATATATGTATGTTTAAACTTAATTAAACAAAATAATATACACGTTAAATGTATTTATTTTCTGTTGTAGTTATTTTAAAATTATTTGATTTTTTTTCATTTTTTCAATATTTCACAACAAATTGCACACATTTCTTTGATGTAAACAAATAATTACGATCCCTTGTGACGTCATGCGCAGTAGAAAAATTTTTTGACAACTTTTCGGCGTCTTCTTTATTAATTGCTTCATGCATACATACATTGTTATGTTTGTACATAAGCTACATACGTTGCTGTCTTGCTATCTCATTTTTATATATGTACGTATAACCACGTCACTATTCTCTTTGCTATGCATAAGACAAAACCGAAGATCAGCATAAAACACTTTTTTAATAGTACTCCAAATTAATACTCCAAATTAAAACACTTAAATCTTCGCTCGCCGATATCGGATCGCCTTAATTTTTGGCCTAAACTCTTCGTCGAAACCCGCACTAGCGTTTTAATCCAAAAATTAATAAAATCGGCTATGAATTTCCGGAGAAAATCGCGTGGGAAAATTATATGAAAATCGCCCAATAATCACTTTCAATACCGACTGCCCAGCAACAACAACAAACAAACAAACTCTTACACTCACACTTGCATATGTATTGAAACTGATAGTTTACTGCCCTAGAGATGCGCGTATAGATGTTAACACATCAAAAATATTTTTTGTGAATAAGGCCGTAAGGATATTGCGTCCTACATATTTATTTTTAAAACTTTGGAAAATAATAACAAATTAAAAGAGTACCATGATAACAAGACATCAGGCTCATTTTACATTTTATTTTTAAAAACATATATTAAGGAGAACAGAAACATTTTTTATAAAAAAAATAAAATTTTTAGAAAAGAATTACTGGAAACGGTGTACTGATTAAAAAAAGGGTATACGTATTTATGTATTCCAATGAATTGTCTGCTGCGTTCGTTGTTATATCAGTTCCCATATTGCTTTGAATTTTTTCCTTTTTTTTTTTTTGTTCCTGGCTGTTTGTAACTGTAGCTTTTAAATCACATCATTTCTATCTGTATCTGGCCTGATGCGTTGATACGTTTGCTAGCAGTTTGTGTGTGTGTTAAAGTATTGTTTTGCAACAAATGTTTCTACCAAACGTACGCAATAAGTTCGATTGAATGCTAAGTTGTATGCTCGCATGTGTTTGTTTATTTGTCATTCAAGAGGTATCGGTTTAAGTTCCATTTCTTCCTTTGCTTCGGTGGTTTTTTATCTGTGCACAATTCTTTTTTTTTATATTCCAATAGTGTGGCTGTTATTGCAATATCTGTTAGAAAAAAACCCGTATCGAGTGTGGAGACACTAGTTCAAAAGATTTGCAGTTATAGATTGTAAATTGCAGTACCACGCACTGGATGGCAAAACGGAACAAAAGTAGAAGATGAAAAAATATCTTTGCAAGCCTATGCAAATTAAGACAGTAGACAAGCAGCAGCAAAAGTTCTATTTCTTGGGAGAAAATTTATAAATAAAATAGTTACTAGAATGATAAAAAATTTATAAAAAGTTTCCTTCACGTAGAAGCCCACTGTGGGTATTCACCACATCCTTAAGACTGCCATGTCTGCATGTTAATCGGAAAAGTGTGTACAATATTCCAACTAAATGCATTTAAAAATAAAAATAAAAAATAAAAATAAATAAAATAAAATGAACTAAAGAAAACTAGAACACAGCAGGATGACAATTTTTACAATAACAGCATACAAAAGCAAAAGATGGCAACAAATTCCCCAACAATATGCCTATAACAGCTCAAAGTCTATAAAAATGCAACAAAAGCACACTAGAGTGAGCATGCCACATGCAGCACTATGCAGCAGAGCTTATATATTATGGCCTTAAATCTCTCTGTTATTGTGCAGAAAATAAAGCAACTAGACACAACATTTGCAGTTTAGATGACAAAAAGGAACTCTTTAAAGGAGACAACGTAGTAAAGATGCACATGGGTGTAATCCTTAGACGGCTCAAAATGAATACAACAATTTATGAACACTACAAACAAAATTGTATTACAATTTATGTCTTTGAAATGAAGAGGGCAAAAACGGAATGGAAAATATATATGAGTTTAGTGGAAAAAATAAATAAAATTATATTGGGGGTAAGGTTTTGCAGAGGTCATAATATAATTTTTTAGTATATCAAAGCAACATTATAAAAATATTTTTAAAATATCTCCATATTTGAAACTACTGGCATAATTACGAAGATGCACCACTGGTTAGCCTCTTGAGTATTCTGTTTGTTTGTTAGCAGCCAAAATACCAACTTTGCACAGTAACACGTAGGCTCCTCTGGTAATTATAATGAACCTAATGTTCCCAGAAAGTACTTTCTACTGTACTGCAGCCCTTCTATTCTATAAAATTGGGCTGTCGATATCTACAAAAATCTCTTCCGTTTATTTTTATGGTTACAATATTTTTCAATATCTGGCTGAACAAACAACGTCAGCTAAAAAGCTTCATATCCAATATAAAATGTTCACATATTGCTTTTTTGCAATCCAAACCAAAATGCTAAAACTTTAATTGAGTAGAAATAAGAAAGTTCTAGTTTCTTCTTTTTTATCTCTTTCCACTCTTGAAAATATTGTGGCAACTATATAAAGATTTATGTTTGGCCATCTTCTAAAGCATTTTACTATATAAATATTTTTTCCATTCCAACCCTATTACCATTTCATTTTCCTAAATGACTTGATACTATTTGTAGCTCTTTTTTTTAATTTGTGCAAATGATTTTTTTCTCCACATTTACTTTAACGTATGTCTTTTTTTAAACAGTCGGATTTTTTCAATTTATCTTTGAAGTTGATTTTTTCCCCATTTGAACATACAGGCAAAAAAAGAACTGAAACTTTAAAAGCATAAAAGAAAATATTCCTATACTCAGTCACAAATCATCAAATAGACAAAGATATCAAGTGATTTCCTAAAAGAGAAATGTATTTAAAAAAAAGAGAAATAACAAAACGTAAAAAGTTTTTAAATTAAGAATTATTAGGTGAGTGCAAAGGTATATGGTGTGTCGTATATATGCAATAGCCTTAACACATTTTATTTTGCCCCCCACCAAATATTCCCTTTTAGCAGTTTTAAGTGTTTCTTTGCATTAAGAAATTCACTTGTCATTTCTTATTTATTTTTCAAAAATAATTTTTATAAAAGTATAGTGTTTGAAATGAAAAAATAAATGCAAAATATTCTCTCACAAATAACCCTCAACATGATTTCATTTTATTTTGTATTTATATTTTATATTTTTGACGAGCAACTTGTAGCCAGCAGCAGTTGCCACCAAGTAATTTAAATGTAATTGATACTGTTGCCTGTTGCATATTAATGATTTAACTACACTTTCAACATTCGGCTTTAAACAAAGAAATACACTTTCGTTGTCTATTCTGATGCATCCGCTAAAGACTTCAGCTGCAATTAAAATTATATTTAGCAGCATAACCAAGTCGCTTGCAAAACTTTAGATATTGTGTTAACTGGCTTGAACCGTGTACACTATAGCCAGCTTAGTTAAAAAAAAGTTAGGCATTAAGTTTGTAACAATAAGTTTTAAGGCCGACTATGCAGAAAAGAGAAGAATCCTAGTCTCGACCGAAGATTAACTGAATGAAAAATGGTAATATTTAGCCACGCCTCAGTTTAGAAAATTTTGATTGAATATATTCCCTTTTTTTTTGTTACTTAGACTGGCACTCAGGGCATAAACCCTACTCATACAATGGTTTATGTCGGAGCTAAGAAAACTAGGGATTTTGCTGAGAGAAAAAAAAGAGAAGTGATAGAAAAATTTTTTGTAGCCAAAACTCTAAACACTTACACGTTAAATACTGTTGGCTTCAGTTGTGTAGCCAGCTACTGACCTATTTTGAAAACGTCACAATCAAAGAAATAGTCATGAGTAGCAGGTGGTTGTAGAAATGGATATATGGGCCAGTGGCGCCGCTTTTATATAATACTTCCTGAAAATATGCTGAAATCAACTAAAATTTAAAAGCAAACCATTTGCGCTGCTTAAAATTTAACTTTTAAATATATTCTTGTAAAAAAATTTAATTTCGAATTTATTTAATCACTCCTTAAAAATCTTCTGGTTTCTTGAACTCATTTTAATTATTATTATACTCTGATATTTGTAAGCTTAAAGTCTCTTTATTTTTATTTAAAATATATTAATTTTCAATTTTTCGTCACTCCTTTGTGTGACTTCTGCCAGAAATTAATTATTTTATTTGATGTGAAAAAAATAATCACTCCTATTGTGAATAATTTTTCTCCCGAACAGTATTTCACTCTCGCTCAATTGCAATTGTGAATACTTTTTCTCAAAAAATTTTTTCACTATTGCTTATTATTTTTCTAATTTCTGTTAACTTCAAACTGTTGTCATGCAGTAAGCAATTATAGTTGCCCACCATCCTTCGAAAGAGACAAAAATTCCAAATGAAGTTTATGAGGACTGTTTCCACGTGAAGGGGAATGAAACCAACTTTTCATTTTTTATTCATGTTAAGAATAATTCATGCCTATTTTTATTGTATTGCTTACATCGGACTCCCGTAATGTAGATGACAAATATTTAGAAATTAGTTTAATGTGACTACTACCACAAAATCAGCACGGACAACAACCCATACACATGACATTTTTTTTAAACACATTTTGACGTTTTTATTTTTGTGTTTTTGAAGAAAAAAAAATTGCTTTCTACTTATATTAAACTAGCCCCTGTCAAAAACTAAAAACTTCTCCTTGTCTATTTGAACGATTTATATATTAACTTTGTAAATACTCAAGACAAAATTCTAAAAAAAAATTTTCTGATCTTTCGAAATAATTCCTAAAAAGAAATTTCGGCAATTAAATATGTTGCAAAAACTACAAAAGGGTGCATAATATTCGTCTTGATGGCTTCTAGATCTCCAACTTCTTTTTCTTACCGTAAAAAAAAATTTTATTTTAATAATTCATACAGGGAGAATGTAATTTTTATAGCCTGCGGCAGGAAAAGAACGCATTTAATTTAATCTCTAGCAACGCCTGTCTAATATATGGAGAGACTTGCACAAAAACTGCATATCAAAGGACAGACTGATGATTGCGGCAGGCTCAAGAGACACAACGTATTTAAACAATTTAATGGGTGGCCTTAGATTTGGCGACACAATTTCTTAACGTTTCAGTTTATTTTTCTTACTCTAATGCCGTTTATAAAGTGTTTTTCTTTTCAAACTTGCATTTGTTCTTTTATTATTATTATTTTCACATTTTGCCAGGAGTTTTAATAAAATGTGTGCAGAATATTGATTTATGGGTTTTGAAATTGTAAAGGTGAAACTGTAAAATAGCTATTCTTTCATAGTGATTTTATAAAATAATTTTTGGATATATTGTTGTTATGGAATAATTTTTTTATTATATGATTTTAATGTTAGTAGAATGGGGAAATCAAAGTTTTAGTCATAATTCGCTTTTTAGATAATGTCTGGTCATATTAGTAAATGAAGAGAAAGTTAAGCAAATTATCAGTCCCATTTTCAGATTGGCAAACTAGTTGTCTGATTCAAATAATTTACAAAAATTTACAGAGTTTTAAGTCAAATATTTAAATGAAAAACATTTGCTCATAATAAAAACATTTTTCGAACGCTGTGTTAAATACAATATTTAATAACTTTTTTATTATATCAATTAATTTTGTGTTTGATATTTTTAAAGATAAACAAATTGTTGACATCTTCCTTAAAAAATCGATCTTGAATGATGGTTTCTCTATAGAAATTTGCTGTTCGGCAAAGTTTAATTTAAAATGCAATTTTGATATCGAGCAATTATGTAACATATAATAGAGGAATAAATTCTTCCAATAACATGGGTTCAGTATTGATATAATTCTCGTATACTATTTTGTCATAAAATTTATATGAATATCAGGTGCTTCTTTAAACGCGTCACACAGTGGCGTGAATGGCAGAGAAAGTGGCGATTAATTCATAACTCAAAAATCGCACAAATGCGCAAATAAGTGTACTGGGATTTATTAACTAAAATCTTATATTTTAAGAGCATAAAAGCATTTTTTCCTGTCTTCATCCGCAAAGTTGTTGAAACTCAATGTATATATCAAAAATACCACATTTTTGGAGACATTTAATTTTTTTTTTAATATTTCTAAAACATTTATCTAAACATAAAATAATTTTTTAAATGCTTATATACCTGAAGTTGACGGTTCCATTATAAAACTTTTACTTATAGAAGTCTTAACAAAAACTATAATCACTTGAAATAATAACATTTTTTCTTTTAATCAATGCGCGCAAAAATAACAAAAATGATTGAACTTTGAACACACACTGCAAATAAAGTAAACTACCAAGAACTTTTATTTTTGCAGTTAGTAATGTAGAATTTTATCTACTTTCATATGGTAACAAATACGGTTGTGAAAATTAAAGTTAATCTTTTGAATTAGTCGCCACTTGTGAAGGCTTTCACCCCACAGTGCGTCAGAACTTCAAGTTATAATACAACACAAAAATAATGCTGGAATGAAATTGTTTACAAAATTCTGCTAAATAATTTCATTTCATTTATTTTTAAATTATGAGGTCCGGCATATGTGCGGTGCAGCTACGGTTTACATGACCTATTCAATCAGTACATTTCTTGACATCTTTTACCAATTATTCTGCCCGTCAGGTGTCGATGGTGAATTCGTTTATGCCTTGAAATGCTTCAAAAGTGGATAGTTTGTCGACACAAGTGTCCCCTAAAAAGCAATACTGTTGTGTCATTGTAGACCGTTGGAAAGAGGTGTTAGTGAACAGGATTTACTCTGGAAATAAAGATGTCACCAAATTGATTTTACAAAAAATGGGTTGTTAACCTCGCTAAATGTTGTTCCACGTCGTTGCAGGCTAAAGTCGTCGACGTTCAGCTGATTAATTTATGAAAACAAAGAACATTTAGTTAGATCTGCTGGGTAGTGGTCACTTTTCTCCGTTAAGGCAGCTCCTTGCTGATTTCGAAAGATTTGAGGTCCGTTACGCACATTTCTTTACATTGTTGATGATTTCCGTTCGAAAAGAATGAAATTAGTGCGAAAACGAGATGCCTACTAGACTGATGATCTTGATCGTAACATACACGAAGCGGCCAAAATTTATTTTATTTTTATTATTTTCTGATTTCTGTTTATTCTTGATCGTTCAGAGTTGTTTTAGCAATAATTCGTTAAGCCATAAGGTCTATTTATACAAAAACAAAATTTTAATATATCTGAATTTTTTCAATATTTCGTTCCATCTTTTGGGTGGCTTTTTTAGAAAATATAGTTCATATTTTCTTTTATCTTAAACAATAATTTCTTATTATAGTTTTTTACTATGGTTCCTATAGTTTGAAGACAGGAAAACATTAAATCATAACCATGGCAATTTAAAAGGAATATATCATGAAATTAGGCCTGATTTTAAATTTAAAGGTTACAATAATCCAGCAGACGGAATGTAACATTCTAAAGGATCAAAAATCAAGCTGACTACAATATAACTTAATCTTAACACACCACATCCCTTAACAATTTCTAACTAATTTAATTTCAAAATGCTTTGGCTAACATTTATTCAAGTTGATGAAAATTCAACGAAGTCTACCTGGTAAGTTTGACTGATCTATATATAGGAGCATTTACTTGGTGTGCCAACAATTTCCTAATTTATGGTGTTTAACGTGTAGAAAATCCATTGTTTAATAAATCTTAATGAAATTAAAGCTTAAGCGGAAATCTCTGGCTCTGGTGTATTAAATTTTAGCTCAAGACCATAAATTTTAAAATGTTGCTTATCCAGGAAATAAAATTACTCCAATGGTTGGTTTCTAAATCTATATTTAAGACACTCTCAACGATACACTCAGACACATATTTGCTTAACTTGATGAACTTCTTTTAATCTTTTAATTTGATACGAGCACATAACAGAAAAAGAGTGTAAGGGAAAACATCAGGCACAGCTAGACAAAGTTTGTTATATATTTGATTTTTATTAGGGAGCAACAGGTCTACAAAGAATTTTCTTACAATAAAAAAACTAGACATAATACCACTTACTTATTTGTTAAATGAAAGCTGCCTGGATATAAAAATTATTAATTTTGTGTTCCAGCAAACATTTAAAAATCGGTCATGTCTGCTATAAAGCAAAAGCTGTACGAACCCTAATAAGCTAAACTACACTGGCTTCAAAAGAAAAAAAATTTATATATAAAAAAAAGAAGCAAAAGTCTTACTTTTTCTTTTCTTTGCGCCATCAGAGCAAAAAAAAAAAGCGACCAGGTCTTTTATGCACATGAAAATAAAATTTTTAACTGCATGCTGAATATATATGTATATTTATTCTGGCTGGCTCCCCATACCTTCAAGTGGCTACAAACAAAAAAAGTTTACAAAACACAATTTCCACTGAGAAAATGAAATGGAAAAATAAAAATATAGAAAAATTGTATGTAACACATGGTTCAAGCCAAAACACACTTGATCAAAATGCCAAAACAATTTGCATATTTTAATTAAATTCACATACATTTTTATTACTCACCTATTCATCTTTTTTTTTCCTTTTTTTTTTTATTCTTCACTTGGGGTCTGTTGAATATTTTTGGCTGCTTAGCGGCAAAAGGGGAGAGAGGAGGAAATGTGGCCAAAACTGCTAGACACACTTGCCTTAAAACTCGTGTGTGTGTGTCTGTGGCTGGAACACATTAATATCTTTTAAGAAGTAAATGAGAAAATGACATAAATGGAATGAAAATTTAATTTTAAACCAAAACGTACTATTTTTAGTACAAAGAAAATATCAATACTTAATAAAGAAACTAATTTAACATGAATAGTGTTTAGATTTTAAGGAAACTGGTAATGAAAAAAAAACAAATACGTATACATACATATATTCAATAAGTAAACCTAGAAATAAATTAGATAGAGGTTATCACAGAAATCTCCTAAAATATAAAGTAATTTCAATTAATTGTTCGAAAATTTGTTTTAAATTCAGAATACCACGATAAATATTCCAACACGCAAAGGAAAGCCAACATCAGCTTTTTATTATTCAACTTACATAGCAAAGCAGAACAGCTGTTTTCGAAGGTCGCTACACTTCCATCATCAGTACTTATGTGTACTTCTTCTTGTCACCACTTATTAGGTGGTTCAGTTGATTATGATAACAGTTTTTATTTATAAAATTGTTATTACGAAATTGCATACGGGAATTGTTTCAAACCGATGGTAACATATTGCAATTCCCGTGGTGCCGTTGTTTATTTGCTGAACTTTTAGAAGAAATATCGATCTCATTTTTAGATAATATTAATAAAAAAATTTTTTGAAAACTATTTACTTATAATTTGGAGAACAGTGTGTTCTAAAATTTTTAAAAACCCATATTCCCCACAATTGTGTTGGAAAGAAATTTAAATATTTTAGTGACGATTGTACAGTCGATTGAGGTGGTGGAAGGAACAGCTTTTTCACTTTCTGAATTTATTGGTATTCCGAGTTATTCCTTAGACTAGAAAAAAGGATGCTCAGGGAACAGTTGATTTAAAAAAGTAAAATTGCTATAATCGGCTGTGGAAAATCTTTCAAAGACGTTCTTGTGTACCATAAACATAGATTCAATCCAACACTGGAACCATTTTTTTTATATCATTCTGATTTTCAATACTAATTTCTTTCTTACTGATAAAACCCATATTTGATTGCTAAAGAAAAAAAAATGGTTTTATATAGTTACTTTAATATATATAAAATAAATTAATTTTCCAGCTCTGGAGCTGTCTTTTTGGCTTTCCTATATTTTAATACCAATATATTTCTTTCAAAAACATCGAACCTATTTTATACACAAGCAAAACAGAAAAAATAAATTTAGTTGGTTACTTATAAATAATTTTCTTAGCTCTGCAGTTATCTTTTTGGCTTTCCTAATTTTTAATACTAATTAATTTCTTTCAAAAACATCAAAGTTATTCTATACACAAAGAATGCAAAAAAAAAAATTTTAGTTGGTTCATTTTATATTCAAGAAAATTTCCAATTGTCCAACCGTGGATTTGTCTTTTTGATTTTGTTTGATTTTTAATTCTTCTTGAAGTATAAAATAGCTTTAATTAACAAAAAGAAAACGAAACTAGTTTCAGCTGTTTACGTTTATGTACCAAAAATTAATTTAAATTTTCCAGCTCTGTAACAGTATTTGGGATTATTGGGGATATTTTCAATAGGAATTTATCTAGGACATCAACCCAAGACAAAATACTGTAGCTTTTCTCTGGTAACCAGTGGATTTTACGTACAGAGAAATGGTCGGACAGACCTCGCTTGTTCGATTTCCCTATTCATAAGGTCCCAGGATATATGTATATACCTTATGGGATCACTTATTAATATTGTGGAGATTACAAAGAGAATGACCATTTTTGATGAAGAGTATGATACTGGAGTTGTAAAAATCTTTGGGAAACAAATTATTTAATAATAGGAAAAAGGTTTTAAGATTCTATTGCAAACAAACTAAAGTGTAGCTTTATAAGAAATTGTATATGACAAGCAAATATTAATTGCTACAATTATAGCATACTTGCCTCAATCATATTATATTTGTGCTGATAATGAGATCTTTCGCCTGCAACTTTCATTCTGCAAGTTGTTCTCTTTCCACAAAATATGCTTTGATTTTTGCAAACCGGCACTGTAAAGAGAGGCTTTACTAATTCTTTTGAACTCGTGGCCCTTCAAGCCAATATCTGGCACAACATGTTAGTTTATTAGCTGCACTTGCAGCGCATATATAAAGTTAATATTAAAATCAAAATGAGTAACTTGTAGTCATTAGAAAATTACCCTTTACATAAATGCATAGATAAATTAATTTTACACCTATTTTTGCTACCATCAACCCATAAATCTTTACAAAATTTATATTCTCCACTCAATTAGTAGATGGTTTAATATCCTGCAGCAACAAGTTTTATTCAATTTGAAAATCATTTAAAATGATCTCATCTCCTTTAGTTAAATACAAAATGATTCTTCGGTGCTAAACAATTTAAGTATTCATTTCATAAATGATCATTAGGAAAAGCCTGCACAAGCGAAAGCAAAACAAAATTGGAATAAAAAGAATATTTTTGCAAAAGTAAACGTTAACTTTGCAGCAATTACCCATTGAACGCGGTGGCAACTTTTGTTTTGCACCAGTGAACGGGTTTTCATTGATTGATTTCTAATCATGAAACTTGAAAGTGTTTTATAATTTGTGCAATTAACGCGCTCCACTGATAATCACAGAGAATGGCCATAAAATAGAATGTTACGCTCAAAAGTGACTACGACAGCAAAGACAAAATGCAGGTACGTACCGATATAGTGCTGTCGATAAGATATAAAAGAAAATAGTCGTAATGATATTTTTCTAAATGAAAAATTCACTATAAAGTTTGATGGGACACTTAAATTAAATGTTTAGAGGATAAAAGCGAAACTGCCATTTAAACCAACCAATTCATTCATCTATTCATCCGTACATTAATTTATACATCCATCTAGCCAACAACTAGTTGACGAGGTGGAGCTGTATGTTAACAATCCAAAAACCTAACATGTCACTTATAGTTAAGAACACATTGTTCTAAGGAAACACACACACACACGCGCGCACACAAAACAACAATTTGCAGTGCAAAACATAATAAAAATAGCAAAGATTTGAAGCCAGTAAGAAAAGTTGCACTTGCTCTTGCAAAATATTCATGGTGCTGCATATTCATGTATTTAGCAACATTCATTCAAACATGAAAAACACGTTGTTCAAACACACACACACACACACACAAATACACAATTTACTATACACAGCAGCATTTAAGCTTATTGCAAAAAAAAATAAAAAATAAAAAAGACGTGGAACAAAATCATATGTGGAATATACAAAAGACTTGTGTATTTCCGGTAGTGTTGAAGTACGCATCCGGTGTATGGCAAACACTACATTTAATCATACTCTTCATACTCTTGTATAGTGTAGTGCCACACTCGTAGTTTATGCAATATTCTGCTCTGCTAACACACACTGTCACACAAACTTATGATTTTATTCAAATCTATGTGCGATTTGAGCAGAACGGTGAATGAATGACATGATACTTACTCTCACACATATTCATGGCATCAGTTTTACCGATTTTTTGTTTCTCTGTCTTTAAAACACAACCTTTATAACACAAAGACAAAATTGAACGCCGAAATATAGAACAAACGAAAATAATATGAAAAATAATTTAAAACATGATACTCTTGCACAGTCAAGTGTTTTATATATTAAGACTAAAATCTTTTTTTGTATATCTAGTGTGTTTTATAGAATTGAAAATCTTTAAAAATACTGAAATTAAGTTTAATCAGGATGAATAACGTTTTCCAATCCTTTGAAATTACATAATTAATAGAAACCGTTTTTTGAATTTTCGCATAAAAACCTTCAACCCCCAAATTTTAAAGTTTTCAATTTCGTATATTTGCTTAAGCTAACAATACAAGATCAGTGACTATTTTTTTTTTTTTTTTTTTGTTTATATTAGAGTCCTTGAGTTATCCTTGGTAAATATGAGCGCATCTTTTGAGAAAATACTTTACTTTTTAGTCACATTTCAAGTTTGGGTAAGTAAAAAGAAATGCCCCTCTGATTAAAAGACTCACGGGAAAAATCTTAGCGAAGAATTTTTGACAGAAACGCCAAAAAAATTGTGACTCCATGCCATATTCCCTCAAAAGCTTTGGAAATGTCTTGAACAAGAACTTTACTTCCGCCGAAATGATAGTTCGAATGACACCATATTCTGACAAAAATGCTGCACAGTGATCTCGAGCTAAATTCAAGCCGACAGTATCTAAAACGAGATTCACACAATGATTTAAAGTCATGAGTTAATGTCATGATATTTTTTTATAGGCCAGCGCGGTAGAGAAGAAAGAGAACAAATATTACAATTTCACAAAAAAAAAACACATAATTTAGAAATCACAGTATAAATGCAAGAGGATTTTAGATGTTTTTAAAGACCAAAGAAAATATCATGGTGTAAATTGGGTGTAAGACTACTTATACATAAGTCACCACACTTTCCATTTGTTTTGGAGAGCTCTGTGTAACTTCCAATTGTATGTTAATAATGCGTAAAAATAATGCAAATTATGAAAGCACGACTTTTTTATAGTTTTTCTTTTTGCACCAAAAATGTTATAATTCCTTTTCAAGTTGTGATACAATCGGATTTAAAACTTCCTGAAAAACACCAGATTTCATCATATATTAAAATAAATAAAAAATTTATATATAATAAAAAAAAATATTTTTTCAATTTTATGAACGACAACATGTGGACTAAAGCAATAAATTTTTTATTAAAATCATACCCAAAATAAATAAAAAATTTTATTTTCCGTTACACTGTTCCAGACATAGTCTATGCATTATCTACCGAACCATTGATGTCGCTCGATATAACTTTTGAAAAAAAAAAATTTATATTCTTGTAGTTTGGCGATGACGATGATTGTGTTATTCTTGTTATTGTTCCCGCTGTCATCAGCATCACTCTCAGAGTCATCAACGCCACTGCAAGTATACAACTCTTAAAAGCATAAAATTTAAACTGCTCATGTACTGTCATAAGAGTCTTTTGTTGCTGTTGTTGGTGGCCCCTGCTTCATCGGTAGTGTCGCCAACCAACATGGCAACATCATACTTCAGCTGCTGCTGCTGTTGTAGCTGTTTTTAATCTAGTATCACCCGCAGCGTAAATCTTGTGGATTAATCCAATTTAACACTTTATATACCAGCCGGTTGTTTTGTCTCTCAGAAAAAAAGAAAAAAATCATTTTAAAGTACGAGTTTTTTTTTTATTTAAATCATTGTTTGGTGCAGTCTTGCTGGTGTTATTTTAATCTGTTTTATTTTTATTTTACATAAATGAAAAAAAAAAAATACCAACAAGATTGAAATAAATATTCATGGGCATTCTCGTGCGAATATGTTGAAGTACATTGTTGTAAATGTTGTATTTATTTATTACCTGTGATTGTATTGTTTGCTCTATTAAATAATTTATGATACCAAAAAGAGGTAAAAAATGTTAAGGTGGTTTGTTTAACAATATTATGGCACCATTTTTTATTGGTTTCAGTTTTGTTATATATTATTTATATTGCGTTTTTCCACTTTTTACACAGAATTCACATGGAATTAAAGATTAAAACCGAAAGACCAACAAAAGTGTTGTTGGTTTTAAGGTTTCCATGAATTTAAGAAATTATATGAAGCAAAACAGAAGCATAAAAAAATTTTCAGTTGCATATCAAATTTGTGAATGGAAATTTTTACCACTTTCGTCACATTTTCTTTCAAAGCAACATATTTTTACATTTTTAGCTATATTTTACTCGTAACCAATATATATATCTTTAACGTTTTATATCAAAATATTTTAACGAAGAAACATTCCCAACTGCTGTGTAAACAGTTTCAAGAAATAAATATTTAAAGAAAAACTCAGGAAATTTCAATATATTTCTAATGGCATCTAAATTACCAAAGAAAGACTCAGGCATAGAAAAATTATTTTTAATAAAAAATAATAACGAATAAAAGGCAAGACCCTTTATTTTTAGACCAATTTTATTTTATCGTAAACAATTTTTTTGTAGTAAAAAATTTCGTCATTCCTGAAAATTTTTTTTTTAAAAAATTAAAATTTTTTTTAATATTTTTTAGAGTTCTTAGATTTCCTTTAATAATTTTTACACCAAAATAAATGTTTTTTAAGGGTATTTTTTATAGAGTGACACAAGTTTAAATTATAATAAAACAAGGATATATATTTTTAATGTCAATGAAATGGGTTTTATTGGAAAGAAAATTTTATGAAATTAATATTTAAATATGATTTCTGGCATGTGGCTGCCACGGCTGGTACGTAGAAAGCAAATTTTTAATAAATAATGAATTCTGCCATAAAGTGGAAGGACACAACCCCAGTTGCTGAGAAAGACGACGAATTGATTGATTACGATCATCTTCAATAATTTCTTGTAAAGGAGCTGCAGCTTCTTGAGTGCGCACTGTTCCGTCTCCCACGGGATGCATATCATCAATAACAGTAAATGTGGTTCGAAAACGGTCTATTATTCTTCGAATTATCCGCTCTGAAGGACGATTATGAACGCCATAAAATGCAAGAAGTGCACGATGAGTTTGGCGAATAGAGCAATTATTTTGATTAAAAATTTCAGCAATTTGCACGCGTTGCTCTGGTGCTGTGACACTCTAAAAAAAATTGTATATAAAAAATATTTCAAATTACTTGGTTTTTAATTTTTTGCACACATTTTGTAAATTCTTTTCATTTAAAATTCTTAACAATGCGTTGGTTTAGTACAAAATTTATTACAACTTAATTGTTAATGTTATTTACGCCTTCTTAATGTGTGCCATGTGCTGCAGCGCGCTTTCATCGCTGTGCATGGTGGGGGCATATGTATGACTTAATTTTTTCAGTCGCCAGAAATCATTGTCTGCCGTTTATGCAAGAACAATAAAAATTGCCCTGTTTTCCTGTAAACCATGGCCATGAAAAATATAAAGATCACATAGTAAAAGATTTTTTTTTTTTTTTTGGTCATTTATACAATTTTTCTTTAAAACAGAACACAGAGTTTTCTGTTTCTATAAATACATTGTTTTAAATGCAAAGCACAAAGATTGAAAAATAAATGTAAAGATGTGAGGAAAAATGGAAACGCCCACACAAATGAACCATTAACAAAAAAATTTGTTTGGCAGACCACCAGGCCTAAGTGGTTTTACAAAATTAAATGATTTGTGGTTAAAGCAATTATTTGTTTACAATCAAAAATTTTTATTGAAACAATAAATTAACAAAATCTAAATGGATAAATAGAAAAAATTAAGTAAATAAGATTTTTTTTAAGTTTTAAGAATATTTATGAGCGATTTGAATTAGTGATCTATTTGAGAATTATAAATCTTACATTTTTACATATAATTTTTTTTGGTTGGGTCGGTCAAGCTTAGCAGAGAAAAATTATTGTTTTAATAGGTAATTTTATTAAAAAAAATTATAATAATTTTCCAGCACTTAATAGATGTTAATTAAGTCCACCATGGCCCGTAGAACATAACAACATGCTGGCTGTTTATTTTAAAAATGTCACATAATCGCTCTGGTGAACTAATACTGAAATTTTAGGGAAAACAATTGTTTTTTGTTTGTTCCCAGCTTTTCTTTTGTTCCTTTCTTAAAATATTTCTTTTTTTTTTCTTGAAAATTTGCACAAAATTTTCTTCAGATATTTTATTGTTCAAAATCAATAGATTATTTGACCACTTTTCTTTCTTCCTTGTTATAATTTTGCAATTGTTTGTTAAGGTTGCTTCGTATCATGATTTATGTTGACCAAGATCATAAAGCAAAAATATAGTTCGATCGTTTAAGATGATTACGAAAATATCCAGTTTGGCTTTAATAAAGAAAAAGGTTCGAACTAACAATGAACTTTACTTTAACAAACAATCACATTTAAAGGTGTGAATGTTTTGTTTGTTGTAGCCAAAAAGGAAAAGCTGAAATTTTATTTTATTTTTTTGCTCAAATAAACTTAAGCGCTATTGTATTCTTTTGTTGATATTAAATGAAATTTAATAAGCGGCGACATAAACTTTGTCACGTGGTTGCTATAAATTTTCTCCTTAAAGAAAAATATTTTCAAGAACCTACAAACACTCGTACAGCTACTACTGGAGCATTTTATTTGCAGGCAATAATTTGCTTTGTGCTGGTGTGTTATACAAATAAGGAGGTCCTTTCACTTATTTATTTCTTCAAGTTCTTATATTTGCTTTTATATATTTTTCTTTAGCTTAAGAAAGAGGAAATATTCTGTTGGTTGAAAGTAATTCTTATGATACCCTACTTTCGACATTTAGTTAGCATAAGATCCTTAAAAGATTTAAGTAACTAGTGTGTCACAAAAACGCTGAAATTCATACGAAAACCTCAAACCTAATTTAAGGAAATTCTTAATAGATTTTATTTCAAGTCCGTCTTTAGTGCACCGTATTTATCATGCGACTAGTATTTACAAAAGCATATGAATTCTTATTTTGAATAAAAATGATTTAACATAATGATGATACTTATAACATACAATTGCTTTTGAAGTTCAACTGTGTCAAGAAATAAATAAATAAAAATAATCAACCTTAAAGCAAGAGATGATGAAAATAATGCAGAATTGGTTGCTAATAAATTTTGTATGTTTTAGAGAAAAAATTATAATAATAAGAAAGAAAAAATTGAAATTTATGCATAAATGATCAAGAACAGAACAGCAAACTGCATTTGCCTGTATTTTGTGGCTTATTCTTAATATCAAAGCCTGGTTGGTTGTGTGTGTCTGTCTATGCTCAACAAAGCCCCTCCGTCTTAAGAAGCCCAATAAACTGTGACTGTGACTGTTTTAAGCTGTTCTGCCTGATGCTTGGGTTTTATTTTATATTTGATATTTATTTATTTATTTATTTTTGTGGTGTTAAAAAAGGCAGTCAACCAGTAAGTGGAAAATTTATGGCAATTTAATTGGAAATGATATGTAAACAATGAGACACTATTTAAAATAACAATTGGAGCCAAACAAAAAAAAACCCCAAAAAATAAAAATACATATTTTAATGCTTTCAAATATAAAATGAAGAGGAAATGCTGCTAAGATATATATTCAAATAAATTTTATCTGAAGATGCTCAAGTTAAACATGTGTGGAATTTTGTTAGTATTTATAAGATTTTATATGAATTAAATGTTTAACGAATTTGGCATATTTAGAATCGGAATGGTTGAAATGAATTCAGTCGCACCCTTGCAATTGCTTAAGAACACTAAATGGCAAATTATGTATTCCATTTATTTTAAAAAAAGAGAGACAACATGCAGCCAAACTCAAGCCAAACAATTGAAAAAAAAATTTTATTAGCAGAAATTTTTTAATTTAATTCCAAAAATGTACAAGTTCTCATGGGTTTTTCGCAAACTTTCAAAAACAAATAGATAATAAGTCAGCTTTTTCTTATATAATTCTCAATTGGTTTTTGAAAGTTTGTGCACAACCTAAGAGTAGAGTGATTTTTTGGTATTAGATTAAAGTCTACTGTTGGTTTAGTGTAAGAGACAATGAAATGCAGTCATTTACTTAAGCTTAACCCCCAACAATATAATAATATAAAAAAATTTAATAATCTTTTCATACTTAAACTTTTTGCAGTAAAAATTGTATTTTAGAATATTTTAATTGAAAATGCTGTTTTGTTTTACAATCGATTCATACTTGAAAGTTGCATCAAAAAATTTTTTTGCTTGCAATATTCATATATCAAAAAACACTTTTTTATAATTATTGGACTTAGCACCTTTTACATTTATTGCGAAAAAATATTAGTAAAATATTTTTTCTACAAATAATTTATTGTTATTTCATTCATTGCAGTGCGTCAAGAACTCAATTTTACAAAAACGTGTATTCTCTTATTTGTGACTGAAGGTAAGTAAATCATATGACTATTTCACAATTTTTTAAAAACTTGAATTAGAAAATATATTGTAAAAACTTCACATTCACAATTTCCATAAACTTTATATATGATGTATTAGCGCCCTCTATGGTCATTATTTTCCGCATGATTTCGCTGTTAAAGAAAGATAGAAACTCTAGAAAAAGCAGCAGTCTTATAAAAACTCATATGAGAAACTTTTTAACTAAATTTCATTTTTAAATTTTTCTGGTTTCTTGACCTCTTTTTAATTATTATTATATTCTGATAAGTTTAAGCTTAAGGAGTGACGAAATATTGAAATTAAAAATTAAATTAAAATAAAGAGACAGCTTAAATATCAGAATATAATAATCAATTAATTTTTTTATATACAAAAAAATTTTCCACTCTGTTCCATTTGTTGATGGAAAGTGTTTGGAAACAAAATGCTCATATCCCGAAATAGTGGGAATTTCATGACTATAAATGCTTTCATGTAGCCACACACATGGCTGCTAAATCGCGAACAGCTGATTTCAGTGTTGCCACTTTCATATAAAATCAGTTATTAATCTAATTATAAAATCACTTATTGTAATTGTACTTCTGTACAAATCGATTTATTTATTTATACTTTCTATTGTTATTACCTTTTTAATATAAACTGGTATTTTTGTGATGACCCTTTTTATTGTGGCACTTTGAAAATAAGTGTATGAATTCATTTTCAAAGTGCCCAAATGCACGTATATTATCAATAACGGCTATCAAGTATGCAACAAATTAAAACTTTGAAGGTTTTCTGGAAAACTGTATACAATCTTTAGTATCGTTGCATTTAGACATTTTTTATTTTTATGGGAGAAATGACATAAAAACATATTCAGATTTTTAAAATTTATATACCACTGGAAAGTGATTTTAAAGCAATTTGATATGATATCCAGTTATAACCAATAAAATAAAACGATTTTAAAGAATTCAACAGATATCGCCAAAAAATATTAATTTTTTTTAATAGGCTTTTACTTCTTGCTTATTTTACTTTCAACAATTTTTGATATTCTTGACCAGTTAAAAAAAAAATTAACGCTGGTTTCCTTAAGATTTTTCATTGTGTTGGCAGCACTAATCTGTGCAGTGAGTTTAATTTCACTACAACTACAAAAATAGCAGGGACAACAACCAGCCGTGTAACCGTGAAAATAAAATTTACCATATAAACTCTAGTATAATAATCTGCTGTCATGAATGTGTTTCCATAGAAAATTAAAAAAAAAAACTAAAATTAAAATTTTTCGGAAACTAATTGGTGCAGAATTTTCTATACAGGAAACATGTTTCCTTATTATACATTTATTACAAAAAAAAAGGATAACAATTGATAAATAGTTTTAATTAAGCAAAATATTCGCTAACGATGAGACTATCATCCCGTTTGGTAAATTATTTTTTTAATACTATGATTTCTAACTTCCCAAAAAATTTACTTTTCAAAAAACTATATTCAGTTCCGACTTGATCACCGTATTTCCTAAGAGCTAAAACTTTTAAAATTAAAACAGTTCCTTAAAAAATTTCATCATTTGTTATTTCGAATAGTGTTTCACTTTGCAAAAATTTATGAAAATTTGCAAATGAATATATTTCTATGTAATCGTATACAAACTACAATATAATCCTTACTGCTGCTATATTAACAAAAGAAATTCTATCATGCTCGTGCATGTACATTTATATGTTTTCATTTGTTTTACTTCCAAACAGCTCGGAAATGTTTAAAATTTATATAAAACAAAACCCTGGCATGGTATATAAATAAGCAAGTGCTTGAAATTTCTATCAAAGCAAGCTAATCTATACACATGCACTCTCACAGAAAGCTCCACTTCAAATATTTATTCACAATTGTGCCAGGCACATGAAGTCAGAGGAGAAATATCAAAAATATACTTGCAGATACTGGCACATGGAAAGAAAAAGAAGAAAAGAACATGAAAAGTGGAAAAACGATTTATAAACCAATTGTGCTTTTAAACTTGTTGTTCTCTACCTTAATGTGGGACTTTTATTATTTTGCCGGCTGTAGCTGAGTCAGCAGTTAGTTGAGATGCCTGTGTGAACTCGCATGTAGGGTTATATGAATAAATATGAATGTGTGTTAAGTATTTCCTTTGACTCTTATGAATTTACTATGATTTTGGTGTAGTTTTGCATTTTAAAGTCGATTAAAAAGAATGAAAAAAAAAAACACATTCCGGCAAATCCAATGCTAGAGGTGTCCTCTGTTTGTACGGTTAAGCAAAACTGAGGATTTCAACACCCATCAGTTGCACAGTGGAGACAGCCAAAGCAATGAGATCTACAGCAACCACAGCCGAACTGTAGGCCATTAAAGCTTCTTTAAAAATGCATATGTATGACTGAGCGCATCCTGTGTGTTGTGTATTTTGTTACAATTTGGCGCGCTTCATTTAGAATTTCCTTCGAGTATAAAACAGGGTGCTGACAATTTGGTGTACATGTTTAAGTTCAACATTTTTTTTTTTTAATTTAGCAACATTTTTTAATAAATTATACATTTCAAATAATAAGTTGCTTAATTTTTTGTTTAAACAAGTTATTGTTGTCCTAAATAACATCTCTTGCCAAACACCCTGTGGCATACGACCCAATTTCTATGTGTTTATAAATGTGAGGTTTAAAAATTTTGCCTCTTGCTTTTGTGATATTGTTGTTGCATTTATTTAAACTTTAAATATTGTTTTTACTTTTTGTTATTCCTTTTGGCTGCAGCAAAGCCTGCACACACATCATCATCGATTATAATCGAAATGGGATTGTAAATCAAATCGTATTGAATGGTAGTGACTTTAAATTGGGGTTCATTATCGCGCCAGTGAGCTTCTCTTGTGATTATTTCTTATTTGTTTGTTATCGAAACCAAATGTATAACTGCCGCAGTGCTGGCTGCTTGTTTATCTTTAGCCATACTTTAGTCTGCCATATTATCGGCCACAACGCTTTGGTTTTATTTAAATTTCTTTAATCTTTTTTTCTCTCTCCATAAAGATTCTTCAATTTCATACATGCATGACCAATTATTGCCGAAAATTGTTGTGGGGGTTTTGTAGGAAATTATATTTTAAATAGGGTTATGAAATATTTTTAAATAAAGCTTTATTCTTATCGACATAAAGTATACGATTTACTGGGAACTAGCAGAGTTAAAAGCTTTCACAAGTTGTTTAATTATATTTTGATTTGTTTCAGCAAGAAATAAGAGGTTTATAATATTTTCGGCATATACCAGCTGTACTTGCCATCACTACAATGCAGTACAGTGTCGAGTTTCACAAAAACATGATTTTTAAATTGAAAAGCCACATATATCATTTAAGTTTCCCACAGATCCCTACTAAACTATGTCCCACATCTATACACAAAGTATTCATTGATAAAAAAATTAAAATTTTTTTTTTACTATTTATCCGTCCATACTTCTGTGCAGTATGTTTATCAGTTAGTCAGCACGTCAGTCTGTTGTGCCGTCCATCCATTAAATTTTTACCTTTTGCTTATTCACTATGGTGTTATTAAAGTTTTTCCTTGTTGCAGATTCCTGCCAAATATTCATATTTATTTACCTCCACTTGCTAGAGTAGACAAATCTACATTTAACTCGCATGTACTATTTCAATACAGTGTCGTGCAATACTAGCGCACACTTTGTGAACGAATTTGTGTTATTGTAATGAATAAGCGAGTTTGCAGCTTTCTTCCTAAGATAAGTCTAAAAATAATCCTTAATTATTTCAATATATTGAAGGTAAAAATTATCGCGTAAAGAAATAAAAACATTATTTTTTTATGGAAACTATTACTCAAAAATTAATTGATATGTAAACAAGTATTAACTAAATATATTTGGAGGATTCAAATGATGGTCACAAAATACGACTGCTATGAACAATCCATCATAATATGATGTGATATTTTAAAATTCAGCCAGTTGATAAAAAACAAATTGTAAATTTCAATAACAGGACTCAGTTTGTTCAAAAATTATATATTGCCATATTCTCCCTTCGAAACAGTTTCTTTTGGAAAACTCTTTTTTTTAATTTGCAGTCAGTTAAAATTTTTTTTAAATGTTTGACATCCTAAATAAAAATAAAAGTTTTTAAAAAATTTGTCTTATATATATTTTTAAAAAATTTTTTCATCAATTTTTATATTTGCAGACGCCTAAAACAATTTTTACCAAATGTTTGCCATTCTAAATTATTTTTAATAATTTTTTAAATATATTTTTAAAAAATCTTAAATAAATTTTTTGGTAATATATTAAAAAAATATTTTGAAGATATTAAAAAATTTGTTTAAGGTTTTCAAAAAAATTTTTAATAAAAAAAGTTTTTAACATTGTTTTTTTAAATATATTTTATAAAAAATTTTTCATCAATATTTATATTTGCAGACGCCTAAAATAATTTTTATTAAATGTTTGCCATTCTAAATTAAATTTTAATATATTTTTAATTTAATTTTTTTAAATATATTTTTTTTAAAAAATCTTAAACAAATTTTTTGGTAATATATTAAAAAAATATTTTGCAGGAATTAAAAAATTTGTTTAAGGTTTTCAAAAAAATTTTAATAAAAAAAATTTTTTAAAATTTTTTTTATATGTAAATATATTTTAAAAAAAATTTTTCATCAATTTTTATATTTGCAGACGCTTAAAAAAATTTTTATTAAATGTTTGACATTCTAAATTAAAAAAAATCTAAATTTTTTTATAAAATTTTTTAAATAAAATTTTAAAAACTTTTTTTTTAAATATTTTTAATTAATTTTTTGTTAATTTATTAAAAAAATATTTTGAAGAATTAAAAAAATTTGTTTAAGATTTTCAAAAAAAATTTTAATAAAATATGTTGTGGTTTATTTTTAATTTGAAACTTCTTGCAAATTTTGTAAAATATTTCTTTAATTGTTTAATACTATAGAAATTTTTTTTGTAAATTTTCGATAGAGAAACTTTTGCCATTTTTAAAATTTGTTGCTATTTTTGTAACTATTGCTGTAACAATTTCTTTGTTCTTTAAGTCTTCCAAAAAACATATATTTTTTCCAATGTTCGATATTTGCGATAAATGTCTTTTTCTTTAGCTTGAAAAGCAACCACATGAATATTTCCGCTTGCAAGGATTTTTAAAAAATTTCTAAAACTCTACAAATATTGGGAATATATACAATTTCTTAAGGTTTTATAACTGTTTTCAATACTATTTAATTACTTTCAACACGAGTTTCCAATGAAAAAAATTAATCGGAGCAGAGTTGATCAAATCCCAAGCTTTTTATATCGTTTATCGTTGTATTTTATACCTAGACAAGAACCAATATTTTTCTAAACTCAAAATTTTTTTATGTACGAGTATGTTTTATTATAATTTTTTTTTAGGCCAAAACACATATATTTTACAAAAATCTCTTGATTGTAGGCTCTTTAAAATTGGCATATTTATATGTATATGTAAATAGGACCAGAGTCAAAGCATATTTTGGACAAAATATTTTTATTTTAAGTTCTAATTTGAAACTTTCTTCTCAACTACAACCTTAAACGAACATAAATTTTTCTGATATCAAAACTTGTCTGGCACTTTTTCATTTTGTGCTAGATTTTGTGAAATTTCGCAACAAAATAACTCATTTTCTTTAAGTTTTTCGTTTTGGTTAAAAAAAAATTTAAAGCTTGCACACATTTCATTTCCACTGTAGACATACCAAACTTATTTAGCCTTCTGAGCGAGGCGGGCTTTGTGATACTAAAAGTGTTGTGTGCAAATGACATTCAATGTTGTTCTGTTGCTCATAATTTATGAGTTTATCATTTTACGTACTTAAAATAGTGCAAATCCTACTTGTACTGTAATTTTGTTTTGGTTTTTTTTTGTTGCTATTTTATATGGATTTGGTCTGCCTGTCTGTCTGTCCATCTTTTTTTATTTTTTTGTATATGTATGAATTTTACATAAATACAAAACCAGCATCCTTAGCAGGCACAACAAAGAAAAAAAAAAGATTTAATATTGATCGCCTTCGTAGTTTTCCTTTATGGTTTTATGGTATTTGGGTTTTTAGTTGTTATATTATTGAAAATATACATGAACGAAAAAACAGCCAGAATAAAAATTAATGTAGTAACTGTGTGCTCAGGGATTTGGACCAGCATTTAGATTATTGTGCCAATGCAAATGCATTATTACTTAAATGTCTTACTGTCATAACTAACAGAGTGATGTGTTGGGTGCCCAGAAGGCCTAGAATGCTGCTTATGAATAAGCTTGTGTATCTGTTCGATTTTATTTTATTTTTTTTACTCTCCCTCTCTCTCTCTTTTCTAAATGCTAAGCAATTAAAGGTGGACATAATTGATTTTCAATGTCATTTTTTCTTTGAAAGAGAAGGGTGTAGTGAAGCAAGGGGTTAGCAAAATAGACCTGGAATCTGGTTTCGTGCTTTTTTTTTCAAAAATAGATATGAAAAATTCATCGTAAAAACAAAAAAAATTTTTGGAAACATATTCAAAAAAAAAGAGATAAAAACATCATAAAATTCATCGTGTAAATTTTGTGTTAGATTTAAAGATTTTATGTAAAAATTATTTTATATATAAGAATTGTTTTAATTTGTAATTATCGTTTGTAAATCGGGACATAAAATCTGATTTTTAATAGGTTTTACTAACTATCCAAATTGAGCATGCACAGGCATGCTTAAACCATGCAAAGAAATAAAATTTAATAATTTCACAGCTCAATTTATAAAATTTCCAGTTACTTATTATATTTATATTTCATACTACTGAACATTCCATTCAAATGAGATCATCATTATTAAAATTATATGCATCATTTGCTAACCAAGTGTCTTTAGTCAAAATCATCACACAAGTTTTTTATCTCACAGCCACAATCACTGTTCGAAACAAGCCCATACGCAGACACAATTTACTTATGCATGCGTAACAGTAACATCATATACACAACAATCGAACTCATAAATAATCACACCAAACATTTTACTAAAGAACTTAAAAACAAACAACAACAAAAATTACTTCAAATATAAGATGCACTAGAATTTTGCATACAAATCACAGAACCACTTGAGTGAGAGAAAAAAAAAGAAGAAAAGAATACCAAATATTGCCACAGCACACGAGTGCAGCACCACTTTTTTTCTGACTGACTGTCTGTCTGTCTGTCTGTCTATACCAGTTCCATGATGAACAAAATTAAAGTCATACCACAGAATTAATCACATACGCAAGTATTATGCAGCTGTGACTCACACTGGTTACTTGCATCTTAATAACGAAAAGAAAACAGGCCGGGAGTACTTTCAAAAAGGAATGCTGCGTAGTCAAAATGAATGATGGAGGTAATAAATGTCTGTGACGATACGCATAGTACGATCACAAGACGCCACCTTAAACATAACAAAATTTCAATCATACACTGTTTGCTCTTGTTTCAATTTTTTCTGTTCTTTTTTTTTGCAAATTATAACACCAGGATAATGAAAGCTTTCATACGATGATGAATGAGCTAAAAGGTGGCAGGTATTATTGGACATATTTTTCTTAAACTCAGTTAGTTTTAAAAGTTTAAGGATCTTGCTGGCTGAAGATCGATAGATTATTTAATGGGTGTATTGTGGCAGAATTAATATATTTCGAATATATGACTGCTGTATGATTTTATGTCCTTTAGATAAAACAAAACTGTCTTGGCTAATGGCTAAATTTCCAAACAACAACAACAACAAAAAACTGCTGGCTATAGTTTTATCAAATGTAAAGTCATAAACACTAGCAACTATATTTCTTTATATAGAAGTTATAAATCTTTGGCTGCTTCAGCACAAAGAAGGCTACCAAAGCCAACACACTTACCACCAACCACTACGTATGGCTAAAACTATAATTTTAAAACTCAGACATTAGACGACATTTATTTAGAATGGAGTTTGGCTTGTAAGTGTATAAGGCAACAGTCAGCAGCAGTCATAAGAATAGACAGTTGAGTGTATCTGAAAATTGTGCAAATATATTTCGTTGCATCAATATCCATTTATTTAGAACTGCTCGTAAAAAATCTGTATGCCAAAAAAAAAACAAATGCAAGCCAATGGCACTTTGCATTGATTTCTTGGTTTTTCAAACTCTATATTTTTTTCTAGGGTTTACTCACATTCACCCTACTGATGATGATGATGATGATGATGACGGTAACTAAAGTCATATGTTAAGAAAAAAAAGTCTTCTAAATACCATTAAAATCTTGCAAAAATATTATTTAGAGAGCAGCAAAAAAAATAAAACAAAAGCTTAGTTCAAGACAAAAGCAAAAAAAAAACAACAACTATGGTTTTTAAGGAAAGTAAGCAAAGCCAAAGAACCAACGCGTTATTAAGGCTTTTTGCCATTTTTGCATCGGCAGCATCTGCTACTCAACAGTTCTGTACTCTCTCACTAGGATATTTGGACAATTGTCCGTACACAACTGCACATCTGTAGCTATGAACAGACCAGCGAACTGTTGGTTCACTTAATATACAATAAAATAAAATCTAAAGACTGCTGTTGCTCTGGCTGTTACTGAAAATGCCGCAATAAAACCCAAAGTGTGGTGATAAATCAAATTGTCACTTTTGTATTGTAGAAAATTGCGCCACATGATGGCATATGAATATTGCAATGCTAAGCTAAATTTAACTAAACTAAATCAGAAACTTAAAATATAAAAGCACAATACAAAAATTTAACAAATAAAATAAAATTCTTTTGCCAGAGATTCCCAAGCTGGTTTCCTGCTTTCGATTTGTACAAAAGTGCCAATATCAAGACATGCCAAATATTATTGTCCCCCCTAACAACTACAAAAAATTAAAAGGACATAAAGTAAATTTTGCAGGAGGGGAATTATTTCATTATCCTTGTTTGAAATCGTAGTAGAGCTTTATAAGATTGTAGTGGAAATATATATGATATATGAAAAGTTTTAATAAATTAAGAAAAAACAAGTAAAAACGTTACAGTCGACCGGGTCGAATCTTAAAAACCCTCCAAATATTTAGTAAGTAAAATTAAAATGTTTAACTGGGTGGAAGAGAGAGCCTTTATATAATATCGTACGTCAACGCCCGCTGAAGGGAGAGGGGTCCACAAATAGACTACATCATGTTTTCCACGGACCAATGTGGTCTAATTCTTTTTGGAGAGCATTAAATATGAATTTTTTCCGGTCTCTCTGGCAAGGGCCGTGGGGGAGCCATTTCACCTTTGCCATAAGACTCTAAAAATAAATATTTGGGATAATTATATGTAAAATTTATTATATGAGTAAAGATATATATATGCCGAGTTGAACATGTTTTAACGTAAGCAGTTACGAAACAACGTATTTAGCTGAGAAGTTAAATATGCTATGACGTAACGAAATGGCAAACAGTGAAGTTTATTTTTTTGTGAAAATCCATATTTAATAAATATTTGGAGTATTTTGTAAAAATATTTACAGTCCATGAAAGGTCAATTTACAGGCCATGAGAGTGTGTGTGATCTTGGAGGGATTTTGCCCCCGGTGGCCAAATAAGGAGTTGGCATGCATTGCCAGTAAATAAAAAAATATTACTAGAGTGTCTTCTATCACACACAACAATTGGAATAGCTGAATTGAGTTTGTGAAAATATTTACAGGCCATGAAAGGTCAATTTACAGGCCATGAGAGTGTGTGTGATCTTGGAGGGATTTTGCCCCCAGTGGCCAAATAAGGAGTTGGCATACATTGCCAGTATATACAAAATGATGTATGGAATAGAAGACACTCCTATAATCATTTTGTATATAAATATGGATTTTCATACAAAAAAACCTTCACTGATTGCCATTGCGTTACGTCATAACATATTTAACTTCACTTCGTAACTGCTTACGTCAAAACATGTTTAACTCGGGCATATTTATCTTCAAATTGGAATATTATGAAATATTCCAAAAATTTATTTATAAAAATATTCTAAATATTTCAGTCTTAAAACAATAACTTGAATTTAACAAAATTTAAAAAGAATTTGCAAATTGCAGATTTGAACTTGAGTCTGAATAAAAACTTTTCATCTTAAAAATAAAATTAATAAATGCAAAATTCAAATTTATATATTATAAAATATATTTTCTTTGATATGTTGCACATATTTTGAAGTATATTTTTTGTATAAAATATTTAAAAATAAAGGAAATAATTAAACGACAACAATTACTGACTCAAAATCGTTTGAAGCTCTCTGCTTGACTGTGTATAGTGGACACAATTACTTTTACACACTGTCTTACGTTGCAGTTAAAATAAAGTGTTGGGTTTGATTTTTCATATGTTGGCCATGGCATTTTAGTTTATTTCTTAGGAAGACGATTATTTTTATTATTTTTTTCCTCTTTTATTGTTGCCACATTTTGTTATTTTGTTTTTATTTTTCCGCAGTTGTTGTAAATACAACTTGCTTGCAATCAGGAAACACAACCAAAAAAAAAACACACACACTTGCGACTGACTGCTTTAAGTACGAGTATGAGGTCGTCTGGAAGAAAGACAGAAAAACCTAAAATGAATGTTGTTTTTGGATGAGGTCTTCTTAATACGTTTAACGTATTACATTTAGTGAAGGTTAATATATGTCAAAAGGTATGCTTTCAGCTGTTTCAAAATAACATGTGTCAGTGCAGATTCTTTTTCTCTTTTCATTCTATCTGTACAAGAATTGTTGAATTTTTTTTTTTGTAGCCGAAAAGGACGTAAAATTACAGCAACAAGTGGATTTTGTGCTGGAAGAAAAGGTGTGCGAAAATGTTGAATATATTTTATTTTTAAAAAGTTTTCAAATTAAATTTTAGTCAATGTTATTGCAATGGAGGGATTTATTTATTTATAAAGTTTTGTTAATAAGTTTACTAGGTGCAAAGAAAAGTTAATTAACTCAATTAAATTAAGGAAATAAAAAATTTTAACTTGAGCTTAATTATCTCAAAAAAATATAAGTTTTGTAATCGGTAATGATGAGTTTTTTAATAAAACTTAAAGAAATGAAAGTTAATGCATCTAAAAGGTAGTCCAAGCAACAATGACTACTTTAGTATTTTCTTACTCACATAGCACTTCTCGTTTAGTTTGATTATTTTTTAGTTTAAATTTACAAAATATTAGTTATTTGCAGTTTATGCATAAAATTTAAAAGTAAAACCAGTTGTCAGAAAGATCCTTTAATATTAATTAATTAATAGCGTAATCAGATATATGAAAATTGATTCTGGCTGTAGGTACTCCCAGTGAAAGACTCATTTGCAATGTAAATCAATCAAGTGATAAGATCATTATGATTTTGGTATAAAAGCAGTATCGCTCTTGAGAAGACTACAAAGAAAAAAATCTTATTCAACAAAACTTATTGATCTAGGACCTTATAAAAGTCAAGGTTTGGAATTTTTATATATCATTCTGTGGTTGGCCTTCTAGCCTGTAAATGTCTCCAAATATTGTGTTCTTAGCTTAACTTTCATTGCAGAAGATGTTTTGCTTTCGAAAAACGAAGCTGTACTATTTCTGTGCTAACATATTCCTGGATCTAAATAGTCCAAGATGGCACAAAATGCTAGTCTGTGCTCAGGTTTATTGCCAAAAAGAGTTTTTTCATTTAATTTAATTTTTTTTTTGCTATTATGGTATATAAAGCTGGCCAACTACCTGAATTTGTTAAAATAAAAAAATAGTGCATAACATCACTCAAAGAAATAATAAACAGTTTTACAATTTTATATACTGACATAATTTTAAAAAACTCATGCTGATTTTATAGTATAAAAATGTTCAAAATACATCTTGAAAACTTGAAACTATTCGAACCGAAAGAATACATCTAATTAGTTTAAATAAAGCAAAAGAAATGGAAAAAGAGAGAAGGAAAATGAACCTGCCACGATTGCTGTCCGTTCAAATTATTGAAATCTCATTAAAAATGTGAAAACTGATAACAATTTTTATCTCTTATTTTGACATACCAATTTACGTTAGCACCTTCAAAAAATAAAATCGAACGAAAAGGAAAAATATCACATTAATTTTTTTTTTTTTGGTTTTTTTTTTGCCTTCTTTGAAACAGTTAAATGTTTCCAAACAGAAAACGAAAAAATTTATTTTATTTCGTTTAAAATTTCATACCAACAATAAAAGCGAACGCGAATATGCACTGGAATCAAGAAACGTTGCAAAACGTAAAGAATGAAATGAACAACAACATGTAATTTAAATCAATGTCAAAAAATTTTTATTAAACAAAAACTACATGCAATGCTCAAGTTTATGAAAAATGCAAGAGCATAAAACAAAACAAAACAAAAAAGACGTTTGATGTTGGTGATGTAGAAGAATTTATACGGTGGACTTTTGCACGTGCTTATCTGTGATAAAAATTAATACCAAAAACAGAAGAAAAAAACCAAACAGCACTTTTACAATTTAGGCTTCATATGCCACTTGTATTTTAAACAAAAATCCAACAAAAAAAAAAAGAATTTTTTAAATAAAAATTCTGCTAAATGATAAGAATTCTTTAACGTTAAATGAAATGAATTGAAACGAACCACCACTGACTGAATGGCGAAAAGAAAGCGGCAGGAAAGTTCTGGTTTATTAAGTTTACAAGTAAAATAATGTCAACACGCATTGCATATCAAGCAAAAAACCCATCAAAGTATAAAAATATACTCATATGCATAATATTTATTTATATATATGTAATATATACATATTTAAAGCTTAATTCATAAAAAAAATTTCTATATATAATTTCTCAAATGAGCAGTTTATGAACCAAAAATTTAATGTATACAATTTACATACGAAATCTATAAAATTATTTCAGATTACAGCGCCTAAAATTATTATAAAAATTGCTTAAGTGCGTCGAAAGCGTATTAGGAAGTCGAAAATAAAATGACAAATAAACTGTAGATTCAAGAACCCATCGCCTATTCAAGACGATCCACATGGGCCCGATAATTCGGTGCCTTTATAGTAGCCTGGAGCACCGTCGTGTTTCTTTTGAAAACAAGGACCGTTTGTACGCTACATGAAGTCTGCTGTTACACTGCATTGTGAAGGTACTCCCTAAGAGGAAGGAGCAACTATAATTTGGCAGTAATCCTTATATCCCAGACTTATCCTCTTGACATGCATCTTAAATTTTTAGTGGCTTATTAGCAGCGTCATTAATTGACTCTAGTTCTCCTAATCAAACCTAAGAAGATCGCAAGTTTTAAGCACACACATACTGAGGCCACGTAGACGTTGACACCCGGGGATTCCAAACCCATATTGAACAAACTTAAAATGACAGTGAAATGTTCTAAATATTTGAAAAATATTATCACAGCAATTTAAATTTAAAATTGAAATGGTTAATCATTGAGTTGTTCAATTGATAGATAAGCATTGTGCCCGAGTGCGATACTGCACTCAGTCGCGAATCATTACCGGTAGTGTTTGACACTATGATGTTCTGCATTGTAGCGCATCACAGAAGCATTCTATGTCGTTACAATAGCAACAATTCGGCGGGGAAATAAACCATAAAATTGCCACAAAAAATTCTCTCTTCTTTTATCTTTCTTTTATCTAACCTCTCAACACTATGTTCTTCTTTCATAATTCTTTCTGAAAATCTTTCAAATGTAATACGTCCTTATCTGCATCAAAATTTGGAAACTTTCGAAACACTTAAGGCCTAATTTATAAGAAAAAATTCAAGAAATTTCAAAACCCTTAATGCCTAATTTATGAAAAAAAATTTCGAAAATTTTCGAAACACTTAAGTCTTCATTTATGAAAAAAAATCAAAAATTTTCAAACACTTAAGGCCTGATTTATTAAAAAAAAATCAAAAACTTTCAAACCACTTAAGGCTTAATTTATGAAAGAAATTCAAAAAATTTCAAAACACTTAAGGCCTAATTCATAAAAAAATCCAAAATTTTTTAAACACTTAAGGCCTAATTTGTGAAAAAAATTCTAAAATTTTCGAAACACTTAAGGCCTAATTTACGGAATAAATTCGAAAATTTTCGAAACACTTAAGGTCTAATTTATGGAATAAATTCGAAAATTTTCAAAACACTTAAGGCTTAATTTATGAAAAAAGTTCGAAAAATTTCAAAACACTTAAGATCTAATTTATTAAAAAAATCAAAAATTTTTGAAACACTTAAGGCCTAATTTGTGAAAAAAATTCTAATATTTTCGAAACACTTAAGGCTTAATTTATGAAAAAAATTCCAAAATTTTCGAAACACTTAATTTATGAAAAAAAAATTCGAAAAAATTTAAAAACACTTCAGGACTAATTTATTTAAAAAATGGAAAAATTTCAAGACACTTAAAGCGTAGTTTATGAAAAAAAATTCGTTAAATTTCAAAACACTTAAGGCTTAATTTTTGCAAAAATTCGTTAAATTTCAAAACACTTATGGCCTAATTTATAAAAAAGATTCGAAAATTTTCAAAACCCTTAATACCTAATTTAAAAAAAAATATCGAAAATTTTCAAAACACTTAATACCTAATTTAAAAAATATATCAAAAATTTTCAAAACACTTAAGGCTTAATTTATTAAAAATTCTTTCTGATTTATAATCGGTTAATAAAACGAATTGTCTTACAAAAAGTGTATTTTTTATAAATTGGGCTGTTAATATTTACAACTCCTCAAAACCTGGTCTTTTAATAAAATTTATAAACTAAAGGAAACTGCCACAAAAAAATTGAGAACAAATTTCCATCTCATCTCAAGGTTGCTATTTGCAAGTAAGGAAAACATCAATTGTAAATAATTAATACAATTAAATGCGATATAATAATCACCACTTACGCTGAAACCTAAACACTAACTATTGCCTGAGATCTTAGGAAAGGATTCTAATGTTAACCCGGCCATATGCTTCAACCATCTTCTACCAGAATTATGTATAATATTACAACACTAACTCAAAGACCAACAACCTATTACCATTTCAGTTAGACATAACATTTTTACATTAATTTACTTAAGCTTAAACCTGCTGACAGCGACAATTGGCCAAACGACAATATAAACGAAGACAATTCACTATAAAATATCATTATTAAAAATATCACATAAAAAACGACATGCAAGCAATTTAAATTTATAATTCATGGTTGCATGCATGTAAATATGCATTTAAATATGCAACATATAACAATATGACATTTAGGGGGCACCCTTAAGATCTGTGCTAAGCAAAACTTTCGAAAATTGGCGAGAAAAAAATTTAATAAAGTTTTCCTTGCAAACGTTTTAAGAAGTCTTGTGAAAGTGTTTGATATATTTTTTTTCAACAAAACTTAAACCCACGCCTTTCCTGAAAAAATATCTCACTTGCCTAACAACACCCCTCAACTGATGATGACGTTCATTTTAAATTGCCAAGACGACACACATGCACTTACCGTCTTCTACTTGCGTATAGAAATTCTTTTTCACAAACCGTGTGATTTTGAGATGTTGTTCAAAGTGTTGTTGCCAACAACAAAGTATGAATACTGACACCATGAGTTACATTTGGGATTTTGGCTTTTTTTTTTGTTTTGCTCTTTGCAGCTTTTGTTTGATGTGGGTTTGTGTCATAATTTCAACGCCTCACAACAACACCACACATGGTCTTGCGTCTGTCTTGGCATGTCATATGAAACGTCATCATCAATGTTGATAAGTTGTTGCATTTATTGTTGTTGTGGCTGTAACAGTTAATTCTTTTTTCTCTTTTTTTTTTTTTTTTTTGTTGCCAGCTAAAGGCAAAAGGAGCTTTTTGAATTATGGCCTCCAAGAAATTATAAAAATATATTGAAGATTTAAGCTGTTGTTGTTTTTTTTCTCGTTTTGAAAATTAAAATTTCATATACTAAGAAACATTTAATGTATCAAAGTGAAAATTAAGACCACACAGTGGGTATTTAAAACATGTACGAGTGAATATTTAAACATGCGTGTAAATATTTCTTTATAAACTGGTTGAAGTGCAGGCTTTTTGTAACAATTTTAGTAAAATATACGTGCTGGCCAAATTTTTTTTTAAATTGTAGGTAAAAGATGGACTAATATTTGGTATAAGTTTTAGACTTGGTTCGTACTCATACATTTTGTTTATTTTAGACAAGAACCTATGATCAATCCCATTTAAATTGCATTGGTTTGATAATAGGTTTTTGATGAACGAGTTTGACAGAGGTTTTTATATAAAAATATACAGGGTCCGCTAAATAACTTTTTTTTTTGAAAATGCTACAAAAAAAACTACTGAATATTTTCTCAAATTTCTTTTTTTATTCGAAAGTGCAATCCTTCCGGTTAATAATGAAAAATAATTTCATTCAAATGGCTGCCTCGGCTGGCCATGCAGTAGCCTACACGATCGGTTAAATTTTTAAGCACATTATCGATTGTGTGCAGCTGTAGTTCACCAATGGCTTCACGAATATTGTCCTTTAAAGCCTCAATTGTCTCTGGCTGGTCGGCGTAACACTTATCTTTGACGGCACCCCACAAATAATAGTCCAACGGTGTCAAATCGCAGCTCCGAGGTGGGCAAACGACATCAGCTCTGCGGCTGATAATGCGATCTTCAAAAACAGGGCGCAAAACATCGAGTGTAGCTTCGGCTGTGTGTGGCACGTAGCGCCGTCCTGTTGAAACCAAATGTTGCCAATATCCTCCTCTTTAATTTTTTTGAACAAAAATTCGTTCAACATGGCCCGATAACTATCGCCATTGACTGTAACGGCCACTCCTTGCTCGTTTCCGAAGAAAAATGGCCCAATTATGCCTCTGGATCAAAATCCGCACCAAACAGTGCGTCGGCTTTTCAATGTATGCGTGCGGGTTTTCTGTGCCCCAAATGCGATAATTTTGCTTGTTTGCATACCCGCCAAGATCAAAATGAGCTTAATCTGAAAAGATAATTTTTTTTTGGCAAAATCGGCATCTTCTGTAAGTCGATCGCAGGCCCACTTAGCGAAGCGAAAACGCATTGCATCGTCAACCATATTCGTTCAGCGGAAGGATAAAACTAATTATCTGTCCTAGTTCTGGCACAATGCATCGCATATGTAGGGGTCATCCCCTGAGTGCTGGTCCAAGAAAAAAAAAATCAGACATGAGCTAAGTGTTACCATTCACAAAATAAGCACTAGTTGAAAAAAACCGTTAGATGGCGGACCCTATATTATAAAGCACCGTGTAATGACTTTTGTAGGAGACTATACAACCGATCTTCGCTTATTTCCCTGTAGCTGAATCACGTAACGATGAATTTTTTACCAGTGAATAATAAAAATTAAGTTTACCGCCAAACCTATTGTTTATATTTCGTTAAAGAGCAAAGAAGCAATACATTTTATTGTGCTCAATGTGTTAGTTCAGTGTAGCAGCACTTCTGCTGTTCATAATCAAACCTGAGAAGCCTTGGTTCACCATCTGTCTGCAAAAAGGTCACTTGGAAATTTTAAATATCTCAAAAAATATAATCAGTACGATTAAAATTTGAAATTGAAGTGGTTGATCAGTGAAGTGCTCAATCCTAATCACTGCTAAACTATCTGCAATGTGATTGGCAGACAGTGTATAGAAGAGTCTTCGAAGACAATGTAGTCAGTCATGATAATAGCTTTTCTGCTGATCGTGCAGTATCCCGTCATGCCTGCAACAATCCCGTGATATATTTGAGGTATCAAATTGTTAAATGTATTCAGCACCCGTCGTTGTAGCAAGTACTAAATGATCTCTCTCTCTCTCAATTCGGTATTAGAAGCACTCATTGTAGATCCAGCTCTTGCTATAGGCCGGCACCCAGATGACCAACTGTCCAGATCAAGTGATCGAAATTTGACTGCTGGGGTGTCGTAATAATAATAAAATAAAATAAAAGTTTTTTTATTTATCATAAGCCAATTAATTTAGTAACCAAGCCCAAGTGCCACGGCTTTTCTAAACTTCAATTGCGATTGATAGGCTAATTGTTTTAAATTCAGAAAGACACGTTATATATCCCAAGGCACAAAGGAAATTCAACATAAGTTTTAATAGTCCACGTTAAGCAACCGAGCAGAACGGCTGTTTTCGAAAGCCGCTACGCCTTCATTATCAGTACCCAAGTACATTTTTGTTTGTCACCTCTTATTAAGTGTCTTATTTGGAAACGATAACAGTTTTTATTTAGATAAATTATTTTATTAGAAAATTGCATACGAGAATTATACCAAACTGACGGTAATACTCTTTAGCCCTCGTGTTTGATTATTTTCTTTATGTGCAATTTTTTGAATGTGTTTTTTTTCAAATTTCTTCGTATGAGATAATCAAATGCTATAAAATTAAAAATTAAGAAAACTTAGCCATAACTTACAATGTCCAATTCTTATTGCTAAACTCGTCACTTCTTCTTCTCCGAACTTTCATTGGCGATCACACAATCCTAGTGTTAGTGCCTAAGTTATTAAAGTATGTTTAGTCACAATAGAAATTACCAGAATAACAAATAGGGAAACGATTTGCATTTCAAGGGGACATGCAGCTAACTACCTGCCTTCCTTCCGTTTACATCTCTCTCTCTCTTTCTCTTTTAAAACTAGTCAGCTTATCAACAAGACTTGCTTTGTTTAACAGCGGACTTAGCAAGTAATATAAATTTTTACTTAGTTCATTAATAAACTCTGCATAATTAAATATTTAAACTTAAATATAAAATATAATTTTGATGAGATTTCTCTATCAATTGAATATATGTAATAGATTAAATCATGAGCCAGACTTAAACTGAAGAGCAAAGATTTAATTCTCAATTCGTGTTTAAAATAAATGGTTTATTTCATATACGTGAATCTCAAAAAATATATTTACTATTCAAACTTATTTCTACACGTCCATCTATAAAACGGCACAGAAATAGAAACTAAAAGAAAATACCATAAAATAGAATTCATCGCCTTGGCAGCACAAAAATTATTACCAAATATTTTTTGGTAATAGCCAAACATCTTGTACATGTTCTCTACTTAACTTTAATTTTAAATCATTTATGTCTATGCCATGGCTTTTACTGCTCCTAAAATACTTCTTCCTTTTTTTCGCTTCCAAGACTTTGACATATTTATGGCAATTTTATCAAATACTATATAACATGTCTGTTGCACTGCCAAGAAACAACTAAAACAGACTGATTGACTTAACAAACTAACACACAGACATATAGACGTTAACCACCAATATAAGAGTACATACACATGCATACATCTGGATTGAACATTCTTATGCTGTGTTGCATGTCATTTAATGGTTACAATATTTTGATATATTGATTTAAAATTGATGTACGATGCTTTTACGCACTATAAACAAAAAGTAAAGCACTCAAAAACTTCCAACCACACGAAGAATATCTGAAAACTTTCAAGTAAAGAGCAACAAGATCTTACGGAAATTATTAAAAAAAAAGAAACTTTTAAAGCGTAAGAAAAAAATGAAGGCAGGAATGGCGTTATACAAAAAACAAACAAGTTGTCGTCGTTCCTTTGCAATATGATGCGTATGAAAAGCAATTTTGCAAAGGCTTTAAAATTAAGAAATCAGCAGGCCAACTTTATAAAAGATGAATTGGAAGTACCCTACACCATAGCTACGAAAGATTTGAATGTGTGAAAACTAAAAGGCTTGAGAAAAATGTATAAGGAATTCTTATATCTTACAACCAATTCACACAATGATTTTTTGGGCGGCAAAATTTTCTTAATTTTTTTTTTGAAGTTCGCTTTCACAAATTATTTGCCCTCATACGATAAATTTTGTTTTCATGTCTAATTTTATTTTTTGTAGTGAAAATCATTTTACTTTCCTATTTGGGACTTTAATCATTCCTATTTTAAGGCATTCGAGTCAAAACAACACAGCTTAAGCAATAAGACTTGCATTGTGTGAACGCCAATGAAATTTCCAAGAAGAAACAGAAATAAATTTGTCAATAAGAATGAGATAGAGTAAATTGGAACCAATAAAAAATACTTCTTATTTTATTCTGGCATCGTTCAAAGATTGATTAACTTTTTATTAAGAGTAGCACTCAGAGGTTGACCCCTACATATGCAAAGGAGAATAGAATACAAATAAAGCGAAATAAGAATTTGTATATATTTTAATCTTTACTTAGCCGGCAAGTTGTTGCTACAGTGCCGACTAAAAATGGGTGTTATAATGAGCTCATATACATGATAAAATACTTCATTCATGTGTAGAATTTATAATTCAAATAACTGTAAATGAAACATTAATTTCTCTGAAATTCCAGTTTCACAGAAACCCCTTTGCTATTGTCATTGCCATACATTTTTATCAATCCCATAAAACTGCTAATCATTTTAGCTTTTTCAAATAAAATATTCATAAATAAAAATTAAATCTTTTAGTGTCACAAAATGTATGAATTGACATTTTGACAGATGCAAAATACAGTAAAAAGGTAGCCAACACCTTACACTGAGTCAGCAGGACTTCATCCATGTATTCTGGCAAACTTTAATCCATTTCACAACAAGAATTATTATTTTTCAAGATATTCCCATCAACATTATCATTACTTATCATATCCATCTAAAAGGAAATCAATAATGTCAAAAATATATTTCTTCTTCAACTTGGCAAAAAGGACGACAGAAGTAAAATCATTTGGAAGAAATCAGTTAAAAGCGTCTGTATGGCTCAAAGCTATTTGTAATGGTATTGTCAACTCAGCAAGCGACAGCAGCAAAGCAAAATATTGCAACACGGAGAATAAAACAAACAACCAAATATGCCATAAACCAAAAACAAAACAAATAAAAAGTCATAAAATTCATAAGGAATACAGAAACAAAAAGCAATATATTATTGGCTTCTTGTTGTTGCTGTTTGGTGAATTCAATAAGTATTTTATTTGGCTTATCATGATTTTTGACTTGGGCTCTTTTCTGATGGAATGAATTCAGAACTCAATAAATTGCTGTTCGTTGGTTATGATGACTTTTTACTGTTAAGCTTTAAATGGCTGTCTGGCTTGGGAGAAGTTTTTGTGTAAAGCATTTGATTATTAAAATTTATATTAACAAAATTGAAAAATTTTCCAGTTAGTTGATAAGATAAAAAATTCTAAAGACAAGAAAGAAAAACTCATAAAAAATTTTCCGTGATCATCGCATTAATTTTCAGCAGAAAAGTGTTTTGTGCATAATATTTAGTATCATGTTTTAAGTACAAACAGAAACTGTGATGACTCCCTAATTTAAATCATATATCTATCATGTTGTTTATTATTTTGCAAATTTAAAAAAAATAAATATTGGAACTTCTTATTTAGGATTTTTTGTAGGAGAATAATACTGATTATCAGGGAATTTTCACCCAAAATTCGTTGGAAGAACTAGAGATCACTTTTTGAACCTCGTAGTGGCTGCAGGCCTACTATTGGGTAGAATCACTAAGGAACCCGCCTACAGTAGAGTTCGTTCTAAGTCTTAGTGATTTCTGTCTACAATGATCACTTCCATTCTTATCACGTTGTCTTTGCTAGTATCTCACGAAGACTGAGTTGCGCCATAGTCTCTACAAGTAGCATGTGTTAAGCTGTGGTTTTCAGTTGACTACTTGGGTTCTCTAGCAGCGTAACAGCACCTTTGTTCGTTGCAGCTGTAGCAAAAATTTAGCGGTAAAGTAAAAGTCTGAAATAGCTACAAAAAAATTCTCTGTCCTCTCAACACTATCCCCTAATTCTACTAGTTCAAGCCCGATGCAATGCATATATAGGGAAAATCTCCTAAGTACTGCTCCTATGAAAAAAAAAGTGCACACTCACACAGAATGTGCGCTTCTCTCTCACCAACTTCCAGGCATAGTTTTAAAATGTCATGCAATACTATTTTCATGTTAATCAGATGATATTTTTCTGGATTCCCTGCCCAGGTTTAAGATTTCTCGTTTATATCTAAGCACATTCAACGCTATCCTTCCCATGGGCTCTTTAAGCTTTATTGCACAAGATACAAGGGACACCACAATTTCTCTTTTTTTCGTTGCGCTCATCAAAAAATGTGATAGATTTATTCTATTAGTAAGGAAAAAAAGTGCAATTCTTTATAAAAAGTGCAAGTAATTACAAAAAGTGCAAGTCATTATGAAAAGTGCAAGTTATTATAAAAAGTGCATGTCATTACAAAAAGTGCAATTAATTATAAAAACGGCAAGTAATATAAAAAGTGCAAGTCATTATGAAAAGTGCAAGTCATTATGAAAAGTGTAAGTCATTATAAAGAGTGCAAGTCATTATAAAAAGTGCAAGTCATTATAAAAAGTGCAAGTCATTATAAAAAGTGCAAGTCATTATAAAAATTACTAGTCATTATAAAAAATGCAAGTCATCATAAAAAGTGGATTATAAAAAATTCAAGTCTTTATAAAAACTGCGAGTCATTATAAAAAGTGCAAGTCATCATAAAAAGTGCAAGTCATCATGAAAAGTTCAAGTCATTATAAAAAGTGCAAGCTATTATAAAAAGTGCATGTCATTACAAAAAGTGCAAGTCATTATAAAAACGGCAAGTAATATAAAAAGTGCAAGTCATTATGAAAAGTATAAGTCATTATTAAAAGTACAAGTCATTATAAAAAGTGCAAGTCATTATAAAAAGTGCATGTCATTACAAAAACGGCAAGTAATATAAAAAGTGCAAGTCATTATGAAAAGTATAAGTCATTATAAAAATTACTAGTCATTATAAAAAATGCAAGTCATCATAAAAAGTGCATTATAAAAAATTCAAGTCTTTATAAAAACTGCAAGTCATTATAAAAAGTGCAAGTAATATAAAAAGTGCAAGTCATTATCAAAAGTGCAAGCCATCATGAAAAGTGCAAGTCATTATAAAAAGTGCAAGTTATTATAAAAAGTGCATGTCATTACAAAAAGTGCAAGTCATTGTAAAAACGGCAAGTAATATAAAAAGTGCAAGTCATTAAGAAAAGTATAAATCATTATGAAAAGTGCAAGTCATGATAAAAAGTGCAAGTCATTATAAAAAGTACGTCATTATAGAAAGTGCACGTCATTATAGAAAGTGCAAGTCATTGGGAAAAATTGCAAGTCATCATAAAAAGTGCAAGTCATCATAAAAAGTGCAAGTCATTATAAAAAGTGAAAGTCATTATAAAAAGTACAAGTCGTTATAAAAAGTGCAATTCATCATAAAAAGTGCAAGTCATTATAACAAGGGGAAGTCATCATAAAGGCATATAGACATAATTGACCACACAGCAAACAAAACATTAATATTTTATTAATTAACTGAGACAATATGTCGAATAGACAGACGGTAATAAAAACTTCTTTTTACTTAGGGTCCAGAATAGTTCTACACCCCATATTGGATTCATATTGACGCCAACAGGCATCACTTTCCATTGGCAATGGCAAAATTTATTATTGTACAAAATTTATATTTATAATATTCGAAGGTGAAATTGTTAAACAAATTATTAAACTCAGTGTGCACAGCAACTTGACTCCATTGGCACTCTTAATTTCGCAAAGATCTCAATAACTTAATTGTTATTATTATTTATATCATATTTTATATAAAATCGTATTGTGCTTTTACTTTAATAACTTCAATTTTAATTGGTTTTTCCAATTAAAGCCATAGATATTTTGTTTTGCACCTGAAACTTTTCGCATAAAATGTTGGATGAGTTGCTGGAATAGTTGAAATAGTTGCACCGAAGAAAATACAATTACACTGCAGCTTCTTGTTTTACTACAAACAAAGCAAACAGCAAAATAGAACTTTAGGGCATAATAAAAATGGAAAAAAAAACTACAAAACGTGACTCAAAACTATTGAGACTTTATGTTACTTTTGTTTGAAATTGTTGTTGCTAATATTTGTGTTTATTATAAAAAGCCCTTTGGAATTGCAAAAAAGTTTTTTTTTATATAATAGATAAAATAGAAACACACGTGCTTAAGGAGTTTCCGCAATATGCAGCAAATTCGAAAGACTTTAATAAAGTTGGCCTAAAGTTAAATAAGATTTTGTTACAAAATATTTTCTTTTACAAAGAGAGTTTCAATGTTAACAGCTCGAATTTAAAAAAATAATTGATTACAAATATATATAATTTATTTACCTTAATACACAAACACATTCCCAGACTTATACGATTTGTAATGCTTTTCCCTTCTGCTTCTGTTTCTTGTTGTTTGTGCTCAAACAAAAGCATTGTGGTAGCCTTAAATTTAACTCTTATCAAATCATAATCCCTTTTTAACTTATCTAACCTCAAGGGCTTCTGTTAACCGAAGTATTAAATCTGCATTGTTAATTTCATAACATTATCATTAAAGATTTTTCTTTATAAAGCTTTTCGATTATTTGTTTTTAGTTTATGGCCACAGCAATCCTTTTACTGCTAATCTTGAGAAAATAATCAGTAAAATGTTTAAAAGTTGTACTAAAGCAGGCAGTATTAAAACAAATACCAGTCGCTTATATGACGGATGCAAAGTGATCACTTGCTGATCATCATATGAAAGAAACTCTTCTTGTACATTTAAGGCCACTGCTTTAAAACAAAAAGAAGTTGTTACTTATTTAACCACCTTTTTGGAGAGATAAAGAAAGGGGAACCCGGGGCAAAAAAAAATCATGTTTGCTTATTTTGGCCTTTGTTTGGCACAAGTAGCTTTAGTAGGCAGCCTCAAACTCCTACCAGAAGAATAAACAAAACGAAAAATAAGGAAAAATTATCTTTAAGAGAAAGACTTTATGGTCTTGTTTCAAATGATGTTATCATTATCTCTCCGCAAAAGTTATTTATGAACTGAGAACTGTTTCCACGATTAAATGTTGATTTTGAAAGTTTTTTTATTTGAATGCGCTATTGAGATATATGAAAAACAATATGCCAGAAAACATCGTGCAAAATCAATAAATTGCTTTTAAAATTAAATGTTTTATTGTGTATAAAAAGAAATATATTTTTAATATGAATATCCTTTTTGTACTGCCGCACATGGTTTTTAATTAATTTTAAATGTAATTAATTTTATATAAACATTTCGTTCACTATTTTCCTCTCTATAGGACTCTTTATGAAATTTAATCTAAATTCGTGGGATGATTGCCTTATTTTCTAAAAATTTTATAAAAATTGTGTGCAGTGCAATTACCAAAGAAGTTTTGTGCTGTCATTGAAATAATTCCCCTGTATTCACTCAATATTTATGTTGTTGGCTGAAGTAGTTAACTCGAGACTATGAAGCGGAGGGTACTGAGTTCAATCCCGCGCTCAGTCATGAATGTTGTGTCGAATTCATTTGGTCTGCATTAGTGCAGGATTGTTTTTGGCCTGTCTCAGTGACGAAGGTATCTAATTGGTCACTGAATAATTATTGGCAGCGATTGTCACTGCCATGCACGGAAGAGCAGAGGAACAGCACCCACCTTCGTTGGCCTTCTTAAAAAAAAAATCTGGCTAAATAAAAAGATTCAAATTGCTACAAAAAACTTTCTATATATTGTCCCCTCAATACTATCCTCTCCTTTCCAGTTCCGGCGCAATACAGCATATGTAGGGACCTGAGCGCTGGTCCTACTCCTAAAAAAAATATCACTTCAAGAGAATATCAAAAATTGAACACGTCTGTACTCTTCCCTTCAGGCACTGACAATTTCTAACAGGCAATTGCTACAGCCAGGGCTTTCGAGAGTGATATATTTAATTATTGTCCACAAGGAATTGGTAATTGTGCAAATTTTGTTATTTTCTTAATGTGACGTTGACAAATAGTTACGGAATAGAGGGAAATTGGCTATAAAAATCACTAACACCCTTGCAGGAGCTGCATCTTATCCTCACCAGCAAAAATTATCTGCTATTATTGATTTAATTGACTTAATATTCCCTTGAAATGTTTACTTCTCGTCATAATAATTTTCTACAGAAATGCTTTCGATTATGGTCTTAATTATAGTCTTAATAATCAGTAATTTTTTATCAATATTCTTTGTGGTCATCATTTTAAGTTCCTCTATTTTTTGGGAGCAACAAACCTCTTTATCTCTCAAAAATAAATAATACGCGTAGAAGTAATAGAAATTATTTCTAACCAAGAAATTAATTTTTGATAGTAATTTTGTAAAATCCTTGTATTAGGCTTCAATTAAATTTTTTGGGGATTTTAGGACTTTTATGCGATTAATTTCATAAATTCTCTAATTTTCTAAATTTTTATATTATATTTCTGAAGTCCGGTATTTTTTATTGAATGTAATATTTGTTCATTGATTTTTCGACTTTTTTAGATTTTTAATTATCTGTTTTTTTTATCAAGCTTTAGGTTACTTTTTTATAAATGAAATTGAAATTTATTACTATCCGATATTTCGATATCCTGAAGAAGATATCCAAGGATATCGATATATCAGATAAAAATATATCTCAATTTCTTTTATAAAAAATGGGACCTACAACTAGATAAAAAAATAGATAATTATTTAATGTACTTATTTTTATAATACAATTTGACTTTAATTATTTTTAACAAAAGGGCTGATGGACTCTGTTGCTGATGTTCTATTAAATGAATAATTTATTATTATTAAGTTATGAATTAAATAAATAAACTTTTGTAAAAATTGTCCTTGATTATCTTAACAATAATACTCTGATGAAAGTGCAGCGGCTTTCGAAAACAGCTGCTCTGCTCTGCTGTATAGGCTAAATTATTAAAGAAAAACTGTTGTTGACTTTCCTTTGTGCTTTGGAATATTTATCATGTCATTCTGAATTTAAACAAATTTTCCAACAATTAAATTATAAATTTTAATTGAATTTAAACCATTCTGATTTTTTTTTTTTGCGAATGAGGAGGGCTTAGAATGCCTTCGTACTTGCACTGCATCGAGTGGTGTTCCGACTAAAACAATCCCCCTCTTTTGCTAGTGTGTTTCCCTTCACGGGGACCGCTTTCTGCATTTCTTCGTGAGTTCCCAGAAACTGGATCCTGAAAAGGACTCCTCTTTATGTGCCCACTTTCAGGCCCGCCATACGCAGCCATTGTGGAGCTTCTACTTGGTTATTCTGAGGATCTATAGGTGTGGACTCGTTCTGTAAATGTTGGTTGAGGTCGTTTTTCTTTCTCCGTAAAACATATTCAAGGTAGTTGCCTACGGCACTCCATTTGCCATTACATTCAAGCATTTTGCTTTCAATGTTGTCAGGAGTATACTTACCAATAGCACGCTTCGCTCGTCCTGCCACTTGCTGCACTCAAAGAACGTGTGTCCTGCGTCGTCGTTTCTTGATATTTGTTTGAGTACACGCAGAAGGGGTTCCCTATCTTGCCCATGCGGTAAAGATATTGGAGGAAACAGCCATGCCCTGACGGAAACTGTGTCAGGAAGTAGTTCACTACCCCGAATTATCTTTGAGCCCACACCTTAGTAGTGGGAATGAGCCTCCTCGTCCATCTAGTAGTGGTTTCTGTGCTCCAAAATTATCTGATTATTATTATTATTATAATTTTTTTTTGTTTTACTTGCATTTGCATTCAGGGAATGAATCCTAATCGGGCAATGCATTGCACTGAAATTATGAAAGCAGTTGATAGTATTGAGAGTAAATACAAAGGAAAGACAAGCAGATAGATAATTTTACTTCTTATAGTAAGAAAAAAAAAGGAATAAGTGATTATTGGGTTCTAGCTATAGGCTTGATATTTGTTTGAGCTTCTCATTCAATTGAGCTGAAGTTTGAAATAATATCTTAAGTTATTCTAAGGAATGTTGGGTAAAGGTTCCCTGATGAGTGAAATGGGCATAGAAACTAGCGAAAACTCCCAATAATCAAGTTAGAATTTTTTTTTTTTAAATTTGATTTTTTTTAAATTGAAAAAATAATTATTTTGTCAGCGAATTTTTGCTAGAGTAACGATGAATATTGAATTCAGCTTGCCTTAACCCTAGTTTGCATGATCACTTAAAGTATAGTCGCTTTGATGTCGCTGAGCACATTCTAATTACGGTGGCCATGTTGCCCTTATGAGTATCGAGCGTTAAACTTTTTTCCCTGACACACTGTACAAATCCCAAACAATAGCTACATGCAACATTGAATTGCCTTTTCCATGAATAGCATGTTTCCTTTTTCAAACTTCATTTTCAACGGCTATTGAACTTTGCATATGCTTAAGTTCATGTTGAACACGATTTTTTTTTCTTATTCATATTAATTTTTAACTATAAAAAATTATGATTAAACAAAGCTTTTCCTTATTAATAAATGCTTTCAGTTTTTGTCGCTACGAGTACTTTGGCTCTTATATATTAAGTGCCAGCAGTACTACACCCATAAAACAATCATGTGCTATAAAATTAAACATTTATCCTGCGGAAAAAGAACCCTCGTAGCCAGCAACTACTACCAGTAGTATTTTATTTATTTGCAATTTTTTTTTCCAGTTATTGTGATGCTGCCGTTTGTGGCAGCAACTGGTATGTTAGCGGCATAGCATTTTTGTGTCAATTAAATGTTGGCCGGGTACAATGTTTTCCTTGTTTCAGCAGGCTAAGAAATGCATTACATAAACGTTAGCATGGTGGTGGCATGGTAGTGTTGGTAATATGTGCACTCTCCCCAACGCTCTGCACTCCCAAAAACAAAATCAAAAACAAAAACTTACATACATTAGCTCTCTGGTGGCAAAGTGCTGGCTGCCACAGCTAAAAGAAACAACTGCAGAAAGGGTTCCTTATTTAACAGGAGCACAAAGTCAATGGCTTCTTTTTTAAACTCGTAACTCTTTTGAACTAAAAGCAAAAAGCCTTGGCAAATATACAAAACAGAATTAAAAAACTGTTACTGACTTTATACGACCAGCTTCAAAGTAAATACAAGAATAATAAGTAAAAAAAAATATATGTACGAGTATAACAAAGATACGGATATGTTGTTTTGGCTCTCATCGTCATCGTTAATGTAGATACAGATTGTGATGAGCTGATGCTAAGGCATACAAACAGCCAGCCGCTCAACAGCTTAACATCATCAACAAAACTTGGTTTATATTAACAATTTTATCTGTTGGCCACATCTGAACCAAATAAAATAATTGAAAGTAGCGATAAGAATCACCGCTATTGCAACTTTTACATCAACTCCTCAGCTTCCCCCTTTTTGGTTTCTACACCTTCTTTGTTTTTTGCAAAAAAAAACATAAAACAAGCTACAACAACAACCACAAGCCAACAAAATATATGAGAAGTTTGGCTAAACCTTGTTCAGGCGACAGGCCAAAAAGATGCTGTAAGAATTTATAGTTAATGTAACCTAAAGAGAAAACTTAAGCATTAGCAGCAAGATCAGCTTTATCCTCAGCAAATACTCGTGTGTCTTTAGCAGCAAGTATTAAATGTTTGGCTCATTTTGGTAGCTGTCAATATTCCATTGTTTGCTAAGAGGCCAGACCTTAAATTACCTCGGCAACAAGAACTGTCATGTTGCAAGTCAAAACCAGGAACTGAAAGAGACAAATAAAGTTAAAGAAATTGTTGTGGGGCAACAAAAACAAAAAAGTTTCTTGCATGTGAGAACATTTTAAACTGTGCGAGCTGTTATGGGGGCATCTTCATATTGTCGAATGCAATCAGAGAATTAAACTGCAATATTTTTTTTTTTCGTTATTAAAAACGAAATGAAAATTGTTTGGCCAGAAAAAAATTTGCCATTCTTGAAAAACATGCTTAGGCATGTATTTATTTATTCTGATTTATTCTTAGAGTTCTATGATAGACCAACACTAGCTAAATATTAATCGATTAAAACTCAGCAGCGTTTAACTGCCTACTCTATTGGGTCAATGCCGGTGTATCTGTCATCTATATTTCCTGTAAAGACGAATTTTAAGTATTTTATAAAAAAATTTTAATTTCGTTAATGATATTGCCAGAACTTGAGTCCAGCAAAGCAGGCTAATCAATAGTCTGCTGTTCAACCGGAATCACGTTATAGAAATCGATTTTCACTTTGGTCATTAGCACTGCCAGTGAAATTTTTCTTTAAATTCTCATTTAAATTAAATACCGTCATTTGATTACTAATTTCTTGGCATTTATATTTTCAATTATATCCTTTAATAATGAGCTTGAGGTCGCATTCTAAAAAAAAAAACAATCAAGAACGTTTTGTCGAATCTTAAATACCCTCCAAACATTCAGTAATTCAGTGTAAAAAAAAAAAAATTTTTTGAAAGTTGGTTGGAGGGGAAGGGCACGGGACGATTATGTAACTCTTACTTTCAACGTAAAATCTGGAAAATTTAATTTTTAAGGAATGTAGGATTAAATTACCTCGATAAATATTTACACTATTTTTAAATGTAATATGTTACTTAACGCACCGCTAAAGAGGCGGGGTCCCGAAATATGTTTTTCTGGCGGCAAGTTCAACGCTATGGATCTTCTTTGACATATAAATATATCATTTGCTTAACAACATTTAAAAACAAAACTTTAAAATATATGTTGTTTTTATACACTCCAAAAAAGAATATGGAGGGTATATTAACTTTGTCATTCCGTTTGTAACGCAGCGAAGCATCCATCTGAGACCCCATAAAGTATATACAATCTTGATCAGTTATGAAATCTAAGACAACTGAGCATGTCCATCCGTCCGTCCGTCTGGGGAAATCACAATTCAATCCAAACGAAAAGAGCTAGACTCTTGAAATTTGGTATAAATATATCTTGAAGAACAGCACAGGTTAAGTTCGGAGATGGGCTAAATCGGGCAAGAGGGAAAAAAAGTTCCCCTAAGAAGAACTAAAGCAAGCCAGTTTTAACACCCTCCAAAGAGAATTGGACCCCATAAAGTATATATATTCTTGATCAGTGATGAATTCAAAGACGGTCTAGCAATGCCCATACGTTCGTCTGTGAAAAACATGATATTGTCTATTATTGAACCCCGCCCCCTTTAGTGGGCATTGACGTACGATATTATATAAGGGAACTCTGTCCCACCCAGTTAAACATTTTAAAATTACCTGCTAAATATTTGGAGGGTATTTAAAATTGGACCTGGTCGAATATAATGTTTTTACTTGTTAAAGGCTGTGTTAGTTCTTCTTAGAGGAAGTTTTTTTCTCTCTGGCCCGATTCAGCCCATTTACGAACTTGATCTATGCTATCCTTCAAAATTTTTCTATACCCAATTTCAATTTTACCTAAAAGGCGTTTATTTCTAATAAGCATGTATTGAAAGGAGTTTCAAATGCGAAGAAGCTTCCGAAAAATCTCAAATCGCATGCATTTAAAAAAAAAAATTTTGGCAATTTTTAGGAAAGGGGTACCCCCTTGCTAAAAATCAATTTTTTGGTTGAAACACAATTTTACCCAATTTTGCCCAAAAGGCGTTTATTTCCAATAAGCATGTATTGAAAGGAGTTTCAAATGCGAAGAAGCTTCCGAAAAATCTCAAATCGCATGCATTTAGGAAAAAAAAATTTTCGCCAATTTTTTAGGAAAGGGGTACCCCTTTGCTAAAACAAACAATTTTTTGGTTGAAACCCAATTTTACCCAATTTTGCCCAAAAGGCGTTTATGTGGGTGCTGTTGGCTGAAGTAGTAGAACACGAGACTATGAAGCGGAGGGTCGTGAGTTCGAGCCCGCGCTGAGTCATGAAATATTGTGTTGAATTTCTTCTGATCAGCATTAGTGCGTGGTTGTGTTAGTTGTTGCCAGCCTGTTTCAATGATGAAGGCATAGTCACTGGTCACTGAACATAATTGGCGGCGACTGACACTATCATGTACTAAAAAAAAGCAGAGTTACAACACCCACCTTCGTCGGCCCTGTAGCAAAAATTAGCCGGCGAAGTAAAAGGTTGAAATAGCTACAAAAAAACTGTCTATCTTCTCATCTTTCCTAATCTGTCCCCTCAATACTATCCCCTCGTTTTCAGTTCCGGCGCAATGTATTGCATATATAGGGGTCATCCCCTGAGTGCTGGTCCTACTCCTAAAGGACCATCTTAGAGGGATATTTCGCTGCATTACACACGGAATGACAAAGTAATATACCCTCCAAATTTTTTTTTTTTTTTTTGAGGATATGAAAATAACTATAAAATTGTTATTGTCAATATTTCAATATCCCCTGGATATCTTCTTCAAAATAGCACTTATAAATAATATTAATTTAACATTTTATTACATGAATTTATAGATTTGTTTATATATTCAAAATAGACACCAAGGAAAAATTAATTAGAACTGTTTTCATTTTATTCATTCCATTTAATATAAAAAGCAAAAAAACAAAAAAAAACACAATATTCTGTTAAAACAATATTCTTTTACAAAATGTTTATAAATTCATATAAAACAATTTGTTAATTGACTGTTACTCTACTGATGGCCTGAAGAAGATATCCCGAGGATATCGAAATTTATAGTAATTATTTTTATACAAAAGTGACCTCAAGCTCACTATTAAAGGATGTAATTAATAAGTAAATAATATGTAAAAGTAAATAATATGCAGGACTGACTACAGTGAAGGTAGAAATTTATGTTTTATAAACATATATTGCATATATTTCTGAAGACCTTTTTTATTTATAAATAACTACAATAAGTATTTATAAATTTCAAATGCATCAATATGTCTATATATTAGTTTATGAAATGCATCTGAAACCAATATCAGCTCACATTATATATTATGTTTAAATCCATATCACAGTGTAACCGAAACTGATGTCATTTACTCAAATTTCTTTTTTAAAGATACACACTAAAATTTTACGTTTTCGAATTCGTTTCCTATTAGATCCTTATATCCTGGATAAAAGCTATCCTGAATAATAATTTTTTTTGTAATTTTTCGCTCTTTTTAGTTAAGCTGCACATCAAACTTAAAACTTAAGAATTAAAGGCCTAAGTTATTAAACTTTTCGAATTCATAAATAAGAAAAATTTTCATACAAAAATTTATTTAATAATTTTTTTTTATAAATTTAGCTATTAAAGTGATTTGTTTAAATGTCAAGCCTTTAGCATAGGCGGCCTTATAAGTACGTCTTCATTTTTAAATTGTAATAACTAAGTCATAAAAGATATTTTAAACTTATTAAACAAATTTCTCTACAAAATTATAAACATAAAATAATTTTTATGAGTTTGTCCTTCATTCTTTTGTAGCTCAATTAATCCTTGTTTTAAGGGAAAAAAAAATCTATAAAAAATTAGTCATTGCTTGCTTTGTGCATTTCCCCTCTTTGCATTATAATATGCAACAACAAAAGTTTGATGCTTAAACTCAATTACGTAAAATTTCTCTAAAAATTCATTCATTCTCGCTGTATCCTTGTAAAGTTTTCTCTAAATTTCCTTAACAGTACGCAAGCAATTAACCGCTACTGAAAGTTATGCAAAACAATTTGCAAAAAAAAATGCACTTCAAATATTTTTCCTCAAAAATGTAATTGAAGATTTGCTGAAGCAAATTTTTAAATAGCAAAAAAAAATATAATATAAGTTTAAGAAATGTATTAATAAAGTCAACCAATTTATTAACCACAAGCAGTAAAGTATTCCAGACTAAATGAAATCCTTAGGATATTTAAAATCCCCAAAAAGAAAATAGTAAAAGACAAGGAGAACTTCAACACAATATGTATATAGTTTGCTAAGGAAAAAGTTTTAAATTAAGTATAAGATTAAACTACAATAGCAAATTATTGCCAGGGAAAATGATTGTAATTCATCGTATATCATTCACACATATTAAAAGCCACACATACAAACATTTGCATATCAGACCTTAAAATTGTAATAACATACAAATAATAAGCAGTTACGAATAAATAAAGTTCTTAAGTTACATAATAGATAACACCATGCAACAAAAAAAATTAAAAAACTCGATTGTTTTTGTCTTTAATCTAGAAATAGTAAAAATATTTATCACTATTCTGAAGTGTATTTAATTTTTTACAAAATTTTTAATATTTTAAGGCCATTGTTCCACTAATTTATTAAAAATAAAAAATTTATTAAAAATAAATTTAAAAAAATAGTTAAAACGCAGTGTTAAATTAAATTGTTTATCTGGTGGTGCTTAGTGTAACCTAGAATCGGAATACTTGCTGTGGATAAATAAATAAACTTATAAACAGTCATGATCACACTTCTCGATGTACATTGAGACATGACTTCTGGGTAAACATACATACTTATACATATGTACATACTCACACATACTTAAGTTTATTAAATTTCTAAAACAAACGTCAAGACATTTTATTAATATATCATTGCATAATTTATTTCAAATTGTCTAAATTTCATTTGTATGCAAGCAATTAGACTTTCAATATTAAGCAATAATTTTTGGAATTTATATCTATTTACACAAGGCAACACATACTCTAATAAAGAAGAAATAGTAGTGCTGTTAAATGATTGGAATTTCTAATTGTTAACGTAGTAAAATTTTCAATTGAGAAACATAAACAACAAAACAACTTTTGATTTCAGCATACAATAGCTCTAGAAAAAGCAAAGAGAGGAGTGGAATAATAGGAAAAATAATAGTCAGGGTTGGGGAATTTAAAGTGATTTAACTTAAATGTGAATACAAAAAGAATTTAATATAAATTAAAAAAAAAAAAAGTTGATATGACTTTGAGTCCAATAAAGGAATTCTTATATAAATTATAATATTGGAATTAGAAATAAACAAGAAAAGTGATTGCGATCACTGAAAACTTCAACTGAATGCTGTAATATTTAAGGAATAAAATAGTGAATAATAAATTTTAAGTTGAATAACAAAAACTGATGTTGACTTGCCTTTGTGCCTTGGAATATTTATCATATCTTTCTGAGATTTAAATTAAAAATTTCGAACAATTAGCCTATAGAATCGTAATTCAATATGATATAATAAATTTTTCTTTGCTAGACTTAAGCGCTTTTGACATATCACCACAGATATTCGATTTCATATATTACGGAAAGCAGTTAAAATTATTAAAATAAATAATTTTAATACAAAATCTTGGAGGCAAATTACGGCATTCGATATCGATCGAAATTTTTATATAAATTGTATTAGAATTTTGTTCGAATTTAAAAACGAGAAATAATCTCTCCTATTTGGTGACTCTCAGATTCATGTATCACATACGATCACCATTCCATGGGTATATTCCAAAAATAGTTGGGACTTAAACCATTTAAAAAAGATGTTTTATTTTAAAGAACCCAACTGTGATTCTTTTTGAGTATAGAAAATATTATAATTCTTTTATTTTAGTTGAGCAGCTAAAAACCATTCCGAATATATATCATGCCATATAATGAAAATATTCGAATAACTTTCATGCACATGGCAACCCTACTAATATAGAATACATCCTTAAGAGTTCAAACATTTGGCATACAAATTTTATTAGTTGTACCTGGAATTGCATTATGGCAATTTCCATCAATTATTGATTTTATATAAATCAAATAAAGCAATAATAATGCAAAATTCCTACTTGCATTTACAAATTTACAACATTTTCTTCCCAACACAGAATTGCTTAATGCCAAATTGTAAATTAAAAAAAAAAAAGAGGCAAATTCTCTCATTATCGAAAAGTGTAAGCAAATATGCATTCTTGAAAGCAATGCAAGCACCCTCTTGTGCTCTTGTTCACCATGAATTATCTATGAAATTTATAAATGTGGCTTACTCACTTGGTTTGAGGCCGCACAAATGCTTGTACACACAAACTCACACACACACAGTTGCATACTCGTACATGTAGCAACTGCCACAATATTTCTCTACTATGCAACTGATACGTACTAGTACTTGCCACTACTATTACATTTACCAGTTTTATTACATTGGATTTGGCCAAAACGTTTATACTTACGTATAGAAAATAAACAGCATAAAATGTTAAAACCACTGACATAAGCAATTCCCAAATGCTAAATACACAAAGAATTGGGAAATATTTTAAGTTGGCCGCCTGCAATGATAGTTTTTGCTGAAGTTTCATTTTCTGTTTTTTTTTTTTTTTTCATATCACTTATATTTTGTTATTGTATTTGTTAATTCTCAGTTATGTGAACAGGACTGTAAAATAAGGAAACACAATTGAGATGAACGCATTCTACAATTACACAAAATAAGCAAAAACAAAAACCCCAACAATAAGTTAAAAAATACAATGAAATCAAGAGAATGCTGGGTCACACAATGGCGCGAAATGCTTGTGAGAAAGGCAATAAAATTCATTACTTTTTTTTATAAAAATATTTTGCTATAACTTGAACACAATTCAAAATACATACAAAATGTTGCACTTGAAAATCCGAAAATCTGAAACTCCGAAAATCGTTCTTTGTTCTACAAAAACTTTCTGCCGCTATTGTTAGACTGAAGCTGTTCGCTTCAGAATTTCTTTTAAAGCTCCCTAAACAATGATAATTTATTTTTTAGTGGACTTTAACATATGGCGTGTTGCTTGCTCACGAATTGCCTGAAATGGATGCAGGTGTCATAAGTAGTAAGAAGATTAGATGGAAGAAGGATGAAGGTCATTATAAAAAGTGCAAGTCACCATAAAAACTATCTACAAGTAACAATAAAAAGTGCCAATCGATATGAAAAGTGCAAGTCGTCATTACGAAAAGTGCAATTCATGATAACAAGTGCAAATTTATTTTAAAATGCGCTAGTCGTAATAAAAAGTGCAAGTCATTAAAAAAAGTGCAAGACTGTAAAATAAGTGCAAGTCATTACAAAAAGTGCAAGTTATTATAAAAAGCTTAGGTCATTATGAAAAGTGCAAGTCATCATAAAAAGTGCAAGTCATAATAAAAAAAAGTGCAAGTCACCATAAAAAGTGCAAATCATTATAAAAAGTGCAAGTCAGGATAAAAAGTGTAAGTCATTATAAAAAGTGCAAGTCATCATAAAAAGTGCAAGTCATCATAAAAATTGCAAGTCATCATAAAAAGTGCAAGTCACCATAAAAAGTGCAAGTCAGTATAAAAAGTGCAAGCCATGACAAAATGTGCAAATTCATTATAAAAAGTGCAAGTCATGATGAAAATTGCAAGTCATTATAAAAAGTGCAAATTTATTATAAAAAGTGCTAGTCATGATAAAAAGTGCAAATTCATTATAAAAAGCGCAAGTCTTAATAAAAAGTGCAAGTCATTATGAGAAGTGCAAGTCATTATTAAAAGTGCAAGTCATTATAAAAAGTGCAAGTCATTATGAAAAGGGCAAGTCATTATGAAAAGTACAAGTCATTATAAAAACTTTGTGTGCCTTCTTTAAGGAAATATTTCAATATTTTCCTTAAAAATATTTCAATATATCATATGCCACTCTCTACTTCTATAAGCTCTTTTCCAGCCCATTGTGCAAAAGGCAGGCATTTAAGCAAAATAAGTAAGTATCATCACCATATGAAGCTATATAAAACTGACATATCTTTTCGATATTGTTGCGAGCTGTTCTAGTGTTTGTTATTGTTGTCGTTGTTAATAACAGTTGTATTGGTTAAAGTACTGGTATCATTTCTAATAATAATACAACAACATCAATTCTTGGGCTTTATTTATATAAAAAAAATTTTGTTCTCTGTTTTTCGTTTAGTTTCATTTGTTTGTATTTTGTTGGCTTTTCGTTGCAATTGCAAACAACATTTATAGGCATATCTGTGTATACGGCAGTTGCAATTGCCAATTGTACACACATGCAAGCATACGAATGGTTGTACACAAATATAGTGTATGTACATGAACATACTTAAGCGATACAATACGATACATTTGCGATACACCATAGACATTGTCTTATGCCAATTTATGTAACACTGGCATATGTGATTACAATCAAATTAGATACCGAAACTTCATCAATTATTAAAAAGACAGCAAATACTATTATGTTTTGAGGTTGAGCTGAACAAGAGAAAAAAAAGATGGAAACAAACAACCAGTAAATAAGACAAAAAATAACGAAATCCCAATAAGAAAATTCTCAAAAAAAAAATAAGTCGGGAAAAGAGAGAACTACTGCTGCCATTTGTACTAAATGGAAAAATAAGGATAAACTGCATATTTAGATATGCAGTGTCAAAGAGTTTTATGTTTATGGTAAAACAGATGCTAATGTTACTTATATTCTATGCCAGCATCCATTCTTGTGCATTCTATGCATTTATGTTTGCTTAAAGTGGATAATATGCTTTCATTTGCTGAGAAAGAAAAAGACATGAGACCAAAAGATTTTCTTTCCCATTTTATAAACTGTGACAGTTAAAGACAATAAGGAAGTCTTTTCTTATGGGTTTATTCTTTTTTATTCATTTTTACTTCAAATTAAATACTTGGAAAAACTATCAAACCAACAATAATACATAATTAATTATGGAGATCTCTTTTGCTTTGGAAAGATTAAAAATTGATAGTCCAAGATTGATTTGATTTGTAACTGTATCAGCATCAGAGTATTATGTGGTGCAGATATCAAACAAACTGACATTTAATTAGAAAATTTCTGATTTGATATGTTTCTTATTCTCAAACTTCTAGGTTGTTGTGATTGATAATCAAATAAAGTGCACAGATTGAAGTTTTGTTTTAGCTCTTATTAAAATTGTATAGGAAATAACTTGGCCGATGCTGAAAATTACTGTTGTAAGTAGCAAAATGTAAATGTTTATGTCATTTTAGATTAGTTTGTTATAATAAAACTTTTTTTTAAATTTATTCATAAAACTTTAATTTTAATTCTTCAGACAATCAAATTTTGCTGTGACACTTGATCATCATGATTTTAAAATTATTTTCCTTAATTACAACTTAAAATGTGTTCATAAACAGAGTGGTTTCACTTACTCGTATGTAAAGTATTTCCTAAAAAGAATAGTTACACTAACAAAAATTTATTAAAATATATGCTGTGAAATATATTAAATTAAAATATTATATATAGAATAAAAGTCGTAATATCAAATTCAACAAGTCCCAAAGAATATTGCAAGCAATTTCCTGGGTTTCTCCTTGTTTTAACCACTGCACTGAGAGAAAGAATGCAGTTATATACATATTTTAAATAAGAGTCAAGTTAGTTTAGGTGAAAGTATGCTTGAGTCAGTTAAAAAATTTATTTTCATTACTTAAAGTATCACATTTTCATAACAATTTATTGACTGTTTCTTTTTGAAATAAAATACAAAATTTTAAACAGCAATAGAAAAACCCTCAAATTTATTTATTTTTTTAAATATAAAATCCCAAAAGGAATATTTGTATTTTATTTACAAATACAGGACCCAAAATTAATTTCAATAACTGAAATAACGCCTGATTAAAAACTTGCTTTTATTTGCAACTTAATCTCTTTATTCTGTAACTATTTGTCGACAAGACGTCAATACAATATAACCATAGAACTCATAAGCACTGTTTTCCTTCAGCAAATAACAATTTCTAATAGCATATTTTTATTAGAAACAAGAACTTACGGAGCATCCACAGTTTGTCATAATCAGTTGATACAATTCTCGTATGCAATTTTCTAAAAAAAAATTTGTGTAAATAAAAACTGTTATCATATTCAACTAAGCGACTAGTGACAAATAAAAATACACTTTAGTACTGATGATGAAAGTGTAGCGGCTTTCGAAAACAGTTGTTCTGCTCTGCTGTGTAACTTCGATTATTAAAACTAATATACACTTTCCATTGTGCCTTAGAATATTTATCATTTCATGCTGAATTTAAAAATTAATTTTATTTAAAGTAATATTCACCCTTATTGTGTTTGGCGTTTTACGTCTTTAAATTCGTCAAATTATAATAGCTTAAAGACAAAAAGCTAAAATTTTCTTTAAATTATTTTAACATTAACAAAATATGAATATGAAATGTTAAATGGTGGCAAATAAAAATACTTTTGAGTACTGATGATGAAAGTGTAGCGACTTTCGAAAGCAGCTGCTCTGCTCTGATAATTTGATAAGTGTATTTAATGTAAAATAAATTTTCGAACGATTAGCCATAGAATAGAATATAAACAAGGAGTACGTCGAGAAGTGATGTCGACAAGTAGTTACAGAAGAAAGAGAAACATATAAGCAAGTTTTTGATCGGCGATTATCGATGTATTCGATATTTTAAAATTATCGATGTATTCCAGCATTTATGCATGTGCACAATTACACATATATTTATAAAATTTATATCTAAATTTGAAAAAAAAATTTTTTTTTTTTTTAATTTTATTTTTTTTGTAGAGAGTGCTAAAACTTTCCACTCTTTTTCTGTAGTTATTCTTATGCTACATACATATTATTTATTATTTTATTTAACACACTCTTTTGTATGCGTCAAAAATAAGCTTCTGTATAAATTTAATCAAACTAAGTGCTTTATAACCATTTATGAGCTGCTCAGAGAAAGTAAATTATAAACTAACTGTATTTAATATGAAAAAAAAAATTAGAAAAACTCTTAAAAATACATTAAAAATATGTTTCACAATTTTTATTAATATTTAACGCCCTACTCTCTGCAACACTTTGAATACACAAACTCCTACATACAAGTAGACACGGAAATACGAATACTAACAACTCTTTAAAATATCTAAAACAAATATAATGATTTTCAAAAGCATTTACTCAAACACCAACTTATTCATGACATTGTCATTAGTTTTTGGTTGCTTGAAAATTATGGCAACTAAATGTTTAATGCAGTTGCCACTATTGTAAATGTGCCGATTTTATTTTATTATCATTATTATAATTATAATTTTTTTTCTTTGACAACATGTTTGGTTTAACTTGAGAAACATTAAAAGTTGTTAATGACTTGTTATGTATTTGCCGAAGTTTATTTTGCCAATAGAGAGCAAACACTTTGAAGTATGTTCGTATATAATGACAACAACCAACTGCTTGGCTACATGCACTCTTACTAAACCATTAAAACAACTATGCAATATTTAAGCACAGGAATTTGCTAAGGATATTATGCAAGTACTAAAAGTCGAGAATGATGGTGAGATTTTGGTAGACAGTAATGGAGTTTATAAGTATGATGTGGAAGCTAAATGAGTAAAAGGAAAACAGCCACTAACTTTTATAAACATTTAAAGTATATTCTTCATATCAGCTGAAATGTGTAAAAAGAGGAACGTATTCCATGTGATAGTCTGCAGTAGACTTAACCTAGTAACTGTCTCGAAGTAAACCTGCTTCACGCACAAATTTATTATAATTAATTGAGATATTTGATGTTGTTACTCCCACAAAATAACAGCCTACATATAGGCAACTATAAACTTTTTTTACTAACAGCCTACTCTTAGGCTGCATAAAATTTTGATGTAACTTTTAATTGAGCAAATCAATAACTTTCCTTAGCTGAACTTCCCTTTTCAAAAACATCCCTAGTGGCTGTCTTAAATTACAACAAAGTTGACATGTACATTCTTACTGCACTGCGTTCTTATAATTTTTATTTTATGTCTTATTATTATATTTTTTTTCTAACTTTTTTAAGTTGTTTAACAACTACTTAATGTACCAGCCATCAGCCAGCAAGAAACCACAAAATAAACGTTTTTATTTATGGTTTAACAACAAACACTAATTGAGATCAGGCAGTAATTAGCGTTTAAACTTACAAAACAAACTTCTATTTCGCACAAAGCTAAAAGCATAAACAATGCATACAGAAACTTTAAAAAGGACTTGCAAACATTTGCAGTCATTATTTCTTAAAGTAAACTCTTAAAGAATACATTGAATATTTGCACACAAATTAAGCAGAAATATTAAGGTCATCCGGCAGACCATTAAATTGACAGTTAAGGCAAAAAAAAAAGTTTTTATTTTATATATGAAAATATTTTAAAGCATTTTTAGTGAGCGAAAACAACGAGAGTGGTTGTCTGAAAAAAGAGGGATAAAACAGGAGTTATGACTAATTTTACAGGATTTCTTGCCAGTTTAACGTTCAAATAACAAAACAAACATAATTTTCACAGTTAATATATATTTCTAATAAAAATTCATACATAATGTAAAACATTGCGGGGGCACGCGCACTTGTTCAAAGTAAATTGACAACTAAATTCAATTACTTGAACATAAATAACAAAGAAGCTTTACCTATCAGCAGCCGATGGCTCTGGAAAAAGCAAAAGAGATATTGGAATATTTGGAATATTAATCGTCAGGGTTGGGGAATTTCGTACTAACCAAAATGTAATAACTTAATAATATGAATGTGATAACTTCTCATATTCAATTTTCGTTAAAATATTGGTTAAATAGTTGATATTCCTACTAACTAGCACCACTTGCAAAAAAGTGGGAAAAATTGAACAAAGAACGCTGATGAGATGGCGTAGCGGCCTCGAAATCAGTACTGATCCGTTCTGCTGGTTTGATGATTATTAAAAATATTCTTAATATTCCAATCTTAATATAAAAATAATAAATAGAATTTAAACAAATTCATTTATTAATAATAAAAAAAATAACAAAAAATAATTTGCAGTCATGCAAGATTCGAACTTAAGCCCGATAAAAACTTAACAATTTACATAAGAAAAAGTTCGACTAATAAAAATTCATACATAATATATATTTCTTTTCGCAAACAAATAGCCCAATTTATATATAAACCTTTTTTATATATGAATATTATTTTAAACAAGTAAAAGAGCTATATTCGGCAGTGCCGAATCTTAAATACCCTTCACAGATGTAATTCTTCTTTCTTTCTATCCAAAACAGAAAGTAGGTTTAATTAAAAAATCAAAATGATATTATCGGTTACTTTTATATATAAGAAAACGTTTAAATTTTTCGGCAGGGAAGCTAAATGTTTTGCTTTTCTTATATCTAATGCCTATGAACGTCTTTCAAAAATATTGTATATATTTAATTTACAAACAAAATAAAAATCCGTTTCATGTACCCCAAAAAGTTGTAATTGTCCAACCGTAGAATCCTTTTTTAGATTTTGTTGGTTTTTAATACCAGTTTACTTTCTTCTGATATATAAAGTAGGTATAATTCATCATAAAAATCAAAAATAGCAAATAAAATGGCTGCTTTTATGAATCAGAAAATGTCGATTTTCCAACCCTGGAACCGAATTTTTAATTTTTTAATACTAATTTAATATTTTCTGATATATAAAATAGGTTTAATTCACTAAAAACACAAAATTTGGAATTTATGTATGTACTTTTATATACCAAAAATATTTAAATTTTCCAACCTCGAAACCTTTATTTTTTTACCAATGCAATTCTTAGTGAGGTGTAACATAGTTTTACTTGACAAAAATATTAACATATTTAAACTTTTTGGTCACTTTCATGTATAATAAAATATTTCATTAGTCCAACACTGGAGTCGAAATTTAGATTTTTTAAGATTTGAATACCAATTTTGTTCTTCCTGAATTATAAAACAGCTTTAATTAGCAAAAAGAAACAACGTCAATTGCCTTTTTGGTCACTTTTATGCAGACTAAATATTTCAATTTTCCAACCCTGGAAACGAAAATTAATTTTTTTTACCAATGCAACTCTTAATGAGGCATGAAATAGTTTTATTTAATAAAAACTTAATATATGCAACCATTTAGGTAATTTTTAAGTACCACAAAATATTGCAGTTATCCAACTCTGGAATCTAAATTATGATTTTTTTTTTAATTTTTAATACCAATTTTGTTTTTCCTGAACTGAAAAATAGTTTTAATCAGTAAAAAACAACATCAGTTGCCTGTTTGATTACTTTCATATATAAAATAAATTCAATTTCCCACCCCTGGAAGCAAAATTTGATTAAAAAAATTTTTTTTGGCCAATGCAAATCTTCATGACGTATAAAGTGGTTTTGTTAAAGAAAAACTTGAAATTTTTAACAATTGTAGTTACTACATGTACTACAAAATACGGAATAGGCCGAAAAAAAAATTTTTAATTTCCCATCCCTGAAAAAAAATTTTTACTTTTTTAGTTTTTAATAGACCAATGAGGCTCTCCAAAACACGAAATAGGTTTAATTTGCAAACATTAAAAAAAATAATTGATTTTTGGTATAAATTTTGCGTCGAGAAATAGGTGTAAGCTTCCCAGCTCTGGAACCATACTTCGGACCTTTCTGAATTTCAATAGCACTCCATTTAAGTTAATTTCCAATCCAACGGTCCAAAAACGAAGTACCTAGCTCTTCTGGGGGCTTGGGAAAACCGATTTCACGTACAGACGGACGGATAGACGGACATCGCTTAATCGTCATCGCTATTTATAAGGATCCAGAATATATATACTTTATGGGGTCCCATGTGCATATCGAAGAAATTACACACGGAATGACAAACCTATATATACCCTTTCACTTTTTAGTGAAGGGTATAAAAAATTTAGAAAAAAAAAATAATTTTCAGCTCTAGATCTTTTCATTTTGTATTTTAGGTTCACCCTCGTAAAACCCTTGCTAGGATATTTGGTGCACGTAGACGGCTTTCATACGCCATTGACTTTAGTTTGCACAATAAAGTATGCAGAATAAAAAATTTCTTAACAATCTGAACTACAATTGCAAAATATTTCTTGGCTATTGCTTTCGTTTCTCTTTTCTCTCAAGCACTACTGCCGAATAAAAAAGAAACATTTATTTTTTTTTTGCAAATAATACTACTGACAAGACAAAATATGCCTTAAAAATACCACAATAAACACCACAAAATGAAGTGAAAGCAAGAAATAAAGAAAATTAAAAGAAAAATTTTTTTTCGAATAATAGAACTTTTAGAGAAAGAGAACATGAAGTGCAGCAGTAACAGAGGCAACAATAAGAAGAATACGTAAATATGTATGTATGTATTTGGAACTTAAACGAAATTGTCATTGGTGAATTTATTACTACAAAATTGGCTAAAAGTTCTTGTTCCATAGAAAATGCTCAAAATATTTATGCATATCACTTGTATGGCAACAACACTACATAGTGAACACTACAATATGCCACATTTTGTTGCACTTAGAGATAAATATATGGTACTCATTTAAAAAAACGATTATCAAAGTATATATAAAATTTCTCATCAAACTATAACTTTCTAAAAATATATGGGGAAACTAATTTTACGTGTACATTTTTCATATTCTGCCGCCGAACGAAAAAATAATTTTAAATAAATAGTGTTTATGGTTGTTACATTTTATATGAAACATGCGTCATTGAAACAGGCCTACAATAGTGTTGAGTAGATTGCGCACACCATTCCCGTAGGGTAGAAAGAATATTAACAGAATAAAATTCTTTTTTGTAGAATTTCTACACGAAAAATATTATCATTTGAATATTTTAATATTATACCATACAAAATAGTGAAGTACATACATTATAGACGTTATATTTTCAAACACTGATTTTTATATGCACCAGAACGTATACGTTATATATGAAGTAAGACTATAACTGCATATAACGTATACGCCTAGTGTTATGTGACAATAGTAATACAACCTGCATATTAGTGATGTACACGTATTCAAATTTGAATAGTCGGCCATTTTTATACTCTCCAAAAAAGAATATGGAGGGCATATTCACTTTGTCATTCCGTTTGTAACGCAGCGAAATATCCATCTGAGACCCCATGAAGTGTACATATTCTTGATCAGTGATGAAATCTAAGACGATCTGATCATGTCCGTCCGTCCGTCCGTCTGTGGAAATTACGATTCAATCCAAACGAAAAGAGCTAGACTCTTGAAATTTGGTATAAATATATCTTGAATGATAGCACAAGTTAAGTTTGGAGATGGGCCAAATCGTGCAAGTGGGAAAAAAGTTCCGCTAAGAAGAACTAAACCAACCTATGAAAAACAACATAATTTTTAAAGTTGTTAAGCAAATAATATATTTGTATATTAAAGCAGGTCCAACGTGTTAAACTTGGAGCCATAAAATAGAATAAAATATGTTTTGGACCCCGCCCCCTTTAGTGGGCGTTATTATATTCCAAAATAATGTAAAAATTTACCAAATTGTTTTACTTAAGCCTACATTCATTAATAATAATATTATTGAGCTTTAATGACGAAACTAAGACGTAACCTTGTACTACTCTGCCCTACCCCTCCTCCCCCTTTCTCGCCTAAATGGCCCTATAAAAAGAAAAAATTTTCATATTGTATTTAATTATCCCAAACATTTGTTTTTAGAATTTTATGACAAAGGTGAAATGTCTCCCCCAGAGCCCTTGCCAGAGCGACCCCGCTAAAATACAGTTTTAATACCCTCCAAAGAGAATTGGACCCTCATAAAGTATATATAAAGTATATATATTGATCAGTGATGATGTCTAAGACGGTCTATCAATGCCCATACGTTCGTCTGTAGAAAACATGATATTGTCTATTTTTGAAGCCTGCCCCTTTTAGTGGGCGTTGACGTACGCTATTATATGCAAAAATAGTGTAAATATTGAACAATTTTTATTCCTTAAGCCTATAAGAAGCTGAGATGTTCTCTGATCGTGCAGAAGTGAATCGTCTCCCCCACTGCCATTCCCGGAATGACTCTCTGCAAATAGATATTTAGAATTGGGTATAGAAATGTCTTAAAAAAACTCTGTCGCACCAAGTTAAACATTTTAAATTTACTTACTAAATATACGGAGGGTATTTAAGATTCGACCCGGTCGCCTATAATGTTTTTACTTATTTTAGACCTCTTTTAAATTTTCGTATTATATATCATAAAGCCTTAAATAACACATCAGAAAGATGTACTATGATTTTAAGAACTCAATATTATTATTTGTTTGAGAAATCGTATGACATGAACTCGTAACGATTTACAAAACAGGATCGAGCAATAAGCTAAAAAAAACGTAAGAAGATACTTCTTCTCTTAAATGCCACATAAATATTTCTCAGTGCATATTTTTGCACATGAATGTGTTGAATTTTTACAATTCTCTACTTTTATGAATTTTAGTAATATGCAAAAAAATGGCATTTATACAGAATATGAATGTGTTTGTAGAAAATTTGTTTACTGGCGTGTGTGAGTATGGAAGTACACATTATGTTGCACACAATGAACTCCAAGCAATTGCACAAATTTATCTCTTTAGCTGTATGGACTTGAAATGAAAAAGAAAATATGGGCAAAATAAATATTCCTAATAACGGCTGTTAATATAGAGCCAAAAAGAATACATTAAAATTACAGTGATTTTATATAATTTTGCAATAAAAAATATGATTTAGTGGGGTGCTTCGTAAAAATATGTATATGTCCGTGGGTAACATGCGTATTGAAGAAATTTTTTTTTCTTCTACTTTAGTGTTTCAGATCAGTCAGCATTCATATAATCCTACTGTCACTTCGATATCAAATTATTTCTAGTTGCTCCAGTTGCAATGCCATTTGAAAATATATTTTGTCTAAAAAGTTAGTATAACTTATTTAGTCCTTCTACACTTTTACCTTAATTCACTTCTAACTTAAATAATAGATGTGTTGCACTATTTTTTCATTTCCATTTACTATTATAAACTCATTTATTTGTTACACTACAAACATTTTGACAACTTTACCGTTCACTTGGTATTTCAACATATTTTAAAATTGTTGTTTATTTTTCCAAACAAAAGGAATATTGTATAACTTTCACTTCTAACAATTTGCCAACATTTTAAATTTAATAAAATAAAATATTCATCTATCTTCTTTATTTGATGCAAGCAAATATAAAATGATTTTAAATTTGTAACTGTTTTATTTGTGTACTCTGAAAAAAAAACAGATAAAGATTTCCACATTTTTCGGAGCAAATATTCTAAAATATGGTATTCCATTTGTTTAAGTTATGTTGATTAAAAATGTTCATGTGTGTTTGCAAATGAAAACAAAATTATTTTAAAAATAAAATATACAATTTGTGTAGCATAATTTAATATATAACAAAAAACATGTATAAACTCTGGTGTTGGATAAATAACGAACATCAAATAAAAATATTAGAAAAACTAATTATTGAAAATCAAAATTTCACAAGCATAGATTAGCCTCTTTGGGGGTAAAATAAAAGTACAAAAAAAGTGCAAGTTGTTGAGGTGTAAATTTGAAAGATTTAAAACAAATTTAAAGCAAAGGTATTTATTTTTATCGATTTAAAGTCACACATCTTAAACAAATACAGATTAATGCAACAGTACTAAAGTGCACCTGGAAAAACTTTCTTTCTCCGAATACCTCAATATGAAAGATTACTTGTTTCTTAAACTTGAGTAAATTCAATGAAAGATTTAAATTAAATCTAGTGCAGCAAATAAACAGGAAAATATTTCCATATCAATCAAATGCAAGAGTTTCTGAAACGAAAATAACTAAAAGATGTTGGAAATTATTTAGGAAAAGTTAAAATTGTAAGAAAAAAAACCATAGCACTCATACGCACCAGAGAACTGCACAACACGTCTTCAAGGTGAGTTTAGGATTTTGCTGCATATATTTTCATAGCACTAAAGCTCTAAATAACATATGAAATATTCCTACACGGCACCAATTTAAATTATTTTCCACTAGAAATGTCTAGCAAATAAGTGTTTAATAACAAATGAATGCCCTAAGCACGACTTGACAAGCCTCTGCCACATTTTCTTATGCTCGCTTTTGTACCAGAAACAAACGAAAAAGATACAAATAAAAAATTTGACTACTAAATCTGGAAAAAAATCAACAACAGAAATTTTACTTTGAAAAAAGTCATCAACATGAAAGCAAAAATTTTCTAAATCAGTTAAAGTACCAGCAAAAAAGAAACTCTTGAAATCTTTGCTGTCATATGAAATTCTCTTGATGTGATTCCAGTAACTACTTGCACAATAAGAACTAAAATGCCGTAACGAAAGTTCCTTTCTTAGACTAATTTTCTATTTCTGGCAATAAAAAGTAAAATAGTTTACAAAATTGTCGATTTTTCTACACTTTTGAAATAAACTTGTTTGCTCCTAAGATGATTTCTCTTTTATTTCTTTTAGCAAAAGTAAAAATTTTTTGTAAGCAATACCATAAAATTTCTCCAAATACAATGTTATGAAATATGGAAAGCAATATATAGTGACAAGTGACTTTTTGCTTACAACTCTATACTTCATGAAATAAAATCGAATCTAGCAAAAGTGGGAAATATTTGAGCAACATTGTCATTCATATCAACAACAAAATAAAAGAATTCTTAATCAATTGGGATAAAATAGATGACATACTATAAAATCCATTATATTTGGAAGGTGTTTGTCTACTCATATGTAATTGTATTCTCATATGTAAGTGGATGTTCTCTACCAGAGCAACTCAATATATTTTGATATACAATACTGGGAAGTATTTCAATATTTACAAGTTGTCAAAGCTTTTCAAAGATGTTAGAAAACATGTGAATAACGAGGGTTATCCTGGGTGCAACAGTACATCAACAAACGAGGAAAATGTTCTGAAAGTGAAAAATATTTTTGTGGACATTCGTGTAATCTTATAAAATAAGTTGCTGATTGGCTCACGTCATGCAATTTTTCGGAAATTTTGGATATGAATAGTTTCGCAAAGAATTTCACTCCAAAATTGCTAAATTTTAACAAAAAAAAAGTCTCATGAGAAACTTTCTTTATGTCTTTGATAGCCATTGTATTCATCAGGTTTCACCCCTGTTTCTTTTCCCCAAAGTTTACAAGTCTTGTAAAAGTAGAATGTTTTACGGCTATTGAGAAGTTGAAAAGAAAGAGTTCTAAGTCCATGTAAATACATTATGGCCAAACAAAAGACCTTAAGAATGTACTAAAGCATTTGACAGTAGTTTCGTTGATTATTGTCAGTATAGTAAGCCAGCAGTTTGGGTCCTGCAGTTTATTTTTAAAAGCTACTACATATTTAGAATATAATTTTGTAATATATTTTTAAGTTCTCTTTTAAATATAAAATACTATTTTCATGGTGAAATTATTTCAAAAGCTATTACTTTAAAAAAATTCATTATTTTAAAGCACATTTTTAAGAACTTTTTAACATGTTTTCATATGAATGCAATATTTTAAGGTACTTTATGAAAGTACTTTTCTGAAGTACTTTATTAAAGTACTTTTTTAAGATACTTTATTAAATAATTTTCTAAGGTGCTATATTAAAGTACTTTTTTAAGGTACTTTATTGTGGTATATACTTTTAAGGTTCTTTATTAAAGTACTTTTTTAAGGTACTTTATTAAATAATTTTCTAAGGTGCTATATTAAAGTACTTTTTTAAGGTACTTTATTGTGGTATATACTTTTAAGGTTCTTTATTAAAGTACTTTTTTATTAAAGTACTTTTATTAAATAATTTTCTAAGGTGCTATATTAAAGTACTTTTTTAATGTACTTTATTGTGGTATATACTTTTAAGGTACTTTATTAAAGTACTTTTTTAAGGTACTTTATTAAAGTACTTTTTTAAGGTACTTTAAGTACTTTTTTAAGCTACTTATTTAAGGTACTTTATTAAAGTACCTATATAAGCGACTTTATTAAGTGCTTTTCTAAGATACTTTATTTAAGTACTTTATTAAAGTACTTTTTTAAAGTAATTTATTAAAGTACTTTTTTAAGGTACTTTATTAAAGCACCTTTTTAAGGTACTTTATTCAAGTACTTTTTTAAGGTACTTTTTTAAAGTACTTTTTTATGCTACTTTATTAAAGTACTTTTTTAAGGTACTTTATTGTGGTATATACTTTTAAGGTTCTTTATTAAAGTACTTTTTTAAGGTACTTTATTAAATAATTTTCTAAGGTGCTATATTAAAGTACTTTTTTAAGGTACTTTATTGTGGTATATACTTTTAAGGTACTTTATTAAAGTACTTTTTTAAGGTACTTTATTAAAGTACTTTTTTAAGGTACTTTATTAAAGTACTTTTTTAAGGTACTTTAAGTACTTTTTTAAGCTACTTATTTAAGGTACTTTATTAAAGTACCTATATAAGCGACTTTATTAAGTGCTTTTCTAAGATACTTTATTTAAGTACTTTATTAAAGTACTTTTTTAAAGTAATTTATTAAAGTACTTTTTTAAGGTACTGTATTAAAGCACCTTTTTAAGGTACTTTATTCAAGTACTTTTTTAAGGTACTTTTTTAAAGTACTTTTTTATGCTACTTTATTAAAGTACTTTTTTAAGGTACTTTATTAAAGTACTTATTTAAGGGCTTTATTTAGTACTTTTCTAAAGTACTTTATTAAATTACTTTTTAAAGGTACTGTATTAAAGTACTTTTTTAAAGTACTTTATTAAAGTACCTTTTTAAAGTACTTTATTGAAGTACTTTTTTAAGGTACTTTATTAAAGTACTTTTACTTAAATTAATTTTAAATTTTTTTGAAATTTTTTTAAGTAACTTTGCAAACTGCTTTAATTTGCGGTTTTCTGAAAAAGCATTTTGTTATTTAAGTAATGTATTTTTTGATTCGCAGTACTTTTTTAAAATATTTAAAATATTATTTTTATAGAAAAGTTTTTAAGTACGTTTGAAAATAATGTGAAGCACTGACATCTTTAAAACCCGAAAAGGTCTGTTCTTAAGGGTACATGGTTTTTACCAAATTATTTTAATCAAACATTTACATTTGCAATGTAATTATAAAATGGAACTACTGAATTTAAATGTTTAAAAAGTACTTTCTTAAAATGTTTAAGGCCTAATTAATAAAAAATATTTCATGCTTATAACTTTCTTTTTTTTAATTTGTAGTTTATAAAAATAAAGCAGGTTTTGTGAATTAGACCTTTATTATATTAATTTATCTAAATATATGGTATAGACTGTAAAAATAAATAGTTATAGTTTTATCTCTTTGTTTAAATATTTCTTGAAAAGAAATATCCAAAAAAGGATTTTTCATTTTCTTCTTTGTATTTTATCGTACTCGCCTAAGCATTTAGTTAATATTATTGTATAATCATTCAATGACTGCTTCATTCTGCTGCTTCAAAAAAAAGTGGGAATTTCACAGCAGTTATAAAAATAGAAACAGTGAAGACAAAACTTGTTTATGTTTTTTTTTTTTTTTTTTGTATATTGAAAAGAATTTAGTTAAAGTCAGTCATTGAATATTACAAATAAGGATTTAGAAGACATACACGAACGTGTATGAGACGACGTATGCTTACAAACAGATCGCAGAAGAAAGGAAAAACTAAAATAGTATTTTTAAAGTAGACACAAAGTTTGCTATCGGTTAAGGTACAGTACTTTAAAGGTATGCATTGGTTGATATGCTAAAAATATTTTTGTTTTACCATAATATTTTTAATATTATTAATTGCTTTTTAGCATTTAAATGAACCTTTAAGGCAAGAGATCTTTAAGTGAAAAAAATATATGAAAATAAATTCTGGAAAATTTTGAAAACTGAAAAAAATGTTTTATTTTGTTTAGAAATGCCTTCTTTTCGGTTAAGATTATTTAGGAAAATTTTTTAATATATTTTTTTAAAATGAACGCCCATCTCATTGTTTACTGCTGCAGTTATAAAAAAATAATTTAGCATTGAAATGCAGTTAAAAAAAATTTTGAAATTTTGAAATTTGTATATTAGGAAATTTTTGTTGAGCACATTAACAATTAATTCTATTATTTTCTTATGAATACAGAAATTAATATTTCTGCTGAATTGTTATACACGGAATATAATAATTTTATTTTTGTTTATTTGCTATAATTTGTTTTATGCCGGCAACTTATCAAGCACCAAACAAATGTTGCAAGCTTAGAGTGTTGCATAGTCAGTGTGTTTCATACAAAAAATAAATAATACCAATAAGTATGGCATAAATCCTAGACATATGAATACCAATCGGGACTATTCCGAAGTATTTTCCTTCATATACTTCTTGTCTTATTGTTTTCCCCGCAGTATTGTCTTACCCATTGTTTTTGTTGCATTAAGTTGCAATACATACACATACATATATATATATTGTGCACACATATTGCTACTGATGCTACTTGAATAGCTATTTTCTGTTTTGTTTCATTGTTGTTGCACATTTAGCTATTACCATGGTGGCATTGGCTGTTGTTGACTAATAACGGAAAGCAATTAGTCAACTCAACTTTGTCTAAATGGCATGAATGCCAGTTAATGTCAATTGTTCTACAACGTGATATGGTGGCATGAACACGTGATAAAATATTTACCACACGTGCAGCCGTAACTCAGCCATAGAACAACTTACAGTCTGCTTCTTCTTTTTTTATTCCTTTTTTTTTGCTCTATTCTCTTTTCTGTGTTCACAAAACTATTCTTTAGCATTTAGTTCACTTCATTTAAGTTGCAGTTGTATTAGTTTAGTTCAATTGAGTTCACTTCAACAACGTTACAAAAAAGAAAATCAACAGCAACATCGATTAGTAACAACAAAAAAATATTCTAAATTTAAAAATAATGGACAAAACGGTTTATATTTATTTTTACAACACCAGGTAGAATCAAAGTATAAGCCAGCTATCAGCAGGAAAAAATATATAAAAATATTTTCAATTTCACAGATTTTGTTGCTTTTTGTCAACAATTTAGAAAAGTATAATTTACAAAAGTGGAATGTGAAAAGTCAGGAAAACTGTCACTGTTTTTACTGCTGGCAGTTCAAGCTAAAACACCATCAGTGAGGCCTGCAATAGCTATTGTGGTTTTTGTTGATTATTATTACTGAAAGTAGTCCACATTTAAATTTTGTGTTCGAGTAGTTGTCGATCATAAAATATCCAAAGTTGTGCAGTCAGTCAGCAGTCAGTACAGTCAATTAATTTAATTCGTTACAAGAATGAATTGATTTTCTTCAGCAATTTAATTATTTTTAAATACGGCTATGTTGCTTTAAAAAAATCAATCTTTAGTCCTTTTATTAATTGAAAATATTATTCGCTATGAATATTTTCTTACCTCGTAACAAATATACTTTTGTTATCGAATAATATCATATACACAATTCTTATATACAATTTTTCCTATTCCACAGAAATCCAAATAAAAGGAACTGATTTTAAGAATATAATATGCCAGGATATTTCTCCCAAAATATATTTCGCTTATTTTGCATAAGACTAATATTTAATAAAAAAAATAAATAAAAAAGCAAATTGGAATTTATATCATTACTTTGCTTGAATGTAAAAAAAATATGAAAGAAAGAATAAACACGAGCAATAAATCAACATTTAATTTGGTTAATGCTACTTTTAACATTGTGAAATAAAAATGCTTAAAAGTGGAATAAATATGATTCTTTTTTTCTTTTAATATGGCTATGGAAATGGTAATTTACTTAAGTTATTTCAACAGAAAAAAATCTACATGGTGCAAAGCTACTACCACTGCCATATGAAATTGAAAATAAAATAAGGAAAAAAAACTAAAAACAACCAGGAGCGCATTTTAACTACAATTTAATAATTCCTAACGAGCCAAATGCGTCAAAATAATAAAATAGTGTCGTCATTGCGTCTCAAACGGAAAGAAAACAACGCAATAAATTATTTTTCCTTCTTTACAATACGGAAATGATAATAAAGCAAGAAAAAATTATCTACATCTATTTTGTAAATAGACCGCAAAAAATGTCTTTTAACATCATATTAAATATGTATGTGGTGGTGGAAGGCAGAGTGATGAAGAATTTAAAAAGGGCAGAGAGAAGTAGATTCTTACACTGTGGTGATAAAAGAAAAATGTCATCATCAGCAGTAACACCATTCTAAAGCAGTGACAGGCAAACTTAATATGGGGCTTTTTTTGTTGTTTTGTATTTTAGGATTATAACCAGCGTTCAGGGGATGATCCCTACATTTGCAATGAATGCATTGCGCCGAAACTAGGAAGAAAGGTTTTGGGAAGGAGCATAATGGGCGTAGCGTCTTCTCAAATTATAATCTTTCGAATGATCAATTATTTTAATAAAATATTCGAACAACTGTTTAATATCATTATTTTCTAAAACTTAAATTTAAAGGCTATTACCAAAAACAAGTATCTCTTTTTAAGGATAAACCATACAATTGAGCATCTAAATCAAACAAGGTCTAATTTCTAAAAAAAAAAAAAAAAATCGAGTGTATAAAAGCTTAATAGGACAAATTTTCATACAAAAATTTGTTCTATAAGCCTCTTGTTAATCAAAAAAATTTTATATAAATTAGCATGTAAATATTTACCCCCTTATTAATAAAAATTATGAGAGTCTAATAACAGCGTAATAAAGCAAAATTTCATATAAAATTTACTCTATTACACTCTTATAAGCCTCTCATAATTTTTATGAATAATAGGGCTACTGTCTTATTCATAAAATATATGTCTGCTTTATAAAGGGTTTATAAAATAAATTTTTTTATGGGAAATCTGTTTCATAAATCTCTTATAAACCAAAAATATTGCACGGAATATATCTGCTATTATAAAATATTTAGGCCTAATTTATAAAAACATTTTGCAATTTATAACAGCTCAATAGAAAAACTTTTAATAAACCAAATGATTTTATAAGCCTCTCATTAATCAAAAAAAATAAAGCTGTTTGTTACAAAATTCATTTTGAGCATTAGAAATAAGTCAAAACTTAACATGTTCTGAAGCCTTAATTTTTTACTGTCTTATTCATAAAAAATATTTCTGTTATATAAGAGGTTTATGCAACAAATTTTGTACGGAAATCTCTTTTATAAACCTACTGTAGATCAAAATAATTTTTTTTTATGAATAAAACCTTTAAGGTCTAATGCATAAAAAATATTTCATGCTTTTAACCTTCTTATTTGACAATTTTTGTATAGAAATATATCAAATAACGATGTTATAATATATAATATTTTTTTATGAATTACACCTATAATATTTAGTAGAAATTCAAACATACAATTTACTCAATTCAATGTAAGTTTTCATTAGAACATAGCTTTTATCGTAATATTAATGCTATCTTCTAGACACGAAAAAACCGATTCCAAAAAGGAAATTAGAATTGTGAATGTTTCGCAAATTACCCATGAAAGCATAATATCGCCATCTCTACTAGAGCATAAAATATGGCGTCCTATATAAATGGGGAATTAAAAATAGAAAAATTGATCCACAATTAAATTAATTTCCTTCACCTTTTTTGGTTCTTGTCAAACTCTTACACACCTCTTCTGCTTTGCTATGCTATTTAAGGTGGATAATAACATTGATGTTGATTTTCCCCTACTCCTTAGAATAATTATCATATCTTACGGACTATATCTTACGGACAAATTCTAGTCTATCACTCTCAACCTCATATAAAAAGCCAAGTTTATTTTTTATGACAATAAAAATTCGCTGCATCAAGGAAAATATATATAAAAGAAAAGTGAAACATTTGAGGTGAAAATACATCGGATAGTCACCTCACATCTATTACTTTCTATCCACGTCCCTGTAAGCAACTTTCTATGCAGAAACGACTACAGAAATAGAAAAATACTTTTAATAGACAAGCTGCAGAAAAACATCCAAAGGTATTAAAAGACAGAATATCAGCGGTTGTAAGTAAATAGACGAGGTTGTAAAAACCCAGAAGGGATTACACACAATTCAATAATAAAAATTTGCCGCACTTACGTTTCTTTCTCGCTATTTTTAATATTTTCATATTTTTCTTTAATCCATATGCAGCTGAGTTTCTATTAGATAAGCGCCTTTTGCAGTATAAGATAACAAAAATTTTATGAGAAGAGAAAAATATGCAGCATATTAGCATTTATTATACAAATACATTTTAGCGGTGGTAAATAAATAAATTAAATTGAATTATATTTTTGTTTGTTGCACTTTTCATTGATTGTCAAAAAGCTGTTCAACTAAAAGATTTGTTTACTGCTTATTTGACAGTTGTATGAATGGAAAAAGTGACAGCAGAAAGTTCAGAGTGAAAAGAAAATGATATTTTTGCTCTTATGCCAAGATTTTTTACATACTGATTATTGTTTTAAGTTGTTTCCGATATTTCTAGCAGGAAGGTTTGCATCGTACGTTTCTTTTAAAGCGGTATTATGGATAGTAAAATGTTTTCTTTTGTAGGTGTAAAATGGTTTTCTTTTGTAGGTGTAAAATACTACCTCATCTTTTAAGTTGAAAACGAGTGCAGTGTGAATGAAAAATAGATCGTTAATCATATATATCAAAAGTTTCCCTAAACAAAATAATATTTTATTTTATTACAATTGTGGGTGCTGTTGGCTGAAGTAGTAGAACACGAGACTATGAAGCGGAGAGTCCTGAGTTCGAGCCCCAGCTGAGTCATGAAATATTGTGTTGAATTCTTCTGTTCAGCATTAGTGCGTGGTTGTGTTAGTTGTTGCCAGCCTGTTTTCAGTGATGAAGGCATAGTACTGATCACTGGACAATTACTGGCAGCGACTGACCCAATCATGTACTAAAAGCAGAGTAACAGCACCCACCTTCGTCGGCCCTGTAGCAAAAATTAACCGGCGAAGTAAAAGGTTGAAATAGCTACAAAAAAAAAAAAAAAAAAAAAAAAAAAAACAAATGTCTATCTTCTCATCTTTCCTAATCTGTCCTCATCTCATCTTTTCAATACTATCCCCTCGTTTTCAGTTCCAGCGCAATGCATTGCATATATAGGGGACATCCCCTGAGTGCTGGTCCTACTCCTAAAAAAAAAAAAAAAAAAAATTAACATTCTTTTTATATAGCTGTCGGTAATAGACGTGGCACGTTCTTTTTGTTTATTATAGACAACAACCTAAGTTAAACTTCATTTAAATTACACTGGTTTGATAATAGGTTTTTGTCTAAGACGAACATAACAATTTCGACCCCGCGACTACACGCTACATCATTATCTCATCTCTTGAAATCTTCGATATTAACTATATAATATTAAATATATAATAATAATCCCTTAAATAGATTATAATAGACGTGGGTTGAACTCGTTCCTTTTACTTATTTTAGACAAAAACCTATTATCAAACACATTTAAATTACATTGGTTTAATAATGGGTTTTTGTCTAAAACGAGGAAATATAACGAATTCGAACCAAGTCTAGTATCTAACTCATCACCCTTTGAAATCTAGACTTGTATCGAACTCATACATTCACTCGTTTTTGAGAAGAACATTTCATCAAACCAAAGTAATTTAAATCATAGGCTCTTTTCAAAATATTGACACAAATAGGTTGCAATAGAATTGGCTAGAACTCATTCGTTTTGTTCATTTTAGACAAAAACCCATTTAAAAATCAATATTTCACCGTTTAATCGATGCTATTCTCTTTCACTGCATCGTACCCCCCTATGATTGTATTCCATAGAAGAAATTTCTCCTATTAATTGATGAAACTTTAAATATGAAAAATATAAAAAATTCATTTAACTTTTTAATATGCACTTTTAGAATTTATAATCGCCTTCAAGTTTGCTTTAATACCATAAACCAAATGAAATATTATTTATCCCCAATTTAATTACTCTCGTTTTAACTTTCGCTCTTGTTCATTGTTACCCAAAACTATCTTTCACTTGTTTTTAGCACATGTATGTATATACAAGGCTGTGTATCTTCCCTATATGATCCCTTAATTTAATTTAACTTGACTTACCCCATTTTATATATCAAATCACAATTCAGCGTTAGCGAATTTCGCTGTTCCCCTGTTCATACTCTTGCTTATTGTTTATCTTCCTTTTTGTTTAAAAAGGAATTCAAAATATCACAATTTATTTGACAGATTTGCAAATCATTTTATTCTATATTTCTTAGCACACATTTAAATAAGAGCAGAAATGCATTTAACAGATATACAAACAAACACATATTACTTATTCATAGATGGATGTATCAGCAGTTTGTCATTGAAATGCATATAAAGCTTCCCTAAATAACTTTTTGTAAATATTAGAGATAACCAAGTTTTGTAACAAAATTTATGTGTATAAAAGTTACTGACAACTATGCCAAGATACCACCACGAATATTGCAATAACAGAAATGTGTTTTTTAACAGCGGGGAATTGTCAGAGTCATGTGCTTGTAGCAACTTTGCATTTAATATGCGCTGCATACATATAAGCAGTAAACAAACGACAGCACACAAATACTCGCATTCATCTTGAGCTTTTGTTTTTATTCTTTTTGACAATATCAAAAACTGTCAACAACTATTTAGAAATTCTAAAAATGATTGGTGTGACAAAATACGGTGTAAATGTGGCAATAATGTTTGAAAAATAATAGATGATATTTGAATTAAAAGATGTTAGGGGAAAAAGTTATATTTATGATTTGTATATCCATAAACTAAAGCAATCGTCCTTGAAAAATGATATTTAATTATGCGCTTGTGAATATAGACAAAATATTTCATTTTGATACTTAATTGTCAAAAAATTAACATTTAATATGGACAATGTAGCCACGCATGGAAACTTCCATTATTAAAAAAATTGTGAAATAAAGTTTCGCTAATGACGATTTTCACTAGATTAAATTAAAACTTAAATTGAAATAATTTAAATATATGCTGACCAATTTATAAAAATTATTGTGATTATTAAGAGGCTTATAAAACTAATTTTTATACCCTCCAAAAAAAGAACTGGAGGGTATATTCACTTTGTTATTCCGTGTGTAACCTAGTGAAATATCCCTCTAAGACCCCATAAAGTATATATATTCTCGATCAGTGATGTCCGTCCGTCCATCTATGTAAATCTCTACTCAGTCCAAACGCAAAGAGCTAGATCCTGAAAAGTTGGTATAAATACATTTTGAAGATCAAGTTCGTAAATGTGCTGAATCGGGCCAAAGTGAAAAAAGTTCCCCTAAAAAGAACTGAACCAACCTTTAGAAAACAACATAATTTTTAAAGTTTTTTTTTGTTGTAATTTTGTTAAGCAAATGATATATTTTTTTATGACAAAGAAAATTGTATGCAGCCAGAAAATCAGAAAAGTCCTTTTTTGGACCCCGCTCTCTTTTGTGGGCCTTGAAGTAACATATTACCTTTAAAAATGTAATTTTATAGCTTTTGTGATAAAGCTGAGTTGTTCTCTGATCTTTCTCTGCCCTAACCTCCCCCCACTTTTTCCCCCTAAATGACCCTATCAAAAAAAAAATTACATTTAATAACACCAAAAATTTATTTTTCAGTGTTCTCTTTATTTAAGTAGTTATAAATATACAAAAATTAAATGTATATATGTATATATGTTTCAATCATATTGGAGATTGATACAAATGTAATTTTTAAAACTATTACTGAATTTGCTTATTATTGTATTAAATAGATTGCAAATAAAAATGCATTAAAAAAAAAAAGTGTTCTATGGCAAGGCTACATTCTTTAAAAATTTAATTTTAAAACTTTTGTGTTAAAGCTGAGTTGTTATCTGATACTCCTCTGTCGTACCCTCCCGCCATTTTTTCCTCCCTATCAAAACAAAATTTTATTTTTCAATAATCTATGGCAATGTTCCACGGCCCCTCTCGTAGCGACCCCTACAAAATAGATTTTATATTTACTAAATATTTATAGGGTATTTAAGATTCGACCCCGTCGAATATAACATTCTTACTTATATAAAAATTTGTTCTATTAACTCGTTATAAATCGGAAAAAAATTTTAGAAATTAATCCTATAAAATATTTATTTTCTAGTGATAGTTAAAAATTTCCCGTCCTTCCACAAAAAATTCCATGTCACCACTCCGCTTAGGACTATGTGAGTAATAAGTAGATAAGAGCCTATGGCGGAGAGCTGCATATACGATGGTATACTTTTGTATCCAAAACTGAGGATAAAGTGAGTGTTAGTGACTTCAGACACAACGTGTCTATGCCCCAAGTCTTATCGTTTTTCAGACTGTTATACAGGTGATCAGCAAATGTGTTCGCATTAATTTAAGTGAAGGTTTTAAAGGACCGCAAGTGCCAGTCTTAACTTATGCTGCTTTTATGTAAACTCTTTATTTTACAGAGATTTGACTCACTATAAATATTAACAATAGGAAACAAAATTTCCAGTTTACTGGATACGTGGTCATCGTGTTTAATAAAGTAACCAGTACATTATTGATGCAATCAGTTTCATACAATGGTGTCCGCCTTCCACTACCGATTACTGCGCTTCTTTCTGGTCAGCTTGGACTAAATTATTCCATTTTTTTTGTACTCAACATGTCAGGGTATTGACTCTACTCATCTAATGAATTGTGCCTGAACTATGAAAAAAGGGAATAGTCTAGACAAGACAGATGAGAAAAGGGGAAATTTGTTGTAGCTATTCTTTTTAACCTCGGCAATACATTTTTACTACAGTGGCAAATACCCAGTCCCATCACGTTTTTTTTTTAGTTGGACTAACACTTAGGGTATTACCCTAACGTAGGCTGTGCATTGCGCCGGAACTAGCAAGGAGAAGAGAGTACAGAAGAAAAAAGACTAGAGGAGAGAGTATTGTTTGTAGCCATTTTATATATACAGTGCCGGTAAATTTTTGCTACAGGGCCGACAAACAAGAATGTTGTTATTCTGCTCTGTAATACATGATAGTGTCAATCACTGCCAATAAGATTCAGTGGCCAGTGATATGCCTACAACAATTCGACAATGAGTGCGTTATCGAACTCGTGATTTTCGGCTTGTTAGTCTCACGTTAACTATTACAGTCAACAGCACTCGTATGTTGTTTACTCTTGGAAGAACCCGAAAAGTTTTACGTTCTAATAAAAGGCGAATTTTTAATTCTGTATCTCAAAAGTCGAGCTTCTTCGTCCTGTATATGTTGACTGCCCTTAGGAGAGTCACACAGAAAAAAATTTCGCCTAAGAAAAACACATATTATAGATTGTGAATCCCCTAAATTACTTAATTTCAAAGGTCTAATTTATAAAAAAAAATATTTTGTATATATAAAATGCTTAATTGATAATTTTTGCCTAGAAAAATTTCTTTTGTATATTAGACTTTAATTATATATATTCAATGAATATATTTTTAAAATATATATTTTTTTACGTAAGTCCAAGTACATGCATTTGTGATGTTTAAAAAACTTTTGCAGCAACACAAATTGCAGAGTTCTGTAAAACAATTTAATTGTAACTAAAACTATTGTTTCAAGTCAACAGTAAGAAAAACTAAATAAATCCATGATATAAATGAAACTCAATTCTCTGGTCCTCTACGTACGTATTCCTACATTTTTACAACTTTCTCTATTGAGGTTGAATTTGGTCAGTAGAGTATTGTTCGAAATCAAAGCCACAAAATGAGTTTCAGTTTAACAGAAAACGTAGACGTGTTCGTGCTCGTGTTCGTGTAGCTGTAAATGTTGGAGTAATTTAACTTACCAATAGCTTCCCATTTTTTGTTCTTTTTATTTTAGTTTTTCGTTTTGAACTGACTGCAGACTGACCAATAAAATGTCCAAAAATCAAAAACAAAAAGGAAAATGAAAATTGAACGAATGGCAAGTTATAGATAAAAGCAAAAACAAAAAACAACCTTCCGTTTTTTTTTTGCTGTTGCACACAAAAACCTCAAGAAAAAGTTTCGTAATTAAAACTGTCATGCGAGTTTGTAACCATAATAGTCCAACATGATGTTAACTTAAATATTGTAAATGAACTGAAGATGTAGTTGCATGCCAAAAAAAAAAAAATAGGTAGAAAGAAAAACAACTCGTATTATTAAAAAAAAAAGGAAAAAGTAAAAAAGTTTTTACAAAAGAAAAACTATGAAGTATGACACAGACATTCTGTTCATTGACCAAAACATTTTGGCTTTAATTGTCACTTCTATTAAGCCTGCTACAATCAATTATTCTTACATTGCAGGAGTACTGTAAGCCGTGGGCAAAGAAAGTACACCAACAACAAAACGTGCAGAAATATTCTTTTAATGGATTTAAAATATAAAACAATTTATGCAAAGATTTTTAGTCAAAAAGGGCAGGCACAAGAGCTAAACTTGGCTACCATTTCAAACTACAATTATCTTGCCAAAAAATATTATCCAAAATTTATCTCCACTTCATTTAACTTTGTATAGTTTAAAATCCTTTAAACTAATTTTAGCACATTCTAACAAATTGCCAGCAATTACACACGTCCGAATAATATATTTTATGGCCCAGTGAAAAGCAATCTGTTTGGATTTTCTACACACATTTTATTATTAGTTTATAATTTAATCTTTCCATAATGTTTTATGGATTAACTTTATACAAATATAACACTAAAATTTATTGTTTATTTGGGCTAAATTTGTGTAGATGTATTTAAAATTTATATTGTTTCAATGTGTCGGCCTATGAAGTTTATATTTATCTCATTATAATCAAAAATGTGTAAAATTTGTTTAATACCTACAAATGCATTTTAAACTTGTAAAAGTAATAAATTTTATTTTATAAATTCATAAAATTGTATTTAATGCTCTATCTAATAATAAGCCACTAAATAAACTATAGAGAGAAGCCGAGATACACACTAATACGCACACGCATATATGATATATGTATTTTGAATAAGCGGTAGTATTAGTGGTGACTGTTATGCAATAGCATTTACTGTGGTGAACAGTTGGTAAAAATGTGCGATTACTTAACGTACTCCTGCCATAAGTTGTTTGGGTGCTATTGGCTGAAGTAATTAGGACGAGACTAGGAAGTTGTAAGTCCCAAGTTCGACTCCGTGCTCAGTCATCATTGTGGTGTAGAATTCTTCGGATTAGGATTAGTGTGTGGTGGTGTTAGTTGTTGTCGGTGTGTTTCAGTAATGCAGCTGCATTTCAGCGATTGACGCTATTTTGCACTAAAGAGCAGAGTAACAGCATCCTTCGTGGTCGGTCCTGTAGTAAAGTAACGAATTAAAACAGCTACAAAAAAATTTTTATTTTCTCGTCCTTCTTTCTATCCCGTGCAATGCACCGCACTGAGTGCTAGCCCTGCTAAAAAATCTCTTATTATCAGATTCAAACACCTTAGTGGTCCTTATGTTTGCAGCAAGTGGAGACAATTTCATATACTGGCTATAAGCATATTATTGCGTAATAGTAAAGAGCATATTTTTCATTTAGTACCGCAGTATTCGTTTGATATTAGGCGAGCTCGTCCATTATGTGCAAGCTGTCATTAAGAGAGCCATATAGAAATTGTTTCATCTAAGGCAGGATGGAACAAGTTCCTGCTTGGCAGTCTGCACTAAAGAACAGAGTAACAACACCCTTCGTGGTCGATCCTGCAGTAAAGTAAAAGGTTAAAATAGCTACGAAAATTACTATTTTCTCGTCTCTCTTCATCTGCCTTCTCCACCTTTCTAGTTCTCGGGCTTTGCACTGCTCTGAGTGCTGGCTGTACTAAAAACAAATATATTGTTGAAAAGTTATCAGATTCAAGCACCCCTGTGCTCCTTATGCTTGGAAGAAGTGAAGACAATGTCACATACTGGCTGTAAGCGTACTATTTCGTAAAAAGCTTATTTTCCATTTTGAACCGCGTATTCGTTCGATATTAGGCGAGATTCTCCATTATGTGCAGGCTTTCATTAGGAGAACACTGTGGCACAAATTCAGGTTACCAAAAGTTAGGTCGATTCTGGGAGTGAGGGGTGAAAATAGAGACTAAATTGGAAGACCCGTATCGCGGAGTTTGTTTATGTTAGTTCGAATTTTTTTTTATCGAAGTTCGATTACTAACATAAACAAACCCCGCGATACGGGTCTTCCAATTTAGTCTCTATTTTCACCCCTCACTCCCAGAATCGACCTAACTTTTGGTAACCTGAATTTGTTCCACAGTGGAATCATATAGAAATTGACACATCTAAGGCATGATCGAACAAGTTTTTGCATGCCAGTCTGTAGGTCAAATCAATTTCGAACTGAATTCATCAGTTTGGTGTAAAATATTATAGAAAATCGATATAAGAATTTAAGGTCATTAAATGCCTCTAGAGTGGTGGAACAGTAGCAATCGAGACATTTCTATGATCAGATTTTATCTCTACACCAATTAATTGCTATCGTCTTTCATATCCACCGCTGAATATGTGTTATCTAAATATTTGTTTCCCGACTTTATCAAGCACTCTAATTACATATTATTGAAATATTATATGACATCAAATTATATTTTACTTCACTAATCAAAGGTGTTACAGACTTTATTACCAACTGAACATAAAATCTATAATATGTGAAAGTAAAACGATAGTAGTGAGCCTAATACATGATTGATTTACTTTAAATATTATAATATTTTCGGTTATACCGTGTTCAGACATAAACCTTAATTGAGGTCATCGCAATAAATAGCATTATTGAGCTCAAATATCCATATGAAATTTCAATTAATTATTGTTCAATAAATATGAAATTGTTATAATATTGAGTAAAATTACAAATGCAGCGCTGCTAAAAAGTGTGTTTAATGAGCAAAAATACATCTCACTGAACAAAGTTAGTAGAGACTTAGCACCTAAATTGTGGGAAAGGTGAAAAAACCATAAATAAAATATGTTGAAACATGTTGAAATTAAATTGTTGGCATTAAATTTATTATGAAGTATAAAATTAAAAAATCCCAGATTTGCGCTTGGGGTCCTTATGAATATTAAAAGTTGTTACTTCTATTTTTAATACGTTAATTTTGAATTGACTAAATTTTGTATATGTGAACAGGAAGATAATTATGGCAATAAAGTGCATATTGAGTCAATTAAAAGTGCATGTCTGAGCACTGTGTAACACTAAATCAAACATGTATAATTTAGCTTCTTGTCATTCAAGTAGAATTTTTTGTGAGTAACTTCCATAACTTTATGTGATGGCAGGACACCATATTATTTGCAAATTTTATTTTGGCAGCACTGGGTTAATACCCAGTGCAAGAAAGGGAGCTCGATCATATCAATAGTTTTGTTACAGATCGCATTCACTAGTCTTTAGAGCTGCTGTAAAAAAAATTGTGGCACTTCCCTAAGAAACCTGCCGCAGAATTGTTTGTGGCAAACTATTATAATTCTCCGCTCGCGCAGAAATTTTATTTTAAACAAAATATCAACACTGCCAGGATATATAAATAAGTATTTGTGAGTGCCATACAAATGGCCATGGCAACCATTCTAAACAAATATTAACATGAATTATCATGCGACAAATTGTGATAATTTAAATTGACAAATACATATTCGGTAAATATAGTTTTTGTTTACTTGTATTGATTTAGCAATATTACTTGTAAACTGTTATAGATTTTAGATGTCAGTAATAAATTTTAAATTAAAATTTTTACAGCCTAATTTATAAACAAATTCTGGATCATAAAAGGCTTATATTATAGAATGAACTTTTGCATGAAAATTTGCTTAATTAACCTGTTGTTAGAAATCAGAAAATTTTTTTATAAATTACGTTTTTGATATAAAAAATTCGTATATGAAATTAATTTTCATTAACAATAAAGGCAAAATTAAAAATTTACGAAAATAGTTTCTGTGCTGAAACCCCTTCAAATCCCTATTTAAGAACAATTATAAGTGAAAATAGCATTTGCTTAATTAATTTAACCACTTTGTTACTCGAATAATTGATATACACTACGGCCTTTAAGGTTGTAGTGCAAACAAAACAAAAAAAGTATGGGAAAACTTTCTCTTGAGGTAAAGAAATTACAGTTATTAAAAGCGTACTTGCTTTGTAAATATTTCTACCGCACTCTCCGGTTTCATCATGTTCAAGAGGGCTCTTATTGTTGCTGCTAATCAAACAACATTTGCCCCAATTTTTCTTTTACGTATGGGGAAAACAAGTTCATGAAATTTTCATTTTTAGGGGCACAATAAATATCCCGCTTCAAAAGATTAAGTTAAACATGGCACAAATTGAGGGCAAAAAAGAAAATTTAAATGATATGAAAAACAACTTAACGCATTTAATATCCGTTTAATATTGCTCTGCTAATTATTAAAAGTGTGGTGGAATTCTAACACACGCACACACATAATCATACATCCAAGCATAATATTGCTGAAAATGGTTTAGTGTGGGTGCAGTCTTTACGGCAAATACACTTACACCACCAACCAGTTTATGAAGCAACATTCGTGTGCAAATACATGATTGTGTTTCATATTACTTTAGCCAGGCTTTGTGCTTTTGCTCTAAAAGAGTATATATGTGGAAAGATATAGTGCACAGTGGTTTGGGGGTATTAATTCAATTAAATGTACATATTGTTACAAAGTTTAAAAATAGATTCAAATATAACGACAATGTGGCTATATGTACTTGGCAGCACTGTCAAACCATCTCTAGTTGTCAAAATGTTACAACCCTGGTCAACACCATGCAGATAATATTTGAATTAACGGAAATGGAATATTCCGGATACATCGTTGAGAATATACAGGATCATTCGAGGCTGTGCAATAATAAGTGTAAACAACAATAACAAAAACCCAGCAACATCAATGCTAAGAGATGATGATGTTATTCTTAATGATCTTGTACGCAAGTATTCGCTGCTAATAAAAACTAAACATGTACATCAATATACACAGCAACATACACAGCAACATGCCCACATAGCACAAGAAGAAACAAAACTACACAACACACAGAACACTCATACATACAACCACACATAGTTACAATAAACAAAACACAAGACAGCATTGTCATATATACAAACACACGTATATAGCTACATGTTAAGTAAAGCACAACCAACAACAACCATGACCAGATGCTTCGCGAAGTTACCAGACGACGTCATTTTGCTATATAAAGACGCTGCCAGTGAACAGCGGGATCAGTGTGATTTTAAATCTAGACGTGTTTACATCGCTAAGTGTTTAGTAGTACAAATACTCGTGTTAATAAAGTAGTAAATAAAGTGTTGCCGCATTATATTTCTAAAGTTAATTGTCTGTGTTTTTAATTTGATGCAATTAAACGAATCCTTGAAGGATAAGTAAAAAGCGTTTTTACGAAAAGGTCTAAAAACGTAACAATTGGTGTCAGAAGTGGGATTGCAAAAATAATTAAAAAGGACATTGCAATATAAGAAAAAAAAAGGACATTAAAAAAAAAATTATTATGAAATTTGATGAACTGAAAGTTGAACAGCTAAAAAAGGAGCTTAGTAAGCGGGAATTACCAACAGCAGGTAACAAGGCTGAACTGCAGAAGAGGCTGATAGATGAGTTTAAGAATCGCGGCATCGACATCGGGACATACGAGTTTGAGGACAAAGACGATGTAGAGGTATGTCCTCCTGCTACGACCAGCAGCATGGACATAAATTCAATGTTCGCTGCTATGATGATCCAGATACAGGAAGCAACAAGGATCAGCACTGAAAAGCTTGTAGCCGAAATAACTGGAATAAAGCAGAACTCAGAAATCAGCAGTGAAAAGCTTGTAGCCGAAATAACTGAAATTAAACAGAACTCTCAGCAGATGCATGAAGCATCAAGGATCAGCACTGAAAAGCTTGTAGCAGAAATACAGGAGTCAAATAGAGCCACGAACGAGACTCTGGTAGAGGTTTCTGAGGCCATTAATAGGAGGGTGGATTCTATTGAGAACAAATTCTCAGAGCTGGCAGAGAGAGTCCAACATCTAGAAAGCGGTGGCCTAGAACAGCATGCAAAAGAGTTCGAAGAAAAATTTCATGCTCTAGAGGACAAAGTGCATAACCTTGAGCGTAGTGGCGGGACAGTGCGAGCAGTTGCGGAGGTTTCTGCGCGAATAAAAGCGCCATGCTTTGACGGCAGCGTACCATTGGGCATCTTTAGATTCCAGTTCGAGACGGTCGCTAGTAGAAATGGATGGGATGCTGAAGAAAAGGCCATAGAGTTGATTTTGTCCTTAAAGGGTACAGCCGCAGAGGTTCTTGAGACCGTGCCAGTAAGCAGCAGAAGCAACTATAATGAAATAATGGCAGCATTGCAGCGCAAGTATGGTGGTGAGCACAAGCGCGATTTATACAGAATGGAATTGCGATGTAGAGTTCAGAAGCCTAACGAGTCTCTACAAGATTTCGCAATGGAAATCGAGCGTTTAGTGCAGCTCACATATCCAGGCGAGAGTCACCCGTTCCTGGACCACTTTAAAACTGAGGCGTTCGTTAATGGCATTCGCGACTCTGATGTCAAACTAGCTGTGTGCGCAACGCAGAAATCCACTTTCGCTGAGACTGTTTCATTTGCGCTGGCACAAGAGACTGCAAGGATGGTTTTCAAGCCTCAGATATGTAAGGTGCGGAATGTGGATGTTTTGTCCGAGAATGATAATAACCTAGTCGCTAGTGTTAAGGAGGCAATGCGACAACTGTTGGCGGAAAGTGCTACCAAAGAAAAGCCTAAGTGCTTTAACTGCGGAAAAATCGGTCATTTTCAGCGCAGCTGCAAAGCACGAAGAAAAAGAGGTAGATCTGTTTCGCCACCAAGAAACAGCAAACGAGTGAACTTAGAACCACAGCAACGCAACAGCGGTAATTATTGTTCCAGTCGTATGATGGAAAATTATAGCATGAATCATTACAACCAACGCAATTATCAGGGCGGTAACCCTAATCGGCGCAATTGGAATACAAGTCGTGGCAACAATATGAGCAATTATGGAATGGGACCACGTTCTAATATGCGTAACATAATGGCCTATAGATCAGCTAATGGTCCCAGTGTGAGTCAGAAGCCTTTAGGTAATCCCATTAAGTTTGAGCAAGATTTCGATTGTGAACAAGCAAATACTAAGTTCGAAGAACTTCGGTCACGACTACCAAAACATAAGGTGAGCGATGAACCAAAATCAGAACAGATGAATGGCGAAACTGATAAAAAGGATGAGTTCGGCAATGAAACTGGAGCTGGTGAACATGAACCAAGAGAAAAAGAAATTACTGTAGGCTACGATAAGACCAAAACATTCTTTGATAATATTTCCGGTAGAACTACACGAGTTCGTACAAAGAATAAGAATTATGATTGGCGCCAGGAACGGATATTGAATGGTGAAACATTTGGTGTGTCATCTACAAGGCGCGGAGTTTATAGAGGACGCGGCAACTACAATAATCGTAATATAAGCAATTACAGTGGTGACAGTTACAACAATCGTGGTTATTATGGCAATAATTATCGTAATCGCAGCAACAATCGGAGTAAGATGCATAACAGAATCCAGATGGTCAGTGACAACATGAAGGCTAGACAATTGGTTCTACTTTATAAAACCCAACGGAAGAAAGGATTGTCCCCAAAAATACAGACTCACTGGGATGGCCCGTATAAAGTGATTAAGAGAGGGAATGACGTCGTGTACCGGAAACAGAAATGCTATAACCCAAGGTCGAAAATGAAGATGGTACATTTCGAACGATTGGCGCACTATGGAAGAGGTGATTGTATGCCTATTCGGGTCGAACAGGCTTAAGTGGGCGGCAGTGTTACAAAGTTTAAAAATAGATTCAAATATAACGACAATGTGGCTATATGTACTTGGCAGCACTGTCAAACCATCTCTAGTTGTCAAAATGTTACAACCCTGGTCAACACCATGCAGATAATATTTGAATTAACGGAAATGGAATATTCCGGATACATCGTTGAGAATATACAGGATCATTCGAGGCTGTGCAATAATAAGTGTAAACAACAATAACAAAAACCCAGCAACATCAATGCTAAGAGATGATGATGTTATTCTTAATGATCTTGTACGCAAGTATTCGCTGCTAATAAAAACTAAACATGTACATCAATATACACAGCAACATACACAGCAACATGCCCACATAGCACAAGAAGAAACAAAACTACACAACACACAGAACACTCATACATACAACCACACATAGTTACAATAAACAAAACACAAGACAGCATTGTCATATATACAAACACACGTATATAGCTACATGTTAAGTAAAGCACAACCAACAACAACCATGACCAGATGCTTCGCGAAGTTACCAGACGACGTCATTTTGCTATATAAAGACGCTGCCAGTGAACAGCGGGATCAGTGTGATTTTAAATCTAGACGTGTTTACATCGCTAAGTGTTTAGTAGTACAAATACTCGTGTTAATAAAGTAGTAAATAAAGTGTTGCCGCATTATATTTCTAAAGTTAATTGTCTGTGTTTTTAATTTGATGCAATTAAACGAATCCTTGAAGGATAAGTAAAAAGCGTTTTTACGAAAAGGTCTAAAAACGTAACAATATATATATATATATTTTTCATTATATATTATCAGCAGTATTCCCAAAAAATAAGGTAGACTTTAAATCAATACTTTAAAGTAAATATTCTATGAAATTTTTTGCTTTAAAGAACATTTGAAGTACACTTTAGTTTTTGTGAATACAACAGTTTATTTCTACTCTTTATTATTTTCGATAAATATAAAAGGCCCACAGCTTAATACGGTTTGACTTAATTGAGTCAATATTCATTTTATCTTGCTGTTCACATATTAAAAATTTAGTTAATTTAATTAACGTATGATAATTAAAAAAGAAAAATTATTCTTATTCATGAAGACCCTGAGTTCAAATCTGGGATCTTTTTATTTTATTTAATTTTTTTTTTTTTTTTTTAATTTTCTAGTCACTAATAAATTTGATAAAAATAATTTAACTTCAATATGGTTCGACATATTTTATTTGTAGTTTTTTCGCTTTTCCCATAGTTTAGGTTCCAAGTCTTTACTAACTTTGTTCACAGAGTTGTGTTTTGCTCAATAAACACACTATTTGGCAGCGCTGCATTTGTAATTTTACTCAATATTATAACAATTTCATATTTATTGAACAATAATTAATTAAAATTTTATATAATAATAATTAAAATCAATAATGCTATAGCGATAAATTCAATCAACACGTTCGCCACTCAGCGTCACAAATATGTGACGTGGGAGTTTTCGTAGAAACTCGTGTCACATATATGGGTCGCACAATTAATGAAATGTATTACGAATTTATTTCATAATAGCTTGTAGGATGTAATTTTCTTGTATATTTAAGTCTCTGGCAAGGTGTCAAATATATACTAAATTTGCGGTTTGTGGATACGCTAAGCATAGGTGACAAATATTTTTTCTTCATGAGTTTCTATTGAAAATGCGAAAATTTAAGTGAGTGGTGAACGTGTTAAGGTGTATGTCTGAACACGGTACAATTTATGAAAAATATTTTGATTCTATAAGAGGCTCATAAACTAAATTTTTGCATAAAAATTCATTTTATTAAACTTTTATTAATTAGAATTTTGTTTATAAATTCGGCTGTTCTTCACAATGCTGTTATTGATGCTCAATAACTTCTCCCTTTAGTTAATTTTTCATTTGACACTACAGTTTCTAATTAAAAATTAATTTCTCTAATTTAACTAGTGTGTTGTTTTAACTTCATTATAAAACATCTTTATGACTGTTTGTGAAATGCGAGAGTGAAAAGAAGGGAGTTGGCACAAGTAAATCTAAAACCCTGTAATAATGAGTTTGAGATGACAAGTGCCATAAGCAAATAACAATTATATGGAATGTAGTATAAAGATGAGTTAAATATTTGTTGGCAACTTTCTGTTTTTCCTCAATTCCTCTTTAATACACTACCACAATAACAAACAATAGCAGCTGGAGGATGCTGAACTTATTGCATGTTAGCGAAAATGATGTAAAAAAAACTAAAACTAACCATTAGCCCTGGGGCTGCATAATAGATTTGATTTTGGTTTATAATTGTGTGAAATATAATTCTATTTGTTTCAAAAAACTTGTTTGCTCAAATTATGTGATGTGATTAAAGTTCTTAAAAAAAACACACACACACACACCCATCGTTAACCTGCACCACAAGAAGTCATAAAGAGTCAGTTTTATGAAAGTTAAACAGTGTGAGTAGTAAAATTAGCTTCACATAAACCTAATTTTCATTTTTAATTATGTTTAGTTTAACACATGAGTGCTGTAATGGCATTTGATTTTTCTGAGTTTTTTTTAATGCAGCTGTTTTATTAGCTTTGCAGTTCTTATATCAACACTTTTCCACTAAAGCGGATCAAATGAAATAAAAAGAGAAAATAAATCCATTTGTAAGGTTAATTTTAATTAGCAGTAAGAAAAGATTCGCATGCAAAGAAAGAAGAAATGCAACAAGAGTCAATATTTATACAAAAGCTTAGCTTGTTGAAAAATTGTATGCTTTGAATGCATAAGTTAATATATTAAAGAATTTCATAAAACCAAAGATAATACTTGGTCAAGGACAAATAAGAACTTAAAGGGTAGAAAATATGATAAGCAAATACTACACATGACTGCAGAAACTTCTATAGGAATTCCGTAGTTATTGCCCTTAATGATCTTTAAGGGAATTCTTTACAGTCGGGCAGCAAGAAAAAGTGTAAGAGATCTTCCCTAGCAATTTTCTTAAGGTTGGATTTAAAAATCGTAAGCCTAAGTTTAAGCACTCCTTCAGAAAATCTCTATAGCTAAAGTGGTAAATTTTTTATAGGAATTTCCCACTAATTCTTTAGAGCCAAATGCTAAATACAGTCGGCTCCGCTTTACTGGAAATAACCAAAACCCAATTTTTTTCATATATCCGATTTTTTCTTTGAAACGTAGTTCAGATTATTCAAATTTGTTACAGTTAAGCGTACTGCTTAAAATCGGTAAGACAATATTTTTTATATCAAATCTGTATATTTTTTTACGTCAACATTTTATTTAAAAAAAAAATTCATAGAATTATTCATTTTGCTGATGAAATTGTTCACGAATTCCTCGAAGATGTCTAGCCGCTTGCATTGACAATATAATAGAAAAATACAATAAAGTACGTAAGAGCGAAAAGGACAGATACATTTTGCCATTTAATTTTTTAACGGACAAAACATGCGCAATTTTTTCAGCCTTAAGTTATGCAATCGATTTCTAATAAACAAATTTGTCATTGTTTATTTTTTCACTAAAGCAGAGTAAGTTTCATACAAAACGTAGTTGTGAGCTTGCTTTTGGTTTTCAGTAATTCGATATTTTCAGTAAAGCGATGTTTCGCTAAAGTGAAGTGAATAAGACTAGCTGCGTTTAAGATCAGTCCGGGGGTTTGTATCGCTTTCAGTAATCCGATTTTTTTTCAGTCAAGCTTGTTGCGCTAAAGCGGATTCGACTGTAGTTATTTCTGCAGGAAATTTCTTAATACTTCTATAGAAAACCAGTGAAGCATTGTCTTCCAGGATTATCTACAATCTGGCTGTAAGGATTTCTAAAGAAATTCTTCACATCCAACCTGTAATAATGTTTATAGGTGTTGTTTAAAGTCTGACCCTAAGAATAACTTTCATTTCTGTTAAAATTTCTATAGCTATTCTCTAAAGACTAGCATTGAATATGACTGGGTTCAAATATTTGCTTAGCAAATCTCTGAATCCTTGTGAATACTACTTAACGAAAAATGTTGACTGTAATATTTTGTCATATATTAAATTCTTACCTTTAAAAAAAATAAATATTTTTATGTAAACATTAAAATACATATTTAATAACCACATGCACCATTTAATAAAATTTACATGATGTTCTAAAACCAAAAAAATATATATATAATAATAATAAATAAATAGAGAGAAATTCTAAATGTTTTAAAATTCATTTCCATTGCAAAAGGTATCATGTTTGCAACGGTTACAAATTAATGTATTTAATATTTTACAGAGTTAAACAAACGACCACATGCTGAACAATACAAATTACTTTCAAATGTATTAAATACAATTGGAAGAATGTGCAATAAATAATTTGCAACATGTAAATAAATTTCGTTTTATTAAATATTTAGTTTTAAATAAATATTTAAAGCCATATCATGAATTTGTGCTAAAATTTATTTGCCAAAGACTTTAGGCGTTAACATAAAAATTTAAGAATTTCTCTCTAGAAAATTCCATTCTATTTTTTTTCTTTTTTGAAATTTTAACCATCGTTGAAACATTTGCCAACATATATTTAAATTATTCTTTTTGTTACTAGTGATTTTACTCCTTGTAATTCAAGCTCTCAATAAAATATTTTATGCTGGTTAGTACAAGTATTACAGTGTTTGCTTTCACAAATTCATGGACAAGGGTGAATACAGATACCAAAATACTTGCTGCCTTGTTGGACATGTTAGCAGGACGAAAAGTACTTAAGAAATGCAATATATAAAAATTGTTTGCTATATTATATTAAATATTTTAGTTTTTATTATAACAAAAAATTAGTACAGCTCAAGAGGTTACGGATTTCAAGGACCCACAAGTGTGTAGTATATTTGCCATATAAATCTAAATCCTGAAATCTCAAAATACTTTTACTACTGCCATTAGGTTTTTTTTTTTTTATTATGAGAGTATTTCATTTGAGTATCAGAAATTGTAAAATATTAGTTTATTTATGGTAAATGCCATAAAATAAATGTAAATAAAATAAATGGAATATTTGCTTAAAATCTAAATAGTTTAAAATACACATAAATGAACACTATCATATGAATACAGTCAGCCACATGGACAACACATAAATCCACACATATTGAACAACAAACTTTTATACAAAAATGCCTGCTTGTCTAGCCCAGTTGCATTTTGTCTCTTAAAGGGATTTTTATGTATGTATGAGTAATAAATTTATAAATTGCATATTTAAAAGGAATAAGGACATTGAACTTTTAAGACAAGTTATGCAGTTGTTTAAATAACAAATTTATTAAACAGCAGTGACCATGATGAGTTCAACAAATTTACAGATTCCAATATTCTTAGGACAAGTTTCTGGGATCCCAGTGTATCAGTTGGCATAACATAAGTTCGATTGGCACCCATTCTGATTAAGAAATTAATTTCTATTGTAGTTTATAATTTAACTGCAAATCTATAAAATTTAAATAGTTAAATAAATATTTATTACGAGTTAAATATTTATTACGAGTCAATATGCCTGAAGAGTGACTTTTTCCCACAAACGAAGTGAAGGCATATCGATTAGGTTTACCCTCCGATTAGTGACAGTTCTGAACTTCACGGCCGGTCCCTACGGATCTTTTTTGTAAATCATGTTTTTTTCATATAAAAAATTTTTTTTGATTTTTTTTTTGTTTTTATTGTTTATAACTAAATTCTACATACAAAAATAATTTTTTCAATTTTTTAATTTATTTTTTATCATCATCCCTAATGTCTTTCTGTTTAGGTCTTTGTGTTCAGAACAAGTAAATTATGTGTTTAGTGAAATTCAGTACAAGGTCCATACGGACCTATTCACACGTCCGCGTACTATTCTCACTAAAACCTCAATAACTCCTAAAGTAATGATCTGATCGGCTTGATTTTTTTTCAAAAGATGCGCAACAAAATATTCTTGGAACACAGAGTAACTTTGGGAAGGGGGGGGGGGGGTTGTAGTGTCCGAAGTAGGAGTAATTTCAGTTTGAAAAGGCAAAAAGGTCCCTAGGAACCTTCTCACTCATCGGAAGATTAAGTCTCAACAAACACTTATTGCTGAGCCTCAAATACGTTGTTTAACACATTTTGAAAATATTTTGTTAAACATTTTTTAAAAGTGTCTTATTATATTTAAAAAGATTTGTGCAAAAGGCTAGATCGTGCTATCAGACATTTTTGTATGTCATTTTATTCTTTATCTTTAATTTTTGTTATATTTTTTTCTTTTTGAGAAAATACTTTTCTAGAAAACTTAACAAAATCCTTATAATAGCCTTTAAATAACAAGCATATTCTTACATATAATACATATTTGAGCTATTAGAGTATTTTGCTGAAACCAATGAGGAAATAAGAAGAAGAGAACACAAAATTTTACATATTTCCGTGTTAATGTATATAAAAAAACAAACAATTAAAAACGTTATATTCAAAAGGGTCGAATCTTAAATACCCTCCAAATATTTAGTTAGTAAAATTAAAATGTTTAACTGGGTGGGACAGAGTTCCTTTATATAATATCCTACGTCAACGCCCACTGAAGGGGGCGTGGTGCAAAAATAAACTACATCATGTTTTCCACAGACGAACGTATGGGCATTGCCAGACCGTCTTAAACTTCATCATTGATCAAGAATATCTATACTTTATGTGGTCTAATTCTTTTTGGAGAGCATTGAATCTGAATTTTTTCGATTTCTCTGCCAAGGGCCGTGGGGGAGACGTTTCACCTTTACCATAAAACTCTAAAAATAAATATTTGGGATAATTAAATGTAAAATTTATAATGGGAGTGAAGATAAATATGCCGAGCTAAACATGTTTTGACGTAAGCAATTACGAAACAACGTATTTAGCTGTGAAGTTAAATATGTTATGACGTAACGAAATAGCAAACAGTGAATTGACCGGCCATGAAAGGTCAATTTACAATTTGTGAAAATATTTACAGGCCATGAAAAGTCAATTTACAGGAACAGGGTTCCAAAAATTATTTTTTTGATGTGTTAACATCTATACGCGCGCCTCTAGGGCAGTAAACTATCAGTTTCAATACATACGCAAGTGTAAGTGTAAGAGTTTGTTTGTTTGTTGTTGTTGCTTGGCAGTCGGTATTGAAAGTGATTATTGGCCGATTTTCATATAATTTTCCCACGCGATTTTCTCCGGAAATTCATAGCCGATTTTATTAATTTTTTGAATTAAAACGCTAGTGCGGGTTTCGACGAAGAGTTTAGGCCAAAAATTAAGGCGATCCGATATCGGCGAGCGGAGATTTAAGTGTTTTAATTCGGAGTATTAATTTGGAGTAATATTAAAAAAGTGTTTTATGTTGATCTTCGGTTTTGTCTTATGCATAGCAAAGAGAATAGTGACGTGGTTATACGTACATATATAAAAATGAGATAGCAAGACAGCAACGTATGTAGCTTATGTACAAACATAACAATGTATGTATGTACATTTGTCTGTTGCTTTGCATTCTCTTTGTTTTTTGTGGGTGTAATATAAAATAAATAAAAAATACTTTATATTAACTCTACCTCCGGGTTTGTGGGTCTGTGTTCATAGAAATCGAACAGGTACCGTGTAACAATAAGGTGTTAACACATCGCCCGTGAGTTCGAACACTCATTGATTTTTTTAATTTTATGGCTCCAAGTTCAACGCTTTGGGGGTTCTTTGGCAAAAATATATCAATCGCTTAACAAAAAAAAAACTTTATAAATTACGTTGTTTTTTAGAGGTTGGTTTAGTTCTTCTTGGGGCAACTTTTTCCCCTCTGGGCCGATTCAGCCCATTTACGAACTTCATCTGTGCTATCCTTCAAGGTGTATTTGTACCAAAGTTCGTTTAGACTGAATCGTGATTTCCACAAACAGACGGACGGACATTCTCAGATCGTCTTAGATTTAATCACTGATCAAGAATATATATACTTTATGGAGTTTCAGATGGATATTTCGCTGCGTTACAAATGGAATGACAAAGTGAATATACTCTCCAATTGTTTTTTTTTAGGTTATACAAATTAATGAAGTCGTTATTAATTTTTTTATATAAATTTTATTTGTTATAAATAAACATATTTTTTATAAACTCTGTTAACTTTTAGTCACCTTTAGTTTAATAATGCTTAATAATATTAATATTAATAATATTGTTGTTTAAAGAAATACATATTTTAATATAATTATTAATCTGGATGTCCTCTTATAAAATTATTACAAATTTATATATGGAATTGTAATAATCAAAATTTATAATAATTTTATAAAAACACCTTGAGCTTAATAAAGCTAAAAGAGATATAATTTTTTTTATAAACAAGGAAACAATAATACTTCCATAAAGTGCTAATAACTTCGAATTTTGTGTAATTAAAATAACTATTGTTAAAAATTTCACTGCCTGATAAAATGAAAATACACACTTATTGGTACTTTGGAAATAGAGAACAACTAGTTCCTTACAAAATGAATTCCCTAAGGCATTTAATGCCTAAATAATCAAACTGAATTATTTATATTTTCCATTAAAGTAATTTTTCTAAACTTGAGGCTTTTACATTTGGAGAAATTGCTACTTTTAATTTAATACATCTATAAAATATAATTATATAACAAAATAATTAAAACTACTATGAATTTGCTAATAAAATTTAAATATTGTTATTTTTCACAAGAAGTTGCTGACTACATCCGTTTCCTGTGGCATATTGTATTTATTTTCTTTTGCAAATAATTTACTATTCCCAGAAGTGTGCATTTCCTAAAGCGTTATATATTAAATACTATTCTTAATTTTCCATTAAATGGAAACTGAAAATGTTAATTCACATGCAGACAAGATGTAAATGCAACGATACGTATGAGTTATTTGTAGTAAATATTGCTCATACTGCTAACGGTATTCCAGTTTACTACATTTATTGTTTGTTTTGTTGTACATGAAATTAAGGCCATAATTGTCTAATTCCTGTTAGCAAAGAGGCATTTAAATGGATTACAAAAACAAATTGTTAAACATTTTCGAACATGTGCTTTTGTTGGTAAAAACAAAACTAGAAAAATTGATCACAGAATATGTAGAACATTTTAAAATTCGCTTTAACGAATATCAGCTTTCGTAGAATTTATACTAATAGACATCTTAGGATATCTCAAGACCAGAGAATTTGCAGTCATGGTTGGGAAAATAATAGAGTAAATTTCTTACTTTTATATATGGAATAATAAATGCAAGAAACCGAATTATATCATAAAATTTCCCTCCGGTGTAGGGCATACAAATTTTAATCTTATACTTCATTGTGTATATATTAGATGATTTAAGCAATACATTAGCAAATCTGTTGCACAGCCACTAAGGCCATATCTAAGATTTAATTATATCAAATGAAAAGTAAATCTTATTTAATACTTGTTTAATACTAAATAAGTCATTCAATGTACAGTCATTCCATCTGATCTTAACCTAAATACATTCTTATAACACTTATAAAACTGTAAAGATATTTCCAAGGCAGTAAATTTCATATAAAATGTTTATATTTATAATTAATAGTTATACAGCAAATTAATGTTAATGAAATTCTATTAAAAGTCAGGTACTATAAGAAATGTAAATTTATTGCTTACAAACTTTTACATGTAATATGAAGTAATAAAATCATTTTATAGCCAAATGAATAATAATAGTAAGACAAGGTATGGCTATATATCGAAAAAAAACTTGATACAAAAACAGCACAGAGAGAAATATATAAAATTACAAGCTCATGCATTTCCATAAGTCTTAATTATGAAGACTTTTTTCAAATGAAAATTACTTGGAGATTGATACGCATGTGGCAACAAGTTAATAAGTAACAAACCAGTGACCATTAAGCGAGAGTACGTAAAATAGATATTATTTTCTAATGGAATTTGTGTAGAGTTTCAGCAAAACGTCTCAAGTTCAAATGAAATTTTACAATATCCTTGAAATTATTTATCAATATATATAAAAAATGTACTAGAATCTATTTCAAGAAACGTTTGTTTGATTATTAAGCTATAAAATTTTATTCAGGCTCAAGTTCAAATCTACAAGTCGGCAAACTATAATTTATTTTTTAATTTTAAAATTTGCATATTATGTTAATTTAGGCAAAAGGCCAATTTTTTTATAAAAAACTCCATTTATTCCAATATGTCGTCACTTCTTTTTGTGGCCTCTGCAGGGTTAAACGAAATGGTGTAATTTGATATAAATGTTTTTTTTTCTATATTAAATTGAATTAAGATTCATAGGCTAATTGTTCGAAATTTGTTTTTAAATCTCAGAAAGACATGATAAATATTCCAAGGCACAAAGGAAAGTCAACATCAGTTTTATTCAACTTACACAGCAGAGCAGAACAGCTGTTTTCGAAAGGCGCAACCCTTTCATCATCAGTGCTCATGTGTATTGTGTTTGTCACCACTTATTAGGTGGCTTAGTTGAATTTGATAACAGTTCCTATTTACACAAATTTTATTGGGAAAAAGAATACGAGAACTGTATCAACCCGATGTTAAGATGTTATTGTTATAATACCCGTGTTACCGTTTGATTATTTTTCTTCATGTCCCATATTCTGAATTTTTTGTTCCATCCATTTTTTTTCTTTTTTTCAATTCAACATTTACCAACAAAAATTCTTAAAAAAAAATTTTAAATATAAAAATATAAACAAAATATTGTTGTCAAAATAAAAATATTGTAATAAACTAATTTTTTTATAAAAAGTAATTAATCTCTTTCTTAAATAAACATAATATATTAACAAAAAAAATTTCGAATAAATTTCTTGAAATAATTTCGAGAATTTATTAAAGAAATTATTAGAATTTGTTAAATTAATTTTTTTTTTAATTTCATATGTAAGTCTTTTATGTTGTAATATTTTATATTATTTATTTTTTCTATAAAAATAAAGTGGATCTTTTGTTCAAAAATTATTAGAACATAAAAATAAAATATGCAGATCGAAACAATTATAAGAACATTAAAGTTCTTTTATTAAATGCCTATCAAGTACATTTTAAATTTTATAAATTTGGTTTGACACTATTTTTGGATGTCTGCTTGTATATGTGCAACAAATTTTGAAAATTTTGCCAAGTCCTTTTGTCTAAAATCATATAAAGGGTGTTTTTTATAGAGTGATACAACTTTGAGTTGGCATCACTGCTTTATTTTACCACCCATTTAACAGCTGATAGTTGTTTTTTGTTTAGTTTGCTTTGACATTTTATTATGGATCGACTTACACCAGAGCAACGCCTGCAAATTGTTGAACTTTTTAATCAAAATAATTATTTTATTCGTCAAACTCATCGTGCACTTCTGCCATTTTATGGCGTACACAATCGTCCTTCAGATCGGCGCGGCTAATTCGAAGAACAATAGTTTTCGGACCACATTTACTGTTACTGTGATAATGTGGACTGGAGAAGCTGTTGCCGTTGTACAGGAAAGCATTGAAGATGATCCTAATCCATCAATTCGTCGCCGTTCTCAGCAACTGGGGAGGTTGTGTCCTTCCACTTTATGGAAGATTTTTTTAGTTGTTGAAAATACGTGGCAGCCATGGCGACCACATGTCAGAAATCATATTTAAACATTAATGTCATAAAATGTTCTATCCAATAAAGACCGTTTCATTGATATCAAAAATATATTACTGATTTAAAGTTGTATCATTCTATAAAAAACACCCGATATTGATGGGCTCATATTATATTATTTTACTATAATTTGTAACCCTAGGGTTTGTAGATTTTTTTTCATGTTGCTATTGTATTTTACATATGTGTAAATGGTTGATAAAATAGGTAAAAGCGCTCTTATATGTATCTGTATTTTAACGCTAGCGTTAAAATACAGATACAAATATGCTGCAGAAGAAGTAAACCAGATCGCATTGTACCAAACCAAATGAGAATTATAAAATCAAAAACATAGTAGGCTTGGAAATTAAAAGTAGCACAATAAACAACTTCTACTCAATACGAATCTATGAGTTTGCTTGTGCAATTCTCCATTGGTTTTTGAAGGTTTAAGCATAAGCTAAGGGACTTTATTTTCAAATTAGGTTGAAGTCTACTGATGATTGGCCGCAAGAACCACACGTATTTAACCCACAACAAACAAGGCATATGTTTCATAAATTAACTAAAACTTTATCTCAAATAAATTACATTATTATCAGATATAATAGTGAAAAAAAATTTTTTTATAAAATTCCCTTGAGGGAAAAATACATACAAACGGGTATACTCGTATAATGTGAGGTAATACCATAACATGTTCAAATATTCTATGCGTATAAAAAGTTTAATTAAATTAACATAAAAATTTGCATAAATAAGATCAAGCTGTCAGAATTTCAATGATTGAATATCTTTAATTTGACATATGAAGTATTTTACACAAGCAGCAATAATAAAACTTGAACATGAATATGTATTTACTTTGACAACTGCTACAGAAGTGTAACACAACTAACGTGGCTTAGTTTAGACGAGTTTTGAATGTCACAAGTTTAACCTAAAAAAAACAGTTTCGTTACAAAACAACAAATGTTTTGCTGTAAATAATAGTTCGTTGTTATTTGTTTTTTTAACCACAACAGATATTTGATGTATTTGTTAATGTGGGCAAGAGTCCAACAAAAAATATTGTAGCAGAGGTAGAACCTTTAATTTTCTAACTATCGAATAAACTTCATATCGCACACTAAATTCTAAAAAGACCCAAACTCAGTATTAAGAAATTTTTAGTTAGGAAAAAATAAGTTTTTAGTGCCAGGAGAATTTTCTTACTCAAAAATATTTGTTGCAACTTTGCCATGAATTACAATAAGAAATTGAAAATACAGCGACTTAATGTTTTGTTTAAGAGAACACTTTAAAGGACATAAAAAATTACTTTCTAAAACACTTTCAAAATTTATAATGCGTCTGTTTACGATGTGTTAAGCGATATATTTACATTTCCACTAATCAAAATCTGATTTGAAATCATTCTCTTTTTAAAATAAAAACCGCATGTTTAGCATGTTTCTTCTCCAGTATATAATTAAATGATTATTTCAATATAATTGTGTGACATTAAAATATCACTGTATGTGTTTCATAAGAAAATGTAGAATTTAAAATATTTTACTGCTACAACATGCGATAAATTGTCACATTTTTAGAAATTTCTATTTTGTAGAAAAAAGGAATTTAGCAACCATAAAGCTATAAAATTTGGCAAAATGTTTTTTTCTTTTTTTTTTGGCATAAAAATCATATGACATGAAAGTACCCGTATGCATGCAATTTCTACAGAATATAATAAACCAGTGCTTTTACATATTGACTATCAAATGTGGGTTAGCATGTAAAGCAGTGAAAATTTGTTTTCTGGAAATTTGTATTCCTTTTGCATTTTTCCAAATATAGTATATACTCTTGTATATTTTCTTCTTCTTATTTTAGAAAGTATTCATTCTCTTTGTGCAAGATTTAAACCAAGCAAAGCAAATTTTTTAAAAGCTTTTTCCAAACCTCAATATATTTTACATGCTTTTTTGTGGCACTTATATATATTGAAAGATTTAATTTCCAAGGAATCGGAATACCAGAGAAACATGTTGGATGGTTGGTGAATTTTATTATATTCAACAACTTTTACATAAATTGATTTAATTTAATTAATTAACATATTTTTTTTTCAAGCAGTAATGGTTAATGGAACTCTATTTGAGAGAATGTATTTTCTGATTTTTTGTTTAATTTTCTTAATTTCCAGCGTTTTTGGTTTGATAATAATATGTGGTGATAAACAAGAATACCGTTGGGTACTGATGCTGACTGTGTGGTGAGATTAGAAAACACCACTTTTCTGCTCTGTTGAGTAAGTTAAAAAATTAAATTGAGGTAGATTTTTCTGGGATATTTGTAGTAACTTGGGATTGATTTTTGGATTAGTGACATCGTGGGATAGGCAGTTAATATATTATCGCCGTGTAAGGACATCTAAAAATATGGCATACATTAGGCTAACACTAAAATATTTATTAGCTTTATTTATTTATTTAATAAATTTTTAATACAAATAAATTTAAAACGTTTTCAAAATCAATGTAATGGCATCTTAAGAGCCTAGTGAGAACTAAATACATCCTCGCCGTACCATAAAATATTGGAACAAATGGTTCTCGTTAATATTGTTTGTATGTGAAGTCAAACCAAAAAGGAAATATTATTATATAAAAAAACATAATATAAGGCTTGTTATTTTTAAAAACACAGAAAATTATACTGAAATAACTCACTTAAAAAAACAAAGAGCTTATTGACATCATCAGGAAAATAATATGTAAATATACGCCAACAGTTGTATTGGAAGAAGAACAAGAACAGAACAGTTGGTTTAAGAAATACTTAAGCATATTGAAAAATATTAAAATAATAAATAATAAGCTGTAAGTACAACTACAGACTCCTGATATAAAGAAATATATATATTTATTAAAAATATTACAATAATGAGCCGGATTTTAAATTAAAACCTTTAGTTATGAGGCACAAGAGTAAAACCTTTATTTTACTTATAACTACTATTTAAAAATAGTTTGGAAAAACACTTTTAAATTGCTTGGAAATATTTATAAAAAATATGCTTAAAGCTATTCACCTGTATTTTACTAAATGTGAAAAATAACTGAAATTTGCTTACAACTTTATTGAGCCATTTCTAAATATTTCTTTTTTTATTCCGAATATTAAGGACTTTATGCTTGTGGGAAAAACAAATACTAAAAAAAGCGATATTCTTTTTATTATCAACAAATTGTTAACAAATCAGGCGTTAGAAAGTTTTTTAGCTGCATTTTCGCATTCACATTTTTGTTAAATAATGGCGGCTTTTGAGTAAAAACTAACTGATGCAAATTAAATATGGAAAAATTTCATATGCAAAAGCGACAATGGCGTATGTTTTTTTTTTTAAACACACAAAATATTTTATATATTTTAGCAATTCACGGAAAAAGTTATTAGCCACACCAATGCTTTGAAAATGGAAAAAGTATTTAGGTTCTATTGAACAAAATGGGTGTTGCTGTTTGTGACCACAAATACATCCGATTCACACTAGATTCATTCATGTAGGATTAACAAAACGTTGAGTTTAACAAAAACTACAATATAAAAAATGTAAATAATATTTTATATTGCAGTTAACCATAATGGAATTTAAAAGGCATAGTAAATAAGGTACAGTTAATAAGTGCTGGTGATTAAATTCTAGCGGCTTACGAAAACAGCTGTTCTGCTGTAAAAGTTTTCTTAATATATTGACATTTCTTTTTCTTGTTCTGTAGCATATTTATCATGTCTTTGTGAATATATTATTACGAAATTTGAAGTTTTATAATTTTATGAAGTTTTTTGTCTGAGGTCTGAGCTTGACTTAGTGCACCTACATTTATAGGCTGGGTAATTGTTGATCATATTTGAGCCAAAACTGTCACCAATTTAAGAAGGTGAGAGTTCAATACAGTATTCAGATATTGTATTAATTGACTCAATATTCACTTTATTGCCATAATTATCTTCCTGTTCACTTATACAAAATGTAGTCAATTTAATTGATTTATAACAACTAAAAGTTAAAATTATCATATTCAAGAGGATCCCAAGTTCAAATCTGGGATTTTTTTGGGTTTTCGAATATTTGATTTTTTTTTAATTTTCTAATTAATAAGAAATATAATGCCAATAATTTAACTTCAGCATGGATCAACATATTTTATTTATGGTTTTTGCACTTTTCCCACAATTTGGGTGCTAAGTCTCTACTAAATGGTTCAGTGAGTTGTGTTTTTTCGCTAAACACACTTTTTAGCAGCGCTGCATTTATAATTTTACTCAATATTGTAACAATTTTATATATTTATTGAACAATAATTAATTGAAATGTTATATGGATAATTGAGCCCAATAATGCTATTTATTGCGATGAGCACAATTAAGGTGTGTGTGTCTGAACTAGACTTGTATCGAACTTGTACACCCGCTCGATTTTGACAAGAACCTATAATTAAACCAATGTTATTTCTGTCAAAAACCAGAGAATGAACGAGTTCGACACAAATCTAGCCTGAACACGATATTACGAATGTATTGTAATGAAACCAACACATTAAGAAACATTCAATATCATAAAGATCCTAGACAAGTTCTATGCGAGTGCAATGTAATTTTTTCTGTATAAATGCTGTACTATTGGCAAATTAAAATTTGTTTATATTTTCTTGCCTCTAGTTGTGCTTATTTCACAAATACCTGAATACATTTTCCATAAATATGTATAACATCTAAGTTTGTATGTTTGTTTTATTTTCTTTTATTAAAATATACTACATTTAATGGTGTTGTTGTAATTGAATCACGTTTTGTATTAAATAAACTTTTCAAATTATCACACAAAACAAAATCAAACTATATATAGATGCACATACACATGTAAAATAATTATAGCTACTACGACTACGACAAGTAACTAACGAAAATAGATGCACAGGAAAGAGTAAAACACGAAGGCTATTTAAATCATAAGAGTTTTAGTTAAACAACGAACAAAGTCATATAATAACTTAAGGGCTATATTAAGCTGACCTAACCACCTACTTAGAGTTTATTTTTATACGGGTATTAATTCGTTTCATATATTCAGCAGCATCGACATTTTCCATTTATTTACATTTAAAATGCACATTATTACAAACAATGGCTCACAGCAAAAAGTTGTTTATTTGCTTAATACATATTTAATTTTATGAGAATTTCATAAATAGGTTAACAATGCAGAAATATTTGCAAATAAAAATATTCGAAATTTAATGTTGTGGAAGAAGAAATATGCCAAAATTTAGTAATGAAATATTTAAAAAATAGGCAAAAATGGACATTTAAGTTTTTCATGCTAAAATCAGAATAGGGAAAACAAATAGAAGTGCTGCACCGAATTTGATATACCCTCTACTGACGTTCATTTGGAGTCTATATATGTATATAGTTCCACCCTGGAACCCTCCGAAAGACCCATAGACACTTACTGCCGATAAACACTCTGTATACATGTAAATTGATGGTTTTACCATACACTCATCAATCTCGATTTCAATTTCTTAATATATTTTAAATTTTTTTTACATTTAATTTACTGAATATGTTTTAAATTTTTTTTTATTTATGTGTTTACTAGTTTATTAAAAAGAAATGTATAAATAAGAGTCTTATAAAACAAATTTTTTATGAAAATTAATTGGACAAATTTTGTTATAAATCCGAAACGTTTTTTATGAAGTACACTTTTTACCGTTACTGAAAAATTAATATTTTCAAAAATCATGGAAGAAATCAATAAATTAATACAAATGGTCATCGGCAGTAGGAGTTCATTTTAACATCAAAATAATTTTGATTTTTCATACTGCATTGTCTGTACATAAACAAATATTTTCAAAAACTTAACAACACATGAGCAGTATGTGTTGATAATTTATTTCTTCATTTAAAAAATATTAAAGCAAAAAAAAAATATAGTTTTATATAGTTATTTTAATATTTACAAAAAATAAATTAAATATTCCAGCTCTGGAGCTGTTTTTTTGGCCTCTCTGATTGCTGATGCTAATAAATTTCTTTCAAAAATATTAATAAAGAAAGGAAAAATTTGTTTTATTTGATTTTGTTTATGCACCAAAAAAGTCTCAAGTGTCCAACCCTGGAACAGACTTTTTTTATTTTATTTGATTTGCAATAGCAATTTATTTTAGCTGAAAGTATCAAATACATTTAAATAACAAAAAAACACAAAAAACTTTTATTTGAGTACTTTTATATACCAAAAATAAGTTTAAATTTTCCAGCTCTGGAACCGTGTTTTGGATTTTGCTGATTTTCCAAAGTGCTATTTCCCTTACATCAAAGCAACACCGGAATTCCTAGTGTTTTTTAAATTCCGCAGATTTCAAATTAAAGCCGAACCAATTATTTTGAACTTATTTTTAGAAATTCTGAATAGCTTTGATTCTATTTCCGCTGACTTCAATTAATTTCATATGTATATCTTTTTTGGAAATAGCCGTGCATGCAGCAGTAAATAGTACCAACATTTTTTACCACTTACATTAAGGTTTACTGCCATCAAGTCATTAAAATCTACTTACCAACAACATGATTATATTATATTATCATTTACAAACATTAAAAATTATAAAGAAACATAATAATATTTACTATATATATTTCATTCAAAGAAAAATCTTTTTCCACTCAATTGTATTTAAATCAACATTTACCATTTTTATTTAAACATTTTTTATGGTTGTTTTTTCATTTGCCTTAATAGCAAACATGCTTAAGAGTACAAAGAAACAAGAAGAACTACAGAAAAAAAGAAATTACCCCAAAATGCACTTTGCAATGTTAAAAGGAAACGGATATAAAAAGACATTTGCATTCAGTGTACACATTGTTGCAAGTTTTTTTTTCTAGCTTTGGCTGGTTTATTTGTGGCCGTTTGTATTGTGCTTATGTTGTCTTCAAATACTTTCGTTAAACGTAATTATTTTTCATTTTTTATAAGTTTTCGTTTCCTACATTTCGAAAGAAAAAAATAAATAAAGTTTTACAAAAAGCCACAACCATTGTCTTCATTTGTACAAACACCAGCAAAAAAAAGTGTGTTTATTATGGCCACTTTTTTTCCAACAAACAGCATTAAGAACTTTAAATGTTAAACTCGGCTAGAAAGCAACACAATGTTATCTTTGCCAAGGGAAATAGGAGAAACGAAAATGTGTACTAAATTACAGCAGGGGAAATGAAAAAGAAACAAGTAGATTGTTGACATATTAAAAAGAGTTTTTTTTGTTTATTAAAAAGTAAAGCAATTTTTCTTGTTTATTACAATAATATTTCTTGGCTTATTTATATAAATTTCCAGCGTATAATTGCTTGTTATAAATTTTACTGTAGGTTTCAATAAAAAATCATTGTCTTCCAATTGCTGGCAAATAGTTTAAACAGGTATTTCCGGTATTTGTTGTGGAACATGTGAGAAAACTTAAACCCTATAAAATATGATAATTTTAGCTAAACAGGAAATTACAAACACTTTAAAAGCCACAAGTTCCTTGCAAATGTGTGATAAACTATAAGTATTGTTTAATACACTTTAAGCTGTGGAAGAAAAAATTTTAATAAATACTTGCTTTTGTATGGATGAGCAACTAAGCACATTTTATATAGAACGTTTTTAAGAATATTGTTGTAAAATGAGGTCACTAGTGTTCAATTAAGACTGATAGGCTAATTGGTGGAAGTTGTTTTTTTAATACAGAAAGACATAATAGATATTCCAAGGCACAAATAAAACTCATTACCAGTTTTAATTATCCAATTTATTCAGGAGAACAGATCACGTGTTTTCGAAAGCCGCTACACTTTCATCATCAGTACTCATGTGTGTGTTTGTTTGTCACCACTTATTAGGTGGCTTAGTTAAAAATATATGATAACAGTTTTTATTTATGCAAATTGTTATTAGGAAATTCCTTACGAGAATTATCAACATCAGTTTAAATTATCCAATTTACACAGCAGCAAAGAACAGCTGTTTTCGAAAACCCTTACACTTTCATCGGTAGTACTCATGTGTATTTTGGTTTTTCAACTCTTATTAGGTGGCTTAGTTGAATATGATAACAGATTTTATTTATAGAAATTTTATTAGGAAATTCCATACGAGTGCTGTTTCGAACCTATAGTAGCACACTTTTAATTCCCATATTGCCGTTTAGTTTGATTATTTCCTTCATGTCTACTAAGAAGCAGTTAATACCCCGCACAACTATTTGTATTCCTATACCATCGTATATTCACCTCCACCTGTCTATGTCAAGCCTATGTCTGTGCTATGTCTAAGCTAAGCTTAGTCAATCTCTAGTCCATGTCTACTCTATATCCTAATATTTTTTTTTGTCTACTTAATATCCAAAGTATTATTTTTTATTCTCCATAAATTCTGTAACAATTGCTTTAATTTTGCAAGACTCGTATTTTTATAAACTTCGTTATTCAACTCATATGACCAGAGTAACTTTCTATACACTAAATTGTTAAATTAAAACTTTTAATTGATTTAGTTCGATGTGTATGAGCTTGTTGAATAGTTTAATAAAAAATAGTATATGCTGCTAAAGACTTGTTTTTCATTTAATAAAGCACAAAAACGGAAAAATAATAAAACAAAAGCAGCACATTTCCAAATGAAATACAAGGATATATAATATTTTTATTACAACATCATCATTTATACAAAAACAAATTGTATACTCCATATTTTGTGAACAAAGATTAAAAAAATATATATTAAAATACACAGATACAAAAATATAAAACTTCTAAGAGGGGGGGAGGAGAATAATGTGCAAAAGTGTGTTGTGGTGCAACAACAGCAGCTTAAAATGTAAACCATGTGACACGAGTTGGAAAATTCTTTTCGCACGTGATTGCTTCGTTGGCAGAAAAGTTGCATTCAGCTATTGCTTTAAGTCCTGCAACACATTTAAATGATGTATAAAATGAATGCACTTTCAATGGAACGTTATGTATTCCACTCAAAAATATATGACAAAAAAATAATCGACTGCCAGTGATGGTGTTGATGATGTGGCTGATACTTTTGTCGTTCTTTCAACGAACGACCCCTGCTTTTATTGATTGTTTGTCAGCTCATTGGCATTCAATTATTTGGAAAATATGAACGAAATAACATTTAATGTTGTGGAAAACGTATAAAAAATAGAGAATTATTAGGAATAAATACTAAAAGGGAAAGTTATTGAGCAGTTTGTTTATTTTTTCTTTTATTTTTTTCTTTATTCCACAAAATGTTACATTATTTATTTGAAATTTTCTACAAACGAAGCAAAATTGTTTGTGCTATTAAAAACGGCAAAATAATTTTCATTTGAAGCAAAATGTTGCTAGAAAATTGGAAAAACTTAATTAGTAGTTAATTAAAACCCAAAATTTGTGATAAGCATCATGTGTCACATAAACGCTGTTGGTAACTCATTTAATTTTTTCCGTAAATTCTAGTTCTGTATCACGCAAAATTCTTTTGGTCTATCTACGCGTTGTTAACACTTTGACCCTTAATTGAGTCTGTTTCGTTTTCCTCTTTTCGATTTCTATTAATGCATAATGTTCATATCCGTGAATTGTCCTGGCGGCCATGTGAGCTCTGTTGCTTCATTCGTTACTCTGTGAATTCGGCGCAAGCAAAAATAAAACTTCCTTTAGCAAAGTTTGCAACGACAATCAGAAATGTTTTAATTAAAATGGACACCTGCGTTAAGTGGAAATAAGCTTTAAATACTTTTTCGGCTTAAATGCATACGCACACATACACACACACACACACACACACATGAAAACATACAGCGATACGGAACATGGTAAACAAGATATCTTACTAAAGGGTTGTTAAGGGATCAAGTTGATGCACACAGCTTAACATATAAATATTTGCATACAGTTGCAAGCACGCACACCGAATAAGAAGCGGCAATATGCCATTAGATGTTGCAACGACAAAAAATGTGGCGTGCCTGAAGGGAAATTAAATTGTTAATTTAAATTGCTAAAAGAAGTGAATAATTCGTTAACACATGAATTTTTTCCGGAACCACAGGACTATGTATTTAAACATTTTTGTTTAAAATATCATATTCTTAAGGGTCTTAAATATTCAATTCACTTGTTAAAAAAAAATTCCCTGCATCTTTCTAATAACGAATTTTTGCAAAGAACTACTTAAATACATATTTATTCATTGATAGACTCTAATCTTTTTACCACATATTTTTCTAAAATTCGTTTCTATATTTATCGCAAAATACTTTAATTGACAATGAAACTTATTAATACCGCTGCAAGATATAATATAAAAAAAAAGTACCGCAAACTACAATATGCACAAACAGCAATTGCCAAACATATTTAAATTTACGGAAACGGAACTCCAATCAACCGTAAAATTAACTTACACACAAGTGAAGAAAAATCCATACAAAATTAAACAAATTTAAGCACATGTATAAATTTACAATATAATTTAAACCAGCTCTTGCACATTTTCCTCTCTTCACAAAGAATAAAAACAATTTAAAAGAAGGAATGAAAAGAGCACGTTTGAAACAACAGGCTACAAACTACGATGAAAATTGTTCAATTAAAAAGCATTTGTTGCCACCGAATTCAGCAGTCAGTTAAAATGTGAGAAAATTACAAAATCGTGTTAAGAATTTCTATAGAAGCTCTGGCTGTTCTTTTTGTATCATCAAGTTAACGGCCCGTTTTAATAACAATACAAATTAGAGGCGCAAAAAAATTTTTTTTTATATATTTTTATTTTAAATGTTACAAAATATATTGTGAACTTATATAAGAAACACTATAGTGAAGTAAGCAGGACAGAATCCTTGATGGATATCTATGGCACGGAGCACAAAAGTAAATCAGTGTCCACACATATAAAAATGTGTTGTCACATCTTCTAGAAATTAATTATTTATATTATATTTTATTAGTTGTTGTGCCGTGAAAATTTTAGCGTTTCAAGAAAATTTTATATATTATGTAGTCTGAACATATAAATTGACCACTGCCAGCGAAAGTTTAGAATGTAATCAACATATAAATCATTACACAAAATTTTTAATATCAAAATTTGGTGGTATAAGATATTTAACATCAACTGAATCACAAAATATTTAATATCAATTGCATATACATACATATTTAAATGAAAATTTATTCAATTTTTGCCATTTAAAATTATTATAAAGGGTCCGCCAAATAACTTTTTTTTTGAAAATGCTATAAAAAACTACTGAATATTTTCTCAAATTTCTTTTTTTATTTGAAAGTACAATCCTTCCAGTTAATAATGGAAAATAATTTCATTCAAATGGCTGCATGGCCCGATAACGATCGCCATTGACTGTAACGGCCACTCCTTGCTCATTTTCGAAGAACAATGGCCCAATTATGCCTCTGTACCAAAATCCGCACCAAACAGTGACTCGTTTTGGGAGCGTCGGCTTTTCAATGTATGAGTGCGGGTTTTCTGTGCCCCAAATGCAACAATTTTGCATGTTTACATAATCAAAATGAGCTTCATCTGAAAATATGATTTTTTTTGGTAAAATTGTTTATTTCTGCTTCGTAATTTAATTAATTGTAAAGCAAAAAATTGTCAATGGTTACTTTTGCTCTTACAATGGTGATTAATGATCAGCTTTTGTAATGTGTGTTAACTATCGTCGTTTATTCACCAAAAACCCATAATATTTATTTAGTGCAGACACCCGCGTACACCTCTTACTAATAAGTCACCTCACTTATCATTGACACACCCAATGTTGATATTCCCCCAACGTTCGTAGCAAAAACTACAAGGCTGGCAGTCCGCTTTTAACTAGTGCAGTCAGCAACCACTAGGAGAAAAGAAATTTTTAAATCAATGACGCAAACGCTGAGAATTTTAGAAATCAGTAACAAGTAGTGAAGTCATTAACCTATAAGAAATTTCACACGAATATTGCTGAGAATACAGTTGGAACGAACAACAAATTGGGTCGCCAAAAATAAAACACATTAGGGGATACGGAAAAACACGTCATTAAGGCTTAGGGTAAATTCGCCATATTCCGGCAACTATTTGTCAAACTGCAAATAATTCATTATAGAGTGAAAATGTTGAGTTTTCGGTTTTAAACATTTTTATAAAGTTACATATTTATACATTATATAATTTTAATATAAATATACAAAACTGTTAACCATGAAAAGAAGTGTTTTGTTAAATTAACTTGTGACTTTTTATATAGTCACACTATCACACAAACTCTAAATACTTAATCAATTGTAGAAAAAGCAACGGAACAAATTTTACGAATTTTAGCGTTGAGCAAAATTTAATGTTCGCCCCAGTTAAGTTTCTAACACATAATGGTTTTATTCTCAGCTAACACTGTGCAGTGATGACTACACTTTCTATTCAAAAATCCAACCATTAACTGATTATACCGTTATTTCAGATATATCATGGTTATAAACAGGACAAGGTCAATACATATTCTTTTTAATACATAAAGAAAAAAACACAATGACCTGATACTGTGAAATTTTTTCTTTTGTGCCCAGTTGCCCATAAAGTAGTTAAATCAACTTGCTTCAGTTATTCTTTTTCCAAAACTTCACTAAACAAAACATTTTATTTTGTAAATAGCTTACAAATTGTCAAATTAGAATTAAACTAACTTCAAAAATTTGTTTATACCGTTATTATTCAAAGTCAAACAAGAAGCACAAACAATAGTAACAAAAAAAAAGAAGTCATTATAATAATTTTGTTAAATAATTTTCATTTCCTTTGTGCCAACAATCGACAACAGGTGTTACCTGCAGGAATTTTTCAACAAAGCACTCAACACAAAACTTTCATCAAACCAAATAAACGTTGCAAGCATCCAACCAACCAAACCAACAAACCATTCAACCAGCCAGATAACTTGAAAAAAAAATAAAATAAAAATAACGAAAAACTTTCGTAAGTATGTAAGAGGGGTCAAATGTAGAATAATGCCTTTGGTTATTTTATACAAATAGGAAAAAGTGCGGTCATACAGACACACACACACACATACACTTTATTATAGGGCCAGGGAAGAAATACAATAAAACCAAGACACAATGGCTGGGTTTGTTTGAGTAAAGCATAAAGATAAAATTGAAAAAAAAAACTTTATGTTAAAGAAAAATGAAATAAAATAAAGGGCTGGAGCAAAAAAAATAATAGAGAATAGAAGACAAACTTAAGGAAAATGTGCAACACTTGTTTTAGCAATTTCCATAATTTTTCAGTTGTAAGTTTATGTTCGAGTAGACACCAAACACCCTCTAGCCAGTCAAAATTGCTGAAAGATAAAACTTGCTTCACTTGCTCTAATTTTCTTCTTTTAACTTTTTTTCCGGCCATTTTTCCACTTTGCAAGATTTTTTCTATTAAATAGTTTTAATATATTACAAATTGCTCTTTTCTGTTGGCTGACTTTTTTTTCTACTACTGACTGGTGGCGTGGTTAGTGCCACAATTTAGTTGTGATATTTTTGCGGTAATGACGTTAAGTGCGGGACAGTGACTGCGAAGTGCAGAATAGAAGATTAGGGATAGATAAGAAGTTAGTGATTAAATTTGGTAGGGACTAGCAAATACATAAAATTTCTACTGTTTTAACTTAATAAAAACAATTTAGTGACCTACATAAGCAATAAAAATGGGCTTATTTAGGTCACTGGATACGTTTAACCCACAACAAAAGAGTTTTTGTAAAACATAAAAGCTTATGGTTACAGCCTACTTATTTCAAAAATGACTAATTTTTATGAATTTTATCTTTAAAGTATATTTTGCTTAGGACTGTCAGTATGAGGCCAATATATTATAATAGGCCATATTACACTAACAAAATAATTTCACTTTTATTCATAATGTTTTATATTACACTAAAATTTACTTTCCTTAATAATTTACCTCCATACATTTGGAAGATCAAATGAAGCCATGTGAAGGAACCTTTTCCCCATCTTCAGCCACTGTCGTTTGCAGCATGTCAGAGAAAAAAACTTTTAATTGAATTCTTACATTCTTTTTGCAATATCCCTGACTCTCATTTTTCACTATTTTATTATCAATTTAAAGTTTAAAAATTTATTAATATCTAAGCAAAATAAAGGAAAATGAAATAAAGGAACTCCTCAGCTGAAGTAATTTAAACAGTCATGAATTTTTATGCAAATTCCTTAACAACCAAAAATGAAATAAACAAACAAAACTTTGTCTACGGTTGCATACAAAAGCCAGGACAAAAAAGGCAAATAAGCATACACTTGCATAAAAAGCGTAGAAACTCGTTTGCACAAAAATATGGTCATAAATCTTAAGGGCAAATAAACATACAAACTCATCTTTTAATACTTTGAGAAATGAGACAAAACTACACCAACAAACCCATCGTTAAGCAAAGTCTCACTTATATGAAGCAACAACAGTTTGCTTGCTACACAAACAACAAATAAGGATGCTCACACACACACACACACACACACAACCCTAAGCACATTTAAAGTCAACTAAATATAATAGAGGCATGTGTTAATATACATGTTTCCGTTATACACACATGTCTAAATGTTTGTTTTATTTTTAAGAATTCTTCAGGAAGCTGCTACTTGGTTTGCATTACTTCCGGTTTCCGTTTCGTCGCAGTTCTTTGTGATATATATTTTCCCTTGCACATCAACAATAGCACAATAAAATCTTGTTAAAGTCTTTATATTTGGTTTTTTTTTCTCTCATTTAAAATTTATATATCCAAGTCCTTGCTGCCTTTGGGTCTGTCTTATTACATTTTTAGCAATCAGTGCATAAATTTACATAATTTGTCAATTGTTTTTCGCATTGCAAAAGCAAAGTTTTAGTTTTAATTGTTTTTTGTTAAACTTGGGACTTTGTGAAACTTGTTTGTAATATAATTTTAAATATATATATTTTTTTTTATTCTCCCCTTTTTTTCGTTGGTTACTACTACTTAGGTTTGGTAAATTTTGTTTGTAAAATAAAGTTTTTATTGCTTCGCGGCAAGTTTTTTTTTTTTTGTTAAGTTGAACGAATGTTGTTTGTGTGGGAAAATTATTAAAAATAACATTTAGGAACTCATTGAGTATTTCTAACAATTAAAAGTGATAAATAATATATATTAAAAGAGGTAATAGAATAAACATTTTATAGCTTTTTTACTTTTTATATAGTACTAGGTGGTCCATATAAGTTTGAAAAAAAAAACTGCAAGTTTAAAAATGGTTATATATTGAATTAATTAATTATTAATTTTTTTTCTATGAGTAAAAAACTATTATATTCCAAAGTTTTTTTCTCAATGATAAAATGTGGTGTTAGCCCATGCAAAACATAATTTTGTTCGGAAAACCTTCATTATCATCATCTGAAAATTAAAAGTCCACTAAATTTTAAGGAAACTGTAATTATAGTCTAAACCAAGCTTCTCACGTCACCATATTTTTTGTAGTAATTCATCATATTATGCAGAAACTGATATTAAAAATTTAAATTTACTAAATATGTATATAATAGTAAAATAAAAAAAATTAGAATTGCTATTTTAACGCTAATTTCATTCGACATGTAAAATATTAATATAAATTTCGATATTCATTAATTGCTTTAATGGTGAGTTATTTCCAAGTCTACACTACTGAGCACAGCTTTTTCACCACTTCAACTCATAGAATAACACATCTTGGACACTAACCTTACATCAAAGAGCAGAAAAAGTTAAGACAAATTAAAAGTTTTTATTCACCATAGCTAATGTTTAATTTATGATTCTAGTCTGTACAACAACCGACCGTTGTGGTGGTCGAAAATGATTATTACACAATCAAATATGTACGGTTTTATACTGTAAATTAACATACTGTTTTGGGACGTCGAAATTTATCATTTGCCGAGTTTCTAAACGAAAAACAGGAAATTTGCATACTATTAACAAGGTAATTAATTCACCTCTTGTATTATTATGTAGTAAGTAGATATATACAAAATTAAATATTTAGCAGATTATAAAATTTAACAAAATATATCACATTACATCAATTGCAAGGCTGTGCACATGCATACAGTCATATGTATATAGAGCATATGAAATATATTAACTGCATTTAAAGCATATTTATTTAGTTTTTTTTTTTTTAATTTTCTAGTGGGACTTTTTTAATCCGCTACAAAATACATTAAGGTTATGAACCCTTAGCTTGTTATAACATTTCACTATATGCGACCGGATAAAATGTTAATCATAATTATTGAAATATTTTTAATATTTAAATTTTATTTTTGTTAAGTTCTTTGCAGAAGTGAAATACAGTATTTTTTACTAATTTTATTCGAGCTAATTATTTTCCCAAATTTAAAAAAAAAGTTCAAAATTGATTATTAATTTTTAGTTTTTTTTTTAATTTATTAAAAGAACCAGCACGAATAAAATTAAAAATTTTGTGTTAAATAACAGATTTAAACATATACATAAAATGAAGTACATTTTTGTTTGTTTATATAAAAGAAATTCTCAAGAAAGCGAAAGTTGTTAGAAGGAATGAAAAATTAAATCATTAAAATTACTTTCACTTATTTAATAATACTAATAATAAGAAATCTTAGAATGCTGTAGTATATATTTTGTCTTCTGTAAAAATGTTCAATGTTTCATTGAAACATCTCGCATAAATTCAAAACGTGTCATGAATAATTTAATATAATTTTTTATTTATTTAATTATTATTATAGTTTTATGTCCATAATACTAAAATTCAAACTAAATACTATCTTTATAAAAAAAAATATTGTTTCTTTGTTATAGGTAATATTATTTAAAATTAAAATTATAATTATAATTTACAAACTATTAATAACTAAGAATTTGACTGATTTTATGAGTTGCATTACTTTAATTTTTGACAACAAGATAAAATAAAATTAAATTCAGTTCCTTATATCATAAGATTTTGGATAGTTTCATTTAACTGAATATAATAGAAAATTAAAAAAAAAATTGCTCGATTCTTTAGGCTTGTCATAATTGAAAAAACTTTTATATTTGAATTTTAAAATACATTTCAAACCTAACCAATTTGTTAACGAGTACGGCAGTAATCATGTAGTTTTCGAGGCACTTCAATGTTAAGAAAATCGAAATATTAAAAATTATAATAAATTAATATTAGGTAAATTAATAGTTAAAGAGCATCATTAGTTTGATAGTATAAAATTAAAAATAAACAATAAAGTTTATAGATGTAAAGTCAAGGCATATAGTTAAGATACGAAGAATGTATTTTTTCCTTTTTGTAAGAGAAAATAAAAACAAGTGATTCAGCATGTAAAGAGAATTTAAATTACTTTTATGTACATTTTTGTATCTTACAATAAATTCTTTTTAAGCTAAAAATCAGGATCATAATCACGCTGATAGCGTGATGATCTACTGTTCGTTTGATTATTATACGTATACATTTGATGGGCATCCGCAAAGGCATCGGGATATTGATGACCACCATAGAGTGACTGTTGATGCTGTGAGTGATTTGAATATTGAGAGTGAGGCTGGTGCTTAAGAGATCTTTGCAGTGAATCACCCTTTTGGGAGGAATAGTTATTTTGTGAATCATAATAATAGTCACCGTGACGTGTAGAACGCCAACTGTCGTATATATTGGGACTAACGTTCTCATGCATGGAGTTGCTAAAACGCTGCAAAAGAAATTTTTGGTTTTAGTTTTTAAATGATCAAAAGCTGTATGTATGTAAATAATTTTATTTTCTATTAAAATATGTACAACAGATGGATTTCGTATGTATGGAAGATCACAAATTAATATGAAGTATAAAATTTATTTTTAGTTTTTAATATTTTGTTAGAAAATAGGGGATAAGAAAGGCGATTCGGTCTCAAAATCAGTACTGATCCTTTCTGCTAGTTTGATGTTTATAAAAATATTCTATTATGTATGAATTTTTATTAGTCGAACTTTCTTATGTAAATTGTTAATTTTATCAACGGGCTTAAGTTCGAATCTGCAAGACTGCAAACCGTTTTTTATTATTTTATTAATTAATGAATTTGTTCAAATTCTATTTTTTATTAATTTATATTAAGATTGGAATATTAAGAATATTTTTCAATAATCATCAAACCAGCAGAAGGGATCAGTACTGATTTCGAGGCCGCTACGCCATCTCATCAGCGTTCTTTGTTCCACTTACAAAAGTGGAAAAATTGAACAAAGAACGCTGATGAGATGGCGTAGCGGCCTCGAAATCAGTACTGATCCGTTCTGCCGGTTTGATGATTATTGAAAAAATATTCTTAATATTCCAATCTTAATATAAATTAATAAAAAATAGAATTTGAACAAATTCATTTATTAATAAAATAATAAAAAATGGTTTGCAGTCTTGCAGATTCGAACTTAAGCCCGTTGATTAAATTAACAAAAATATTCTATATATTCCACTCTTAATAAAATAACTTGAATTGAATAAAAACTCTTGAGAAATATAATTTTCATACTGCAGATTCTGAATAAAAAATTTTTATCTTTAAAATAAAGATGAGAAATGTTTCTGAGTGAAGTATGTCTAGAAATTACTCCCAGTTTTTTAATTAATATAAATTTGTTCTCTATATAAATTTAAAACTATTGAAGCAAGAATAAAAAATCTCAAATTTGTTTGCTGTGTGTGTGGCCCTATTTTGGCAACGTTTGCTACCAAAAAAAAAAAGTGTAGTTACCTTTGGCTTAATAGGTTGCTTAGTATCATTCCAAGCATCATCTATATTGTAGAAGTCATCCACACCATAATTGTCCACCCCACCCATGTGATTGATTTTCAGTTCATTCAGCATGTCATTCGTCAGGGGTATGGGAGTCTTTTTAGCACGATTTTGACGATTGAGTAACTAAAAAATTTAAAACAAAATTATTATATATATATATTTTTTTTTGTTTAAAACAAGCTCTCCAAAAAATTTTGGAGAATTATTTTGCTTTAAAAAAATATTCAATTGAAAAAAAAATGCAATTACATACCACCGTTATGCCGAATATGACGACAAATACCAGGGAACCCACGCCTATGACTATGACCACTATGGCCCATTGAGGTATTAGCAAGTCTTCTTCCGCAAACTCCACATTAGGCGTCAATGGTTTCGGTATGACTTTATGTCAATAAATTGCAATTGAAAATATTTATTAATTCACTTGTTCATTTGAAGTAACTTCCTGCATGTAATTACCTGAAAAATCTGTGGCTGCTGGATCTATAACATATTTGCCCATTAGAAAGGTTTCTTTGACTAGCTTTTCCTCTTTGATATCTTGATAGATGTTGTCCTCATCGTTATCAGTTTCATTTTCTGTTTCCGGTTTGTGTGGCAACACTGGCTGGGGAGCCAAAGCATCGTGGAAGAGTTTTTTAATTTCCAAAGTATTCACATCCTGTGTAATATTGGCCAGTTCCACGTAATAGTCTACGAGAATACTGCCTTTACTGAAACTATCAATGCGTACTTTCTTATACCATTTGCTTAATTTTGGAGCCGAAGAGTAGACTTCGTTTAGCTGCATAAAATGAAGAAAAATTAATAATTAATTTTGATTTTTCATTCTTGCTATGAAGCAGTGTTTACTTACTTGTGCCTCTACTTCTCTGGCCAAATTCTTCCATTCGTCTGTGTTGTGATCTAATAACTCGGGCTTCCAGGACACACCATTTATAATCTTAATGGTGGCTGCCAGATCACAATCGGCTGTACAGAAACCTGGTTTAGTGGGTTTGGGAGTAGTGGTGGTGGTTGTAGTTGTAGTGGTTGTTGTGCTGCTGGTGGTGGAGGTGGGCGAAAGCAGGTCTTCGAAGTTAATGGTGGCTGTCTTGGCTTGCTCTAACAGTTTCTCTATGGAAATCGGTGTGGTTGAGGGTGTAGGCCAGCCAGTAAATTCTGTAGTGGCTCTGGTAGGAGGACCCTTTCGCACTACAACTGGCGGAGAACCGGCCATATTTTCATCGGATTCTATGGTGCGTGGAGTAGTTAAGCGATGCGATCCTATACGTTTATGTATACCTTTTGGGAATACCAATTTACTACCTGAACTGGCCGATGGGTTGGCGGAGGAATTGCTGTTAGGTTCCTGGCTTGGCTTTTGTGTGGTAGAAGTTGTGCTAGTGCTAGTGGAAGCGGGATGTTTTGGTATCGTGTCTTCACTGCTATTGAGTTTAAAGCCAGGTGGCAACAACGAAGACACCTCCTTGAATTGAATTTTCTTTAAGATGTCCTCGGGCTGCTTAACCGTATCCTCCGACGGTTTGTAGCCTTTGGGTAATAGTTGTGAAATATCTATTGCCTCTGGCTCGGTCTTTGGCACAGGTTTTCTGGTTGTTCTTAATTTATAGCCCGGCGGCAGGAATTTCGTAATATCATCTGGTTCTGCCACTGTGACACCAGCTAAAGGTGGCCTATTGCTGTCCTTGTGCTCTTCCTTATCACGAGGCGTTGCGGTCGTAGTTGTTAATTTGTAACCTGGTGGTAAAAATTTGGATAGATCATCTACCAAAGTCACCGCAGGTTTGGCCGTAGTGGCTTTGTCCTTATAATCTTTGGGCAGCAATTTATCGAGGTTCTCATCAAACTTGATTTTGCTTAAAATATCGTGTAAGTCGTTCTTGGGGTTTTCGGTTGTCGAGGACAGTTTATAGCCCTTGGGCAGTAGGCCAGCCAGGGAAACATCTTGTGCTAAGGGGGCATTTTTAAAGGAACGGCCTATAGTGGAATTTCTCAAAGGCTTTTTAAACTCAATCTCATGTTGGGGTTTCTTGGTGGTTGTGCTGGTGGTTATTTTACGATTTTTAAAAGTCGGCCTTTTGAAGCCTTCAGGCAACAAACTGGCCAATTCATCCATTTCTATTTCGTCTATATGATGCACTTTGACTTTGGCCGCAGAATGTTCATCGAAATGATGTGCTTTCACTTTGGGAGCTGCCGTAGATTTTGGTTGGAATTTACGGATATTGGGTGCAAATCTGTTGCCCGAAGTGGATGTGGTGGAGGGTGTTGATACTGCCATTTGACTGATAATGGGATATTTACCACTGGCCAATAGACCACTGGATAATTCCGATTGTACTCTGTCCAATTTGTCTATGATACTTTCCGTAGAGGAAGACGATTGTGTAGGGCTCGTATTCTCTGTAGATGATTCGGTAGCAGCTGCTGTACTGAACTCCGTTTCCCTGCTGTCATTGCTTTGTTCCGCAGAAAAACTTTGATTTGTTTCTATAGTCTGGGCCTTGGTATGGTGCTCTAATTCGTCTAAAGTCTGTTTAGACTCTTCCTGTTGTATGGCCGGCAAGGGTAGGAAACGTGCTCCACTTAGGCTTCTATTGGTGGGTATGGCAGCTACGACTGCATAACCTTCGGTAGTAATGCTTAAGTCTTCCTGGCTGGCAGATTTTGGAGACGGTGTAGTGGCTAAATCGGTTTCAAGGGAAGCCTCTTCGGAAGCAGGTGATAATTTTGTTTCAGTAAATATGGCTTCTTCTTCTTCTAAAGACAAGGTTGTAGATCGTGGTGTTACTGGCGAGGGAAAAGCAGTGGAACCATTAACCACGCTCTTGGTGGTAACAACTGAAATAACTTCGCGATCTAAAATCAAAGGACTGGGTTCGAAGGTAGTGGTGGGTGTTAGGGAGTTTGCTGTGGCATGATCATGTTCAAGATTTTCCAAGTCATGGGCTGAGTCTTCCTGTATGTGCTCCAAACCATGGGCAGAGCCTTCATGTTCATGCTCATGTCCTTTTTCTTCTTCTTCCTCCTCCGCCTCCTCTTCTTCCTCTTCATCATCTTCCACATCATCACCACTCTCCTCATCACCACTTTCCTCTTCATACTCTTCGTCATCGTAGTCCGCACTGGACTCTTCTTCGTTATGCTGCTCTTCTTTGTCACCGGACGATTCGTTGGTTATTTTATCTGCTGCAGCTGCTTCTGCTTCTGCTGCTGCATGAGGAAATGTAGTGGTGGTTATTATTTGCGGTTCTTCTGTTTTTATAATAGTAGTGATTTCTGTTGCCGGTGTAGCCGTGGCGTTTTCCTGCTTTTCCTGGTATGCCGCGGTATGTTGCTGGGGCTTTTCTGTGGTCTGTGGTGTCTCTTCTATGGAGCCTTCTGTACTGGCCTCTTTACTACCCTTTTCTAAATCTTGATTTTCTTCTTGGGAATATTCATCGGAATAGTTTTCGCCCTCCTCTTCGTCATTGTCATCAAGCTTTTGTATTTCTTCGCTTTGCGAAGCATTAGCGGAATTGTGTGATTGCACTTCGTCTGCAGCTGGCCTGGCACTGGTTTCAGTTGCAAAATTATTGCCAGATATTTTCGTTGATGCAGCTGTACTGTCCAGGACTGCAGGTTTCACTTCGGCTTCTTGCAATTGAAGCTTCTCCAGAACCGGTTCTTTTGCTATGACTGCGTTTAATTTGTTATCTTCTTTATCATCAGTTTCATCATATTCCTCACTTAAACTATCGCCGTGATGTGATGTCACAAACGGCAATGACGGCCTAAAGGGTGTGGAAGAGGCCGCCACTTGTTGTTTTAATAATTTATCCTTAAGCGGCAGCTTTACTCTTCCCTGTTTCAAGCCAAAACTCTTTTGTCCTCTAGTCACTAGGGGCGGCTCATTTACCTCACGGCTTATAAAAGCTGGTCGTCGATTGCTAGATTTTATATTTTTCTTGCTATATTCCGGACTATTAGCCTGTGTTGTGGATCTGAAGCCATTTGAGGACATATTTTGGGTACGACTTCCAAAGCGATTATATCTGCGGCTGCTGTTTGGCAAATCTGTTGTGGTTGTTGAGGTTGTGCTGCTGGTAGCTGAACTGGGTTGAAAACGGTTTCTGCTGTTACGAAAAGGGACTTGTTGTTGGGATGTTGGTGGTCCTAGTGGAGTATCAGAATTGTAACTGGTTGAGCTGGGACGATTACGATTTGAGCTGGGTGAGAAGCCACCATTGCCAAAAGGTCTAGCCGGTGCATTACCAAAACCGGTTGAGGCCGACAAGCGGTTTGACGAGGATTGCTTATCCACCTGGAACGATCAAAAGCAGAGTTGCATTTTAGCTATTAAAACATTTTTTAATTTTTTAATCAATTTGTTTTTAATTTTATTTTATATTGAAAATTTGGATTCCAATATTATCAACATGACTTTTCAAATTAATGCATTAATTTAAATGACTTGACCATTTTTGACCACAAAAATTACATATATTTACATTGAATCGTTGACCTTTTATTTATTATATTTTATAAGATTTTCATAAAATCAGTAGGAATTTGGTTTTATTCAAATATGCTTATTTCGAATATTAGCCACTACAAGCAGCAGCCTTAGGCAAGGCCACCAAAAATCTGTGCCTTGAAATATGTCGTACTCTACTCCTACAAAATTCATTAAATATGAATAATAAACAAATCAATATGCCAACAATTGAGTAGCAGCAAAAAAAATGTAGTCGAATCCCAGAAGCCAAAATAAAAATCATTGAATATCACAAATAGAAAATGAAAGTAAAATACTGGAAAAGCATAAATGAGTTGCTGACCAAACGAAATAATAAAAATTAACAACAACAACAATATACTTTTAAAAATAATAAAACTCTCAGAATTGCATAACCAGCGCTTTAAAGCATCTAACCCAAGATTTAAAAGTAAGTAAGCCAACTACCACAAATAAATATATATAACAGGCCACATAAATTAAAAACTTAGCCGAACAAGTAAAGTAAGTTTTGTTTTTGTTTTTGGTTTCTGTTACATTCGAAACCCAAAACTAAGCCAAACAGCACAGACCACAGACCAGTCAGTCTCTTTTAAATCACTCTTTAAACACTAAAATTGGAGCATAAGGTTTTGTGTGTGCATAAGACTGCCGTCACACAACAATATAAATTTATAATTAAACAGATACAAAAGTACGAGTATTAAATGTTGTTAACAATAAACTATTTATTTGATTTGTTACTTGTGTTCTTTGGCAAAATAAAAAAGCCGTCAAAAAAAGGTGTTCGCTATGATTTTGCTGAACTTTTATTGATGTTTGTTTATTAACCACAACAACAAAATTATAAGTAAAAACATAATGAGGACTGTAAATAATAAAAATTTAATTTAAATGTAACAACAGCTTAATTGTTTAATTAGTGTAAATTAATACATACACCTTAATTAAGAACTTTTTAAAATTATCATGATCTTTGCATATTCGTAATATTTATAGGTGGTAAACAACAACTTGGAAGAAATATGCTATTCAGTTCTTTAAGTGCCACAAGTAACATTTTTATGCTGGGAACAAATCTGTTTGTTTTTGGTATGACCAATACCGAGGGAATGACCTCTGATTGTGCTGGAACTAGAAAGCAGGGGATAGTTTTGAGATAGAAGATAGAGAATTTTTTGTAGCAGGTGAGTTTTTACTACAGGACCGACGAAGAAGGACACTGTTATTCTGCTCTTTAGTACATGATATTGTCGGTCACTTTCAATAACATCCACTGTTCGGCGCAATAACTGCGTCACTGAAACAGGTCGAAAAAAATAACATGTAATAATGTTGAATAGAAAAATTCCGCACCATATTCTTAAGTGAGTGCGGAATCGAACTCGGGATTTTTGGCTTGTTAACTACTTAATCCAACAGCATCTTTAACCAATTTAATGCCAAGTGTCCTGTGAAACATAATTTTTTTGTTTTAGGAGTAGGACCAGCGCTCAGGGGATGATCCCTATATATGCAGAGCATTGCGCCGGAACTGGGAAGATAGGTTTTGGGCAAGAGGAGCGAGTAGTATCTGTGGATATTTGATTTAAATTTTCTCATATTATATGTGACGGGGAAGACGTTTGCAGAAGTTTGTTCTACATACGGACCATTCGACCAAAAAAGTAATTTTCCCGGTAATGCATTAAACACATTCGAGACAGCAGGCTACAGGAATACACGACTACAAAAGCCGTTGGCTACAATCGTCGCCTCGTAGTCAGCTACTTAAATATTTTTGAGACGGCAGCTACATTGTCAACATCTCATTTTAGTGGTGCCACTTTCACATATAAAAAGCCCTTATTTTAAATCTATTTATACACCGAAACAAAATTAATTATAAAAACACTTTATTTGTTTATAGCTCGTTATTGTTTTTGCATTTGTTATAAATACATTTTGATGTCCTTTTATTTTTTGTTAGGGCACTATGAAAATGAGTTTATGGGTTAATTGATTTCTGACCTAACTAACGACTTTTATCGATAACGGCTATCAAATATATACAAAATTATAGTATTCAAAATAATGGAATTTTCACTTGAAAAGTCAGATAAAAAATTTCAAAATTTAATAATAAAAATTTGAAAAATATATCTAACAATAGAAAGACATTTTGGAGTACATACCTTGAAATGATACCCACATCGTTTATATGTGGCCTATATTCTAGAAGTTATTACCAAAAATAAATAAATAAAATTAAAAAATAAAAGCCGAGAGAAAACGCAAAAAAAAATAAATAACTAAAACCTACAAAATAATTTTTATTCTTGAAAGGGCATTTAAATTTTTTATTTTTATGAATTTTCATATTCTTAACCAGTTTGAACATGTTTTTAAACGCTTATTTAATTAAGATGCTTCACTGAGTTGGCAGCACTAGTTTATTTATTGTCGCCTATGAAAATAGAAATTAGTTTAATTTGACTACAACCACAAAAGTAGTACGGACAACAACCGTTAAAATAATCATTCCCATATAAACACGTGTATTCTATTTCTGACAGATTGTAGTCGGTAGCCTGCTGTCGTGAATGTGTTTAATGCATAATGTGTAGTGCAATTCGCTGGAATATCGACCACAAATGTAGGCCCTCTTGATGAAAAACTTGTTGAGCTTAAAAAATAAAGGATTTCAAGAACAAGTTCTTTGGTTTCACCAGAGTATATCCCATTATATTTAGCAGCGATAAAACAATGAAACACACACCACATTTGCGACGATGCTCAAGGAAGTCAATTGAGTTGGCAGCCCCACTGTCTTCGATGAGTTTCATCACCCTCTCGCATTCGAGTAACTTCAAAATAGATTTTGAAGCACTGGCCTACACAAGAGAGTTATATTCCATTTTCGGTTGAATGTAAATGGTTTAAATAATATGGAAATCAGATGGGGCAATAATTTGGTAATAATTCAAAGATTCTTGGTGTTTGAATTATGGCTCCATATGTATTTTCCTAAAGGCACAAAGGGTTAGGTGAGGTTAGGTTAGGTTGAAGAGAGGGGCATAAACTATCCCAATCCGTGCAGGATTACACTTAGGCCTCATAGGCCTGCTGTGCGCTCTATAATAAGGAGTTCCCATTCTACTGTAGGGAACCTCCACCAACGCCATGGAAATCTTTCAATTTGATTACGTTAAGAACGTAGTTTCTTCAATGTACTTCCTTAAGTCTTTCCAATTAGAGCCCCTAAGAAGTTCCATCTCCTGTATAATCTATTGATTAAATGTTTGTCTTCTGACTTGGCTAAAAGCTGGACAGTAGCACAAGTAGTGCTCCAGTGCTTCGTCATCTTCCTGACAGGCCCTGCATGTAATATCGTCAACGATACCCATTTGTGCCAGGTGGTTCCTTAACTCTGTATGTCCTTTTATTAAATAAACCAGTCTCCAAAGTATCTGGCCTACTCAATGTTAGGATCTCCTTTGTCCTGTTACCATCTGGGTCCCCCATAGAATTCTGGTCACCCTACCTACGGTAGAGTGCTGCCAAACTCTTGTATGCAATTATATAGCCCATTGCTTTAGTTCGTTCTTAAAAACCTGGAATGGCTTGGGACTGTCTAGTGTGATGTTCGCCATTAATGATTCCATCTTTGCTAGCCTATCTGCCTCAACATTTCCAGGTATTCCTTGATGTCCTGGAATCCATATTATCTCTATGCTTCCACAGTGCGTGTATGAGTTAATCTCATCCTTGCATTGTAGTACACACCGAGATTGAACCACATGATTCTTCAGGGCCTCGATGACTTTCCTACTATCTGTGAATATACGAACTGGTAGTCTGTTATCGATTTCCTTTAACCATTTTATCCCTTCCGCAATAGCTTCGATCTCACCCTGAAATACTGTGTTATGATGCGGCAGGCGGAAGTATTTGCGTAAGTTACGACGCATGTCACAGAAAAAAAATTAATAAAAAATTTGGAACGCTTCACGATTTTGCGTGTCATCCTTGCGCAGGGCACAAAGGGCTAATCAAAGTGTTTTGAAGTCACATTTACGTGGTTAATACAATAACGGTTACATTTACCTATTGATGTATTGATATGTTATGAGCTTCACTGTTAAACTTTTGTTTAATATTTTATTTGAATTTTTTTTTGTTGTGTATTCAAGTATGTCTATATGCCAGCATTTCATTGGCTCTTCCACCAAATCATCAATATATTAATATATATAGATTAATTGAGACAATATGTCCAATAGAAGATTTTTAAAATAATTTATTTTAAAGATATTTGCTTTTTTCATAATATATTTTTTGAAAATTAAACAACATTATGTAGAACTTTAAAAAAAAACAAACAAACTTGTAAATAGAATTCAAGCAATAAAATTTCATGCTTATGTGAAAAATAAACAAACAATACGAAATTCAATCCAGTTTTTATATTAATGATTAAAAATATATGTGACATACAATTTACTTTGTATTCAAAATATTGCAAAATTCTGAAAATTAAACTGATTTTCTTTAAATAATTAAACAGTGAAAAAAAACAACAATAACTTTAGCAATCATATGAAACAATTGTTGCAATATTTTGAAACAAATAAACAAACAAAAACATTCCCACGTCAAGTACCTTTTGAAAGTGTTGTGGTACTTTTCTGTACCACATCTTTTTTTCTCTTCTTTTTCTTATAGCCAGCCGCTTAGCTTTTGTGTTGTTGGAATCATTAACATTTTACTTCACATTAGTATTCGCATTTATTTGGTTTTAGAAGAAAAAAAAAGGTTCACTTCTCTTGCATTTTTTGCCGTTTTTGTTGGCTGTTGATGTGGCTTTTGTTCCACTTTGGTATGGGTTTTGGTATATTTAATTAGTGGTTTCAATACATTTTTTATTTATTATTAACATTTTTTTTTGTTAAATAATATATTTCTAGAGCAGTTAACTTCATTTGTAATTCAAAACAAAAACAAAAAATCATGGGTTTCTAATACTTCACACACTTAAGTTGGTACGTTATAGACAGCGAGTTAGACAGTGATATATCTTAACCGAGATAATGTTGTAATTCCTAACATGAAAAAAGCTATTGTCTTCAAGCTCTTCGTATGGCTATTACAAGTACATACATACACCTATCCCTCGATTTGCATGATATATATTTTTTTTAATTTACAACTAAGTGAGATATTTTTAATTGACCTTTACACAAGCAAAATTTAGCTCGAACATAGATGTTGTTTTTTTCTCTGAAAGCTGATATATTTAAAATAACTTTTTCTGATTGGAGATTTAACAATTAGATAGAAGAGGAAGACAGAAAATATAGGTGAACACCATAGTTAGAATTTTCTGGGTTCCAAAACCGCCGTTCTCATGACCTGGGGCCAAATTACGGCACTCGATATCGATCGAAATTTGTATATAAAATGTATTGAAATTTCGATCGATATCGAATGCCGTAATTTGGCCCCTGATGCGTCATCGAGACTCTATCTTTAATATCATTAAGTTTTTTCTTTGGCCAACTGTATAAAGTGTGGGCAAATTTGAGGTTAGGAAGTAAATTGGCTGTCAAATGATGAAATCTCAAGACTTGAACTCTTATCTTTCGACATTTATTTCATAAAAAGTTGGGAAATTTTAAACATTGAAATAAGGCCAACTATTGTTTGCTTCGAAAGTTTGTGAATTGGCTCTTTGAAAAACTGAATGATCAGGCGGCATCATCGGCCCATATATTTCCTAAAATGATCCAGGAAACGCCGTTACTGATGAATTCTCTGCGATGATTACCCCTTTTTTAGGTGCCTCAATTGGTTAATATCGACACCAGTGACTTTTGCTTGCAACAAGACGGCGCCACAAGCCAAACAGCCGGCCCAACAATTCAGTTATTGCATGAGAAATTTTCTGATTGCATAATTCCTCGATTTGGTTCTTGTGATTTAACGCGGTTGGCTTACGGCCATTTCGAAGACTGGTTTTATATGAACAAACCACAAACAGCTGACGATCTGAAGGATGAAATTTGGCGTTGCATTGACGAGATAAGGGAAGGTTTATTTATTGCAAAATGTAGTTCAAAATTTTGTGAAAAGAATAAATGTCTGAGCACTTGCTAGAGGTAGACATTTGCCTAATACCATATATCATTATTAATTCCCATAATTCTACTTTACCCTGGTGTCAAAAAAGTTCAATTTATTGAAAAAAAGTGTTAATTTTTTTAGCCAATTTACTTTCTAACCTCAAATTTGCCCCCACTTTATAATTAAAGTTTTAATGTTTTCTTGTAATCGAGAATGTGTCGTTTTTCACCACAAAAATATCATTAAAGTTTAACTGTTATTTTAAAAAAAATAATTTAAACTGTTTACTTTTGAGCCAAAAAATATGTGAAAAATTTTAAAATATTTTTATTTTTGACAGTTTTTTTTAAACATAGAAATTTCGCTCACATTTCAAATTAAATTTCAGCAGCAGCTGTTCTATTAGTCAAGGATTAATTCTATCATCCGTACGTACCATTATATCCAATATTAAACTGTTGCTGACAATTAACTGTTGTTACAATTTCAATTTCTCAACAATAATTACATTTAGGCTGAAAGTGATATTTTCTAGCATGCAATTCGAGTTATAGGTGTACATATTCGTATAAATACCAGAGCGGTGATGGGAGTGACATTGTAAAAACACTTTTACAAATTACATACGAGTACATATTTGAATGGAAAAAAACAGTTCAACAACTATCACGTGTTGTAACATTCAAGCAACAAATTGATGACTTTCTGTCTCTTGTTTTTTGCTTTAATTGTACGTCTGAATACCATAAACATTCAATGATACGTTGTAAATAATTAAGTTCAAACGGCACATAAAATTAAAAATGGGTGTTAGTTTGTTGAAAATTAAAATAGAAAACAAATGTTTTTTTTACACATTTCCTTTTTCAAAAATGATTATGCATTTTCATTATAAATTCCTGGCAAGGTGAGTGAGCATTCACTTCAAAAAAAAAAAAAAAAACTAAATAAATTGTTAATAAATTATTTTTCTACGACTTACAGTTGGTTCATTGAAATGCTGCAGAAATTGTGTCTGCTGATGTGGCACATTGACTCGTTGTGGCACTAATCCGCTGTTGGGTGCAAAACTGCTACTGGGCTTAAACGATTTGGAACGTGTGTAAGTATTGGCAGATGCCGAGCCTATAGATGTGCCGGGTACGCCAAAGGGACGGGGTGAAATATCATAGTAGTCATTATTACGAGTATTCTGTAAACAATGATATTATAATTAATTTATTTGTTTTAAAAGCTAAATCAATTAAGTCAAATAAACTATAATGGCTATTAGATGTCAAATGATAAGACAGTTGTAAGTAAATTTTAATGATAGTAAATAAATTCATGCCAAAGCAATATTTTGTAATTTAATAAAACTGATTAAACAACGAATTTCAACTCGATTTTTATTAGAAGACAATTCCATAGAAAAATGCTTTAGATTCTTAAGAATATTAATGAAATCTGAATTGGTCCAAATTATAGTTTCAATTTATTTATATGAAAGCAGCCTTAAAACTAAATATATATTCTCACGATTTGTAAGTTAAAATAATATTACAGTGCTTTCGGTTAAGGTCTGCTATTAAAGCTGCTCCTTCTGCTTCAAATTACTTAACAAAAATGTTTTCACTAATAAAATTTTATTCTAATACCACAATACAATACACCGCAGAGCAACGCGTGCAAATTGTTGAAATTTCTAATCAAAATAATTGTTCTATTCGTCAAACTCATTGTGCACTTCTTCCATTTTATGGCGCACATAATCGTCCTTCAGAGCAGCTAATTCAAAGAACAATAGATCGTTTTCGGACCACATTTACTGTTATTGATAATATGCATCCCATGGGAGACGGAACAGTGCGCACTCAAGAAGCTGTGGCCGCTGTACATTAAAGCATGAAATATGATATTAATCAATCAATTCGTTGCCGTTCTCAGCAACTGAGGTTGTGTCCTTCCACTTTATGGAAAAATTTTTTATTTGTTAAAAGTTGGTGTTTCAAATTGCACCTTCTACGCGCCAGCCGTGGCGGCCACATGTCAGAAATCATATTTAAACATTAATTTCATAAAGTTGTCTTGAAACCAGATCGAAATTTCCATTTAAATTGTATGGAAATTTCGATCGATATCGAGTGCGGTAATTTAGCCCTAGTTTCAAAATTATGAGAGTCTAATAACAGCGTAATAAAACAAAATTTCATATGAAATTTGCTCTATTACACTCTTATAAGGCTCTCATAATTTTTATGAATAAGGGGGTAAAAATATATTTCTTTGTTTTATTATGATTTAAGCTTGTGTCACTCTATAAAAAACACCCTATAGGAGGAAAATAAATCACATTTTCATAAGGGTAGTAAATGAATTTCCAATAAGTTCACTATTTTCATAAGAATGTTACCATTTTCCATTGAAAAGTGCACAAATGAAGCATAAAAGAAAACAATATTAAACTTGAAGAACTAAAAAAAAAAATGCTACTCATTGGAACACAAAGAGATTTTCCGTAATAGAACTGATTATTTACCCTTTATAGTGCTCAATAGTAATTAATAACCTATTGCTAGGAACACAACTGGGACGAACGACGAATTTCGTTTAGTATGACAAGTTCGTTGGTAAAAATTCGCTCTATAAATTCATCGTATGAAACACAATAACCACGAATAAATTAATATAATAAGCAAAGAAAATTAAATTTTTTTTTTTAAATCATTAGCCCAATTCACAATCCTGTGCAAATGGTCTTGCATTATAGCATTTGCAAATTGAGAGAGTATTTGAGAGCATTTTCAATGTATTTTGTTGGTGTAGAGTACAATTATTTTGCTCATGCTACGATGCTAGACTACTTGCTCGAGATTGTGAACTGGGCTATTGTAATACTCTGATGCCAGATCAGGGCACACTGATACAGGTAGGAGCGGTTCTACAAAAATAAAAACCTACATGTATTTTCTTTTTGTGAAATCTAATTCAAATGTCACAATTAAATGTGTAGAACAAAACAAAATGAAAAAATACAAAAACAAATATACATGTTTGTTTTTACATTTGCTCTTAAGTTTTGTATGTATGTAAATATGTAAAAAAAATTTGACGTTTGTAATAGAATTTCTCCCAACAACAAAATAATCAACTTGTTTGAGTGTGCCCTGTGCCAGATTGTTTAGACATTCAATAATTTCCCCGGAACAAATTCCTTTTTGTAATTATTTTCTGAAAATTTTTGTCTGTAAATAAATTATTATTTTTATATAACAGCTGATCGGGTGACCATGTGAAAAAGTGAGAAATAGAAAGAAAAACTATATCATAAAAAATTAATAAAAAAAAAAGAGCGTCCGAATGATAAATTTTTGTGAGTTGATGAATGCATTTTTAGTATATAGTAAAAATTTTAGTGCAACAAAAAACCAGTTTAAGTATGTGAAACCTGGGCACTTTTATTGATATGTTCATCGTTCGTTGACGAAACAATTAGAAATAAATCTATTGCAAGTTTCGCTGAGTATGACGAATTTCGACCAACACCATGATAGTGTGCCTTTTCATATACACCAATGAGTTTTATTTTTGGCGACGAATATTCGCGACCAAAAATTCGCCGTTCGTCGCAGTTGTGTTCCTAGCATATAATGTTTAAAATTCCCTTATTTAAATACGATTAATATAAAATATTCCTACTCTTTGAAACCATTGAAAAGCATTTAAATATAACAAGGTCATTTATTAACATTCAATAACTTTAACTATCTTTTACGACATGATATTTGAATCACTTATTCCATAAACTGTTATTTATTTCCAATTCTCTTTATCGCTCTCGCTATCGGTGTTTATTTCTTCTCTTCAATGAATTTAATAGTTTTCTTGAACCCAAAATGGAAAAAACACTTTAACATAATCTGCTGTGACCTTGTTATACATTCATGTTTTTATCCCGTACAATTTTCATTTCCATTTCACTTTTCCCAGCTCAAGTGTTTGTTATTTGTTTTTTCCACCATTTTTATTTAAATTTTCACTTTTATTTACACTTTGTACAGAGAAAATAAGCAGGCAAGAAAACAAAAACCTCAAAGTCTGCCATTCAGACAATAATAGAGTCATTAAAACTAAAACGTTGGTTGTAATAAGAAAAAAAACATGATTAACAACAAATATAAAATTATTATTATTGTTAAAAAATATAATAAACGTAATAGTAAAAAAAATATTTGAGAAAATCAAGCTTAATGAAAGTGACATGAACATTGAACTTTTGTGGTGGAAATGTAGTAAATCAAATATATATAATTGTATGTGCAGTGATAAATTGTTATAAGAAGCAACAACAGTGAAGATAATTTTAATGATATGAGAAAACTGTTGTGGTTTCTATAACAGTTTTTTTTCAGTTGCTGTTGTTAAAACCAAATAAATCCAAATCCCATAAACATTTTATCAGCTGGCTTAAATGTATTAAAAGGAAAGGCTTAAAGCACTAAATCACGTGCAGTACTTTAAATTTCTAATACATAAAACTGGCAATTAGTTTTAAGACATTTAATTATAACGAATTTTTCAAGCAAATCGTTATGACAAACATGGTTTATGACACACATAATAAATATAAAACTGCAACCATTCAAGAAAACAAAAGACTTGAACAGCGAACTTTTTTTTCTTCCGCAAATACATGCCAGACACAAACCATAATTTCCTCCAACGTTTTGTCACCAAAATTATAGCTTGAAATTTATTAAAATGCAATTTTCGAATTTTTTTCTTTAAAAGCAATCAGCCGTAGCACTTTTCAACAGCTAAAAATTTTCTCTTTAACTTCATGCAATCTTTGCAAGTTTTTGCTTTAAATATTTATTTAATCATATACAATTAATAGGGCTGGCTATAATGGAGAAAAAACAATGCACTCATATACGTCACGCTCAAAAATGTTCAATCAAAATGCTAGACTGGCTGAATTAACAATTGATTTATTTCATTATTTGCTTAAGTTTAACTATATAGAGTTATTTTTTAGAAATTTATTTTTATTGTTTAAATTTTATATGAACGTATGACTTAATAGCTGCTATTTAACTTTCACTTAACCAACTGCAATTTAGTTTTCATTTCTTTTGTCCATAATTGTGTGTGTTTGATTTTTTTTTTGGAAGTTTATTATATATTTTCTTTAACAACTATAATTGTTAAAAAAAAAATTTCATATTTACGCAGCTGGAATTTGTGAATACAGCTAAAGCAGAAATTTTTAGAAATTTATAATATTTGTTAAACTTACGGTATACTGTTGTCCAAATGGTGAATAGGCTGCCGAGGTTAAGGGTTGACTTTGCGGCTGTTTATTTTCATTGCCTATAAATAAAATTTGCTCTTGATATGAACCTGGACTACCGGTCGCCGTGGGCAAGCCACCTCGGCTAAAAGTTCGTGTATTTTGAAATTGAGAGGATGGCACAAAACGATTTTGGGTATTTGGATTTGAAAAATAATAATCTGAAAAAAAAGAAAAGAAATACTATATGAGTAAAGAGAATTAAATAACTAGTTTACAATAATAGAGTTGCATTTTTTTCTAGTCTCGAGTTCTATTGAAACTAACAGTGGCTTTGACTAGCAAATATTTCAAGAACAATGTCGCTACCTATCAGCTGCAACTAAGTTTTGTGTATTGAACGTTACTTTTTGTTGGTATATTTTCTTACTCATTTTATTTGCTAAAATATCGTTGAAATTATTATACTATTCTTATATTAGAAAGGGAATTATATATTCAAAGAGGCCTTGTATTGAATGTTACCGAAAAATATGTTTAAGCCACTAAAATAATATTATGTAGGTCTCGAGATTTTTTAACTTGAAACATACTATCTAACTCAATATCTGTTAATTCAATATTTTATATAGAAAATTCATATACATAAATATATTGTGTACTGAACGTTACTCTTTCTTAGTAATATTTCATTAATCATTTTGTTTGCTAAAATGTTGTTAAAATTAATATAATATTTTGTTGCTGGAAAAAGTAGTATCAAATCCACAAAACTGTGTATTGAATGTTACCCAAAATTTTTTGAATCACTGGAATTATTTTGTGCTTTTAGAAAATCTAGTTCAATATTGTTAATTCAATATGTGATATGTATCGAAAATAATATATATACAAAACGCATATAAATATATCGTGTACTGAGCGTTACTCTTTCTTAGTAATATTTTACTAATCATTTTGTTTGCTAAAATGTTGTTAAAATTAATATAATATTTTGTTGCTGGAAGGAGTAGTATCAAATCCACAAAATGTGTATTGAATGTTACCCCAAAATATTTTGAATCACTGGAAATATTATGTGCTTTTAGAAAATCTACTTCAATATTAGTTAATTCAATAAGTTATATGTATCGAAAATAATAAATATACAAAACGCATATAAATATATCGTGTACTGAGCGTTACTTTTTTTTAGTATATTTCGTTAAACATTTTATTTGCTAAAATCGTATTGAAATGATTATATTATTTAGGGTTTGTTATAAACCCCACAAAAATGTGTATTGAATGTTACCCAAAAAATTTTGAATCACTGGAATTATTTTAAGCTTTAAGAAAATCTACTTCAATATGTGTTAATTCAATAAGTGATATGTATCGAAAATAATATATATACAAAACGCATATATATGTATATATATATATATATATATATATATATATATATATATATATATATATATACATATATATATATATATATATATATATATATATATATAGATATATATATATATATATATATATATATATATATATATATATATATATATATCGTGTACGGAGCGTTACTTTTTCTTAGTATATTTCGTTAAACATTTTATTTGCTAAAATCTTATTGAAATGATTATATTATTTTTTTACTAGTAGGGTTTGTTATAAAACCCACAAAAATGTGTATTGAATGTTGAATCACTGAAATTATTTTAAGCTTTAAGAAAATTCTCTTCAATATTGTTAATTTAATCTGTGATGTGTATCGAAAATAATATATACAAAATGCATGTAAATATATAGTATACTGAACGTTACTCTATTTTAGTATATTTCATTAAATCATTTTATTTAATAAAATATTGTTGATATTGATTCTAATACTTTTTTACTGCTAGGGTTTGTTATAACATCCACAAAAATATGTATTGAATGTTACTTTTTAAATTACTGGAATTATTTTGTGCTTCAATATTGAGATGTGTATTAAAAATATTATATATGAAATGTACCGAACGTTACTCTGAGAACAGCTTAAAAATAATTTAAATGCTAGTTTAACTGTTAGCTCTAAAATAGCAAAAATATTTTTAAAGTATCGAAAAAGCAGAGGCGAGAAAACTGATTAGCTTATAAATCAATTTAATAAAGTGAACTCTAGCAGCTTGATGTCTACGAATCATAAAGTTTATATAGAATAATATTCAACGCATAAAATGTTATCTTAAAGTTAAATTATGCAATTTCGTAATCCATTTTGCTTTTAAAATGAATGCTTACTGACCCGTGATTGTAATATTTTCAATTCAGTGTTTTAAAACTATTAAAGTTTTTAACTCGAATTGGAAATTAACCAAATAAAAACATCTTAAAACACGTCTTAATTGTTTTACACCGTTAATAAACCATTTCCTTATAACTCTTTAAAAATCTGTTATAAAACTTCAATTTTCAAAAGTGTTTTTCTTATTTCAAGCATAACGTGTCATAATTACATAATAAATTATGGCTTTAAGGGGCATTAATATTAATTAATTTCTTTTGTGATTAATTATATAGAAATTGAAAGTTAAAAAATATTACTTTGAAAAATTTTGTAACACGTTTTTATTTTGTTTAAAAGTTTTCCAACAAAAACGTAGTAAACAAGTGTCAACAAATCAAATTTCATTTATCTTGCATTTAATTTGGCATTAGTTAAAAATTATTAATACCTTTTTAGATAACAAAAACTAATAGATGAGCCAAAACTGGTGCACGCTTCACTGTTAATAAAATAAAATACAATAAAATACTGTTAATAAAGATAAAAGGTATCGTTAAAACGGAAATGACTTTATTACCTTTCAAAAATGTTTCGTAGGTGCAAGCCTAATCCCAAAAGTCATAAAAAATTTATATATTTGGTTTTATTTCCTGCCAGCAGTCATATATTTCCAAATAAAAAAATAATTTTTTAAATTAATGATTAAATGCAAATATTTTGGTGTCCTGTGTAATAGAAAAATTTTGCTCCCCCCGTTATATTTTATATTTATTATATATTATAAACCCCACACAACTCAAATGAAATAATACTTTAACAAGTAAACAACTCGAGCAAACAGCCGGGCAATTACCTCTCAACTTGCATCCTGTTGGACTATAAAGTGCTTTGCCCGCTTCTCTATTCAATCGATAATTTGCCAACTCACATCCGTTGAACTTAGCAACGCGTTATAAAGATATTTCTCTGTTGCAATTAAGCAATTTGTTATTAACCTGATAAAAGTAATTTATACTTTTTTTCTTTCCTGCATAAAAATAAAATTATTACCTTGTAACATACATTTGGCCAACAAATTCGAACACGTGTTTGCAAATATTCGTAATTTTAACAGACGTAACAGTATTTAATAAACCTAAACAAACCATAAAAGAAACATGCTTTTACAAGTATTTATAAGCCATAGAAATATGGCCAATGTAATAGTTTGTTAAATGTCATTCGAATAAAATGTACACAATAAAATGAATCATACTCGTACATAACGAACATTCATACACTCCCAAATATTTCAATTTGCTGCCACTATTTTATACGGCTAGCATTTTCAAATAATCAGCGAATTGTGGAAATCATTGGCAAAAACACTTTCCAACCAACCAACAATTTTGAAAATTTTTATATACTAACATTTGATTGCCTTAACAAAGAGAATATAAACGAAAAACTCTGAAATTCTTTTAAATGAATCAATATTCGTAAAGTGTTTAAGCAGAATTGACCTAAATTTTTAATTTTTTTGCAGAATAATAAAATAAAAAAAATCATACAGAATGCAAAATGTCTTTAGAATTTTTTAAGGTGCGGTGAAAGTATCGTGGGTTTTTGCTTAACTTCTATAGATAACTGATAATTTTGTTAAAGGTATTTTCTCTTTTTTATGCCTATAAGTTAAAAAATATTAACAGCATTCTTAACAAAATTTCATTTCAATTTAAAAATATAATCAAATAATATATAAAAGACTTAAGACAAAACCGTTATGAAAGAGAATCAGATTTGAAATTTTTAATTGAAGTAATAAATGTCTTGAAATTAATTTAACAAAATGCATTCTTTATGGGACTGAAAAACAAAAGACTTAAGGCAGATAATTGATTAAATAGAAAGAACTTTCAGAAGTTTAAAAATATACGGAACATTAATTTGTCTATAATATAACAAAAGACTTAAACCACAAACCTTACTGAAGAGCATTAAGATTAAGAAACAGAACAACACACACTTCTAATTGAATTTAATGTAAAAATAGAAATTAGTGATTTAGGAATATAACATTTGAAGACTTAATAGACAAACTTGTTTTATTAAAAGAAAAGGACTAGCTACACACACATACTTTAAGGGCACGGTAGTACATATGTAAAAACCTAAAAATAACCTAAGAATAAGCTGTTTTCGGAACGACTTGCACTTTTTATGGTGACTTGCACTTTTTATAATGACTTGCACTTTTTATGATGACTCGCACTTTTTATGATGACTTGCACTTTTTAGGATGATTTGCACTTTTTATGATAACTTGCACTTTTTATAATGACTTGCGCTTTTTATGAAGACTTGCACTTTTTACAATAACTTGCACTTTTTTTGATAACTTTCACTTTTTGTGATGACTTGCACTTTTTACAATGACTTGCACTTTTTATGATGACTTTCACTTTTTGTGATGACTTGCACTTTTTATAATGACTTGCACTTTTTTTGATGACTTGCACTTTTTACAATGACTTTTACTTTTTATGATGACTTGCACTTTTTACAATAACTTTTTACAATGACTTGCACTTTTTATGATGACTTGCACTTTTTATTATGACTTGCACTTTTTACAATGACTTTCACTTTTTATGATGACTTGGACTTTTTATGATGACTTGCACTTATTGTTATGACTTGCACTTTTTATAATGACTTGCATTTTTATGATGACTTGAACTTTTTATAATAACTTGCACTTTTTATGATGACATGCACCTTTTATAATGACTTGCACTTTTTATGATGACTTGTACTTTTTATAATGACTTGCACTTTTTATGATGACTTGCACTTTTTATAATGACATGCACTTTTTATGATGACTTGCACTTTTTACAATAACTTGCACTTTTTATGATGACTTGCACTTTTTACAATGACTTGTGCTTATTATGATGACTTGCATATTTATAATTACTTGCACTTTTTACGCTGACTTGCACTTTTTATTATGACTTGAACTTTTTATAATGACTTGCAGTCTTTTTCTTACTATTGTAATAAATATGGAAGTAACTCTGTCCGTCTGTTACCTTTTCCCGTTCAAACCGCTGAACCGATTTAGATGAAATTTGGCGTAGAGATATTTTGAGATCCAAGGAATAACATAGTGTGGTTGTTGTTCTTGGAAATTATCCTATTAAGTGGTCAAAAATTTGTATAGACATATGAAATTATTAAATTGATAACTATGAACATTTTAAACTTTGACTTAACAATACATTTATTTTTGGCAAATTCTTTATGAGGAGTAAAGTATTATCCAAATTTTCTAGAGATATGTGAAATTATGAAACTGATAACTAAGAACGTTTTAAACATAAACATTAGCTTAAGCTTTACATATTCTTCGCCGACAAAGTCGCGCGTATTGGTGTAGTACTAAATAATTTTTTAAAACATTTAATCACTTTTTGTAATGATTAAAATTTCAATGCAATGAAGTATATTTGTTTATTATATTCTCTGACAAAAAATGTATATCATGACATTACAAAAACAAAGTAAAGCTTGACTTGCTTATTTGATTTTAACTATTATTTTTTTTTTTGTTGTTTTGCATTTTTATAATATCAAAATATCATAAGCTTCTCTAGTGAACCAGCTGCTCTTGCTTAAAGTTTTTTGTTTTCATTAATAATATCTACAATGTGAACTTGTTGGCATTTCCACTTGCTTTGCTATATTGTGAGGTTTGTTTAGCTTTTGTTAGTGTTTTTAATTTTTATAAAACCAAAAGATCTAAAACATGTTCTTTGAAGTATAATAACAAACAAAAACTAAAATCAAATTATAAATTAAAAAAAAATAAATTAAGGCAAACAAATTTTGAACATTCATTCTCTTGTTATAAGTTTCGTTTCAAAAAAAAAAAAAAAACAACTACAAATTTATTTTGCTAATAATTAATGTATCATTTTCTATGTATAAAAAATTAATAAAATTTATTTGGGGGTTTTTGCAAATTCATGTCAAATTGTCATTAATTTTGTTACGTAATTTTATGCGTTGCTGTATTTTTAATTATTTTGCTATTCTTATTGTACATAGAGGCATTTTTGTTTATCAAAATATTATAATCATTTTCGCAATGATCGAGTGTAATATTATATTTTGCGAGAGATGATGAAGCTGTTTACTAACAAAAACAAAAAATTGAAGGTTAGACTTTTGATTATTTAAGATTACACTTCATTCCAAAAGCATCTAAAAATTTTAAATGTCTTTTGGTATTTCTAAGCAATTACAATTGAAGTACCTGAGAATGGTTTTTGCTTAAACAAGTACATTTAAAGTTAAGTTTTAACAAGTCAAAATATACTATTATAAATGTTATCTTAAACAAAGTTATGCCTTAAAAACTGTCATTTGGATTCACATAATTGAGTTTCACTGGAAGTCGCTGCTTGTGATTATTGCAGAGAAAATTGCTCAAATGAAAATATAAGAAAATAAAATAGCCTTCATCAGACGTATTAGTGAAGTTTTAAAAACAGATTTTTTATAATGGAAAATATTAACGACCTAATTAATAAAAAATATTTTGTGTTTATTATCCTATTATTTGATTACACTATAATTTGTCGTGTAGGCAATTTATAAACTTAAAATATTTTTTATAAATTTTGCCTTAAAAATTCAGTTGTTAAAGAATCCCAAGAATTTCAAAACTATATGCAAATAATAACATATCAATGATAGAAACCAGTCAAATAACCAAAAACTTTAAAACTAGTAACTGTGTGTTTTGTTTACGGAGGGGGTGGTAAATTCAAAATTAATTTTGGGACGATCTAATAAAAAGTTTTTCTTTCAGTGTGCAGAAAACTACTTACACCTTAGAATCTTTAAAAGTCAGTTGATCTTATTTATAAAATAATCATAATAAATACTTAAAATTAAGCAAAAATTCATTAAAATCTTACAACTTTAACACTCATTAATTATATGCATCTATCAAACTGAAGTTTTCATCAAGACTCTACATGAATTCAATGAATAAATTAAAATATTGCAATGCAACTGTTTTCGTAACATATTTCAGTATATTTTTCAATACATAAAATGATGAAAACAATATAAAAAGTCTAACGAAATTACACAATCATAGTGATGAATAACAGTAATAAATAATGATTAAGCATCATTTTTCATACCAATCAAGCGCATAGTACAGCATTCATGTATTCAGTACTTCAATACAAAACTATAGATTTGTAAAATATATTTAGATTTTTGAATGACTTTGTATATGATTTTATTTCCCTTTTATGAATGCATTGAAAGCTATAAATATTAAACATATTGTGGTGTTGATGTTGATGAAGTGCTTAAACTGAGAACATGATTAAGAGATTAAAGGAGGATTTTTGTTTAAGTTAGTAAATAACAGTAGAAAAAAAGACGTCTGACTTGGAGAATATGTGTGACAACTTAATTTTGTAACATTAGCGTGATGTAAACAATATAAGCAATTAATTCCTGCAAAAGTTTTTGTCTTAAGTCTTTTGATTTTTTCCCACAATTTGCCTGTGCAGCAAACTTTTCATCATATTGATTACATGTTGCAGCCTGTTGGTTTAGTTTTGCTATAAATAGCCACAATTTATTATAATTTAATTTTACCCACTAAATAGCCTTAAGGTGTAGTTACACCAGCATCAACGAAACCGCCATTGTTTCAGATAAATTGTTGCCAAACTTACATTGGCAAGAATTTAACAAAGCCCAAGCATGAAAATATAGTTTAAAGAGTTTTTTAAGACATTAAAATAAATTGAGTTAAGACATACTTGTACTAAAACAAAAACTTGTTATGGGAAAAGTTTAAAGTTGAAATCTTAATATTGAAATGAATATGAACAAATCAAAAAAAATAATAATAATATAGGAGTGGAATAGTAAAAAATTCTTAAAACAGATATTTAAGTAAGTCAAAATTTTGGCAAAAAATAAATTTTTTTTGGGTCAAATTAAAATTTTTTATTATTGTTCACAATTTAAAATGCTATTGGAGTTCAAAAGCAACACATTTCTAAAACACATAAAAAGAGGTTCATTTAACTCCTAAAACACCACTGACATACTTATAAACAATCCTGAGTTTCGTTCTTCAACATTAATTATTGTATTTCCTTTTTTTTTCTTAAATATCTTAAGACCCCACATCTTTATTTACTAATGAAAAAAGAAACTAATAAGCATTTATTACTACTCTTTGCATGGTATCATTCTTTAGTTTTTAAGCATTTTGTATAACTTTTTATAAAAAGGTAAAAGTAAGAAACAAAAGACTTAAGACACAAACGTAGGAAGCAGTAAAATTTCATATATGAAAGGTGTCTTACATTTTATACGTCATTTGAGTTTTATTATTTTAGCTAAACTGGCACTAAGAGAATGACTCCTACTCCCTCTATCTCTCTCTCTCTCTCTCTCTCTCTCTGTATTAAATAAAATTCATTAATCGGTTAATAATATTCATTAATCGATTAATTTACGCCACGTTAACTTAAAATACATTGTCTAAACCACTCATATATACAAACTATTTCATTTATTAATTATTTAATTTAGCTAAAAAAAACATAAAAAGTGTTCATTTAGAATGTTGTTTTCAATTTAATTATTTAATACAGAATTTGTAAAAAATATTTTTTTCATATATTTATTAAGAGCTTAATGCATGGCTCGGCTATGGCGAACAAAACATAGTGTTGGACTTCTGAATAAAAACAACTTATACACTTCATGCTAAAAATAATTGTTTTGGTTACTAAAGTAAATAAATAAATAGCCGAGGTTAGTTTGTCTAGGCTGCTAGTTTTGATTGACAAATCTATAAATTGAACCTACGACCTGCGTACTAAGAGGCTAGCATCGCTATCAGTCAGCCATAGCGGCAACCAACAAACTGCTCTAGGCACGACAGAGAAAAAGTCGAATACTTGGAATAAAAAACATCAGGGATGAGGAAATTCGTAGCAGCCAGTTTAATTAAAATGAATATTAGAAATAGTAAATTAAAAATGTGATATGTGCCACCTTAAAAAAATGGCAAAAAACGATCCAAGACCGCTAATGAAATACCATGGTGACCTCAAAATCACTACAGATCCGTTTTGCTAATATGATGATTATAAAAATTATTCTTGATATTTTACCCTTAATTGACATTTAAAACATTTTTTCAAAATAAAAAGTAACTAAGACTAACTAATGATTTCAACTCTGGAATGTAATTTACATATGCCTATTAAAATGCGCACTCATGTCTAAAAAATAAATAAAATAAAATAAAATCACTTGTCGCTGCTTATCAGCAATAATAAAAATCATCTTTGTTCTTATCATAAATCTAAAGCGAACAACAATTTATAACTACAATTTAAATATCCTAAGACTTACATTAACATTCAGAACACCTCTAACTTGAAGCTGACTAATATCTTAAACATTTCTAAGACTATTGTGTAACAAGCAACCATTTTAACCTTTAGTTAGAACCACACCTTTAAATAAATTTTATTCATTTAAATTCCTTGACAATTTTCTTTTCATAATGTGTTGCTTATTAAAGCAAAATACTTTTATAAATATTTAATAATTATAAAACGTACAGAATAAAAATAACTTGAAACAATCGACCAGGTATTATTTCAAGGACTAACGCTGTAAAATTGCAATATTTTGTATGAAATAAAACTGGTTTCAAATTAATATATAATAATAAAAATCATAAAAGAAAAAGTAATTTTTTCACATAAAACTCCAGCAGCAGCAGCAGCACCCTCATATAGAGAATTTAAAAACTAAATAAATAAAAGAAACAAAAACATACTTTTCATATTTAATAAAAACAAACTCGAAATTTATTAAACATTTTCTTAATACTCGTACTGAGTACTTTTCATTAACAAAATAACCATAGACATTGTAACAACCGAATAAATATGGCCAAGTTCTCTACTGCCAGCATAACAGAACCTGCTAAACGAGTTCAATAACAAAGAAACGTTATACGCTACGAGCCAATACTCGTATTGTAGCAGAGCCGCTATTTGCTGTTTGCATAAAATAGAAGTAAATAATATTGGCTAAAGCTTAACTGATAAGTGTAAGCTTGTGGTTGATTCAACGTCAACAATTATTTAAAATAATTGCTAAGAACAACAAAATAATAATTAATTATAGTCGTATAAACAATATCATGGCCAGCGTGTGAGCACAGCAAGAAAACACAACTTGAACCCAGATACTTTACACATGTTTCTATAGTTAATGATTTATTATCTGTTCTTGGGGCTAAACTTGACTGAAAGCTTGAAATTTTTTAAACTATCAGTTATTTATGTGAAACTAGTCCATGAACAAAGAGTAAATGATTTGCTTTCCGTATTATTATTTTTTTTGTGTGCGCGGTCAGCAATGAGTGTATTAGTTTGGCTTTCGAAGTATGTGTTTTATAAAAAGAAAAGGTGAAGAAAGAATGTTTAACAAATATTTCAAGGAAAATTATTTTTTTACCCTCCAGAAAATAATTGGAGGGTAAATTCACTTTGACAATGACCCCATAAAGTATATATATTCTTGATCAGTGATAAAATATAAGACGATTTAACCATGCTCTTCCGTCTGTCTGTGGAAACCACGATTCAGTCCAAACGAAAAGAGCCAGACCCTTGAAATTTGCTATAAATATATTCGGAAAGATGGTACAGGTCAAGTTCGTGAATGGCCAACCTCTAAAAAACAACATAATTTTTATAGCTTTTTTTTGTAATTTTGTTAATCAAATGATATATTTGTATGTCAAAGGAGGTCAAAAAAAGTTGAACTGGCAGCCAGAAAATCAGAAAAATTAATTTTTGGACTCCGCCCGCTTTAGTAGGCGTTAAAGTTTCATATTAAATATTTAACAAATTGTTTAATATCAGCCTACATTCCTTAAAAATTTAAATTTAAAGCTTTTTTTTTTGAAGTTTAAACTTAGCTTAAAGTAGTCTGAAACTCTTTTTTTATCTTGGACCAGCACTCAGGGGATGACCCCCCCACATATGCAGTGCATTGTGGCGGAACTAGAAAGGAGGGGATAGTATGAAAGGGCCAGATGAAGAAAGATGAGAAGTTAGAGAATTTTTTTTGTAGCTATTTCAACCTTTTTACTTCGCCGGCTAATTGTTTGCTACAGGGCCGACGAAGGAGGGTGCTGCTACCTTGCTTCTTAGTACATGATCATGTCAGTCGCTGCCAATTATGTTCAGTGACCAGTGCTTTTCCTTCATCATTGAAACAGACTGACAACAACTAACACAACCACGCACTAATGCTGATCAGAAGAATTCAACACAATATTTCACGACTCAGCGCGGGGTTGAACTCAGAAACCTCCGCTTCATAGTCTCAACCACCCACTCTGCTTTTTCCGACGAAATGAGATTATAATTTTATTATTTTATTAAAGACTAACAAAAGCAAAAGCAAATACTGTTCTCTCAAAATTCTGTATGCAAACTTTTTAATAGCGGAACAAATCTATTTTAGATTAACTAAACCTGGTTTAACTCATATATCAAAAACAGGGCCTTAAAATCAAAAGTTTAAGCAGAACTTAAAAAAATACTTAACATTTCTTAAAGAAAGGGTTAATTTCGTACTTATACAGAGCTTTCAGACTTGGAAAAAAAATCAGCGATTTTTAGTACGTTCCCTCTTCGCTGGAATATAGACCAAACCTTCATCATATATGCAGTTTTGTATTTAACAAACTTTTAATAAGTTTATTTCTTCTTTAGCTCATCTAAACGATTAAAATCATCTAATCCGATTTATTCGTATATAAAAAACTTTGTTGTAACACGTTTACATAATCCTGTACTAAAACACACATAACGCAGCCTTCCTCGTTGGCATTGAAGCATATTAGCTGCCAAAGTAATAGCACTGCATGGCTAGAGTCTGTCCTCTGAGTGCTCTCCTAAAAAATCTCTTATTATTTCTCGTTATATTGTATTTTCTAACATATTTTCCTTATTAATTTCTTGTGATCTTAGACATTTTTTACAGTCTTACAGCGTGTTAAAACACAATTCCGTTTTCTAATAACTTAATAGTTTTTTTATGTTAATGCCGGTGTGTTTGCTACCAAATACAGCAGCTGCTTCTGCAGAAGTTTGTAAATATATTTGACTAAATATACTTACTCTAAACTACTTTAAACACATATTTTAGACGCTCTAATTGTTGATTTATTTCAGCAATTACATGCAGTAAAATAACGATTACAAATCTGCATAAATTAACAACTCTGACGAAAAAAAAACTAACTTAATAAACAATCAAATATTTAAAGAAAATAAAAAACAAAGTCAGGCACATACACGCATGAAGTAACTACAATAAAGGTGTTAGGTGTTTCAACAACACATAAAAACATCGACCGTTTACGGCAAATTATACTAAGTGCCACTATTTTCAAAACTGATTTCAACAACATTTAAATTTTAGGGAAAATATTTGCATCAGTCAAGGGAAAATTTTTTTATGATGGAAACTTCTTGTAGGACTCAAGATTTAAGATTTTAATTTAAATGGAAATTTATACTTTACATAATTTGTAAACTATTATTGCTACCCTTTTGTAATTAACTTTCAGCCACTTAGGCTTTACATTACTGAAAGTATGAAATATATAAACAAATGTAAGTAAAATTAATAAACACTTCGGCTTCGGCCTTTATATTTTCATATTGTCACTTACGATAATTTGGCACTAAGGGGTCGACATGTAGCATAGCATCTTAAATAAATAGCGTTTATTGCTAATAAAGAAAATTGAATGAAACAAAAGTTAAAATAAAAGTTTGTTAAGACTTAAAACGCTGCCATGAAAACAAACGACTTAAGAAGCAAACCTCTTTCATGTTAGCAAATATTTTATTTTTTATTTTATTTAATTTTTTTTAATTTATTCAACTATTTTTGTAAATAGCTTAAAAAGAAAATCTAATTGATTTATTTTAGTAAAACCACTTTTAGTTTTTTATTAAAAAAAAAACTTCTTTTTTTGTTTATAAGCAAAAGTTAACAGCAAAAAGAATTTTGCGTTTAACATAACAACGCCTAGCCTTAACCACCATAAGTATTAAACTGTATTCATTTAAAATAATAATAAAAGAAACCCGTTTTTAAATTTAATTAAAACTAAAGTTTAATGAAAAAGTATTTTTGAAGACCCGCAAAAAGTCTTTGCCTTTTTAATATGTAAAATTTAATTCAAGGTCTTTTCAAGTGCTGGAGGATGACAAGTCACTATTACTTAAGTCCTTTTTGGATGTTGAAACCAAAAGTAAAAAATAGCAAAATCTGTCGCTCTCATTAATAAATTACATTACTTGTCTACATTTATCAACATCACTTCTGTGTGGAATGACTGGCCTCAAAAAAATTTCTCAGTAATATGATTAGCACATACTTGCCTTAAAAGTAACTTTTTTCAAGTTCCTGTTGCTTCGTCTGTCAATGTGTTACAGCAAGTTTTTCAAGCACAAAAACTGCATAATAAAATTCCCGTTGTATTTGTCAGCCGTGTGTGCTGTTTTTTTAAAACTTTATCTTTAATTTTGTATCTCTGTTTTTTAAGTTGTTTCTTTCCTTGCATTTAATTTTTGCAAACCTTCAGCCTACATTGGGTTAGCTGTAAAGTGAGTTTTTATCAGACATTATATTGTTTTTATTAGTATTTCTTTTTTATTAAACAAGGGACATTACCAGGTTGTTACTGTACATTATTTGCTGGACAAAGGAATATTGTAGTCGGCATATTGTTTTAAACTGTTTTGTTTTAAGGTCTTAAATAAAACTTTATAAAATTTACTGGTTTAATGTTGATTTTTCCCCGATAATGTTTAATTTCAAGGATAACTAGAAAAAGTCGAGTAGCTTGTGAGTTACAACAAGGAAAAAATTAAAGGCTAAACAATAAAAGTTATAATGAGTATTAAAGGAGGCAAACAAATTTTAGCAAATGTGCTTTTATGTGGGTGCTGTTGGCTGAAGTAGTAGAACACGAGACTATGAAGCGGAGGGTCCTGAGTGCAACCCCGCGCTGAGTCATGAATATTGTGTCGAATTCTTCTGATCAGCATAAGTGCATGGTTGTGTTAGTTGTTACCGGCCTATTTCAATGATGAAGGCATAGCACTGTTCACTAAACATAATTGGAAGCGCCTGGCACGATCATATTATCAAAAGCAGAGTAAAAGCAGCACCCTCCTTCGTCGGTCCTGTAGCGAAAATCTCATACGATCTGACCATGTCCGTCCGTCCGTCGGTACGTCTGTCTATGGAAATCACGATTAAGTCCAAGCGAAAAGAGCCAGACCCTTAAAATGTAATATAAATATATTTTGAAGAATAGCACAGTTCATGTTCGGATATGGGCTAAATCGGGCCAGAGGGAAAAAAGTTCCCCTAAGGAGAACTAAACCAACCTGTGAAAAAACAACATCATTTTTAAAGTTTTTTTTTCGTAATTTTAATAAGCAAATGACATAATTGTATGTCAAAGAAGGCCCAACGCGTTAAACTTGCAGCCATAAAATCAAGATAATTAATTTTTGGACCCCGTCCCCTTTAGTGGGCGTTATTGTATGCAAAATTACCGTAAAAGTGTAACAAATTGTATTACTTAAGCCTAAATTCCTTAAAAATAATATTTTTTAGCTTTTATGGTGAAACTGAGACGCTACCTGGTCCTTCTCTGCCCTACCACCTCTTCCTCCTTTGCCACCCCAAATGACTATAAAAAAATTGTACACTTAATTATCCCAAAAATTTATTTTCAGGGTTTCATGGCAAAGGTGAAATGTCTTCCCCACGTCTCTTTCCGGAAGCACCCTGTATAGAGTTTCAAAATTAGGCACAGTTATGTCTTAAATGATCTCAGACCCTGCAGGTTAAAAATTTTAACTTATCTCAGTCCCTTTTTTGCACGTTGATATAAAATATTAATACGTAAGTTTTTATGCTGACGGAAAGGTGTCTCAGTCATAATAAAAATAGAGTCAGAATAAAGATAGAGTTTTTATTTACTAAATATTTGGAGGGTATTTAAGATTCGGTCAAATATAACGTTTTTAATTGCTATAAATCGGAAAAAAATATATCCAGAAACTGCACATATTTCTTTTTGAGACAAAATCCTTTTCAAGGCTTCGGGAAATTCATTGTAATTTCTGTAGAAAAATATGTGTTTTAAATTAACTTGTTTTAAAAATAATTTTGCATATGTAATTTCAATTTTGAAAAAATTAATTCTTAATAAAACATCAAAAAAATTGTGTATAAAGTTTTTATATATAATTGTATTCTGATATTTTTAAGCTTAAGGTCTCGTTATTTTAGTTTAATTTTTAATTTCAATATTTCGTCACTCCTTTGTGTGACTTCTTCACGAAATTAATTAATTATTTTATTAAATTAATTAATTAATTATTTTATTAAAATAATTAATTTCCTGAAGAAGTCACACAAAGGAGTGACGAAATATTGATATTAAAAATTAAACTAAAATAACGAGACCTTAAGCTTAAAAATATCAGAATACAATAATAATTAAAAAGAGGTCAAGAAACCAGAAGTTTTTATATATAGGGTAATAAAATTTCTTATGACTGTTTTAATACTCATGTGCTATAAAAAGTTGTAATTGAGTTCGTTTGTGAATTAAGAAAAACGAACTATTCAAATACAACTTTTAGAATATTTGGCCAACACTTAGAGAAACCTTGTAAGCGACCTTACTAGAATCATAACCAAAAAAAACGAACTCATACACACACACAAACAAATTCAACAAACTAATTTCAATTGCATATAACAAATGAAAATGTTAAAGAAAAATGGCAATAAACATTAAACCTGACCCCCTTTTTGGTCAAGAAAAAAACATCATTTGAAAATTTATTTATAAACTTCAAAACACACACACACACAGAATGCATTTGATAATCTTTTTTTCTAAAGCGAATACCAATCATATACGATCAATATACAAGCCTGTTCTTTTTTTATGTTTTCTATGCTTTTACTACAAATTCAATATAAAATCTTAACCTTTTAACAATTTCCGTTCTAAACTCAGCACTTTGTAAGCCGGTTAGAAATCAGCGCAATACATTAAAGTACTCGTAACATACATGAATTAAATTGAGTTTTTTTTTTTTTGCAAGCTAAAGTGTTGATAATTTTAATGTTTAATCCTACATCCACATAATTATAAGAAACAATACAAATACATATTGCAAAAAAATCAAATTCGCCACAAAATTACGAATATCCGGCTTAACGTTGTTTTAAGTGTTTATAAATATTAAACAGTCAGCGCTAAAATGTAATACCACCAATACAGGTCTTGCACGGCGATTCTTGCCTAAAATTTTGTTTAGTGTATGGACACACGACTATTACTGTAGTAGCCCTTAGGAAGTTGTTAACCCATTGAGGGCCTTGCTGCTTCCTGTTTTCATAATCATTAGTACTGAGAACTAAGAAAACAATGGTGATTTTAATATTATTTAGGGCTAGTCCGAAATTCAGGCTTCGAGGTCATTAAACATTTATAAAAATAAGCCCCAAGTAATTTTGATATCAGCACCAGTTTCCATTATAGACTTGTTTTCAATTTCAATTTCAATCAATAACCACAAACGCTCTCAGGGGATTCACAAATCGATAGTGCTGATAAATTATTTTTGCTTAGGCTAATAAGTGTCTTATAAATTTGGGGGGGAAAAGGCGGCTGGAATTAGAACAATAAAAATCATAATTTCCAAATTTAATTTTTCGATTTTTTTTATATTTAAAGCAAACATGAGACATTATTTCACTGTCAATGCAAAATTAGATTCGTTTTTATAAAATTGTTCGCAAATCAAAATAAATCCTTAAGACTTAGTGACGATATATTGGCATCTTATATTTCAAAAAAGATGGCACATGACCAAAACTAGGAAAATCTCTTCAAAATCGAATTACTCATAATATTTCCAATATATTGAAATTTTAAACAATATGTTGTATCGCGGAAATAAGTTAAATGAGAAAAATTATTTTTCTTCTTTCATTAAAAATCTTCGAAATTGTTAGACAAGATTTTTATATATTTAACTCAGCACTCTATGCATCTTTTTGTCATTGTCTGTATATATTTGTTTTTCTTATTTTAGCACCAGTCGTTAATGTTTAAAGTATTTATGCAAGCGTTTATTTTTCATTCAGGGGATAAAAAAAATATGAAACTAAATTTGAAAAAGATATTTTTATTAATATTACTGTTGAATGATTTACGACAAAAACACCAAAAACTTGGCAGTGGTGTCGATATAACAAAGACATGATGACGGAAGAAATACTAGTGAAGGAAATTTATTCAAGAAATAACACTACAAATGACTTTTCAATTTGTTTTCCAAACAAAAATAAATTACTTCTGCTAAATAACTACTTAAGGAAAAAATTATTCAAAAAAATCAGCCAGCAAACTACTAATAATATTTTTTTCTGATTGTACTTAGATTCTGAATTCAGGTTAAAAATTAAATGAAATCTTTATATATATATTGCAAAATTTACTTACTTAACAGCTATACAAATACCTTTTGTTTAATTTAACTTTAATAAAAAAATCGTTTCAATAAAATTTTTTGCAATGTAACACACCTCTTCATTAAAATATCTACCAGAACAGTAAAATAATCACAAAAATTAAAAAAAATATTATGCTACAAACCAATGCTGTCGCGAAAAAATGTCAACCACAACAAACAACAACATTTAAAAAATTTTGGAACAGCATTTAGATAACTTGAAGTACAAGAAAATGACATTTAAATAAATGGCAGCTACAAAATACTTTAAGCAAAATCATGAAAACGTTTTGCACACAACAACATCATTCATATACAAATGACTAAGAATGGTAAAAAATAATAATAATGAAGAATAAAGAAAACTCTTGATGGAAATATTAAACTACTGTGACTAAGAAAAATTAAAGACAAAAATTATACTAAAAACAACAGAACGGATGGCATACTAATCACACACTTATCCCGGACACAAACCCCGCTTAAACAAAGACAGACAGCCCGAGAATATTTGTAAATGTAAAACAATTAAAATTCACATAAACACACATTTTGGTTAAATAATTTTTAAAGCCATTATTTCCTTGATATTTTTTAATATAATTTTTTTTGCCTACAACAACGCCCATGCCTTCTTATGCATCAACAAAATGCAACAACATTTATTTTTAGCCACCTCCAAAATACTAGCACACCAAAGACAGAAGAAAAATAAATTTTGAAATATATGCAAAAATATAAGAAATTAAACAGCTAACAACATGATTTACAGTGAGTGACATTACAATGAATATATATTTTTTTCCTACAGAATTTTAAACATGTAAATTTGCAAATTGATTGATTGATGGCAGCAGCAATAAACTGAAAAGTATATATATATTTTTACAGGCATGGTTAATATAACTGTTTTTCATCTTAGTTATAGCCATGCGGCTGGGCCAATATTTGATGAAATAAGTATCTCAAATTTATTTTGTACTTATATTTCATCTTAACACAATTTTTATGAAGTAAGGGTATATAATATTAAAAGAATTTGGCGTTAAAAATTTATTGACAACATATGAAAGAAATTATAAGATATAGATTCATTAATATCTAATAAAATAGCGCTATTTTTCAAAATTAGAAAGAATATAATTGGAGTATTCACAATGTGTACAATTTAGTCATATTGTTGTAAAGTCATAATATTTTAGACCAGTTTAAAAAAGTTGTTGTTGTACTGCATACAAAAAACTCATAAAATAGTAGCACTCTTTCAGGTATGTTTTTGTTTTGTCATAAAATAGCACTAGAGATCTGAGTCGATCGGCTGGAAATCTTTAGGCGAGACGGCGATTGTATATGTTTGCCGTCGTTACTTATATATGATTCACGACAAAAAAATGGCTAAAAAAGTATTCATTCCTGTATATCTGTACATTAAATCACATTTTTTTAAACATAACAAAAAACAAGTAAAAAAGTTATATTCGACCGGGTCGAATCTTAAATACCCTCCAAATATTTAGTAAGTGAATTTGAAATGTTTAACTTGGTGGGACAGAGTTCCTTTATATAATATCGTACGTCAACGCCCACTAAAGGGGGCGGGGTTCAAAATATCATGTTTTCCACAGACGAACGTATGGGCATTGCTAGACCGTCTTAGACTTCATCACAATTCTCTTTGGAGGGTATAAAAACTGTATTTTGGCGGGGTCGCTCTGGCAAGGGCTGTGGGGGAAACATTTCACCTTTGTCATAAAACTCTAAAAATAAATGGTTGGGATAATTATATACAAAATTAAAATTTCTTTTTTTTATAGGGTCATTTAGAGGGCAAAGGGGGAGAGGGGGTAGGGCAGAAACAGATATACATAAAACTGTAAAAATAAATGCTTGGGATGATTATACACAAAATAAAAAAATTTTATATATATTTTTAATAGGGTCATTTAGCGGGCAAAGGGGGAGGAGGGGGTAGGGCAGCAACAGGCAGTCATAAAACTCTAAAGATAAATGCTTGGGATGATTATATACAAAATTTTAAAAAAAAAATTTTTTTTTTTTGGTAGGGTCATTTAGGGGGGGCAGAGTAGTACCAGGTTTCGTCTCAGTTTCGTCATTAAAGCTTAAAAGTGTTATTTTTAAGGAATGTAGGCTTAAGTAAAACAATTTGTTAAGTTTTTAAGCCATTTTTGCCTATAATAACGCCCACTGAAGTGGGCGGGGTCAAAAAATATTTTTATTTTATTTAATGGCTCCAAGTTTAAGGCGTTGGACCGTATTTGACATAAAAATATATCATTTGCTTAACAAAATAACCAAAAAACTTTAAAAAATATGTTGTTTTTTCTGGGTTGGTTTAGTTCTTCTTAGGGGAACTTTTTTCCCTCTTGCCCGATTTAGCCCATCTTCGAACTTAACCTGCTCTAAGCTTTAAAATATATTTATGCCAAATTTCAAGAGTCTAGCTCTTTTCGTTTGGACTGAATCGTGATTTCCACAGACGGACGGACGGACGGACATGCTCAGTTCGTCTTAGATTTCATCACTGATCAAGAATATATATAGTTTATGGGGTCTGAGATGGATATTTCGATGCGTTACAAACGGAATGACAAAGTGAATATACCCTCCAAATTCTTTTTTGGAGGGTATAAAAACTAAAATCGCAAAAAATAAATATATACATGTGAAATATATTTTTCTCGTTTAACTTACGTAGCTGGCAGCCACTGAACGTTTTTCCGTATGCCGCCGCAAAAAAAAAATGTATTCAGCTCATATCAAGGCAGCAGCTGTTTTATTTTATACATACAAAATCATTTAGATATTCCTGTACACCAGAAGACAAATTTAATATTTTTAAATAGAAATGGAGTTTTTAGACGATTCATCTTTAATTGTATTAATTATTAATTTAATTGTATTAATTATGGGTTGTTTTTCAAAAATTTTGTATAACAAAAATTTGCCTTGTAAAACTATACTATTACTGTACAAGACCAGCTTAAGGCCAGTATTTCTCTACGCGTTTCCTATTTGGTTTAATGTTTCACCTTCTTTTATGAAAGAATTGGAAATTTTTGAAAGAAAGATGTTAAGATGTTGTATTGGAAGAAATTTCCAATCATCTTGTAAACGATATTCTAACGTCTATATTTACAATAAATCAAGGGTTACTCCCATTGGTCTTTACGTATGTGATATTTTAAAGAAATTTATTGCAAGACTTTCTAGTCACGAGAATGATATAATGAGAAATGCGTTTAACGAACAAATAAATTTTAGTTGGTCAAATGCAAATTACTTATCGCCAGTTGGTCTCATTAATGAGAATCATCCGAAATTTAATTTAAATATTAGTTTGCGTCCACCTTTTTATCTAAAAAGTACTTCAGGCACTCATAGGGGTTAATCCATATATGTATGTTGAATGGCTTTGTGTTGTTATTATTTTTATTTCATTTATTTATATTTTTTTTAATTTTTGTTAAGTTTAGTTTCTAAGCATTAGTTTTAAGTATATTATAGAGAAATACTCTCTTATGTCATGTTGGCTCCGGGAGCAATAGCTTATAAATATATTTGGTTTTACAATTTGTAACTTATTTTCCTTGTTAAATTAAGTTTGTTACTGTATTAATATTTTGTAATTAGGATAATACATTATAGTCCTAAATTGTACTATTTTACTGAATTGTAATTTAGTTCATATGGTTTGTTAAAAGGCTCAAATAAACAATTGAAATTGAAATTGTATTAATTTTCTTCTGCTTTGATAACAGCTAATTACAAATGCGTTGTTATCTTTTCACCTGATCGAGGTTTTTCAAATAGCATACTAAGCTATGACGGGTTGTTCACACTAGTCATATTTTGCGTGATATTATTTTATGACTCATGACTTTACGACTACATTGTGAATCCCCCAAATATTTCTTAAGACTAACGTTTTAACTATTGATATGAAATAAAGCAAAATAAATAACAGTTTTTGGAATGAAACTATTTGAATAATAACTTTTTGTAAAATATCACTGAAAATGCAACCTTCATCTAACCTTGTTAAAACAAAAGACTTAGAACAGAAACTTTGAACAAGAAATTAAAAAATATTATCAATAACAAATATTCCAGCTAAAAACGAATACTTTCTCTTCTCCTATCTGTGACTCCCAATAGGATTTCAAGCATAATGCATTACATGAGTAGGGTGTTATCCCCCTAAATGCCGACCCTAGTTTGAAAAATTGTTCGCCATTATAATATGCCTTAAAGGAAAAAAATAGCACAATTTCAAACATAAGTTTTTGCCATATACAGATATGTTTTTTAAAATCAGCAACTGTAAAATATTTATTAGTTAATTAAAAAATTCTTTATACGATCAGGTCTTTATAATAAATCAAAGCAACTGAATTGTTATAAACAACTTTGTTTCAAAACAAAAGACTTAGAAAGCAAGCGTTAAAATGTAAAATTCAACGTCTTATTCATATAAATTTTACTTGTTTTATTTTGTCTTGGCAATATTTAATTTTCGCGTTAATTACACTGCTCAGCAAAAAATAATTTTTGTCTCTCCTTTAAATAAAACTATGTGGACTATATGGATTTTGATGCGCTAAACTCAAATCCGTTTTTGGTTTTTTTCCATCAGGTGGGGATCATTTTTATAGGCGTGGCAAATTTTTTAGTCAGGTACGGAGTTGACGGATTTGAGCATCAAAACCCATATAGTTTTATTTAAAGGAGGATTTTGTTGCTGAACAGTGTTATCAGCTAAAAAAAATTAGAGTGAAGTCTACTCATGATTTAAGATTCAGGAATATTGATATAATAAACTCCCACCACATAAACCAGTTTTTCAAATATTAATTGAGCCAACATCTCAAGTAAATGTCATTATAAGAAAATAAAACTATCATAAGTTTTTATATATTTAAAACCTTATGAAAGATATTGAGAGAAATATTTAGAAATTTTTACATCAAAATACTTAATAAAATTTAATAAAAATTTCATATAAAAATATGGTATATGGGCATTTCCAGAAAAAAGTCCACCTTGATCGAAAAATTAAAATTTAACAAACAGATATTTTCCTAATGTATTATAAAGGAGAAACTTCTAAAATAAATTAAATTTAGGAGCTTAAAGCTTTCTTTTGTTGGGATGGTGAAATACTGAGCTACAAGTTTGAAGTTCTCGTTTTTGTAAGTGTTTCTTAACTTCAAGGGCATTTTCTCTTCATAATTAACATTCCTAAAATCAATTTCATAATAATACTCTTATTGCAAAACTGTTGCTACAAAAATATTTAATCATAAAACAAATGCAAAAAATATATTTAGTATTTTGTAGTTTTTATATAATTTTCTAATATTTATGTCTTTTTCGCATTTTTTTAACATAATAAAATAAAGTGGAAATTTTAGTAATGTAACGCCAGACCAATTTTCATAAAAGAAAAAAAAGGAAAAAAGATTTGTTCAATTTATAACTTGGAAAATAAATGTATATTGGTCCAAAACCTATCAAAAAAAATTTGATTAAAAATACTTGCCCAATTCGCAGAGTTCAACAATTTTGTTATCAAAGTCAAATCGCACTTCCGTTTTTTGTAACGTAACGCCAGGTCACTTTTTGGAGTATATCTTGAAATTCTTAGGCTCAACTATTTCCATTTTTTGGCTGAATATAGAGCTATCCAATCACTTCTCTAATGTGAGAAAAATACTTTTTTAAATTATGGTTTTTAAAGTTTTTTTCAACATATCGTCGTACAAAAGTAACGTAACGCCAAAATGGAAATGCCCATATAAAACAATTAAAAACTTTTTTTATTATGAACTGTTTGGCACTTTATATAAAAATTTTATAGACAATCCCTTGCGGACGCGGAAAAAATTTATATAGTAATTTCCGTCAGACGAAAAAACACCCATTCTTATTATTGATTAAACTGTATTTCTGTTTTCTAAATAATATAAATATTTTCCAAATTATCCTGGAGCTTTCTTTAAAATATTTTGCGTTTATAATAATAATATTTTACAAATTCTGGTAACGTAAATATAAAAGAAATTTGAGCAATAAACCCTTTGAAAAACCACATTTGATTTATTTCAAAGATGTACCACAAAAACAAAATTGCCAATAACACATAAACAGGTGTTTTGAAAATGTATATGTGTGTGTGTGTGTAGTTTTTGAAAATTACTTTAAAAGAGATACACAATGTTGGTGGCGGCTAGAAATGAAGTGGTTGTCTACCACATCAATGCTGTGAATGGCCTACTTTCATTTTGACAACAACAACAACATAATCATCATTATCATCATCATCACCATCACCACCATAATAATCATTTATATGCATGCAACTTACTCACACTACCAATAGCAATGCACCGAAAGCAGTTTCAATTCCAGCTTCAATACCAAACACCAGTAGCACCCAAAGACGTTTGGTTTATGCTATTGAATATTTACTTCTATGCACATTTCAGTACTATTTTTAATATTTCTTCGTGTTTAATATTAGACAACGACAATTACATTACAAATAGAAGAATACAAAAAAATTGCAACGTCTAATGCCAGTATTAAATGCTATAGACAGCAACAAAGTCTTAATAGCCCAAAAGTGTTGTTGTTTTAATAAAACTCTCTTGCAGTTTCTTGCATTGCCAATTTGACTTTTTAAGCAGATTTATTTAATTTGTTTTGTTGGATCTTTAACACAAAACATTTGCATATACTATTAATGATATGATGATGATGTGGACTTGGGTTAATAACACCAGGAGATGATGATCATGATGGCGGAATAGTAATGAGTTGATGTATAGTTTTGGCCATACCGCGAAAAAAATTAACAAAAAGATGTACTTGGTTGAACTGCTATGACGTTAAATGAAGTTATTTGTTAAATATTTTAATGGCGATATTTATTTTGTATTTAAGTAAATAGAGCTGGCCGGTATTTTGAAATCTTCAATTTCTTAATAGTGATATACAAGAAATTTAATATGAAACTAACTCCAATGAAGGTGGAAAAACAAAATAGATTTATATCGAATAAAATTAGTTGTTGTGTTTTCTGGAATTTCAAATCCTATGGTTTTGTTTATATAATTCTGAATTAATTTTTGGGAGTTTATGTATAAGCGGTTTTGTTATTTTTGGAATTAGGTCTACTGATGATTTGGTGTAAGAACCAATGAAATGCAGTCATATAGACAGACTTGACAACATAATAAACAAAAAGCACTAATGAAACAAATTCTTTAAATTTAAAGTTCCACTAATTATGGGTGTCCCCTTTTTTATTATTATTTGATAAAAACTTAAAAGGGGTCCTCATTGCAAGTGCAGAAATAAATGCTTTGATTCAGAAAGTCATGATAAATATTCCAAGATAACAGCAACATCAATTTAATTATCCAACTCGAAAGCAGAATGGAATAGCTAAAGGGTATTTTTTTCATAGAGCGACACAAGTTTAAATTATAATAAAACAAGGAAATATATTTTTAATATAAATTGTTAATTTTAATAATAAAAATTCATAAAAATTAACAATTTACATAAGAAAGTTCGACTAATAAATATTCATAAAAATTAACAATTTACATAAGAAAGTTCGACTAATAAAAATTCATACATAATTTATTTTTAATATAAATTAAAAAGTTTTCATTGGAAAGAAAATTTTATGAAATTAATGTTCAAATATGATTTCTGCCATTTGGCCGCCACGGCTAGCGCGTAGAAGGCGCAATTTGGAACACCAATTTTTAACAAATAAAAAAATCTTGCTTAAAGTGGAAAGACACAACCCCAGTTGCTGAGAACGGCGACGAATTGATTGATTAGGATAATCTTCAATGCTTTCCTGTACAGTGGCTACAGCTTCTTTAGTGCGCACTGTTCGGCATCTCACGGGATGCACATGATCACTAACAGTAAATGTGTTCCGAAAACGATCTATTGTTGTTCGAATTATCCGCTCTAAAGGATAATCTTCCTGCGCCATAAAATGGAAGAAGTGTACGATGAGTTTGCCGAATAGAACAATTAGTTTGAATTAAAAATTTCCGCAGTTTGTACACGCTGCTCTGGTTTTGTGACACTCTAAGCAAAAACTCCATTTATTTGAGGAAGCAGCTACACTTTCAACACCAGTTACCATGTGTGTTTTTAGTTGTCACCAGTTATTTGCTGGCTTACATGAATGTCATAAAATACGTTTATTAAAATTTTGAATTTATATAATTTTTTCAAAATGGCTTATGGCTCAATAGTGCATGCAGAAAATTTCCTAAAATGATTTTTATATCTTAAGATATACTTTAACATATACAAACTCTTTTCCCCTACATATTTTATTGTTTCTTATATATACATATATATTTTTTTTTTATATTGTAATATTTATCAAGCTTGTGGTCGTTTTTTATAATATATTATTTCTTATAATTTTTATTCGATATTTCGTTAACAGCTTGTTAACATCTTCAGGAAATAAAAATTATTAAAATTTTTTATTTTTTTTTCTATGTATAAAATTTTAATAATTTTTATTTCCTGAAGATGTTAACAAGCTGTTAACGAAATATCGAATAAAAATTATAAGAAATAATATATTATAAAAAACGACCACAAGCTTGATAAATATTACAATAAACTGATAAGGTCAATAAAAATAAATCAACATTTTTTTTTTATATTTATTCGTTTCATTCTAAGGAGTGTTTTTCCAATTGCGACTTGATTTACCACATTTTTTCTATGTTAATGTACAATGGCAGCAAATAGTAGTGAACTTAAATGACAGAAAATAATAAGCAGGAAAAAATAAATAAACAAGATCTGAATATATAAATCATGACTTTTAGTTTACAATGTAGACTACAAATACATACAAATAACAAGAAAGAAAAAATAAATGTATGTGTGCATATCTTAATACGATAATTAATAAGTTATATAATAAAATAAAGAATAAGTTTTTATTAAATATGCACGAGCTGCTTAATAAACCATATTTAATATAAATCTTTAAAATACACTTCTAAACAGTATTATGGGTTTTTTGTTTAAGTCTTTTCTTTCGCAAAAAAACTTTGCTATAATATTCTAATGGTAATAGTCTTATTTGTGCAGATTAAATCTGTTGACTTGTTTGGAGTAGAGATATTATTTAATAAAGCTTAAAAACTAGCAAAGCTTTATTTAGAGATTTAAAAATAAATGTTACTGGATAAACTGGTTGGGTCTTTATAAAAATTATATCATTTTATGTTATAAATGTTATGTGGAGTTATATTTGTGTGCGGGTATTCCACAGAGATATGGATTTTGCAAACTTTTTCCTTGACCGCGAAACTATAATATATTGTACTTTAATATAATTTTAACTTAATTTGAAATTTTATATATATTTGACGTGCCTTATTACCATGAGTCTTTCCATGAAGTTCCTTCTTCAGAAATTAGCTTTTTTTTTGCTGTCGTAGAAGATTGGGAAAAGCATAATGAAAAAAACCTTCTAATATTATAAGTGGCGGGGAAGACATTTGCAAGTAGTTTGTTGGACATGCGCACCGTTCGGCCAAAAAACCAATTTTCTTTGTAATATATAGTGTGATTCGCTGGAATATCGACCACAAATGCATGCTCTCTTGGTGACAGAAGTGTGGAGCGTAAAAAGAATGGGTTTCAGGAACAAGCTCTCTGATTTCACCAGGGCACATTCCATTATTGTAGCGATAAAACAACGAAACACACCCCACATTGCGGCGATGCTCAAGGGAGTCAATAGAATAGGGTAGTCAATTCTGTCTCCCATGAGTTTCATCGCCCTCTCCTGTACGCGGTCGAGTAATTTCAAAGTAGACTTTGAAGCACTGGCCCACAAATAAGATTTGTATTGTTGGTATGTACATCGGCAGCCAAGCAGAAGTTCTGTGCCACACCCACTATTTGAATGGGGCAGCTTTAAGATGCGCTATTTTGATTAGATGGCCAGTCTGAGCACAAAGCTGCAGCCCAATCTGTTAAGTCAGTGATCGGGGCGATGAGGCACAATATGAATGTTGCGCTAAACGGTGACCTCAATAGGATTGTCGAATGGGGTCACAGAAACAGGGTAAATTTCAATGCCCGTAAGACCGATCACGCTGCTTCATCTGTAAACATGGGTGGTATTGATACTGAGGAATCAGAAGCTTTTGATGTTCTTGGCATGAAAATCCAGTGTGACGTTCGTTCTTTCAAAATAAGCATTCAAGTGCCTCGGCTTTCTAAGGCGGTGTAAGACATACTTCACCCCATCTGATCTCCTTACTATTTGTACCACTTACATCCGACCGAAGATGGAATACAACTCTCATGTATGGGCCGGAGCTTCAAAGTTCTATTCTGAAGATACTCGACCATGTACAGGAGAGAGCGAAGAAACTCATAGGGGACGGTAGGGTAGCCAACTCTATTAACTCACGTGAGCATCGACGCAATGTGGGGTATGTTTCACTGTTTTATCGTTACTATAACGGATTTTATTCCACCGAAGTCAGGGATCTCTTTCCCGAAACGCGCACTTTTCTACGCTCAACACGCTCTACAGTGGGATCACACCCATATGTGGTGGATTTATCTGTGAACCGCAGTACGCCTTATAGGGAAAATTCATTCTTTGCCCGTATGTGGAATAAACTCCATGCGGAGGTTTTTCCTGCCGTATATAGCATGGATAAATTCAAATCGAATGTCCATAGACACTACTCCCTTTATCCTCCTTCCCATAACCAATTTTCCTAGTTCCAGCACAATGTACGCATAAGTAGGGGTCATCCCCTGAGTGCCGGTCCTAATAAAAAAAAAAAAGTACTCCCCTAATGCCAAATTTGTAACCTGTTCATTCGTATGTCACACACTCAGACACGCTTAAGTTCTCTGTGCAAGTGTAATTGATTTTTAGATCTTAATGATCTAGTACTAATCACCTGACCCGAATATTTGGTTACAGTCCGTCATACGTTGACACCGACGAGTGTAGTGACATTAATGGCATATGTTTCTTTTAATTGTCTGTATGGAACGTTACCTATAATTTTCAAAATTAAATTTCTTGTATGTAATCCAGAAGTTAAATTTAAGAGATGATGATCTATCCTAATAGTTTTTTATTCAATATAGTGAAAGTGTTTACAAAAATTAATGTTATATCATAGCCTGAAGAATGTTACTTTTATAAAATATTTATATCAGTGAAAAATTAGATTATTTAATATATCTAAAATACTAAAATTTATATAATTGAAAAATTTTATTCTTATACATTTTTTTATTACTGAATTTAAAATATATATTATTATACTAGTATAAAAGATATTTACCCGAAAAATGATATCTCTTGGAATCTAATGTTAATATTCAGTACAAATAATTTGGCCACTTTTAAAAACAACAACAAACAAACAACACAAATTTTATTTCTATTTAATTAATTTGCATATAATGGTTTTCATGCTCGTCTAGCTACAACGTAATTTTGTGTGCTTTGTTTTGACCAAAATGACAATTTAATTTCTTTGTTATTTCCTTTTCTTTTATTCATTAAAATTTAGCAATTTAATGACTTTCTCAACCAAATATATTCGTTATTTGGCCAAAACTTTTTACATAATATATTGATATTTGTATCTTAATGATAATATCATTTTCTTTCACAGAGAAGCTTAATAAAATACATGAAAATTATTTTATAATATAAAAATAATTAAGACAAAAAGAAAATATGTGCAATGATCGTGAACTTAAGCGCATCTAAATAAACTTTAAATTTGCCAAGTTGCTGTGTGGTGTGTATTAAACATCAAACTGGCAATTGTCTTAGTTACTTGAGTAAAACAAATTATTTTTTTTTAATATTTGAAAAATATCTGGAAAATATATATTATTTTCACTAAGAATTAAATAGTGAGCAGTAGAATTTTTACAAATAATTATTTTAACATCCTTTAATAAGCTAGAAAACTGCGATATATAATTTACTGTCTCAGGTATATATGTATTTTAAATATGATCACTAAGAAGAAACATTATCTTTTGGGGTTGTAAAATAATGAAATAATACACGAGCTGCTGAACCATATGTAAATAAAGTAAAACTGCAACACTTACTAAATAATTCCATAACAAAAGACTTAAGAAGAAAGCATTTTGTTAAGATATTTTTATATGGATATATGTACGAGTATGTATACTAGTTTTTTATTTAAATTAATTTCTTTATTGTTAACTCTAAAACAAATTTTAAAAAATACATTATCGTCATTTTAATAAAAAAAAATTGGTTGGTCATTATCCAACACTTAATTAGCACTTTGGTGTTACCAAGTTAAGCAAACTGTTTAAACACAAAATGTATGCCAATATAATCATGATTGTGCCTAAGAAAGTTGTATAAATGTTGAAATAGTTTTTAATGTATCATAAAAACAAGACATATATATTTTTTTAAATTGCATCATAGTTAAGACAAAAATTTTAAAATATATACACCATGAAATATTTATAAGGAAGAGTTAATATTTTCGTATGACAATACAAATATTTTAATTTTATGTTAATTATAATGAAGGGGACATTATTGTTTTTACAATTATTAAGCAAAATTTCAACATTTATTATTAAACAAAACAGGTTTATTTAATCAAATATTTTGTTTTGGCAAAACCTTAAAATTTCCAGCAGCCACTAAATGTTTCATGTAAATTAAAAAGTTTTACATTTTTATCATATTACATATTTAAATTCAAAACAATTGACCTTAATGCCAAACAAATTTAATGGCAAATGACAACATTGTAAATTTGGTTAATTTAAGGTTGAAATCTTAATTTTTTTTTTTTGTTAAATGCCATGTGTTTTGTTATATGCAATTTATTAATACTTTACTATGAACTTGAAGTTTGTTGGGCTGCATGTTTACTTCACTTATAAAAAAAACAAATGCAATTCCAAGATCAATTACTATGGTTTTTGTAAATGTAATAGCTCTAGAGATATTTTTAAATTAAAAAAAAATCGTCAGTCCTTTTAAAAACATCGTATAAATTTTAAATTTAGCACTTTTATCCAAAATCTTTATGTGTCCTTTATTAATGTGTCACTCGAACTGATAGCCAGCAATTCTATCACAAAATTTTCCATTGCTTATTCCTGACGATGTGAATGAAATATTGAATATCAATAAATAAAATTTGTAATAATTTTATAAAAAGATCTCGTGCTTAAACAATTTAATAAAATAAATAAATCGTAATTTTGAATTATCATAGGAAACAGGAGAAAATTAAAGTGCGCATACTTCTTCAAATTAAAAGAAGAAGATTTCCATAACAAGTCATTATATTACTTTTAAATTGTTTTTTTTTTTTTTTTGTAAAGTGTTTAAATTCTTGCAAGAATTTTTCCTTAACATTATTTTTATTTAGATTTTCAGTATTTTTATAAAATTTTCTGATGCATACCTTTCTAGCTTTTTTAAAATTACAAAATTGCAATGATTGATTCTGGTACAAGCAAGCAGAAATATATAAAATATTTATATAGATAGCATTGAAGTTGTACAATGAGAACGATTGTGGCATATGGAAGGTTATCATAAAATAAATAAATTAAAATTAAAATGCTGGTGTTTTAAAAATTTACGTATAATATTTAGTTTAATAAAAACTAAAAATTTGCTTTCAATAGCGATACAAATAATCCGTTTAAATGTTCTACAAAACTATATTTTTCAAAAATCTCGCTTATTTTTGAATACATGAATGTTTAAAATCTAATTTGGAAGCAAGTTGCCAGATATCATAAAAAAAATTTTTTGTTGTGCAGTATAATTTCAGAAAAAAAATTTTGTTGTGCAGTGTAATTTCAGAAAACAAAAATTCTAAGATATACACATGTAAACACTTCTCGAAAAATTATTTCCTGCAAATTAAGTATTATAAAAAAAATTTTGTTGTGCAGTGTAATTTCAGAAATCAAAAATTGTAAGAAATACACATGTAAACACTTCCCGGAAAATTATTTCCTGCAAATTAAGTATTATAAAAAAAATGTTTTCCTGTATATCTAGTGTAATTTAAGAAAAAAAAATTTGTTGTGGAGTGTAATTTCAGAAAACAAAAACTGTAGGAAATACACATGTAAATACTTCTCAAAAAATTATTTCCTGCAAATTAAGTATTATAAGAAAATTTTTGTTGTGCAGTGTAATTTCAGAAAACAAAAATTGTAAGAAATACACATGTAAACACTTCCCGGAAAATTATTTCCTGCAAATTAAGTATTATAAAAAAAATGTTTTCCTGTGTAGTGTAATTTAAGAAAAAAAAATTTTGTTGTGGAGTGTAATTTCAGAAAACAAAAACTGTAGGAATTACACATGTAAATACTTCTCGAAAAATTATTTCTGCAAATTAAGTATTATAAAAAAAATTTCTGTTGTGCAGTGTAATTTCAGAAAACAAAAATTGTAAGAAATACACATGTAAACACTTCCCGAAAAATTATTTCCTGCAAATTCAGTATTTAAAAAAAATCTTTTCCTGTATAGTGTAATTTAAGAAAAAATAATATTGTTGTGGAGTGTAATTTCAGAAAACAAAAACTGTAGGTAATACACATGTAAATACTTCTCGATAAATTATTTCCTGCAAATTAAGTTTTATAAAAAAATTTTTGTTGTGCAGTGTAATTTCGGAAAAAAATTTTGGTTGTGCAGTGTAATTTCAGAAAACAAAAACTCTTGGAAATACAAATGTACATAAATACTTCTCGAAAAACTTTTTCCTGCAAATTAAGTTCATATCTATTATAAAAAATGTGTTTTGTTGTGCAGTGTAATTTCAGAAATAATAGTTTTGTTGTTGTGGAGTGTAATTTCAGAAAACAAAACTCTAGAAAATAAACATGTAAATACTTCTCAAAAAATTATTTCCTTGCAAATTAACTACGCATTATAAAAAGCTCGTTGCTTAAGTCTTTTGATTTTCTATTATCTTACCTGGTGGGCTAAACTCATACGCTATTAGTTTGTTGAGTATTTCTAACTAATATAATTAAGTTTTTGCTAAATTCATTATTAATTATCATGGCAATTTAGTATGCTAATGGCAAAATTGGCTAACACTGTATGTATACATTTCTTCATCTTATGTAAATGAATAATATTTTGTTGGGGTTTAAGAACCGTCACACTTGGTCGCTGACATTATGAACGTTTTTGCTGAGCCAAAAAAAGCAGTTATAATTGCATTTTCTTTTTTTCTTTTTTTCACCAAATAACGTAAGTATTAAAAGCAAATTTAAAAAAATTCACTTGTTATTTACAATCCTGTTGATTAAAGAAACAAGGTTTATGTAAAATAAAGAAAATACACAGTGTTACACTTTCAACATGTATGGACATTAACCTCACGTGTTATAATATCTTCGGTGAAAACAAACACAAGAAAATATATATATATATATATATATATATATATATATATATATATTTTTTTATTAAACATTTTTCAACACATTCGCTTAAAGTTTTCAAAATTTTAACATTAAACAGGCAAAATCATATCCAACTCTTTGATAAGAAATGAACGGCTGCACATACAATATTTATGTTACGAGTATTTCAATGTTAACAAAAAACTTTGTTAAACAAGAAAAAGAGTTCAAGTTTTTTTTCCATCTTTATAAAATAGATGTGTATAATAAAATGAAATGTATAAAAGATAAGTTTTGTAATATTACTTTCATTCACTTTCATTTTCATTCACTTCATACAACTACTTCGTTAAAAATACAGTGCTGTTTAATTTGATATTTTGTTTTTGTTTATCAAGAGAATAGAGAAATATAAAACAGACTCTAATATCTTTTTTTTAAAGTTCCGGTTTGTATATATACTTTGTTTTTATTTATTTTTTTATAATTATTTTTATTAATACCAACAATCAGCAGTACAACAATAAGTGGTTTTAGACAGGATGACTAATGCAAAAAAATTCATTAATATATAAATTAGTATTTCCAACAATACCCTATTGAATGTGTAAGCGCGTGTTTTGTGAATTCAAGGTTTAGGGTTCGATAACATATCATAAAAAATTATTTCATATTGGTGATAATAAAACAAATTTTATGTGTTTTCAATGAAGAATCAAAAATTAAATAGAGCAACAACTTGTTTAGTTTAGTTCTTCTAGGTGGCCATGAAAAAAAGAACAAAATAGAGATTCAAATTAAATTCTAAAGGGAACTTCAAGTTTTTATATATTGAATTAGAAAAACACTATAAGAAATATCTTTTTGGCTTTTTCAAATTCTGCTGTTTGTTAAATCAAGAAGTAAACAACAAATTAAAAAATGTTAAACAATAGAACCAGTCTTCTAATACACACTTTAAAAAAAAAATATTAATCGGCATATAAATGGGAACGTTTTGCAATAATGCGAGTGGAATAGTCCCCTTTTTCTTAAGGCAGATAAAAATGATTATAAATTTTGTAATAATCCAAATAACTCGTTTCTTTATGTTTCGTTGTTTTTGCATGCAAGACGTTATAATAATTTAAGGTATAAATCTTTTACCTTCCCAGCATTCCCTTGCAATTAATTTAATAAACTCTTATGCACCGTAGCTATTAAACCATTAAAACAAACTCATTTCACATTGTAACATAAGCAAAACCACACAAGTTAAATAAAAATATATATTTTATATTTTTCACTTTTCTTTTTTTGAATAATCGTCGCCACTTGAAACCTGTTGACCAAGTTACACACATATGATTAATTGAAAAATACGATAAACATAATGATTTAAAATGTAAAAAGACAATCATATTAAACTATATTTTTATAAATAAAACCTGATTTGAACCTACTTCGCAAGTGCTCAAAGTTGTCTTAATTACTGTTTGACCAAATAAATTGAAAGTAAAAACTAAGAAATGAGGAAAATATAAAATAAACCAGACATTTAATCCTTACATCTATCAAAAGTTTTGCAAGTGCGTATGACATTTTACATTACAAAAATTTAGATATGAGTGATATGTGGAAGTAATACTAGCAGCTACAAACAACCAGAGCCACCTAAAAGAGGGTGGAGTACATAAAATGCTTATGGATACTGATGAGAGATTTTAGGGTTCTTAGAAAACAATGCTTTTGCATTCTGCCGTATATCTCTATGTTAATTAATATTAAAACTTCCTTTGCAGCTCTGAATAAAGTGTTATGAAATTTAGCTTGACAAGGAAGTATGGGCTATAAGTGATATTTAGTACATGACTAAAAGGCAGATATGTTTTCCCCTCATAATTTTTCTAAATATACATATATTCATTTATAAGTCCTCTTTCACACACATCAGATTTGACTCGTCAAGTCTTGATCTTTTGGGAGAGAGCGGTGTAGAGAATGAAGAGGCATACAGAGTTGACGGTACTAGTCAGTTTCTATATTTTCTTTTGTTTTATCATCCGTAATATATTAAATGAATATTCAGCAATGAAGAGAAACTTGGCATGCCCTTTCGTGTGTGAACGTAATTGCAGGCTCCAAAGATAATTGAAGAAAAACTGATCAAGTAAACCTGATGTGTGTAAAAGGGGACTGTTTCGGCATTTCGTTTTTTTTTCTAAATTTTCTTTTTCTTTTTAATGAATTAAATCTTTTAAAGAACTCAAATGTCAAATTGGATTTTTAACTGTCAAAACTTTGGGAAATTCTAACTGTTATGAATACATCAAAATTGTCAACCATTTTTTTATAAAAATATCCTTCTTGTAATACACACCATTTAAACCGGTATTGTATTTTTTTCGCCCGTGAATTTTAAGAAGTTATTTCTGATAAAAAATATAACAGTCCCCATATTTTTAATAAAGATAATTTTTACAATTAAAGTTTGCTAAAACCTGTTTTATATTTTCGTTTGCAAACACTCCTTAAAAATTATTAAGGAAAAACAGGGACTAAGATTACAATTTTGTATAAAATATTATTAACCAAGAATGTAAAATTTTATTTTCTGAACTTATAAATTTTCTTATTAAGATAAGAATTTTTTGTCCAGACTCAAGTTCAAATCTGCAAACTGCTATTTTATGAATAATTTCCATTAAATTCATGTTATTCATTTAGAATATTCGTTCTGCTATTTTTATGTTTATAAAAATATTCTAAATATTGCAGATTTGAACTTGAGTCAGAAAAAAAATTTTTGTCTTAATAAGAAAATATTATTTGTATTTGTATAAAAAATAATTTGTAAAGTATCAGTGCACAGGTGCCGTCAGGTGAATGAGACCCTATGTCGGCGATGTTGTTAACCCGTATTTTATACGCTACTGTGACTGACTGTACACGACTTATGCCTTCAAATAAGAAGTAAGAACCACAAACTTTGCTTTGTGACTGTATAAAATATTATAGGGTGTTTCTTTATAGAGTGACACAAGTTTAAATCATAATAAACAAGGAAATATGTTTTAATATCAATGAAACGGGATTTATTGGAAAGAAAATTTTATTTTATACGCCATAGCTGGCGTATAGATGGCGCAATTTGGAACACCAATTTTAAACAACTAAAACAATCAACCATAAAGTGGAAGGACACAACTCCAGTTGCTGTAAATGATTGATTGGGATAATCTTCAATGCTTTCTTATACAGCGGCTACAGCTTCTTTAGTGCACACTGTTCTTCGTCTCACGGGATGCACATTATCAATAACAGTAAATGTGGTCCGAAAACGATCTTTTATTCTTCGAATTAGCCTCTCTAAAGGACGATTTTTAAGCCATAAAATGGAAGAAGTGCACGATGAGTTTGACGAATAGAACAATTAGTTTGATTAAAAATTTCAACAATTTTCATGCGTTGCTCTGGTGTAGTGACCCTAAAGCATACTTGTCGTGGGTTGAGGCATTTTTTTAACGTTCACGTAAAAAGTGAGAGTTTAAAACTATATATAATATAAAAAATTATATAATAATTTTTAAAATGAATTTAAAAAAATTTTAAAAATACTTTTAAATCCACACATGCGAGTATGTAATATTTTAAGACCTTTACACAATTAGCATATCTTCGTTAAGCAATAAATATATTTTTAAGGCGAATCAAATATTGAATTTATTAAATAAATATTTTTGGCCCATAAAATTTTAGGAAAACTTAAAAAAAAACTTAATAAATAATTTAAATTTTATTCATCCGCCTAATTTACTGCGTTTCCTTTTCAGCATAATTTCATTATATTTTATAACTTAATTTAACATCTGAATAAACTTTTACTTTTCATCAATTTTAAATTTAGCCAACATTAAAGTTTATGTCTTTAGTCTTTTGATATTATCAAGTCCTCACTTTATATTTCTTTTAAAACTTTGAAACACACGAAAACCTTTGCATTATCTTTAGCTAGATTTTAGGTACATGCATGTACATACATATGTGTATATGTATGTACATATATATGTAATTTTTTTACACATTTAAAATTTTTAGTTTTAAATAATCTATTTTGAAATCCGTATAATGTATTGTTTTTCATCACTTCTGCATTAACATAGCAATAAAGTTTGTCTCTTCAGTCTTTTGATTTTATCTCGTCAATATTCAATTTATTTGTATTGTTTGTATTTTCCACTATTTGCAATAATTATTTCATACTAAACTTGTTACTACCCATTAGGCAACAAACAAACAAACAAACCAATGAATACTATCTGCAGCAGCTTTTCCTAAAACTCCTAAAAATAACCATAAACCAAAACAGAAAACAAAAGTAAATAATATTTAATTGCCTCATATTTTGCTAAAAACTGCAAATGAAACTTGTATCACTAAAGCAATTTCTAGATCTTTTTTTACAGATTTTTTTCAAAGTACCTTTTTTTCTGTCATACTAATGTGGTTTTTCTAGAGCATAACATAGACTTAGATTTTAAAACTAAATATCAAGTTGTGGCTACATAAATGTATGTACGTACATATCTGTTGTATGTATCTTTGAAATGCAGTTTACAAGTACAAGTATCTGGAGGATTTGTAATAAAAATTGTAAATAAACAAATTTTCCAACAAGTTTTTCTAGTTTTATGTTTCTGCAACTCTGCTTAACTAGTTAAAGTATTTATTTGTTGGCTGCTGCGTGTTTTTTTTTCAATTTATTTGAAACTCGTGCAAAGTTGTGTTTTTCAAAAACTAACAAATACTGCTGGAAAAAAAAACTGTAACACTATTGATTTGCTACTTTCAACGAAAAACCAAAAAACTGTAACAAGAAAATGTAATAAAAAATCTAGGGGGATTTATGTTTTTGTTTTTAACAGTCTTAACTTACATAAGTTTACACACCTGCTATGCAGTTTTATAAATTAATTAAATTAAAGGAAACTTTTTGTTAAAAGTTTATTTTAAAATAAAGCTATATTTAAATATGCTCTAATTAATTTGCTTAAAATTCAATGGCTTGCAGCTGCCAGCTAGATTAACAAGAAGAAAATTTATAATTTTCTTTTATAAATTTCATCAAGAGTCTTCCTTTTTTGTTTCCCAGACTCTTGGCGTGCATGTTTTCTGCAATTTGCAGCTAAAAATTTGCTTTTTATTTAATTTTTGTAAAACGTAAATGTACTCAGCCATTAACTCATTCATGAGCATCAGTGTGAAAATAATAAATAAAATTCATGATTACTTGTGGTTTGTGTATTTTTCTCGTTAAGAAAACTATTAATTTGTTGTAAATTTTTCCTGCTGCACAGACAATGCGTTTTTTCAATTGCTAATTTTTCTTTTATTTTTTTTTTAAGAAAAAACTCTTTCTGCTGAACAGACATGGCATTGAAAATTTTACACTTAAATATTTAATAATATAGTCAAACAATGTCAAGAGAAAAGTTTGCAATATAGAAAGTTTTATTATTTTATTAAATTTGTTGTGTTTTCTGCATGAAATGCAAGTTACAAAAATTTTAGCTTTTCAAATTTTCAACAAAATTATATACATAAAAAATTGTGGAGAATATACACTCATACATATATTCCGCAAAGTTATCGTTCACCAGATTTCTATAAAAAAATGATTAATAAAATATGTGAAGGACAAGCCCAGTGGAGACCAAATTTAATTAACTTAGGTCATAATTGTGTAAATCACTTTGCGTTACTGTAATTTATACATATGTACACAAACACAAACACAAAATTTAAAATTTGTTTATTATCTTTTACTCAATTTAATTTTGTTTTTCATGGAAATTTTAAACATTTTGAAAGAAAAAGTAACAAAAAAAATTTTTTTCTTTGCTTTTTTTATATATTTAATATTTTGATTTTGGAAAAAGTGTTTTGTTTTACCAAAAAAAATTATTAAGACCACCATTTTTACAAAAAAAAATAATTGGAGAATTAGCAAATATGATGTTGATTCTGTCAAATAGTTGCATTGTCTGGCATACTTTTAGTGGAAGCGTAAATATAATGGTGAATAATTATTTTAAAAAAATTCTGAAAAACTTATCCTATGTGTGTTTTGAAAAATAACTTTGCCTATTTATATTTCACAAATTTGTTCGATATTTTTTTATTATTAAATAACTTTTACTCACGACTTTGTCCGCAAAGAATATGTGAAATTTCAGCTAATGTGTATGTCAATAGCATATTATATATTTGCTGTACCAGTTTAATAATTTTATATGACTATACCAATTTCCGACCACCCTTAACCACTCAATACGATCAGTTCAAAAAACAAACACAATCCTATGTTATTCCTCGAATCGTAAGCTATCTCTATGCCAAATTTCATCTACGTCGGTTCAGCGGTTTGAGCATGAAAAGGTAACAGACAGACAGAGTTACTTTCATATATATTTATTATATTAAGTAAAAAAAAGTGAAGATCATTATAAAAAGTGCAAGTCATCATAAAAAGTGCAAGTCATTATAACAAGTGCAAATCATCATAAAAAGTGCAGGTCATTATAAAAAGTGCAGTCATCATAAAAAGTGCAAGTCATCATAAAAAGTGCAAGTCATCATAAAAAGTGCAGGTCATCATAAAAAGTGCAGGTCATCATAAAAAGTGCAAGTCATCATAAAAAGTGCAAGTTATCATAAAAATTGCAAGTCATTATAAAAAGTGGAAGTGATCATAAAAAGTGCAGGTTATCATAAAAAGTGCAAGTCATCATAAAAAGTGCAACTCATTATAAAAAGCGGAAGCTTATGCTCTCATACCAGAATGTATGAAGTATTAAAGTTGGAAAGTTTTTTATAAAAAAAACTGCTGTTGGCTGAAGTAGTAGAACACAAGACTATGAAGCGGAGGGTCGTGAGTTCGAGCCCGCGCTGAGTCATGAAAACATTGTGTTGAATTCTTCTGATCAGCATTAGTGCGTGGTTGTGTTAGTTGTTGCCAGCCTGTTTCAATGATGAAGGCATAGTCACTGATCACTGAACATAATTGGCAGCGACTGACACCATCATGTACTAAAAAGCAGAGTACCAGCACCCACCTTCGTCGGCCCTGTAGCAAAAAATTAGCCGGCGAAATAGCTACAAAAACATCTGTCTATCTTCTCATCTTTCCTAATCTGTCCCTTCAATACTATCCCCTCGTTTTCAGTTCCGGCGCATTGCATTGCATATATAGGGGTCATCCCCTGAGTGCTGGTCCAAGATAAAAAAATAAATTTAAAAAAAATGTTTTGTACAAAATTAACCTCTTGCTTAAATAAACATAAATTATTACTATTAAAAAAAGTTTAATAAGTTTGTGAATCGAACTATTTTAAAATGCGCAAATGTAAGCAAACAAAAAATTTAACAGATATATTACATGTATATGTATGAGCAACATTATACATATAGCAAAGATTTTAAAGAAATCATAAAAAAAAATTTATGAGAAATATTTTTTGGAAACTTTTGTATCGAAAGTTTTTCTTTCCATAACTAAAATCTTTATAACCATAATAAAGCTGTAAACTTAGACCTGCACCCGAAAAGGTACTATTATCACTTTGTTAAATAATTTTAGTACAACATTGAGCGCCTAAACTACTGGCCTGTACAATTATTTACTCATGGCAAACTTGTGCCATAAATAACTTGAAAAATAAAAGATGTACATATAAAAAATTAAACAAATTTTGCAAACCAACCATCAGCGCAAATACAAAAACATAAACTGATATTTAGTTAAAAATCACCAGAAAAAAATAAAAGAAAAATAAAGCAACTACTATAGAAAATAAATGTTGTTAACAAAACTAAGCAAATAGTGAAGAAAACCTCAGTAAAGCGCCTGCCACTTTTTCTTTAAAAAAAAAAAACAAAAAACGAAAACAACAACGAACCAACCATAGCAAATTCAAATCAAAATATACCAAAGGCAATGGCCAGAAAGATTTACTTAACAAACTGTTTGCTGTCCATCTTTGCCCCGTTTGTACTTGTGCACCCCGTCTCTATGCAGCAATAGGTAATAGAAACCTTATGTTTTTTAAATACTTGCATACAAACGAAAAAAAAAGTAAAAATAAAACAACACCGCCAACAAAATACAAACATCAAAACAAACAACTTTGACAGTTGAGAAAAAGAAGAAGATCTGAAAACAAGAAGTAGAAAAGACATCAAGTCGAGTTAGAAAAAAACAAATAATACGTTTGTATACAAAACTAGTAGTTTAACAAGCGGTTTACCTTAGCGACGTTTTTCTTGAGTTTTGGCCAGTGGAATGTACTAGTGTTGCTTATTAGTGGTCTGGGTGGTTGGGCTTTTGTTTGTCTTATAATTATTGCACCTTAAGATTTTAATCAATAAGGAGAAGCTAACGAAGGCACACTTTTAATATCATCTGTGCTTGAGTAGTTGTCTTGTTTCGCTTCGATATTATATGTTTAAGCAAATTTAAGGAAATTAATTCAAATTGCAGTCTTGGTTGGGAATATTTTAATTTTAATGTAAACTTTACTTTGGGCAGTAAATTACAATATAAAATTAATTACTAAATTGAATAGGATTACTTAGGCTTATATACAAATCTGCGAATTTACATTTATTTATTATTTAAAAAAATTTTCTTAAATTCAAATGTTCATTGTAAGTATTGAAGGTAGTAATAATTTTTAAAAGAAGCGATTTACTGCCTGTTTTTGTAAACAGAATAAACATTTTTGTTTAGGTATCTATATTGAAGCAACAGAAAAAAACCCCAATATTTGTTTTTATTTCAATATCAATACCCAAATAAAAAGTTTTATTCTTATTACAAAAACGGGCAGTAAATCGCTTCTTTTAAAAATTATTACTACCTTCAATACTGGCAATGAACATTTGAATTTAAGAAAATTTTTTTATATAAGCCTAAGTAATCCTATTCAATTTAGTAATTAATATGGTAGTATTGCATAGTTCTATATTCCCAAGAGAGTTTTTTAATATCAACAGAAGTATTTTTAGGGAATCATCAACAAAAGTATTTTTAGGAATTTTTTCAAGTGATGGATTACTCTTTGTTCAATCGACTAATTAAAATTTTCTTATACATATCAAAAAGTACTTTCTCTTATATCAAAAAATACTTTTTATAGAAGATCCTTATTTCGAAAAGGTACATTTCCCAACTTTATAAAAATTTTTAATAAAATTTTCTATTTTAAAGGTAAAAAAGTACTTATAGATAAATAAAGTACAAATAAAATTTTTCCAAATTTACACACCTTGAAATACTTGATTTTTAAAAAAGTACTATTGCTGTCAGTGCACTTCTTTCATGAGAGTTTTATTCTGAACTTATTTTTTAATACCTCAACTCCTGTTCAGGCTGTTCAGGGTATTTTTGTACAACAAGCGGTCACTTTATTTTAAGAGACAACGGGACCCTGATAGCTAGAAGATGATGCCATTAAGCACTTCATTGTAAGTCTTTTTTTAATAAGACCTGCACGCAAGGGATGACCTCTACTTATGCAGTGCATTGCGCTGGAACCAAAAGGGAGAGTATAGTGTTGATGGGACAAATGATGTTAATATCACACATGTGATTTTAATATCACACATGTGATTTTAATATCACACATGTGATTTTAATATCACACATTTGATTTTAATATCACACTCAAAATTAGTCAGTAATTTGAAATCAATCGTGACTTAGTTCACCGATTTAAAATGTCATGCCGTAAAAAAATTGTTGCACATAATATCTTTTTGTGATTTAAAAAAAATTGTTTATAAAATCTAGTATAGGAGTTTTCACTTATACATGCTAACAAATTTGGTAGAAATATTATACAATTTTGGCTTTCAAATGGAACTCTTATTATAGTGTAGGGTACACAATGTTCGCATATAGCATTCCAATTAGCTCTCATAGCAAGTTTTATTAAAATTAAATATTCACAATAATACACATACTGAGTACTGATGATGAAAGTGTGGGGGCTTTCGAAAACAGCTGTTCTGCTCTGCTGTGTAACTTGAATTATTAAAACTGATGTCGACATTCCTTTGTGTCTGGGAATATTTAATATGTCTTTCGGTATTTAAAAACATATTTTCGAACAATTACCCTATCAATCATATTAATTGGCAATATTCACATTTTTCATTTAATTATATTCTAGTTGGCATTCTTCCCTAGTTTTAATATGTATGCATGTGCTGTCCCCGTAGTATGATGTAATATTATAGGATGAACAATATTTATTTTTCTTTCTTTACTTCTCTCTGCAAAATAAATAACGTATACTCTAAAAGGTTGATGACTTAAAGTGCAAAAATAAATAAAAATATTATGCCAACCTAAGGGTATTTTACTCATTTAAATCAAATGGGGGACTCGTTAAGAAATTCTTATGAACTGTGAGTTAAAATAATAAAAAATAACCACAAATACCCGCAATTAATTTGACACAAATACAAACAAGATTTTCCCTCAAAAATCAAGATTTCAATGACTAAATGTTCTGTGTACGAAGACAAACTCTTGGCAGAAGCAAAAAAAAATATCAATTTCCAGTTATTGTGTTTTTCCAAACAAGTGCTAAAAGCTACTCACCTTGTGCGTTAACGTAACTACTCATCATCATCAGCGGCAGCATTAGCAGCAGCGCTATGGGCAGCATTATGCATGTCGCCGACATGTTAAACATTTGAAGATACCAACAACTAAAACGTAAATTTTGTTCAACGTTGTTGTATCGCTGTGGTTTTTGCATTAGTGCTGATTGTTTTAAAGCCGGCAAAGCAATATTTTTTTGTGTTTGTAGTAAAAGAATTTAATATTGGTTTTTGATAAACAAAAGACAAGTTTTAGCACAATTTTGTAGGTTTTTTTTTAATTTTGATTTAAACAACAGAGAATAAAATATTAAATTAAATATATAAATTTTAGCCAGTTTTATTTAAAAGCATATCTCTAAAGGTGCTTTAACAATCTGTACATAACGATGGAAAATATTTGCATAATTATTAAGCAAATGTTTCATATTTTAAAGAAAACTATGAATGAATTTTTAAATTTAACAATTTATTTAACTTGTTTTAATAAATATTTCAGTTCTTGTTGGTATATTAATCAACTAATACTAAACTCTTAAGCTTCGAAGCTTAATGTAACCTATAATATATACAAAAAGATATGAAAACTCTAGCATTAAATTGTTTTCAAATAAACTTTAAGTTAGCTTTCAGCAATAATTTATTTTGTTAGTATTGCTTGTTGTAATAAACGATTTTAGCTCGTGTTTTTCCCCCTTGCTTGCGTTTAATAACTCAAAGGTCATTCGCTTTGATATTTTATTTCTATTTTTCGTCTTTCAATTTTTCTTTTATAGCACTGTGGCATTTGTGTATGTATACGAATACCAATTACATGAACAAAGATCTTTGAAAAGTTTATAAAAATACGTGCAAAAAGATATGTATTTGTCATTAAAACTATTTATTGTGTATCAAGTCAAAAACAAAAGACATAAGACACGAACTTGATTGTGTTTAAAAGAATTTTTAGCCTGCTGCGAGAGCAGCATATCATTGATTCAGATTGTATGCTTTGAAAAACCAAGGTTTTCTAGTCTAGAAAACGAAATTAATTTACAATTCATTCTATTTTGATTTGAACATGATAGAATTGAATGAAGAAAAAAAAATTGCAAAGAAAAGAACTGCTTCAAACAAGTTCATTAAAACAAAGCCAAATAAAAGCGTGCAAAACGTTATTGTAATATTGGAAAACAAAAAGATAATTAATTATTATGGCCACGCCTTTTTGTTTAAAAAGATATATGACTCTGAATTGGAAAAGCTAAGGAGATAATTGCTAATTGTTTTGTCTGACACCCGAGTAATCTATATTTTAAAACGTATTTATATAGCAAAGTTTTAAAACTCTAAAAATAATCCATTCATAGTCCAGTCATGGTCTAGTCATAGTATGATCGTAGTTTAGTCGTAATGCAGTCACCGTGTAGTTACAATCTTGTCAGAGTATCTTATAGGCTAACCATAAATTGGTCATATTCCGCTCATAATGAAGTCATATTGCACTCATATACAAATCATAATATAGTCATAATCTAAACATTTTATAGTCATGGTCTAGTAACAGAGTAGTCATATTATAGTCGTTGGATATTCATAGCCTAGTTTTATTCTGGTGTTATTTACTCATAATTTAGTCCTAATATAGTCATAGTCTAGTCATATTCTATTCATAATCTAGTCATTGTCTGGCCATATTCTAGTTATATTCTACTTATAATGCAGTCATGGGTGCATAATAGTCTGTTCATACCCTGGTCATATTCTATTCATACTTTATTCATAGTCTTGTCATAGTGTACTCATTGTCTAGTCATAATCTAGTCATAGTCTAATCATAGTCTAGTGATAGTCTAGTCATAGTCTAGTCATAGTCTAGTCATAGTCTAACCATAGTCTAGCCATAGTCACGTCATAGTCTAGTCATAGTCTAGTCATAGTCTAGTCATAGTCTAGTCATACTCTAGTCATAGTCTGGTCATAGTCTAACCATAGTGTAGCCATAGTCTCGTCATAGTCTAGTCATAGTCTAACCATAGTCTAGTCATAGTTTAGTAATAGTTTTGTCATAGTCCAGTCATAGGCTAGTCATAGTCTAGTAATAGTCTAGTCATAGTCCAGTCATAGTCTAGTCATAGTCTAGTCATAGTCTAGTCATAGTCTAGTCATAGTCTAGTCATAGTCCAGTCATAGTCTAGTCATAGTCCAGTCATAGTCTAGTCATAGTCTAGTCATAGTTTACTCATAGTCTAGTCATAGTCTACCCATAGCCTAGTTATACCGTAGTCATAGTGTAATCATAGTCTAGTTATAGTCTAGACATAGTCTAGTCATACCCTAGTCATACTCTAGCCATAGGCTATTCATAGTCTAGTCACACTCTAGCTGTAGTCTATTCATTGTTTAGCCATAGTCTAATAATAATCTAGTCATATTATAGTCATATTCTGTTCATAGTCTAGCCATAGTTTCTATTCTACTCATAGTCTAGTCATATTGCAGTCATATTGTTTTCATAGTCTAGTCATAATCTAGTTTATTCATAATCTATTCAAGTCGTAAGCTAGTAATAGTCTAGTCTTAGCCTGTTGATAGTCTAGTCACAGTCTCCTCCTAATTTTGTCATGGTATAGTTATAGTCTAGTCAGAAGATAGTCTTAGTTTAGTCATACGAATTGCTCACATAGACATTGTGTATTCATACCTCTCTTATAGTCTACCCAAAAGTTATTCATATTCGAGCCCTAGTCTAGACATATTCTAATCTAGACATATTCATAATCTAGTCAATGTTTTCTCGTAGTCGAGACATAATCCAATCACAGTCTATGTCTTGTAAATTTTATACATTTTGTGTCCTCGTACCTAAAGTTGTTTTAGTATTGAATTAACTACTAAGGAGCTAATTTACTTATAGCCTTCTGTCAATGTAGCCAGAGTTTGGAAAAGTCATAGTCTAGTCTTGCTCCAATCATTTTTAATGCATAGCATCATCCTTGTCATAGCCAGGTCATATTGTAGTCATAGTCAACTCATATTTATTCATACTCTGATCACACTCTTGCTATGTCCCTACCATACTATTTTCATAGTCTAGTCATGGGCTCATCATAGCCCTTCATATCCCAATCATAGCCAAGTCCTAGTCTAGTCAATGTCTGTTCATACTAAAGTCTTAGTCCAGTCATACTCTTATCACATTCTTCTTTTTTTCCAGTCACAGTGTTATCATACTCTTGCTATAATACAATCATATTCTAGTCATAGACATGATCACAGTCTGTGCTATATAAACATGTGCATTTTATATTTTCTTATCCAAAGCGGTATTCTGTTATCCAAATACCTACAAAAAGGAGCTGGAAATGCAAATAAATTGTATATAAAACAATTTATTTGTTTAGAAATATTTCCGTTTATTAGCTGATTTAGAACTCAGATACGCTCTCAATAGCACTTGTATTCCAAATCAATCATTTTGTTTATCAAACATTCCAAGTTGCATATGATGTTTAGCTAGATTATGTTTAATAATAAATATTTATTATTATTATTACTATTTACTGCTGCAGTAATCCGTTCAAAGATTTCAAAACACTTATATTGCAGCTGTTGTAAATTAATTAATAACTAATATTTAGTATAATTATTATGCATACATTAATATTTTTGTGTATATTGTAAACTTTTTAATTATACTTTTAACTTCAATCCACTTTTTGCTCAATTAGATCATTTATTTATTATTCCTTTCTAAAATACAACACAGCCATAGTCTTGAGACACTCAACAACAATTGATCATGTTTACAATATATTTTAATTGTATTTAATTCGGTTTTATTATAAATATTTATTTTTTTTTTTTTTGTGTTATTATTAGCCAATATTGAAGTATTTGTTATTACACGCTTGAATGCAAGAATGCATTTGATTAATACAATTTTTATGATTATAAAATATTGTTGAAAGCTATACAACACTTTATTACAGCAACAACAACAGTTTAATTTAAAAGTAAAAAAAAATCCATTACTTTGCAGTTTTGTTTAAACAAAAAATCATATTTCGTTACATATGGTCAAAATTTTGTTTGATAAGTAAAAGCTATTTTTATTGTTACAAAACAGCAAATATTTTTACGCTTATTAAAGGTTTTTGTTTTAATATAAACAGTTCGTGTGATGAACTATTCAAAGTGCACATACTGTTGGCTTTGCTCATGCATTCACATTTTATTTTCAATAATTTCAAATCAAAATTCAATACATTATTTTTAATATTTTACATACATACACTTATATGTACTTATGTGTGTGTGTATATATTTTTATATTATAGAAATCGCGTTGGTGTTACGTGTGCGAAAGAAAAAATGTAAACATACGTTTTTTGCATTTAAATGAATTAACAACTGCACACAATTTTATAGAGACAAAAATTTATGTATTTCTTTTTATTATATGTATTTACGAATATTTTGGTAATATGCACAAATATATTTTCAAAACAATAAAATAAATTTCTTTTACTTTTCAATTTCTTTCTCTTTAGTTAAATTTAAAAGCAAACACACACATACATGTCACCAACTGTTGTTTTCCAAAAATGTACACAACAAAAAGAAGTTAATTTTAAAAAAATATCCAAAAATATATAAAAACATGCGACCAACCGTTAATATTATTCGAAGCAGTTCTCATAAACGCGTATCTCGACAGACTAACTCAAGGTGGTTTACTAACAAAAACCAAAAGACCAAATGTCTTGAACAAAAACAACCAACGACGACAACAACAACCGCAGCTTAAAGCCACAACTAAAGAAAAAAAAGAGTTAATAAAACTTTGAAACCATATGGGCTGGCACAAGAGAACAAAAAGTGTTGTTTTTTGTAGAAAATACTCACATGGAAAGAGAGTTAATAACGCAATCGCTTACGTTACGAAGTGTGTTATATATAAAACAATTTTTTTAGAACGATCATATGGATTGAAACTTAATGCAACCAGCTAATGTTATTTTTGAAATAATAAAAATTTATCGAATATAAAAGTAACTCTAATGCGCAATACTGTTTCACTTTAAAAATAATTTTTATTATAGGTTAATATTTTCTTAAGCCCAATAGCACTCACGAGAAGATTAACTGTCAAATGAACTGTCATATTGCTGTCACTGTTTTCCAATTGAGTTCATTCATTTACAGCATTTAACAATTTAAACACTGGTCTAAAATGATCGCTGGGATATCTTTTTTTGATATAAGAAATTTATTTCGATTTACAAATCACTATTTTATTACGTATTTAATCTATATGGAAATTAAAAATTTATTTGCCAGGTACATTTTAATGAAAACATTTCTTGTATAAAACTCCACACTAGGCTCTGTTTTTGACGTTTGTAATCGATATTCTTTAGCATATCTTACATATCGAATTACGTTATGTATATTTCTGTAGTACACGTTCCGCCATTTTATTGTTTACAAATATCAATAAAATTTACATATTTTAAAAGACATGTTTATATAGATATCCACAATATAAATAATTTTTGTAAACTTTTACAGCCTAATTTGTATAAATTTTGATTAATAACAAGTTTGGAAAACAAATTTTTGTATGAAAATTTATGTGTGAAAATTTGTTTTATTAAACTATTATCAATACAAAAAAAATTATAAATTATTCTTTAGAAATACCCCTTTCCAAAAAAAAATTGGTTAAAAATTTTTTGGCTTAAATGCATGCGATTTTGAGCTTGTTCGAAAACTTATTCGCATTTGAAACTCCTTTCTATACTTAGTTATTAGAAATAAACGCTTATTAGATATAAACACGTTTTGGGTAAAATTGTATTTCAACCAAAAAATTAATTTTTTGCAAAGAAGTACCCCTTTCCTAAAAACTTGGCAAAAAATTTTTTTCCTTTAAACGCTTCCTTTTTATATTTTTTCGGAAGCTTCCGGGATTTTGAAACTCTTTTCAATACGTAATAATTACAAATTAACCCGTTTTGTGCAAAATTGTGTTGCAACCAAAAAATTTATTTTAGCAAAATTTTTTTTTCCAAAAAAATTGCTCAAAATTTTTTTTGCTTAAATGCATGCGATTTGAGTTTTTCGAAAACTTCTTCGCATTTGAAACTTCTTTCAATATTTACTTATTAGAAATAAACACTTATTAGAAATAAACACGTTTTGGGTAAAATTGTATTTCAAGTTTGCCTAAGAAGTACTAAACCAACCTGTAAAAACAACATAATTTTTAAAGTTTTTTTTCGTAATTTTGTTAAGCAAATGATATATTTTTATGCCAAAGAAAGTTCAAAAAGTGAGAAAAATCCATTTGTTTGGACCCCCGCCACTTTTAGTGGGCGTTGAAGTAACAAAATAATATGGAAAAATAGTGTAAATATTTAATTTAATTGTATAATTGAAGCCTCTATTCCTTAAAACTTAAATTTTAAAGCTGAGATGTTTTCTGATCTTCCTCTACCCTACCTTCCCCCACCTTTGCCACCTAAATGACCCTATCAAAAAATTTTTTAACACTGAATAACTCCAAAAATTTTCTTTTTACTTTCTAAAGCAAAGGTGAGATGTCTCCCCCACGCCCCCTTGCGGAGTAACCCTAAAAAATATAGTTCTTATTTACTACATTTTTGGGGGTATTTAAGATCCGACCTGGTCGAATATAACGTTCTTACTTGTTTTATTTCGGTCAATGCTGTAGCATGGAGAAGGTGTGTTTCGTACAGTGGTGAAGATGGAAAGTGGGGAATTATAAGCAAATAGTTTCGTCGTCAGCTAAAATAGTTTAGGCTGTGTTCGAGCACCACTCCAACGTTTCCAAAAACCTTTTCAGTCCTGCGCTTGCATTTTTTTAAATAGCACAATTTGTCATTGTGTCTACAGGACTTTATGATGTTCATTTTTTTAGATGCATTCTTACAACTGAAAGTAATTTTTAAAACATATAATCCCAGCTTTAAGCTTTAATGCTTCAACAAATGACTAGTAAACTAGACGCATATATTTATTATACTGTTTTTATTTCAGCTGTTTTCAATTAAATCTCTCAGCCATTAATTTTCTTCATTTCAACATTAATAATCCTCTTCGGTATGTGAGTGAGTAAGTGAATGAATGATTAAAGTGACTTACAAAATACCTAGTATGTGAATGGGTAAATAAGTAAATGAATCTATCTATGAAATTCAAAACATTGTTAAATAGAAAATTGCATTTTGTCGTGACCTAATCACACATAAATTCACTAAACGACATTTGATCACTTCACATTCGCAAAAATACAGAGAATACGAAGGTACTTAACATTAATGGTGTCTTCTTTTTAAATTTTATTTAATTTTTATTTTATTTTTCGGCTATATTCATTTATATAATCAAGCCATCTTTGCTCTTCAGCTTTTGCAATACAACATCATGGAACTGATGATCCCTTCACTACGGGAAGCAAAAAAAAAAACAAATAGCAAACAGAACGACTAAAACAAATTTGTATTAGTGGTGGTGGTGAACGCAAAAGATCATTTTTGGCTTTACAAGTGACAGATTTATCGATTTGTCTTCAATAAATTTTGGAAACAAAACAATTTTCGTTCACAAAATGTTTGAAATGATATGCGCCAAAAATTTGAGCTGAAAGAAAATATTATGTATATATTTTTCACGACTTGAACAACTAACAAATTTACAAGTCAACACTTTGGAAATGAGAAAGAGTAGAAGATAACTGCAATAGTAGGAAATTAATAATAATTTTGATTATAAAAGTTTAAAAAATATTTGCTTTGTTTACCTATGATGTTATCAACGGTTTGATTTAAACTAAATAATTGTATTGAGCTTTCTGCCACAATAAGACCATTAAGCTTCCGGCTTAAGCTCAACCATGATAATAAAGTTTGACGTGATTTCACATTATTTAATACAAAGCAGTACTAGTCTTCTTTGGATAAATGTTTATGAAATCGTGCTGTATTGCAATTTTTCTCATCTTTAAGCTGCTTTAATCACGAGCACAGTTTTTATTGTCATTTGCATGCACAAATTGATTAAAGCCCACATACAAAACCAGCAAAAAACTCTACACTCATGCTACTATAGGCTTTCAAAATCAGTTTTTCTAATTAATCAAATTTTGGGTAAACATGTATCAAATAAGTTTAGTAATTATTATACAAAAAATAAAACACATTTTGTTTGCTGAAAAATTATAATGTAATGAAGTAAGAGTTTTAAGTTTTAATTCAAATTCTGTTTACTAATAATTTTGAGAAAATTTTTCATAATTTATTGCGCGCTTAAGTTTTATTTATTTTTATTTTTGTCAATACAATTATTAATATGGTGAGATGAAAGTAAATAATGTTCAACAAGATTTATTCTCGTATTGATATTGTCGAAAAAAAATTTTTCTTTGCTTTTTTATAAAGGGTGGTTAAATTTTAAGGGCCCATGTTGATTTTGAATAAAATACAAATTATTAATTTTTTTCAATGGGCTTAAGTTCGAATCTGCATGACTGCAAATGATTTTTTATTATTTTATTTATAAATGAATTTGTTGAAATTCTATTTATTATTTTATATTAAGATTGGAATATTAAGAATATTTTCAATAATCATCAAACCAGCAGAACGGTTTGATGATTATTGCAAGAGGTGCTAGTTAGTAGGAATATCAACTATTTAACCAATGTTATTAACGAAAATTGAATATGAGAAGTTCCCACATTCATATTTTTAAGTTATTACCTCTTTGGTTAGTACGAAGTTCCCCAACCCTGACGATTAATATTCCAAATATTCCATGTATCTCTCAAATTATTGTCACTTCGTTTTATTATTATTAGGAACAAAATATCGGCCAAATGGCCGCCGCAACCACGGCGGCACACCTCCATCCGATGGTCGAAATTAATATGCCAAATTATCTCATCCTTTAGCTCTTGAATTGTTGCTAGCTTATCGACGTACACCTTTTCTTTCAAATAACCCCAAAGAAAGAAGTCCAACGGTGTCAAAACACATGATCTTGGCGGCCAATTGACATCGCCACCACGTGAGATAACACGGTCATTGAATTTGTAGCGCATCTTCCAATTCGGGCCATAAAAAATTCGTTTTCATCTCACGATAGCGAACACCATTCACAGTAACTGCCTGACCGGCTTCATTTTGGAAAAAATACGGCCCGATGATACGCCAGCCTATAAACTGCACCAAACAGTCACTCTTTGTGGGTGCATTAGTTTTTCGACAATCACTCTTGGATTATCATTCGCCCAAATGTGGTAATTGTGCTTATTGACGAATTCACTGAGGTGAAAATGTGCCTCATCACTGAAGATGAAAAATCACGAAGTGCACTATATGCATTTTGATTTGAACGCCCATTTTCACTATAACCCTGAATAACTTTAACGCGTTGCTCGATTGTGTATCCATCCATGGTTCAAATTGAGTTAGTCTGAAATTGAGAAATGTCGAATGAAATGCAGAAAACAACTTGAAGTTTAGTTGTGGTTCACATTCAACAGTGATCCTTACAATTTAACCACCCTTTACTTTCCTTTTTTTATACCTTTAATTATTTTATTATGTTGATGCGTAGTTTAGTCGAACTTGAGTTGTTCGTCTTGTTATTCTCGCGTGAACTACTTCATCAAGCAACAATAAATATGTACACCTGTATGTAGAAGTGAAAACTTTAAACATTATCCGTCTGTCCCACGATGTCACTAGAGAGCCTTCTGTCGCCCAATTATAATTAAAATTATAAAATTTTAGAATTTGTTTTTGTTTTAAATGCAATTGTGCGACAGAACGATATCTAGTGGCATCGTAGGGCAGACAGTTTGTTTTCATTCTGAAACAAAAAATGTGAATGTGTATAAAAATTGCTGATTTTGAGTGCCGCACATAGAAAAAATATGTAACTAACAGGGTTTATTGAAAAAACATATTTTTGTTGGTAATATGAACAACCGAAACTGTACTATTAATTATGTATTTGAATTTAAATAAAATATCAAACATTTGTTTTATTAGTTGCATTTTGATAAAAAAAAATTTTCTGTGTAAAGGTATCTTTGGTCTTGAAAAAAAAAACACTTATTAAAAATATTCTATATAAGATATACAATTTTTACAAAAAAAAAAAACAAAGACCTTTACAAGTGCAAATAAAAAACAAATACAATGAAATTATTTACAACTTGTATTAGCTTTATATAATTTTATATATATAAAAAGTGTTAACGTGTATTTAAATGATATTTAATGAAATACAAATTGTTATCAAGGTCATTTATTCATTTACGCTGCTACACCTTGAGGAGGAGAGGTGGTGACAATAATAATTATACACTAAGTTGGCGTGGTTAGTTTTAAGGTTGGTCTTTTATTTTATCATGTATAGCTTTTATATATTTTATATTTGAATTTAAATAACTCTTAATGAGTATATTTCTTGATTTTAAAATTTCAAAGAAAAATATATTTTGATGTGTCATCAAAATCATGAAACATTTTTTATTTAATCATTCAGGCGTAAAAGCTACGCTTGAATATAAAACCAAACGGAAATATAAAATTTGTTTTTCAAGTATTATCTAACGCCTGCGCTTGGGTTTCAGTGTCTCTTCAAAATAATTGTTACATTCATAAACGTCTGTTCTTATAACTATTTTTGTGGCTGGTATTAACTTTCGTTAGCATCTTTTGCCACAAAATTTACATCTTTAATTTGTCATTAATTTGCTACTCTAATTTAAACTCTATATGGTGTTGTGTATCGCCTTTTTTATTTTTCTTCTATAATATTTAGCTACTGCACACTCATAAATTGCTGTGCAATTTTTAACACCAACACTTTATTTGTAAGTGATGTGTTTAAATTGCGCATTTGTTTGCTTGTCTCTAGATGACTCGTTGGCTGGTTGGCTGCCAGGCTGGCTGACTGCTTGGTTGGTTGTTCTCCCATTCGAAGTAAAAGAAAAATAGATTTAAATATTCAACTAAATGGTATATTAAGGTGTCAAGCAGCAGCAGCAGCACTTAGCTGGCTACCACATAGGCTAAGTTTCTTACATTTGCTTTAAGTTTGTGATAAATTTCAGTGGCATAAGAGTAGTATGCACTGTGGCTTGATGTGCTATAGAAGTTAAGAAAAACTATAATAAATTTTCTTGTATATTAAAATTTTACGAATTGATTTTGCTAGCAAAATATACATATATAATATTTTTTTTAATTAAAAACATTATAGCCGAGCAACCAAAAACAAATACATTGTTAAGTCAAGTGTACCAAAGTTTAAAATGTTCATAGTTATCAGTTTAATAGTTTCATATTTTTGACTAGCCTTAACCACTTACTAGGATCATTTTCAAAAGCAAAAAGCACACTATATTATATCTCGGATCACAAAATACCTCATCTAAATTGGTTCAGCAGTTTGAACATGAAAATGAAACAAGTCAGCATAAGAAGTGCAAGTCATTATTAAAAGTGTAACTCCTTATAAATGTACAAGTCTTCCTAAAAAGTGTAAGTCATTATGGAAAGTGCAAGTCATTATAAAAAGTGCAAGTCATTATAAAAAATACAAGTCATTATAAAAAGTGCAAGTCATCATAAAACGTAGAAGTCATTTTGAAAATTGCAAGTCATCACAACCAGTGCAAGTAATCATAAAAAGTGTAAGTGATTATAAAAAGTGCAAGCTATTATAAAAAGTGCAGGTCATCACAAAGAGTGCAAGTCATTATAAAAAGTGCAAGACATTATGAAAAATGCATTATAAAAAGTGCAACTCATTACGAAAATGCATGTCATTATAAAAAGTGCAAGTCATTATAAAAAGTGCAAGTCATCATAAAAAGTGCAAGTCATTATCAAATGGGCAAGTCATTATAAAAAGTGCAATTCATTATAAAAAGTGCAAGTCATTATAAAAGTGTAAGTCATTATAAAAAGTGAAAGCTATCATAAAAAGTGCAAGTCATCATGAAAAGTGCAAGTCATAATGAAAAGTGCAAAGCATTATAAAAAGCGCAAGTCATTGTAAAAACTCCAAGTCATTGTAAAAAGTGCAAGGCATTATAAAAAGTTCAAGACATTATGAAAAGTGCATTATAAAAAGTGCAACTCATTACAAAAATGCATGTCATTATAAAAAGTGCAAGTCATTATAAAAAGTGCAAGTCATCATAAAAAGTGCAAGTCATTATCAAAAGGGCGTCATTATAAAAAGTGCAATTCATTATAAAAAGTGCAAGTCATTATAATAGTGTAATTCATTATAAAAAGTGCAAGTCATCATGAAAAGTGCAAGTCATGATGAAAAGTGCAAGGCATTATAAAAAGTTCAAGTCATCATAAAAAGTGCAAGTCAGTATGGAAAGTGCAAATCATTATAAAAAGTGCAAGTCATCATAAAAAGTGCAAGTCATTATAAAAAGTGCAAGTTATTATAAAAAATGCAAGTCATTATGAAAAGTGTCAGTCATCATAAAAAGTGCAAGTCATCATAAAAATGCAAATCTTTATAAAAAATGCAAGTCATCATAAAAAGTGCAGGTCATTATGAAAAGTGCATTATAAAAAGTGCAACTCATTACAAAAATGCAAGTCATTATAAAAAGTGCAACTCATCATAAAAAGTGCAAATCTTAATAAAAAATGCAAGTTATCATAAAAAGTGCAAGTCATTATAAAAAGTGCAAGTCATTATAAAAAGTGCAAGTCATCATAAAAAGGGCAAGTCATAATGGAAAGTGCAAATCATTATAAAAAGTGCAAGTCATCATAAAAAGTGCAAGAATTATCAAAAGGGCAAGTCATTACAAAAAATGCAAGTCATTATAAAAAGTGTCAGTCATTATGAAAAGTGCAATATAGAGAAGCAACAGTTTCAGTTGTGTTAGGATTTTTCCTAGTAAAAACATTTGCACTGTGATGGGTGCGACATGCCATTGTGACTGGTGGGGAGGTAACTGTTTATTCAGACCAATTTTACAGAATTGATAAATACAAGGTTATCTTTTATATATTTTTAACTCATCTTTATTATATGAACATAATAATTGCTGTTGTTCATTTCAAGCACTTGTTCCTTTCAAAATACTTATGGCCTTATTAATACAACATTTTTTATTTATTAACTGCTTATTTGACAAATTGCTTTATAATATAAATTTGCACATAAGCTGTTAATAGGATTATTAAAAAGGCCATTGATCGATGTTATTATTGATTGTGTATATTTTTTAATTAAAATATATTAAATACTACTAAAAATATAAGAGAGATAGCGAAAAAATGGTTTTGCCTAATAAACACTTAGCTTTTAAACTTTTTTCCTCTGTTTACCAAAGAAGAGGCTCACTTCTTCGGCTTGCTGCGGTCATTCGTTTTAGAATTTTCAAAATTCTAAAACGAAATTTGAAATTATACAAGTAAGTTATGGGTTTTCAATCAAGGACTATTTTTTTATATATTTATTTTTTATTTTATTTTCCAATGTTTTTTCTTTCTATCTCTCTCTATCTCTAGTGATACAATACAATACTAAATATATAGTTCTTCTAAAAAGAATCACTGTTTCTTGTAGGCTTCTTTATGCCGCAACCAAACATTTTCTCAGTCACACAAGAACTTTTTTTTAACTTTTATACTTAGCAAACTAATCTTTTAAAGTACAAAACTAAGTACCCAAATGCTTAAGAAACTAATTGAATTCTAAGTTCTTTATTGTACTCGTATGTAACTTTATTTACTATGAGATAACAAGGTTAATTTAGTTAAAGTGGAAATTAAGCCAACAACAACAAAAAAAACGCAGAAACACATTCAAATCTTAAGTGCTTTAGAAGAGTAGCACAAAAGAAGCTTTATTGTGCAAACAACCTTGACTTGGAATTTCAATTCTTTAACTTTATCCCATAACTGACCTTCTCTAATAAATTCAAATTTTATTACAGAAAAATATGTAGGAATGATTTATTTTCTTTTAACAGTTAAATGAGCATAATGCTTTAATAAAATTTTAGCTACTAAAATAAATTTTTTTTATACTCGTATATACGATTGCCATAGAAAAGTTGTAAGCATATGAATGAATTCATTTAGAGTCTTTTAAAATTTTTATAATAAAACATAAATTAGAAAAATTGCTCTAAAAAAAGCTACAGATTGTAAAACAAGGTCAGAGTTGGGAAAAAGAGGTTATAAATGAACAAATTTACATAAAAGTAAATGGTGGGAAAAAATAGTTAAAAATCAAATGTTTTAAATAAAACTATTGTAATAAAATTGAATATAGATAAAAAAAATAATAAAATATTCTTATATGATACCAAATGAGTTTTAGACACCTTCTCAAGTGTGACGCGTAGTAACGAGAAAGATGTCATAACCAAAAAGTTAAATGCACTCTGGTGGCATCTTAAATCTAAAACAACAACTCATCATTTCCAATTTCTATTTGATTTCACATTAAAGCTCATTTATAGTGGGTGTTAAAGACATGGAATTACCGTGTTCCATAGTTCGATCATTAAAATTAGCAATGATTTATTTCCATTTTATTTAACGATAATTATAAAATACGTGCTAACATATAATGTTAAAGTATCGTGAGCTAGTGTTGTTTCTTTTTTTTAATGATTATAAAACTAAATTTATTATTCTATAGAATATACAAGATTCTTGATTAGCCGAAAACACAATTTGTAAAGGTTTTATCATGAAATAAAAATCACCAAGGCAACAACTACTACTATGCGCGCAATGAGTGTGTCAGTTATTTTTATTTTATTTTTTTATAAACACGCATATAAAATTTAAATATTTTACTCTAGCCAGTATTGCCTTTCAGTTGATACCACATGTCTTAACGTGCCTTTAAAGATGTTGGCTGATATTTTATGCCCTACAGTGTCAATGGATCGTAATATGGTTATAAAATTGGCGTAACACGCAATATAAATATTACCAGAGCGATACGATATAAGCAAGATAGTAAACGATATATACACATACATATATACATTTCATTCACTTATTTTCAATAAATAATTTACAAAAAAAATTAGTTTGCACTTAAGCTGTTCATGCGGTAAGTTTTATAATTATACTCTAACATTTTTAAGCTTAAGATCTCTTTATTTTTATTTAAAATATATTAATTTGCAATATTTCGTCACTCCTTTGTGTGACTTTTTCAGGAAATTAATTATTTTATTTGATGTGAAAAAATTTTTGTTTTTTGTTTTTTGGTAATTTTTATAGAAATTGCAAAGAGTTTCACTTTTTTACACTCTATTAAAAATCTTTTAGTTGACAATCGTTCTTTTATTGTATATTTTTAGCAATATTTCCAATTTTTAAAATGACATTTTATATTTTCGGTTCTATTCCTGTTTTTTTATTGAGTGTTTTGTTATTTTAAATGGCAATCACCAGGGAATGATAACAATGAAAATACTTAAATCAGACAAGAACCTCTTTTATGGCGCTCTCTTTTCTAGAAAACATGTAACAGTTTTTCACCTCTAATTCAAAAATTTGCATTTAAGCGGATTTTTAAAACAATAATATATATGCCTAAGCAATGGTAGATTAATTTGTATTAGATTTACTATTTCGAAATGGCATGATGGTACAGTTTTTCATTAAAAAGTGTATTCTTTTCCAGAAAAGAAATCAACATTAATCTGCAGAATTCCCAGGAATAGGGGAAATGAAAATAAGTGATTTTTCTGGGAGTTCCCTTAACAAGAATCCCGGTTAAAAACCTTAGATTCAAATCGTTAAATAAAAATCTATATTTCTAAGCTTTGGCACTTCCATATTCAATTTCCTTTTTTAATCTAACTTTAGGTAGCACATTTAAATTCGTTTTCCTCTTGTTTAAGAATTTAATAGATATTGTATTTCTTATACGTTATATTATATATTATTGTTCTACACTCGTGTGTAGTTTTAATTTCATTATCTTGTATCTTGCTTCTTTTCTTTTTTTTCCTTTTTGTCTAGGGATGCGTAGAACATTTTAATTTGCCTACAAGTCATTTATGTTGATTTCTTTTCTTTTGTTATTCTATATAAAGTTAAACAAAATAAGTATTGAAGCCATAATAAGATGGCAGTCGTGCTTAGTAAAGTGACTTAAAAACGCCCGCATAGTGAAAGAACAACATACAAATGAACACTTTTGAGTTTTAGAAATGAAATGCGGCTAAAATAAATTATCATAAAGTCCAAGTATACAGACAGAATTTATGCCAAATTTACAACAATTCTTTGGCAGCTCTTTCTCCTTCTCTAATCGATATTATTGTGGATTATTAATAGGGCTCTAAATAATGATTAGACAAGCAAAATTATTCAAATGACTTCATACACGTTAAAAGTGAGAGAAGAGACAATGACCTCTTTATATACTTGTTTTTAGTTTTTTTAATTATAAATTTACAATTTTATTCATATGAACATTTTAAAATTTTTGCTTATTTTTTTCAGACAGATTTAATTAAATTTTAAAATTTAGGCGTATCATATTATTGTTGTAGTGCTAAAGTTATAAATTCATTTCTGTATGCCCTTAATACGAGTACATTCTAACTATTCAAAGAAAATTATATTAATTATTTCTGTTTAAAAGCAACTTTTAATGCCATATGACAATTGAAAGTTTATAATATGTCTTGGGATAATATAATATTAAGAAGTTCTATAGCCTCTGAACGCCCTTAATATATTTTAAGTGCAATAAAACTTTTGTAATAAAATTCAAATTATTTTTTATTAACATTTTCTATTTGAAAACACCAACACTTTGCAAAATTAAGTGACAACAAAAAGTTCATAATTTGTCATAAATTTGTAACAATTAGTAAGAACTGTTTGTGTTAACGTATAAAAAACTTAATGGAATGTAACAATTACAATTGAACTTGTTTGGGTAATTGAAAGCAAAGTTAATGATTGTTATGCTTGAAAAAATGTTAACAGTAGAAAAAAAAGGATTTTGCAAACACTTAACAAACCAAAACACTGTGCACAATGGGCAGCTTAAGTGAAATGGAAATATATTTAATAAACTTATAGTCTCTCTAAAAAATTTCCACGAAAATTAATAAAAAAAACAGTTTCGAATTTTCTATAAATACACGAAATTATTTAAAAACATAAAATATTATTATAAAATTAACAAAAAATATTTCTTAATTTATTCATGATTTTGTTTTTTAATTGCAATTTTTTTTTAATATTTTTCAGAAACTTTACACATCTCGAGTTCGGTACAATATAATGCTGAATCAATTGTTTTGGTTTTCCGTGATAAAACCAAATTAATAATAAATTTTGTAATAATAAATTTTGGTAAAGCTGAAAAACTAAACTGGCGATTGTGAGGAAAGTGTGAACATTGATGGAAGTTAACACGACAATGCAACAACCATTTTGAGAAGAAAAGAATTAATAATGACATATTATCATGCTTTAGTGGTACAACTTTTCTTTAAATATCTGTTTAAAATAATTTACAATTGTTCCTAATATTTTTCCTACTTACAATTTTATTTATGTTATAAATATAAGCAATTTTTCTATTTTATTTTTTTGCCAATAAAAAGGAAAAATGTTATTTAAATTTATTTAAATCAATAAACTTGTTTGAGTCGTGTATTGTTCATTTTGTATGTGCATTAAGTGATACATTTTATGTAGGTGTGGTATTTATTGCTCTTGTTTTTCTGTATATGGATCAGTTGAACAAAAACTTTTAATAAAAGTTTTCTTGTAACCAGTTTTTAAAGTTTTGTTTTTTTTTCTTTAAACTTTGTCCAAAGTAGTTTAACCATAAAAATAATATTGTATATATAAATATATATATTTTTAAAGAGAACAGCAAAACATGTAAAAATTCTTTCAGTAGAATTAATTTGAAAGTAAAACTATGAGGGTATTTTTTATATCACTTCGATAGAAATTTTTAGATTTATTAATAAAGACAATAAATATTTTTACACTGTGCTGGCAGTGTTTTTTACAATGACAAAATAAAGCGTGTTTTTTAGAGTGCCACAAAACCAGAGCAACGCGTACAAATTGTTGAAATTTTTAATCAAAATAATTGTTCTATTCGTCAAACTCATCGTGCACGTCTTCCATTTTATAGGGTACATAATTCTCCTTAAGAGCGTCTAATTCGAAGAACATTAGATCGTTTTGGGACCATATTTACTGTTACTGATAATGTGCATCGCGTGAGACACCGAACAGTGCGCACTAAAGAAGCTGTAGCCGCTGTACATGAAAGCATTGAAGGTGATCCTAATCAATCAATTCGTCGCCGTTCTTTTTTAGTTGTTGAAAATTGGTCTTCCAGATTGCACCTTTTACGCGCCAGCCGTGGCGGTCACATTGCATAAATTATATTTAAACATTAATTTCATAAAATTTTCTTTCCAAATAAAACCCGTTTCAATTATATTTTCTTGTTTTATTATGATTTAAACTTGTGTCACTCCATAAAAAAACAGCCTTTATGTTAACGAGACGCTCGGGAGTAATTTTTGGTTAAGGGAACAAGCGAAAAAAAATTCCCCGGCATAATAACGAATGGAAATTACTTGGGATTTCCCTTTCCCTCTTCTCATTCCTTCTATTAAAAATTAAACATTCCTCGTCAGATATTTCACTTCCGTGTAAATCAGGAAAGTGTTAATATTATTCTTACATTCGAATTTAGTTTTTTACTTAAGACTATTTAATTTGTAAGACAGAAGAAAATCGCATGTTGAAATATTATACAAGGTGGGCCATAAGAAGTCATCCGATGACTCCTTCAGCGTGAACAGCGCACCATGCAGTCACTTTGAGCGGGTGTAATGGCTCCTCGTGCCTGTTCACATACCCGCTGAGGTGGAAATGAGCCTCATCTCTCATTATGATTTTGGTCGAAAAATCGTCCACTTCTTCCTCGAGATTGAGGATGGAGTGTGTATAGCTCTATGGCTTGTTCACTTGTATTCTACATCTGTGTAGTTCATAAATGTCAAAACATATTTGACATTGGCCATCATTTGCAAAAATAAGAGCCTCTTCCAATAGGGTGATTTCTTTTGGCCCCCCTTTTTTTATTCTCAGAAAGTTTAGGTAAAATTTTACTGCAATGAAATGGGTATGAGAACAGTCAATAATCTTTTTGAGTTTTTACATATAAATACGAGGGTGGCAATAATATGTGGTTATACCTAAAACAAACATTTATATGTATATATATTCTCAAATCGCTTAATTTTGGAACAGCCCTCGTACATAACTATACATTAAGCTATGTGAAATAATTATTGTATTCCAACACAACTGAATAGTTACTGGAAATAATAGTTGCAACTCCCTTATATGACACTGTAATTTATAACAAACAAACCGCAGAATGTAACAAAAGAGTTAAGAAACGAACCTAATGAGAATATTTTCTGGTGCTGTTGTGCTATTCTTCTAAGGCCTGCATTCAAAACAAAAGACTTAAGACACCAACCTGCTGTTGTGTTACAAATAAATTTATGTTAACACAGTTTTTTATTGTATTTATTTTATTTTATTTTAATTTACCATAATATTGCGGAATATTTATAAATTTTATACCCACATTTTTTTGTAGGTATTTTTTTTATTTTATTTTTTTTTTTATTATTTACTTAAAATATGTTGGTAATCAGCAGTCATTGCTTTAGTGCAACTTAACACCAATACAAAATGAACTATTTTATTTATGTTTTGTTTTTATGTGTATTGAAATTTAGTATTAAAAAAACCTTAACGAATGTATAAAAAAAATAGCCACAGAGTTCTGTTTAGCATGAACCACCACAGCTTTTGTGAGTTTCGTGACTTTAATAAGTAAACCAAGAGTAACACGAAACAAAACCAAAAACAAACGAAAAGCAGCACATTATATAAAATAATAAAACCAAAACCAAACGGCAATTGCAGTTAATCAAATGGTAAATAACTGCAGTTTAACTATTTCAACTCTAAATAATATTAAAACTAGTATGAGTACTAAATGTTAACAATGCTCTGATATGAAGAATTAAACGGCATAATAAAACGAATATAAAATAGTTGAAAAAAATTACTTTAAAAAACCACACCATATATGGGTTTTTTTCTTCTAATGCCGGCAAAGGAAGGGGTGAGGTAGATACAAAAAGAAGTATGTACAAAAATCGTGTACTTTTTTTGGGGGTAAAATAACAACAACAATAAACTATTGAAAACCAGACCAGATTAAATTAATGTTAAAAATTAAAGCAAAATGTAGCTAAACCGTTGAGGTCAAATTTATGAAGAGTTAGCAGCATTCATTGCCTTCGAAAGGCATAACTTTGAGAGAAGCAATCTAAAACTCAAAACCCTGGAATAGTTACAGGTACTATTTAGAATGTTCAAAGACATATTGAAACTTGTCATTCTGGCATCTTCTTTTATTTATAATAAATATTAATTATTATAGATTTTTATAAACTGTACGTTTAATTATTTGAAATTAGTTTTCACTCTTTTCTTTTTGTAGTCGTATTATTTGTATAAATTTTTTAAAACTGTTTCTCAGTTTTCTCTTGGCGAAAAAAAATATTTGTGTATCCATTAAGTGTTATTGGTTGGCCTCAATGTAAATTTTTAATTTTCGAATTAATTAATTTTATTAAAACAACAATTTTTATTTTTTGTCTTTTTAAACTTAGTTTTTTTATATGTATTAAGCTAGAACTCGTTTTCTTTATAAAATTCTAAAAAAATTATTTATATGCAATACATCGGTAACAGTTTGTTAACATCAGAATATGTTATTCAAATATTTTATTTGAATATTGGTTTTTAATGCAAGAAAATATTTAAAAAATGTTATAAAATAGCTGCCTACTTAATATATCTGAATATATTAAGTTCCATGTAAACAGTTGTAATCATTTCGGCCCTACTTTCTAAGCCATTTTCCTCATGCACAATTTGTTATAAAAATTTTCCAAAGAAATGATTTATGGTTGTCTGCATGTGTATGTCTGCTTGTTGAAATGTGGTAAGTTATTTCTCGTCTCATAATTTTTACAGTTATTAGTATGTTTTTTTTCTCTGCTATAAGTATATATTTGAAGTTTCCACATAGTCTTGCGTTTTCCAGCCATTACCACTTAACCCTTTTGACCGGGCACGCTTAAACAGCACCCACGACTTTTTATTACCATTTTTTTTTTTTTTTTTTTGTTACTTTACAGTTTTTCTTTGTTTAAGCCTGAAGCTTTAAAGGAAAAACTTGTTTGGCAAAATATAAAGGAGAAAAAAAATTATTCTTAAAACAATAGACTTGACACTAAATATGGGATTAAACTGTTGGGCAACTGCTTTTCGAAGATAGAGGTGACTTTTTTTAAAAAACATTTTAAACGATTTTTCATATGTAGAACGTGCATGTTACACATAATTATGTTATACAGTTTCTTTTGTTTCTTTTTTTTTTCATAAAAGTAAAAATATATTAATAAAAAAGAAAATTATGTAATTTTGTTTGAAGAAATTGTTTAATATATTTTTATGCACTATTACACTTAAAGCTGCAATTAAACACAAAATAAAAGTTAACGGCTGCAAAAGCAAAACATATACTCTGACAATAGCTTGTACAAAAACCAAGCCCACTCATTTGATTTTACAGCTTTTGACCATTAAAAAAAATTAAACATAATTGTTTATTAAAAATCACAACAACATGAAATATAACAAAAGCCACCACGAAACTATAAAACTTGCCACAATTCCAATTTGATAGCGAGTCCCTTACTAACAATGAAATAAGCCACTTAAAAGTTAATTAGTGCAACAGTAGAATGATCCGATTTGTTACACTATATTCAAACATCTGTATTTTAAAAGCGAATGTAATCACTAATGAAATTACATAAAATTTATGAAAGTGTACAATGCTTGATTGAGCATGAATGGGCTGAGTTTGCCTGTTATAGTTGTTGTGCTAGAGACTATTGAATGAGAGTTCGATTCCCCCCGAGTTTTTAATTTTTCTGCAATTAGCTAAGAATTTTCTCCAACGGAAGCCCCATTTTGCCAGAGCAATATTATTTTAAATTAAATCCTGCAGAAATCTGGGTTCCATGAAAGGCAATATATAAATTTGCAAAGTTAATATATAGGCATTTGTCCTTAGATGCCAATATAACAATGAATATAAAATATTTAGCAATTTATTCAATAGATCATATTGGGTTTGAACTGCCATAATTTACAAAATGGAACTATATATTTTAAGCTTATTATTATTATTGAATAGAAATATTTTGTTGGCCTTTTTTTTTAATTTAAGTTTTTATATCAATACATACCATTTGCTTACTCATAAATAACAATGTGTAATTTAATTTTTTATATACATATGTTGATACTATTAGATTCTCTCACATACATTTTATAAAATAATGTAAAAAATATTTGTAATTAATTTTAATATTTTTATAAAAACCCAACATAAATTGTTTATCACTTAAAGTCATCTTAACAAAATCGTTTTTTTTTTAATAATAATATAACATTTAATGAAGACGTAATTCCCAAAGTAGGCTATGATGATCTATAATTGTTGGAAGTGACTTAAAACACACAAAATATATATTTTCCAAAAGTTTATTGTTGATATGTCACAACAAACACACAAAAATATCTAAAAATCACGGCCTTAACTGTACGGCAACTAAAAGTTTAAGCATCTCTGCCATGAAGAATTCATTGAGTTAATAAATATTATAATTTTTACATACATATTTCAATTTGCCAGGTTCTAAATGCATTTGTTTGCTGTATTTTAAACAATACAAAAAAGCAGTGACAATTTCTTAACACAACAAAATGACTGGTCATTTTTTGTTGAAAATAATTATTTAAAATAATAATGAAAATTAAATGTGTGTTTTTTTTTGTGTACATATAATTGCTGATTTCCCTTTAGGCCATATTTTGCCAACTACAACTAAAATTTAAGATGATGTGACATCATTTTAAATTTCGAAAAATATAAAAATAAAATTTTACAACACAACTTATCCATTAAATTTTAAAAATGTCTGCAAATGAATTGTATTCTATAAAATCATGTTTTACGAAAACGTTTTGTATGGCAAGTGCGTGAGCGGAATTTGGACTTGTGAGAAAAGAAAGAGAAAAAGTAAAAATTGTATAAACAATGATTTTTTTGTTAAAAATATCTAGTATTATTAGATCATATACTTTTTGGAGTTACCAAAAATCAATTTCATTAATATTCTTTGAACATATGACCCAAAAAAATAGACTTATGTATGTACGTATGTAATTACAACATAATATTGAGGCATGTGAAATATATTCTTAAGATATTGAAACATTTAAAATTTTTATGGCTATTTTATTAATCAAAATTATCTTTTACCAAATTAGAAAGAACTAAATGTTTCAATAGGCTGTGCCCCGAAGTCTAAAATATATTAAAATAAATAAAAACAATGAAATATATTCTTTATAACTCATTCTTATTAATTATTTGCGATTTTTAATTGAAAGCTGCCTGAAATGCCTAAAAATTTAAAATAAAATATTTTGTACGCACTCGTATTGTATTTCACGGGACCTAATGATAGCCATGGAGAGACAATCGTAGGTACGGCAACGAGCGAACGATTTTATCTACCTTCTTTGATTAGAATTCTCAACCACAAAAGGGCTTGAAAGAAAACTCTTGCCAAACTAAGAAGGAAATTTGTAATTGGTATCCGCGGTCGAAGTCGAATAAGCCACCCCCAAAAATCCCGGGATTTGAACACAATTCCTCGCCCCACATCACGAAGGGGAAAATACGGCTTTTATTTGACAACATCCGATATGCCACCACGTCTTTTTTCATACAAGTGATTTAGTTCTGTTATATTCCACTATAAATACCTTCTATACAAAATGTAACGATACCTACCACTCGTTTCTATTAATAGTTAAGTGGTGGAAAATCAACCGATGAATGGTGAGTTTAAATATATTAAGCATTCCAACTAGATTTAAGAACAGTGATGCCAGCATTAAGAACACAACAATGTTACCAGCGTATGAAAATAATATATTTAAAAATTTTTAATTCTAGCATTTGCTTAAACAAATTTAGCAAGAAATTAGGGCAACATTGCGAAAAATTATGAATCGTTATTATTACGCAGCAGAATGTCTACAGGAAATCCTTTATTAATACAGACGTTGTCTTTATTTATGTATGCATGTACATCCACAGCTAACAAAATGTGTGCTTCAAATAATTTTAAACAAAATTCGGGTCCATAGATTTTTTAAATCTTTATTTTTAATCATTACTTCGTAACAATTTTGCATGTGGGTAGATTTTTTCAATATCATATTTTAAGAAAGAATAAAGTTAATATATTGAAAGCAGGTTAAACCATATATTAAACAAATTAGCTTTAGAAATACATTTAAATCTAACAAACTTGGCAGAGCATTTACACATACTTGAAACGGAATATAAAAAAGATAACTCGCTTATAAATATAAAAAAAAACTTACAAGAAAATCCTTTGTTTTTTATACATTATTAAAGTTTGCCAATTTGAGTCTTGAATCTAGTTTATCTGGAGTATATTTTGATTTAGACAACAGATTTTGTAGCTATTTTTTGTTCATAACTAGCATTAAAAAATGAAAAGAAAAAAAATAATGAATGGGAATTTAGGTAAGTTATTATAAGACTTAAAAGCTATTTAGTAATAACAAAAATTTGGAAAAGGGAGACATATTACTTTCCAGTGGTGAATTTCGAAAGACTTTCTAGTAAACCAATGTATGAAGAATGCTCATAAGCAGTGGCTAAATCAGACAGCTTCTCTACAAATTCATTGCTTACACCCTTCTCTTCCAACAAGTTCATCAACAAATCATAAAGATACTGCAATGTAGAAAATGTATGCAAAATTAGTTAAGAAAATAGTACACTTTTTGCTAATTGGAAAACGTACACCATCCAAAACATCACCAGCTACGGCATAAACTTTATCGTTCCATTCTCCTTGGTAGATCGTCATTTCATCTATACCAAAGATGTCATCTTAAATAAAATAAAAAGATATATTGTATAACCAGTTCTACAATTGAAAAAAAAACTAGCTTACTATATTCTCCTTCTTGTGGAGTGCCTTGCAAGAAGGAACAGGTAAATGAAAGTGTGGTAGGTCCTTTGACAATATCCACTTCAAATTGTGGTTTACTTCTCATTTCTCCCAAATCTGGCTTGTCAGCATTAGGATTTATTTCTGGCTCTTCTTCGGCATCTACAGTATGGTTGACGTTTAAGTTGATAACTATCCTATATACATTAAATATATTTGATTACAAAATGTGTTCCCATTTATGTTTTATAATTATTGAGCAATTAACACTTGTTGTCGTTATCTACAGGCATTGGTAAGTAAAAAACTATATTTGACATTACTAGAAATCAAAAGATTTTAACCTAACGTAAGTATTTGCTGCATTATTAAGGAAGTGTATTGCCATTTGGCTCATATTCCAACTAAGCAATTAGAAAATGCACGCCGATTTCAAGTTCATTTTATGAAATTTTGTTCGCCAAGTATAACAAGTTTCTTATTGGAGTTCAACTGCTGAGTTTGCCTTATATAATATCAGTAGATAACATTTATTTATAAGATGAACGGCACAAGCAGGATTTCCAAAATATAAAAAAATGCTTGATAGGTATATAATTCACATCAAGTAATTAGACCTACGTCTTGCATAAGTGTTAAGAATTACAGAATCCAAATTAGACTTCCCTTTCACTTACTTTTCTTTTTCACTTTGTTTGCTCAATTCAACTTCGGCACCGTTCAACTTTACTGCGAAACCATCCAAGTTGGTGGGTACTGTTTTGCCCTTCTGAGCTTTACGTTCGGCCAAGATTTCATCCGTTAAAAATTCAACCAATTCACGTTCACCTTAAATGATAATGGAATGCTCATTATAAATGCCGGCAATAACATATTTACATATGTAAACTTATTTCATCATTTTCTCCCTATTGAGGTTATGTAATTTTATGTTTTTTCAATAACAAATGCCTTTCGATCCAAAAATTCATTGATTATTAATTTGCACTTACCTTTTGTGTGCATATGTTTCATACCACAGCCGCAACTGCAATTCAAGGTAGGATTTTGCACCTGCAACACCGTGCCCATCCTTTGGCTGCCGGGGTATTCTGGATTTTTCGACATGTGCCACAGAGTGCGGGTAAAATCGCGTTTGCCACCAAAAACATTTTTCAAGGATGTGGAGGTCACAAAACGTAAAGCAGATTTAGTTAAATTATTCATGATTTAATTAATACTTTGTTAATCTAAAAACAATTGTACAAAAGAAGAGCAAATGCAGTTTCGCGTGCCGAGTTATGTCAATTGAGAAGAAAATTCAAATTAACCTCAAAGTGCGAGAATTTTTAAGTCCTGCCAAGTTTTGATTTTACAGCAACCCTGGGTTACATTTTAGTCAAGTGAAAGGTTATTTTTTAGAAGGCGAAGTGGTTTGTTTTATTGGAAAAATAATTACTTTGGCAAAATTGATTTTTAAGAATTTAGCACCGAAAATAGTCTGCGTTTTGAATAAAACAGTAGATATTTGAAGAAACATGAATAGTTTGGGCGATGATTGTAATGAATTGAAACGTAAATACGATGAATGCTTTAATTTATGGTTCTCGGAAAGATTTTTAAAAGGTGACAATGATGATAGCATGTGTGCTCCTATTTTCAAGGTTTATCAGGAGTGTGTAAAGGTACTAATTAATTCTTACATATAACCTTTTGGAATAATAACTATAGTGTTTCCTAATTTTAGAAAGCAATGCAAGAACATAAAGTTGAATTGCGTGAAATTGAAGCTGATTATACCACTGCTAGCGAATATAGCAGCAAATCTGAACAAAGCAAAAGCTGACCCATACTTGATAGTGATCATGCCTCATGGTATTTCGAGTGTACTGACCAAACGGCATCAAGTTCTCACAATTCTGGCGCTTGTGGAGGCAATGGTAGCCAAGGTTTTACGTCACATAAAAGAGGCTCTTCTATTTAAGTTAAAGTATGTTGTTAATTCAAAAATATGGTTTGTTGCATGTAGCTTTTGAACAATTTTAATTCTGTATAAAGGTCAAGTTATGAACAGGATTCCAATTCCAGTTTATATATACATATGTATAAGTAGTTTAATTATCGTATTCCTTTCAATAACCGCTGTATTAAAACAAAAAGAAATAAAAGTTCTTGATGTTTAATTTTCAAAACTTTTTTCATTGAAATCTAAATTTCCGGTAACCGAAGTAAACCTTACCTATTAACTTGATAAATGGGAAATCAAATCTAAGTATATGTATAAAAATATATGGACATTTTATTTCATTGAAAACAGGTGAAAGAGAACAATTTTTTTAATAACTTGCTATGTTCACACCTTTTATAACTTCAACAGATATTAAATAAAAATTTTTTCTACAATTTAATTTATACATTTTCCAGGAGTTGAGTTTCACTCATAAAAGTAACTTCTTTTATAAATTTGTTCCTCTTATCACACAACATTTCATTGTGACCTTTCCTCTTACACAATAGACATACAATTTCCGCTTCCTTAGAATTTATACTATAGCGCGAAAATAAATTACTGCAATTAGATTTTGTTCTCCAATACATACACTTTTGCTCTGTGTGGCCCACTTTCCGACAAATCCAACATTTTTGTCTAGATTGATAATCCAAACAATTGTGGTTCTCTAGTTGTGTGCAACGACGACAATTATTACAGTGGACATAGTACGGTTTAACACAAATGCCACAGAGATTGCAATGATTATAGGTGGCACCATTTTTGGATGGACATGACTTACATTTTTCACAATGACGATTTTCCAAAGCAGTGTATTTTTCACACTTCGAACAATATTTATATTGCTCCTGTATAGGCAATTTTAGAAGCTGCAAAGGAACATTGGTAAAAACTCGTACAGGTGAACCTAATTTACGAGATTTGTTACCAATATCCGTGTATGATGTATGGTTGGTGTAATTTATTTTATAATCGCACATTTGTAAGGCCGGCATTTGTTGCTGTATGTAATGAGCTGAAAAATAAGGAAATATCCAAAAAATTGGCAATGGCTGATATGGTAGTTGATTAATGCGATTAAAAAGATTTGTCAGTTTAAGTAAAGTTGAAGTAACCGGCTCAGTACGGCAACCAAAAGGCGGATCAGTAAATATTAGCACTCTTTCATTGCTAAAAAGTAATTACACGATGTAAGGTATATAAACTTTAAGTATTTCATTTTCTTTTACCTTTTGCATTTCAAGAATCGGAAAAACTCCTGCTTCTGGAGTTCATCAAAAAAATAATTGTTACACATATTGTACCAGGCAAACTCATAGTCATTATAAAAGTAATTAAAGCGATAGTCAAAGTCCAATAAAAAACTTTTTATATTTGGGAAGCACAAATTCATTATGTGGGCATGCAAGCGAGGAGCACCTATGCATATTACTTTCCTGGAAAGAGTGCCAAATAATAAAGCAGTTCATAAAACTTTCAACAAATACCTACGATATGTTCAAATCTTTGAAACAATTTTCAAAAAACTTCAAAGCTTTGTCATCAAAAAAATATTGAGCTTGAGCTTTATCATTATTCAGAGGCGTTAAGAATGACGTAGGGTTTTGCATTAATCTGGTGGAAAGATTTTGTTTGATTTCATGTTTGAGATGCGTTTGAATATCACTTTCTCTGACGGGTACATTGCACGTTAAACAGTAATGTTTTTGAGACCCACATGTGGAATCTTGAAACTAAACACATGAAGTAAGTATAGGTACATGCTTATTTGTAATAAAGAGTACTACATAATTTATCCAAGGATACCTTTGATCTTAGGGTTTTCAAATTCAATGTGGACACATCATAAACTCGACTCAGATGTTTAGTTGTCAACTCTTTGACCGGCATATTAAATGAACATAGTCTTTTGTCTCTATAAGCTGAACAAGCATAATAACCTTCGTCTTGGCCACTGTCTTCGTAATAAAACAATAAAGTAGGTCCATGGGCACAGCAGGGATGTGGTTCTCCGTCATTTTCGTCTTCACACTTTATCAAAAGTTTACCGGGATTAGCTTTGTAGTTGTGAAAGGATTTTAACAAATTTAATTAAGCGATATAATTAAACAATACCAAGTTACATACATTCTGTTATTAATTTCATATTGAATTAAAAATTTGGAAATAAACAATTCAAAATTCACTCCAACAAAAAAATACACCAAATGCTTGTAGCTATTTTTTGTAGCCATTGCCACTCTCAAGGGAATGATAACACAGGTGGTAAAATCTAACAGCCTGATTACAATAAACATTTTCATGTATTAGGACCAGTTTTACACGTGGTAAGCTCTCTGTCACAATTATTATTTTTTTTTTGCGTGGTAAACTTTCTCTTTAAAGGCTATGTAGTCGCCATCCATAGAATGTAGTTATGAATATGGATTAGTCAAATATCTACACATTTTAAGAGATGCATCATAATATATATTCGTATATATAACTCGATTATAACGAAGTCCATGGGCTTCCAAACCCGATTTGTTATTCGAGAAGTAGTCAATTTGAATGATAACCTAAGTGGAACAGTTTAGTCCAATAAAAAATAATTTTAGCTAAATTGCTAACTTTACTTCTAGAGCAAAAATATTTTTACGATAGATGTTCGTAACTTATTTCGTGGGATCTCAGAAAAGTCAGTACAACCGAGAATTTTTTACAAGCGAGCGAGAAAGAAAAAATACGAATGTAAGCCGTTAAACACTTTGAGTGCGAATATGTAAGAACAAATATAGTATATCTATAAATTTTTCATCAATAAGTACAAAACACATGCATAGATATTTATTTCTTTATTTAAAAAATACGACTTTATTTTAAATAAACATATATTAAAACAAAATATAAGGTTATTTTTAAGCATGATAAATAGCCTTAACAAGCACTTTTACAAAAGAATTTAAAATCTCATGCTACATTTTGTATAGCTAGCCAAGCTTTTATTTTCCAAGGAAGACCATTTAGCTTAGCTGCTAAATAAATTTTCACTTTTTACACTTCATACATATATAAAACTAAACTGCTTCAAAAGAAAATATAAAAGACACCAGTGTGTAGGCAAAATAACTTACAAAATTTACAAATACAAGCTATCACAACAAGGTTTTTTAATAATAATTAATTTCGTTTAGTTAAGAAAATTACAGAGAATTTGTTTAAAAATTAAATTAGCGTGAAACTATAAAATGAACTAAAATTTAGCAGTTGAAAAAATTAAACTAATAATAGATATGCACCTTTGCTTCCGCCATAAGCAGATGCAAGTTCCACATATACCTTATTAAAATAGAAACTGGCTTACAAGTATTTACAATAAAGATACTAAAAGACAATTTTATACAAATTAAGCATACACATATATATTAAATTTAAAATAAAATTAAACTAAGTTTATTTATATTTACTTAGCTTTTACATAAAACTAAATTGATATTTACTTTTATTCAATTTTAAATAATTTTTTGTTATATATTAATGGGACGGACATGCTGTTTTTAATGTGTTTTATTTATTTATAAAAAAAATTTGAGCTTTTTTAATTTTTTTAATATGATTAGTATGTTTTATTTAAAAGTATCTATATTTTGAAGTAAAAGAATATTTTTTCAATATGTAAAATGTTGAATTAATAATTGACAATAAGGCCATATTTTCTTCATTTTTCCTGTTTTTATTTTTTAATTTATTTTTGAACCTGTACAGGTTTTGTTTTTCAGAATTTTCACATATCAAATCAGATTTGTTTATAATTTAGCTCTAAAATTGCTTATAATTTCTTAAAAGTCTTACCGCCTTAGTCATAAAAATATTTTATGTTTATTACACGCTTATTTGGCAAAATTTTTATAGAAATTTACAAAATAAGCGATTATTAAAACATAAGATATTTTATTACTAATAAGATAGTTAATATTTAAATTTCATTTCAAAATGTTTATTCAATAAATATTATTTTTTCAAAAAGGCCTCTTCTGTACACGTATGGTGTACAACTTTTGTATAATATAATTTTTCTGCGTTTTGTGCTTAATTTACAGTTTTTTTTTGTTAAAAAAATATGTTTGTATACATTTCTTAATTTGATCAAAGTATCAATTCCTTCTTTCTTAATGAAAGATCGATTTAGATTAATGTTGGTTAGTTTTTCTTGTACATATTAGGCAGAGTTTAGTGCAGAATGCGTAATCTTAGATTTTGGAATTTGTTTTTATTGCCTAAAAACTTGAGAAAAATTTGTTTACTTGTTTTGCATTTAAAGGCCATTTGTATCAAATACTGAACTTGGAGTACTCAAACGCTGCTACTCATATGCAGATTATCACTATTTGACTCTCCCTTTACTCACAGTCTTTAAACTTTTAAACACAAATTCTTTTCTTTAGTAAAGTGAGGAGGTTGGATATAATTTCAAACACACATGTTAAATATTTTCTTTTTAAATCAGGATGGACGTATCTAAAGGAAGGGCAAACTGTTAGTTTTAACATGACAAGAGTATCAGCCATATAATTATGTTAGTTTGAAAATTTATGTGGTTTCAAGAGAACATAAAAATATGACTATTGGTACATCCTTAAACAAGAATAGTATTAGTTTTTCTAAAATTTAAAAATAAATTATTTGTATGTGTGCCTAATGATTGCTACAAACAAGCATTAAATAATAAGAGTATGATCAGTCTAATAGTTATTTTGTAGAAAAATACTTGTATTTGTAAACTTATTGGTTTCTGTATGAAAGTGATGCCAGCACAAACGGGAAAAATTTTACTCTGTTTCGGGTATTAACATATCTGGAAGCTGTAGTCAGTATTCAAATATTTCATAATGAATATATCATTCGTGCTCTCCTGGAAAGCATTCTTATCTGACTTATTTCTCCGTTTTAGCGTGGGAATTCATTTGTATAAATCTATTTTTACCGTCTACAACAAATTTTGTTTCACAATTCTTTAAAACGTTGTTTTATTTTCTGTTCTATATAAAAATGTATAAAAAGTATTCTATAAATATACAAATTTCATGCGTTAATGTCCTCAAATTCTTGCTAGACATAAAAAATCGATATGTTTAATCATTCTTTCTTTTTTTATCGTAAGACTAAATATTCTAAAACATACTTAATTTGTTTGTACTTAAGCTTAAATATAGAATTTTTTGCTCTTAATTGTAATTGTTTTTATATTTAATAACTGTAAATTACTACTTTTTATACGTAAAAAAATAATTCAGTGTGTATATATAAAAACTATAGACTCCCTTTAAAAAAACTAGACTATTTATATAAAACATTGCTTAAAATTATGGAAACGTTTCAAACGTTTCTTATCTCGGTTTATACTCAATCATTCGTTATATATAAATAAAGAGCCTAAACGAAATTCTCTTTTAAACAAGTAGAAAAATGGGGATCTTATAAAATAAAAGTGTCAACATATACATATTAGAAAATCTAATATTATCTATCGAAAGGAAATAGAAAGGATATTAAATTCAAGTAAAGTTTTTCTTTAATTAAAAAATCAATGTTTTTCACCTTGTCGAAAATTTTTAACAATAAGTAGTAGTTTATAATACAAAATAGAATACATGATAAACGATTTTGTAAATCTTTTTTTTTTCTTTTCCCTAACAGCAATAATTTAATTAATTGGAATTTTTGTCTTTTAAAACTATATAATAGTTTAATGCCCGTCTAAAACTTATATAAAAACCCTATTCGAATATATATCCAATTTTCTTTTCAATAAATTTCAATAACGAATTTTCGTGCAATAAAAAAGAGAAATTCGTTATTTGTAAAAAAATGTTTAAACTAAACAAAACAAAAAATAAAACGTTTTAAAAAAAATTTTACTAAAAATGTGTGTAAATGATTTTTCGTACCCTTTCTGATTTGCTGCTGTATTTTATAATCCAGGGTATGGACGTCGTAGATGACTGAATTCATAAATGTAATCATATATATGTGCGCTTAACTTTTGTTAATGTTGACGTTTTACAGGGTAACTCTTTTTCAAGATTTTCCGTTGAATTTTTACATTCATGACTACGATCCTTTTCCAAGTCTAAGCTGGGCTTGCCTGGATGGCAATAGTGATTAGTGTTCATGAGTAAATTAATATCTTTGCCATGTTTGAGGCCAAAAGTGCTGAAATAATAGAATATTTTTATTGGATTACTTTAATATGAATAATAATAACAATACTAATAAATTAATAACACAATAAAAGAATGTTGGAATACATTAAGACCCAAAGCTTTATAAAACATGGACACAAGTACATACATACATGTTTGTATGTATGTACTTGTACTAAATGTACTAAATGACTCTCTTAAGTAAAATTTTTAATTTAATGTTTAGTATTTGTCAAAATTTCAATTTCCTACACTATCAAACATTTTGTACTTATTACATTGGAATTCAAATACTATTTCTGTAAAAGTTTCTATGAACAGAATTACGGCATGTGTATCTAAAAATTTTCGTTAACATATTAAACTTATTATCTTAAAAATCTAAATAAATTTTTTCAGATCTACAATAGTGAGTATTTAAGAAACAAAATTGTATAAGAAAAGATACAATTTCTTTATATTTAAATTTTTTTTTAACAAATTACTTTTTTTGAAATACTTAATTCTATTTGCTTTCATTTCATTGGCTATTATGCGTAACAAATATAGTATTTTTTATTTACTTAATTAAGAGAATAAATTACATTAAATAAAAATTTTTTAACTTCAATACTCACGGATTTGAATTAAATTGATTGCGATGCGAACTGTGAAGAGAAGGAGGTTTGCAGTGGCGTTTGGATACATGCAGACCAACCACCATACCAATAATGAATACAAGAGCCAACGCCAAGGCCCCAAAGCCCCAATAAAAGCTTTTTCCCGCCAATTGTAATTTTTCTTCGTCACTGATGGCAGTGGCATGTAGAGGATCTAAAATTAATAAACCAAAATTATTGATTACAATAAATTCCTTACAATTTTCAAAGAGTATCTCACCGTTAACAGAATTCATTAAATCATGAGGATCCACTGAATGCAGGGTTATTTTGTTTTCGTCATTGAAAGTATTCAATAGAAAATCGCCGCCCATAGCTGTGGGTACATCCAATTCAGGTGCACTGATATCGGCTACAATGGGATTTGAAATGCCTTCAACTGAACCAACATTGGCATACATATGCTTCTTAGATAAATCTTCTTCGATGTGTACTTGTGTATTGGGCTGCGAGTCCAAGTTGTTGTCAGTGACAGCACCCAGATTAATGACAGGGCCATCGGCAATGACAGTGCCCCGTGATGACGACTTAGGGCATACATTTTTGGCTGCCTTTTTGGTGGTATTAAGGGCTTGCAGAAATGTTTTTGTACCAAATTTATGATTCGCTATGGAAAGACTTTTGCATTCATGCGTCTGTTGATCCCAAGCACAATTAGGATCTTGTAGGCCCAAACAACTGGCGCAATCTACTATGTGAGCGCAGTGATGTAAAGGTACAGTGACTAGACTGCCATCACTTACCACCAACAATGTGTTGGTTTTGGATGATACGACCAGTTCACGCACCGGTGTACCAACAGGTAATACTTGAAGTTCTGAGATTAATACAGTCCTTAAATTATCAATACTGGCTGAAGTGCCGCCATTCGAGGCGGTGGGTATATTAATGAATTTAGTTATTTTGCCGTCATCAGTGCCGGTATAAATAACATCGTGGTATTCACCATTTAAGGCATGTACCTGAGGATCTACGGCTATGGTGGTAAGACGATGATGTAAATTGACTTTGGTTAAGAGGGGCCGAGAATATACAGCCGGCACTGACATTTCCATTAGAGGATGGTTTTTAACAAAGTTCACAGCTATAGAGGATAGAGTGCGCGAGTCTTCCACACATTGTCCAGGTCGGGGTTCAGGCACTTGTTCTTCTTGTATAGGCAGCCATTGTGATTGGGTGTCTTTTTGGGATTTAAATCGACCTTGGAAAGCATCCATGATATCATCAACATTGAAAGCACATACCGCTGAACCGGGTATGGCATTCACTGATGTTGTAAACACGGCATAAACTAAGGGGTTTGTACCACTTTCAACTACAGGTGATATGGCCTCTGTGGAATAAGAGAAAATACAAAAATAAAACCTTTTTTTATTAAGCAAAGTGCTGTAAGCTAAACTTACGTATTTCGTCAAAATAAAATGGGAATTCTCCTGGCACTGAGCAATTTAATCTCGCCTTTAAAAATGAGGTCCAACTTTTGCTTAAAGTATAAGGGCCTCCTCTATCATTTTTGCAAACTCTTCCCACACGAGAGTAAACGGTCTGCATACAAAGAAATGTTATAATTATTTCCAAAAGTATTTTATTTATATCAAATGTTGTCACTACCTTGCCAAAATTCATAAACTCCATGGCAATTTCGCGGAAAAAGAACATAATAAAGCCATTACGCTCTAGAGCACCAACAAAATCTGGCTGATTTAACTGTTGCAAATCATATTGTTCTGTTCTCAAATTTTCCCTATAAATTAAAGGATCACCACCCGAAAAATCGGCTACTGTAGCACTATATAACTGACCATTGGCATAAGCATAAGTACTATTATGCACAGGGCTATATGGACATAGACCCTGAGCTTCTACATCACGCACAATTTCATAGACAGGAGCTGCTGAGCCAGATTGATTTTCATCTGTAACGGGGGCATAATGACGACATCTTGGTTTGTATGAATTTGTGCCACACAATAATATTTGATCATCTTCAAGTCGTGCAAATACTCTGATATAATTGTGGCAATCCGATTCTCGTTTACCCTTTAGGGCACACAATTCACGATCAGCATCAGATGAATACCATTCAATCCGGCTATTTTCACGTAAACCATTTAAACTTATATTGTAGATAACATTTCTGTACAAATAATAAAGTAGAATACAGTTAGAGATAAAGAAACAAACGTTACAGATAAGATTTAAGAGGAAAATAAATGTTTATACTAAAAAGAATCATTTAAATTAAATGTTCTCAAGATTTATCAAGATGTTTTGATAAGGAAAGAATAAGCTTAATTAAATATTCAGCAAGATTTATAACAAAGTGAAAAATATATAATAAAAACACTTGTTTCTATAATATTAAGTAAAAAATAAATTCTAAGCAAATGGCGTCATATGGAACTATGATTCGGCTAAGATGTTTCATTAATAGCTTTTCAGTAACTTTTGAATAGAGAGTAAAATATAAAAGTTGGTAGTTAAATGTACTTGAATGCAATCTAACAAAATTCGGAAGCAGTTTATAGAAATTATTTTCAGGTACTCAAACATAATTATAACGATTTTTTACTACTAAGTTATCGCATAATTTTTACTAAAGAATGTACGCGAACACAAATAATGTAAATTATGTCGTATGTTGTATAGACTCTTTTTAATACTTTTTTTTTCAAATATTATTTATGTAATAAACTTATGTATATATCCCCGAAAGTTTATAAATTTTTCATAACATTTTTGATGTTCTGGGAAGCTATTGTTTTTACATGTAGAAATTTCTAACTAAATTTTGAATTGAATATCATTTCCACATTTTTTATAGATTTTAGAAAATATTACAAATTAATTAAATATTGTAATATAAAAAGTTGTTAACATATTTCATGTATTAGGCTTTAATATCAAAATTTAAAACTTTACCAATATTGATAAATTATTACATGGTTTTTTCATTCAAAATGGAATTCTATAACCTTTAATGTGAAACAGACTTAAGCAAACTAAAGTTAAAAGTTGGATCTGTTCTTAACTATTAATATATATTAAAAATGTTATTATATAAATTTGTGTAAACCTTTTAATTTGCTGTTTTTCAGCTTATGTGTATATGCATGTCACAAACAAAGGAAATTATCTAAATAAATTTGCTTTATATGCACAGTTTACTAAAACGTCTTCTTTTTTTTACACAAATTTCAAGGTAAATTAAGTTTTTTAGAAATATTCGTGAAATATAAGACATAATCAATTTTGATTACCCTATCACCGTTGGTAATAAAAAACACTTCATATTTATATTAATACCCAGCAAAACATAGAGATAATTAATGAGAGAAGCCCTAAAATATAATAATATTTTTAATTTCAATATGTGATGGAGAGGAAAAATTTCTTAAAGCTACCTTAAAGGATGTCCTGAAACTTGGCAAATACCAGTACTTTTGTTTAAGAATTTTGAGTTCTAAACCCTATGTGAGTTCCGATATTAAAAAATTTTAAATAGCTTAGAAATGTATTTGTTTCGAAAATGTTCACAAACAAATTTTCTTAAAATAAATATAAAATATGTACGTATTAATTTTTTATGAATAAAATAGGATTTTCAAACAAAATTTAACAGAAATTATTCTTCGGTTTAAAATAAGAAATCAACTGAAGAATTTTCAGGATTAAAGGACTATCTGAATATGATTATGAATCATCCATAGCACATAAAAACTATATAATTACGTGAAAAAAATTTCAAAACTACCCAACATTTAGTCTCAATAAAATGCTAGTTTAAAATTTATTAGGATGCCCCCAGAGTTTGAAGTTGTTTGATTAATTTTTTTACTTCTTTTTGCTAACCGTTTTTTTTTCTTACTGCGTTATTATAAAATTATATACCATTAAATATGCTTTTCAATTTGACAAACTTAAGTTACAAAAAAATATAAAATAAAATAAATAAATATTTGCAAGAAATATGATCTAAATGTATATAAGAAATTGAAATAATCACGTACCTAGCGCCAACTAAAATCGTCGTAGCATCATGATCCAACACTTTGAAATAGTCAGTTGTATTGCCAAAAAATTTAGCTAAAATTTTATCTTGTTCTGTAAATAACAAAAAAGAAAGAAATAAAAATTATCCGTATGTAATTATGGTGTGTTTGTGCAAATGTGCATATATATGTAGGAAGTAAATAAATAATTAAATAAATTTGTTAAAAAATAATTTGTTCTTTTTCGAATACTTAACGCTCAGAAGACGATTTTTTAATCGATTATATAAATATATTAGAAAAATATCAATTACGAAATGTTTAGATATTTTCCGTTTTCCAAAATGAGATTTTTTTGCTTTGACAAATTTGTATACAAATTTTATTATGTAATAAACATAAAATATTTTTTATGAATTAGACTTTAAAACTTTAGCAGCTTTATTTATTTACTTCTTTTTTTATTTTAAACGAGTTTTCCGTATAATTTAACATTTGAGAAAGTTATGAAACAACTTACTTTTCTCACAGGTATATAAATTTGTTTATATGTTTATTAATGAAATTTTTAATTTATCACAAAATTCGTAAACAAAATGTAATATGTAAATTTAAATTATTGAACTTCAACTGTAATAATAACTATAAAGTTTCTTACTTTTTGAATATCTTATTTAATGCTAAAATTTTTCAACACGATTTTTCTGTCCCGGAGAAGGATGACGATATAAAATTAAATATTTGGCTTATATATTATATGTAGATAAAATAAAGCGAAGATTATAATATGCATCATAAGTAGATGTCATATAGTGAATAAAAAGTTAAGAAATCATAAAATAAATCAATTTGGCAAAATCCTCGTGACAAACTTGGCAATAAACTTAATAAAATCAAGAGCAAAAAGAAACGTTTTAATTGGTCACGTTATGTTTACATGCACGCTATAATTAAATTTTAAATGCAAAAACGAAACCTAATAGAAATTAGAAAATTAATTCCAACAGATGTTTCTATATTGTATGTAAATAATAAAGCCACATGAGTATACTTATCTATCTACTTACTATATTGTAAATCTGGTCTAACATCAGGCATCCATGCTATGATGGGGCATATTAAATAAGCTATAGAAATTAGCAAAAATAATAATGATACATTTACTGCTCTTGCGGCGGCTGCTGCTGCTGTTGCTGGTGATATTGTACGAGTATGTGTAGTTGGCATTATGATAATATTTCTATTGTTGTTGCCACGGCTGTTCTTATTTAAACTAAATAGAGCTTGTAATTTAAGCATTTTTTGTTGGTTTGTGGGTTGTAGTTTTATAGTGTTTCACAAAAATTTCCCGTAATTATTATAATTTAAGAAATTAACAACAGCCTTTTATTTTTATTCAATTTTGCTGTTGTCGTAATTGTTGCGGCGGCTGACTATAGTAAAAACCAAAACCTTGGAGGTGATAAATTTGGCTTGGTGGTGACTTTAGTTGTGGGTTGTTGGTTTCTTTTTTTTTTTTTTGTATTTGCTTTGAGCAAAATTTGTTTAATTGGGGTGTTAATGATTCACTTTATTGCTGGGTTTTTTTAAAGCTTTAATAACAACAGCAAACAAACCCCCTTTGTTTTAAAGCAAAGGGGTGTTTTAGTTTATTAACTCCATTGTTTTTGGTTATATATATTTTTTTCTCTTGTGGATATTTGCTCAATATTGTTCGGCTTTTTTTTTTGCTCTCATAAATTGAAGTCAATGTCGTGTAAATTTTAACAGAAGGGGTTTTCAATTACACTCGATATAGCAATAATAAAGCATGTTTATATACGAGTATGTACTTTATTATAATACTTTGATGGATTTCGCATTACAGAACCACACAAATTATTTATGGGTTGTTTTAGGTTGCAAAATTTTTGGTTGCTGTTAGTAAAACGTTGTATAGTCTGCAAATATATAAAAAAAATTCTTATTTAACTTTACATTGACATACATTATTACAGTTTAAATTGCTTTGTTTTACAATTAAGAAAAAAACCTTTATATATCAATTACATTTACTCAATATGGTTTGTAATTATTTTGTCTTTTTTTTCTTCTTATTGTTGTGTTAAATTTCAAATTAAACCAAATTAGCATATGGTATAAAATAAATTAACTTGATATATTTACATTCGAATGCAATTCAAAGGAAATATTAATTAAATGATAATATAATACGAGTACATATGGTTATGTATGTATGTATATACATAATTGAGCAACATTTAATTATGAAGCGTGTTTGGCACAGAATATACTCAAGTCCATATAAAGTTTTTATTACACAGTTACAACTTTTAGAGTGAAATCGAAATAGAAACAGATTTATTTATGAACAAATTTTAAACGTCGATTTAGAATTGGAATGCATGATCGTCTGTAGTTTAACTTCCAAATTAAATTGAACTCTTCAGAAAGAACTTTTTTTAATTTGAGCTTAATTTCGAAATACGCATACATATTTACAAGTATGTGTATAGATTTATTAGGCCTATTGTGAGATACAATATTTTTTTTAACAAAGATTATCTGAAAATTTACAGTATTCATATATTTTGTAATATCAAAGTTTATTGCCGAATTGTAAAATTAGTTTAGCACTTGTATAACCCTTTTTTATTATCATCCGAACAAATTTCATCTTTAGTATAAAATATTCTACACAAAGGCTCGTGCTGCTTATTCTGCAAATAAACTTTTTATGCATAAAGCAGCAATAAACAATTCCCCTTTTTATTTACAATAAAATTTTTAAATTCCTTACAAATCTTTTAATAACATTAGAAGCAATTAATATATCATAAAATTTTAAGCATCAAATTTGAATAAATGATTTTAATTGAATATTAATTTTAGCAGAATAAAACATATTTTTGTAAGAATCATAAGCTGATAGAAAAAAAAATGTTTTGATTGATTTTACCAATTAAAAACATTTACTCTAACACTCGTACATAATGAATTAAGGGTGATTTTAAAATATTTTAATTGTTTCGTTCTTACGAGTATTTAAAATATCTATATGTATCTTAATTATTTATTTCCTTTTGATCTTTTTGAATTACAAGACGATTAATTTTATCTGTCAGTAATACTGCTGTTATAAACACTTTCTGAATACTTTATTATACTTTTATGCAATAATCTAATCAATATGTTGATTTTTTGCCGCCAAATTAATTTTATTATTGATTGTTGTATTGTGTTTTTATTATTTACTTATTCAAACGCAAAAACTGATTTAATAGCTTTTTCATTTGTAAGAAAGCATTGTATAAGTAATTACAATTTTTTTCAAGATTTGTTATAAGATTGATGTCAAAAATTTAAAAATGTATTTCATTAAAATTTTTATTTAAAAAATTAAACTCATAAATTCTAAGCGTAACACACTTTATTTGTTCTTCTTCATCTTAACTGGATACTTAACAAAATCTCGACATAATTTTGCCTCCAGCACTTGTTATTTATTTGAGTATTAGAAAAAAACACACACTTTATGTAAAAAAAAAAAATTAAATAAATAAAAACATCAAGCACTTACGTTAAAAAAATATGTACATATATGTTCATACATATGTATGTATGTTCTTAAATGAACGATTTTTATTCGAAAAAAGAAAGAAAAAAGCCAACTATAACTTTTAATTATTCTAGTTTTTCTTTTATTGCTATTTCTACTTCCTTGTAGCACCAATGTCTCTTAACAACTGCTTTGAAATTGTTTACATTCTGTCAACTCATCATAATTTTCTTCATGAATTTCTTTACATTCTCGCACAAAGTATGAAAGCCATTTAGTTTTCTTATTTTGTTTTCGTCTTTTTTTTTTTTTGTTTTTGTGGTAGCTTACAAACAATAACAAATGAAGCAACAGTGTGGAGAGGGAGTATTTAGGAGAAATTAGTATTAGTAAGTGCACAGGTAAGTAATACACGTTTGTAGGTAATTACTGTAACAATTATTGTCATTCATAAAAATTTCCCAAAGTGGAATAGGAGAAAGTGTAAGTAGGGTGGCATGAATGAGAACTAAAAAGAGCGTAAGTAATTGCCAGCAATAACAAATAACGTTTATTATTCCCATATTAGAGAAGTGAAACCTCATCAAAATTTCCCAAATAAAGAATTCATGAAAAATATGTTATCATACATGAAAAATTTACTATTGATAATTACCTATTTTAATATTGAAAAAAATTATTTTATCAGTAATTTTTCTACATACACATACATACATACATATACAATATGTTTAGGACTTGTATTTTTATTGCTGGGAAAAACAAATATTTGATTTTTCTGTATGAATCCATGAGAATTATTTGAATATTTTTTGGATAAGACACAAATTCACATATTTTATAAACCAGTATTAAGTTAGATTAACCCTACTTCAAAGCTAGTTTGACGTTTTGGTTTTCAATTGTAATCATTTATATATTATACACACGATTGTTTGCAATTTTAGAAATAGTTTATATTAAAACATAAACCATTAAATTGGTATATTCTTCATAATATATTTCTATGCTACAATACATCACGTTCCAATTTAATAAGATGATCGCTTATAAAAATAGTTGGGTTTTGTTGAAACAGGGCAACTTTTTATGATTTATTTTGTTTCAAACATCGTTGTTAGAACATTTGCTTCCTTCCACAAGTTCATAAGTTCGTCACCAAATGTCATTTCGAAAAGATAAAATAAGAAGACCACCAAAAGTGATATGCTACACAGCAGGGTGCCCTTGTGGCTGATGGGTAGCAATGCTAGCCGGTCAGTCCAATGGTCGTGGGTTCGATTCCCGCCGGAGACTCTGGGTGTTTTCCGCAGACAAGCAAATCGCTTCGCGGGTTGTGTTTGTTTTTAAAAAAAAAAAAAAAAAAAGATAAACGCCCACGATTTTTCTACTTCTAGCCACAAGTCCATGTGGCTTGTGAAGAGTGTACTGAAATAAATACATGATTTCCTAGTACATAAGTTGCTAGAAAAATATATAGGTAACTGTATATTATTTCCATATGGATGTATATGCATTAAATTTTTAGAAATATATAGCACCTGTAATATGTACTGCTTTTAGCTTGTGGCAACACGCGTAAAAATTATAATTTCCTTGATATATTTGTATGACTGGAAGAGTGTTTTAGGTGCAGTTGAAAGAGAGAAAATTGAAAAGGGCACCATCACAGAACAACATACTGGTATTAATGTTAGTAAATTTGTATACATCCATACATGCATATTTACCCGTATGAACGCATATATAGCTGTATACAATATACATGTTTAAAGGTGAATGATATTAAGACTGAAACAAGAAAATAAATAAATACAACTGTCACACATGTTTCCTTTTACAAAGAGGTGCTATTTACAAAATCTAAGTTTTTACCTAAATAGCTAAATAATAATACACACAAACCATGTATATGTACGTGTTGGTATAGTGAAGTTACAAGAGCTGGGAAAACAAATAAAATTAAACGATGAAAATATATACACAAAATGAAGGAAATATAGAAAAATCACGTGCAGGAAAATTTACCCCGGTTAGTTTAAACACAATTTAATTTACAATATAATAATATAGTTCAAAATACGTGACCTTTTCAGGGCTGCTGTTTCGAAATATTCGGATGGCTTTGCAATGTGTTTGTGATAAATATTTCTTAAACGCCAATGTGTGTGGGAATTTTGTCATTAACATTTTTATTGTTGAATACACGTAAAATCCACTTGATTAGATAGCCAAGAAGATGGCAAACGGGCTGGGACGGTGAATGTGAAGATGATTTAAGTTAGCATAAATTTTACAAGAAATTATCAAATAAATAAACGAATAGCATGATTTTGTGACTTTGCAAGAGATCGTCTGCTATCAGAGAGTGTGGCATTGCCATTTTTATAGTAGTGTACATGTGTGTGTGTGTTTAATACATAGAATGAGGGATTTATGGATGTGTGCTATAGTTCAGATACAAGTTTAGGGAGCACATAATTTAAAAAACTATCAAATACATATTTATGCTATGTGAGATTAGGGCTCCCACAGACGCGATTCTTTTTAAAAATTTGTTTACATAAGCTTTTAAAATTTATATTCCTTTATACTATGATCCCAAATTAAACTAATGCACAAATATTTTATACCCCACTGCCAAATGAATTATTTAGTAAGTTTTTGCTCAAAGTTTTACACAAATTTTTTATTTTCATAACCATTTCCTTAAATGTTTTTTATAAATTTCTAAATTGTTTAAACTTCACTCACGTTTCGAAATTATTACAATTGCTATTCTTCATTTGTAGATTAATAGAAACCATATGCATATTTCTTTTCATATTATTTTACATTTTCGTTTATAGATGGAGAAATTATAATTCCGCCCTCGAACAAGGTTAGAGTTAATGTACTTATTTGACTTATTTGTACAATTTATTGTTTATTCTACACAAACTTAGAACATTTTTGTTTTGCTTTTATTTATGGGGGCGTAGCGATAATTAATTAAAGATGTTGTAGTTATATTAATTTAAATAAATTTGCTTAAACATTTTTTTGCAATTTACATACCACAGACAATCAGCTTAAGTGGTTTTCATAACATTTACATATAAAAAGCATGTACTAGCTTTGATTCTTTTTAAGCGTGCTTTAAACAACAGTTAGGTAAACTTAATAAAACTGAATAAACAAACAAAAATTATAATAAGAAATCTTTTCAAAAGTAAAATTACACATACATAGTAACCGCCTAGGATTGTTAATACAAAATTGTTAAAAAATTCTTTTCTCGTAGTTTACTGCGATCAAATAGGTATTATGCCAATCATAAAAAATAACATAAAAGAATAATAATAATCGGCATAAAAAACATATACGATCAACAAAAGCAACAATGTGTATAAATCATTAATATAAAACTTTTTTGGTTAACGTAATATTTAGCACAAAAGCTCTGCTACTGGACTCATATTCTTTACTCGTACATATGTACATTTGTTATTGCTGTTGAAACAGGTAGAATATTCAACAGAAGTAATAAAATTAAAGAAAAAATAAATAAATTTTTTATAGCATGAAATTTAAATTGTTTTAACCCGCTTGGTTTTTAAGAATTTGGCTGTTAAGAATATTAAATTTTTGGTATAATTTGTACAACAGTTTCAATTTTTTGATTATTACATAGAAAAAAATATGAGAAGATATCAGTCAGATAGATTTGAGCTACATGCATTTAAAGAAATTTGATTTATATAAATAAATTCAAAATTTAGTTTATTAATTCAGCCTGCTTGCTCTGCTTTTTTTGCTTACTAAAGAGATTTCGGATGAACTCTGAACTTTTGAAAGTAAAAGGGCTGCATATTCGAAATTTATAGATTATGTAATAAAATTTTAAGCTCAGCATTCTTAACAACAAAAAATTTAATTCTACGACTATAAAAATTATATTTGCTATCGATTTACAGAGACTATGGATCAATTCATTACTGAAAAATTGAAATCGATCTCTATCCGAGGCAACTCAAAGACGCATAGTGGAGTCAACAGAAATTTTTCATGCATCAATTTATATGGTATACTTGAATTTAGCGATATTTAAATTTTTTAATTATTTCCTGAAATGACACCAATGAGCGACGTCGGGAATTTGTACTATAATTGTTGATTCGATTTTTAGGACGGGTTACTGAAGAAGTGTTGCAAGAATCCAACAGAAGTTAAACAATTAATAAATTGTCTATACGAGTACGTTCAGATTAATGCGTTTGCTTTGAAATCACAGACACTGAGATCGCTTACAAAACGAGCAACAGTAATGGTTGATTTCATAATGTACGATTAAAAATTAACGTAGACTTTAACGTCAAGTTTGGCATACAAAATTTGTCGTTAAAGTAAACGTTAAGACTTAATCATACATTGTGAAAATGGCCGTAAATTTTCTTTCTTATTTCCCTACAATTATCACTTCCCCAAATAATACAATAATTAATTTTTTTTACTATATGGAAGGGTATTTCAAATTCGGTACTGCTAATTATGTACAGTTTTGCTGATATTGAAACAAAGAAAACCAGTTAATACAAGTGTAATATAATGCCATGATTTATTGTATTCCAAATAAATATTTCAAGGTGCATTTGATATGGGTGACGATATCTTATCTTCAACTATTACCTTTATCATTTAGTAAAATTTACATAAATATGTGTTAACACAAAAAGATATTTAACAAAATTTGTAAGCACTTACAGTTTGAAGCAAAACAAACTTGTTTGCAGAAACTTTAATGTACAGTGGAGGCAATATAATGAAGACATTACCTAACAATCGTTTTTCCAATAGAACGTTAGTTTAATTTATTATAAAATGTGGATGCTTACAAAAGAAAATATGATTTTAAATATGAAATTAACAGCTAAAGAAGCAAGAGATGTGCTC